>CM053774.1:35458672-35541890 GCA_028658325.1 Potorous gilbertii | reverse complement strand
ACAGCAACGACCACAGCGTGCGAGAGTTTTTTCTGGTAGACTTGGAACTTTGTAATAACACAAGAACTTACTGAAAAAAAAATCCCAATGTCAATTTTCTAAGGCAAAATGCCTTCCACACTCAGAGAAAGAAATATGGAAGTCCCTTCCATTTCTAAGCGAGCTCTAAAGCCTCAGCCTTTAGAAAGTCCTATTGTATGACCTGACCTTGTTGAACCTGCAGATAAATACAAGTTAGGAAACTATAGAGGGTCTCTCCTTAGTATCTGGCAGAAGGGATGGTTGGAGAGAGGGCAAGGAGAAGAGGAGCTGCCAGAGTATACTTTTAAAATGCAAATAATGCCAGAGTATTAATTTTTTTTTCAATTATCAACTAGCATATTATTAGCTAACACTTGGTAGCTGAGGGAACAAGAAAGAGACATAGGATAGGTGCCTTGGGAAGGGAGATAGGAGAGAGGAAAAGGGGCTTGACATATAATAGGGATGCTAAAGCCCAATTTGACCACAAAGGCACAAGTATCACATAAACAAACTCTTATCTTTCCAGTCTTATAATTTACTCCTTATCATATACTCTTTGACCCATTGACACTAATCTCCTTGATGTTACATAGAGAGGATACTCCATCTCTTGGACCCAGGAATTATCTCTGGTTGTTCCCCATGACTGGAATGTTCTTCATTTTCTCTACTTATTAATTTCCCAGCTTCCTTGAAACACCAATCAAAATCCCATCTTCTATAGGGAGCTTTTCCCAACCCCTCTTAATTCTACCACCTTCCTTCTCATAACTGTGTCCTATTTATCTTGAATATAGCTTGTCTACATATATTTGTTTGCTTGTTGTCTCTCCCTTTAGAGTGCCAGCTTCTTGAAGGCAGGGATTATCTTTTGACTCTTTTTATATCCTCAATTCTTAGCACAATGACTGTTACAAATAGGAACTTAAGTGTTCACTGACCATGGAATATCATTTCACTTCTGGAATAGTGGCACAAGTTGCCAGTCTCTGGAATAACTTTCTTTTTAACTACTCCTTTTATTTTACTCCTATTAAAATGTCAATTGTCTTCAAAACTACATAGGAAAAGCAAGGAGAATTACCTTATACCCTGATACTTTTCCATTCCCATATATCTAGATCTCCCAGATTTCAATGAACTGATGTGCTCACAGTTTCATTCATATTGCTAAGTTAACTGGAGAGATGTCATTTTCAATGTAAATAGAAGAAATGAAGGCATGAAAAAGTCCACGAGCTCGGGGAAGGTCATACAGTAACCCCATGCCTGATTAGAACTCAAAAGCCTTATGAGCCTAGCTTATCAACCTCATTGCTTATGCAGTCTGACATCCAAAGCATATTTAAATCTCAATCATGTGTGCTAATGAAGGGAATACAGAGCAGAGAATGATGATATCAACCATAAGGGGGAAATTTTGCATTCTACTATGGACTTTTTATTTTTGGTTGAATTATATAATTCTGTTTTGATTGGATGAGCATCACCTACAAGGATCAGTGTCTACAAGGGTCAGTGTCCACTGACCTCATAGAGAAGCTAAATTGGAAACTTTAAAAAAAATCCTACAAATAAGATCCTGTCCATGGGTAGTTTTATGCTGGTTTTATTATATATTACCAATGAGAAAATAAAATTAACAAAAGAACCACAGCATTTATATAGCAAGTTAAAATTAGGGAAAAAATGCTTATATTATCTCATTTAATAAAAATTCTGCCTCTGTTTTGGACACTAGTTTTCTGATTTAGCTTAGTACGGCAGCTTAATAAATGGGAAACTTATCTTCATCTTAGATGTTCGTAATTCATTAGTAACTTGCCTTTTCATCCTTTCTGTTGCTGAAAGTCTGAGAAAATAGACTTTTGCCTCTACAGACTATGCACAGGAAGGCTTTCCGTATTTGTTCTTTTACTGAATTCTTGCACTTGTGGATGGCTGGTCAGTGATGCCACCAACTTCCATGGAGAAAGGATGAAATTCAACATGGCAAAGAGATTTATACTATCAGAAGGCAATTGACAGTTTTTACAAGCATTCTTGCATGCATTTTATCACTCTTGATGCACTCAGCTATCATGTTCTCATTTGTTAAAACCAGTAAGTTTTATATGATGGTGGCTTCTTTCAGAAAGAACATGGCACATGATAGCTTGGGGAATGATAGCATATGCTAACATGGATGTTTCAAGTCTGAGAGGTTGTAGAATTACAACCTGCAGAGGTAGGACCAGTAGCTATGAATTAGCTTGAGCCAATATTTCATTTAAGAGAAAAACAGGCATTCATAAGTCTTGCAGGACTAAATACCAGTATGTTTCTTTCTTTTCTTAAAAGTATGACAGGTAGGGGATCTTTAGTCTCTTGCGATTTTAAGTTTCTCATCACAACTAGTTGAGGAAACTAGTATATTCTGTGGTCTACTGCTCAAGTTGTAACCATGACTGCTGGTTGTTTCATCATGAACCAATGACCATCACCCAAATAACTCAGAGAAACAATCTTGCATCACAGAATTAAAATATTTAATGACAAAATTGGTGTTTGCAATGATGAATCCACAGATCAAGTTGAGCTTGTCTCTACAGAAAACAAATTATGTTTGACGTCTTGGAGAATTTCTTGAGGAATTAGTTACTGTACAACAGATATTGGCAATATTACAGTTTGGCAAATTAGAGCAAAACTTACCATTTAGATTACTTGTTTAGGACATTCTGCTAATAATTTCACATGAAAGTGTGACCTTCGCAAGCCACAGAAATAGTGTTAAGACAGATTTCACTGTAGTTTTAAAATCTAACACATAATCTTTTTTATTCTTTGCAGAGCTTAAAAAAAGTTAACTACTAATCTTGTTACAGTTTACAAATACATTCTTTAATATGAAACATTAACCTGAATAACTGTATACTTTCTGTACACAAATATCTAATAATACTAGTGAAAGAGGCTACAGCTAATTTCCAGGAAGAAGCTATCACACTAGAAGTTTCTCTTTAGGATGGTTTGGTTGGTGGTACAATTTAAAGTTTCATCAGAAATATGACATCCATAAATGTATAGAGTACCAGGAATGGGCCAAACACAAGTTAAAAATCTTCTCCTTAGCTCAGTGAATTGAATTGGTCCCCAAACATTCAAGTCTCTTTAAGCTCCTGGCCTTAGGTCATGAGTAATACATGAATGCTTTGTACTGAAACACCTCTACAAGAAATATTTCACACATTTTGATGTGATTCTTCATAACAGCCCTGGGAAACAGAGCAGGGATAGCTATCCTAATAGGAGTAGTGACATGTAAGACATGGGCCCATTAAATCATGAAGCAAATTGGTGTTAGAAGCCAGAAAAGGGTTGGGCTGGGCTTTCTTTTAAATAAGACCACTTTCAACAGGGAGTCCTCATTCAAAACTATTAACAGGAACTAAGGGGGATGGAGGGAATGAATTTTAGATTTTCATTTAAGAAGACTAACTACTCCTTCTTTGATGTGGAAGAAATCTCATAATGTGTTAAATAACCATATCATCTGGAATCTTTCTGAGATGGCTTCAACAAATAACATATACTATTTTCTGACTATTAGCAATAGATTCACCTATAGCTTAGTTGACTTGTGTCTTTACATCTGCCTTTTTCCCCTTCAATTTTATGTGCTAGCTGAATGGCTATTAGGGGACCAGAATCCAATTTGCAAATATATATACATGGACACACTCATATATGTATGTAATTGCATATTCCCCCTCCCCAGGTCCATATTTAATGGCCCTAGAAACCATTTAATTTATCTCCAGCACCTAAGACAGTGCCTGACACATAGTAGGCACTTGATATATCTTGCAGAATGAATGATTGGGAAGATTGTCATAGGTAGTCTCTCTCCTTCCCCCCCTTCCTTTCATTCCTCATTGGTTTTGTTTTAAAAGTATTTTCCTAGAAAGTGTACAATTAAAAAAAAACTGGTAAGAAGAAATTATCTATTGTGTGCTTTCCTGACAAAGCTGAACAGCCAAAGATAAAATACTAGGTGAGAAATATTTTTTAAGACTCCTAATAACTCTGCTAATAGCCTATATGGTGAGGTTTGCAAAAACTGTCTGCTTTAACATGTGGCATCTATGTCTAGCAACTTTAAAGGCTTCCAGCTTTGCCTGCTAGATGTCAGGTTATTCACTTCTTTAAGTTCCCAGAGCCCCAAAGAAAAATAATACAAAATGCTGTTAAAAATATCTTACTAACTGTCTTTCATAGGGAGATATCTTTGACTAGGTTGTCTCCCTAGGAGGATTCAGAAATCCATCTGTCTCCTTTCTGACATACCAGCATTGCCCAAGAGATCTCTTTCCCAATAACTATAATTTACTGTGTCCCTGGCACTGCTTTATCAGGACACGTCAGCTGCTTAAATGAACATTAATAATGCAGTGTCTTCTTATTCTGCAACATGAAAGGTTACTTGGATTCCACACCAAACACCCTTGGACTATACTAACCCTGGGCTCAATGGGAAGAAGCCAGCAATGGGGTTTAGAGGAATCAAGCATTTTAAAAATCAATGCATTGCAATGAGAGCTTGGGAAAGCCAACAAGCCTGGGTTATGCTGGCCAACATATTCTCATGGAGAAGAGCAGTCATCATACCTGTACTTAGCATTCTAGCTACTGGTAGGAAAAAATATATCTACCATTTCCAAAATCTAAACTTTTAGGAGGAATGTGAATAAAATCCATTCTAATCTGAAAGTGGTAGGAAAGGCATCATGCCTGATATCATTCTAGGAAAGGTTGTAATAGTTGTCAAAACCCCTATGATTTAAATTACATGAAATAAATAGCAAAAAAGTAAAAATAAATCAATATGAACATGGCACTAAGAATGCCCAAGGATACTATGATAATTTCTCTAAGTTAGTTTCATGGAGAGAGCATAAAAGTAACATTTTTTTTCCTTCTTCTTTATACAGATTTTTATCTGGAACAGTTGATTTTTTCTTTTTTTTTGAGGCAAATGGGGTTAAATAACTTGTCCAGGGCCACACAGCTAGTAAGTGTATGAAGCAGGATTTGAATTCACTCCAGGATTAATGCACCACTTAGGTGCCCCAGGACCAGCTGATTCTTGATCAAATTCAAGCCCTTTCTTAGAACAACATTTGAGAAGCAGCCTGGCATGGTGGATAGAAAGCCAAGTTTAGAAACCAGGAAGACCAGGACTCAAGTTCTGCCTGTGCTACATATTGACTATGTAACCCTGGACTAGTCACTTAATGCCTTATGTCCCAGGCAACTGTCTAAGACTAGAACAGGTGGCCCTTTGCATAGGCTGAGGTCTTTGTGCTGAAATCTCTTTCTATTGGTGAAATCAACAGGTCCAGAGCAAAACCAAACCAAATATGGGACAATGACCAAAAAAAGGGGGAAATAGTCACTCACCCTCAAATTACTGTAAATCAGAATAGCATGTAAGAATGGGGGAACCTCAGAAGACATCCAGAAAATCCATACTTTATCAAGCTTTTCCCCTCTACACTATTACAACCATGTGGTCTCTGACCTTTGAAGGATTCTTGCAGGACTTGGAGACCTAGTCCACTGTGGAACATGTAGCCCATGTTCCTGTCTAAGTAAATAGGAAAATGCTATCCCTTAGGTATGGGGCAGATACTCTCAGATCCATACAAATGCTCCTCATGCCTGAGATCTGACTTCTGAGGAACAATCTTGCTGTAACCTAAAAGCTTTCACCTAGAAGATGCTAAAAGCCCCTTTACAACAACATCCACTTTATAAATTACCCGAAGTGATAAGGTTTTCTTCAGAAGTTCATAGTCTTTTCCTGTCATCTCAAACAGAAGTGATCTCTCTCACCTCAGAAGTTACTGTGGTTGTATCTCTCTTATGATTTATCACATAGTGCCACATCTGTGCTAATTCATATGTTTGTTCTAAATTTTCCCACTAGATTGTAAGGGGACAGCGGATGAAGGGCTGGACTTGGGAGTGAGGAAGAATTTAGCTTCAAATCTCTTCCCTCCGACCTTTATTGAAGAGCTCTGGGCAAGGCATTTAATTCCTTTGCTTCAGGCAACTTCTTTATCTGCTGTCACTGATGGGTTAGCCAGGGAGTTCCCACATTGAAAGTTCTTATCCCCACTCAACCCAATCGTTCCTACCAGCTATTGGAGGGCAAAGGAATCAGGTGTCAACCTAACTACTTTCCCCGTACCTAGTACAGGGAAACTACTCAATTATAAATGTAATATTTTTCTTAAGACTTTAACTTCACATTTTTATTTTTCACAGTAAAGTAAAAAAAGAAAAAAAGATCATTCTGGAAATAAGTAGCGGCAACATTGAACCTGCAACACAGAGAGTACAATCTTTTCTGCAACTCTTTTTTTTTTGGAATGCTGGTGATGGCTCATGCAAAAGGTAGCTAGGCAAAGAGCAAACTCTAGGACAGCTGTTTCCCTTAAAAAATCCAATTGTTTTCCATAATAGAGACTTTTAATGTCCCAGGATACAGAATTCTAGTTTTCTGATTCTACTAACACTAGCTACAAAAATGAGGAAAAAAATTAATCACTCTTTGAATTTTATTTTCATACAGAAACAATAACATTTGATGTAGCCAAATTAAAAATGTCTTCCTGTTTCATATCAGGGAAAAAAACAGATTTTGCCAGTTTTCACCCTGTTCAAGTTATTTGGTCCAATTTTCTGACTTAAAAACAAAACATCTATGACATTTTGGGGGAAAATACCAAAAAAAAAATCCCCCCACTCCCAAATTTAAGATAGTGCAGCATTTCTTAAGGTCACTACAGAAATGTAAAAACATAACATATTTTCCCTTCTCCCCAGTACTAATGTCTGAAAAGAACACAAACCAATTTCCAATGAATTGGCAACAAGAAGCAAGTGGAATTTTGGAATTCTTGTAAAAATTGCTGAACCAATCTTTTCCATTTCTCTTGGGAGGGCCATCAGGATAGGCAGTTAAGGACTTCAGCATTTATGCTTCATGGCAAGCTGGGAGGAGAGAGAAAGAAAGAGAGAGAGAAGAACAAGAATCTCAGTCATTTCAATGACATTACAAGTCATTTACAAGCGGGTAGCAGAATGCTTGACACCTCAAATGTCCACAATGACATTTCTCAGGAATTTTTCCTGAATTCAATCTTTCTGGATAAGTTAATGCATAGTATTTTTACCACTTACAATATTTCCTAGTGCTTAAATGGCACCTTTCATCTACAAAGTTCAAGTGGGCTTTCTCATCTTTTATCAAGCCTTCTGAGGAACTCTTGGAAGGGAGTTAGAGTAAAGGGACAATATCCACATGTGCAAGACAAAGACCCAACTAACGCATAGATTCAATGACTTGTTCAAGGCCATATGATATATTCAGAAGGGAAATGGTACTAGAGCACAAATGTTTTGACTCTCAGGCTAGTGCTGGAAGTCAAGAATGTCCTCATCATCTGACTCTATGGAGTTATTTCCAAACATACTGTTTCCAAACTGATTTCACATGATTCCCTCCATGCATGTTATACTCTAGCGAAACCAGTCTATAATTGACAGTCCATAACCTAATTACACTCTTGGAATGCTCTCTCTCCTCAACTTGGCCTTTGGGGAGACTTCAATCCATTCAAGGCTTGGATCAGTGTCACCTCCTGAAAGATTCTTGATTACTTCACTTGGTGGTTGCTTTCCCACTCCTCTCCATCCCCAACTCTTCATCAGGATAAAATTTCTCGGTATTTATTGTGTATTTGTTTATCCGAGTACATGTTTTCTTCCACTGGTGTGTTATAAAATAAAAAAAGAATGAACAAAGAAAGAGTAAAGGAGGAGGAGCCTATATATCCTTTACTGATTAATCCATTACTTCTTGGTTTAATGAGATCATGCAAGCTAGTGCAATACATTTGATAGTTAAACCTTGCTATTGACAAAGGCTGAACAATAGCTGGAAGCCAGACCTTGATTTCTGCTTCCAGTGGCATTTAAGAAATGCAGTCTATTGAAAAATCTAATCTCTACAAATGGGAATACCAAATGCCACCCTGTTAGTCAATAGTGTCCCAAATTTAGCTGGGCCCCAGGGCTATTCGTTTAGGGAAACTGGATTTGGGTAGAGGATACAGATTTAATCCAACTGTATCTCAGAGCCTTATCCCTCCCCCGTGAGTCAATGCAATGCTATGAACAGGAAGGCAGAAGAAGAAGTTGACTTAGAATTCTTTGTGTGACCTGGATTGAAGGAGCAGAAAACACTGTTGGACTTTGAGTTGAGAAAGACCTGATATTGAATCTCAACACTTATTAGCTGTGTGAACATGGGTGAATCACAACCTCTCTGAACTTTGGTTTCTTCAGCTGAAAATAGAGATAATGAACATATCTCATATTTCACTTACGGGCTTGTTGTGAGGGCAACATAAGGCAAAGTATAAAAAGTGCTTTTAAAATGTTAAAGCTCTCTAGAAATGCCAGTTACTGTTGCTATTATTAGGAACAATGGACCAAAGAGTTAGAGAATGCAACACTTAGGTCCAAACGCTTCTGGTGTTTACTGGTTATGTGGACCCCAGTCAATTACTGAACTTCTCTGTGCTTCAGGCAACTCTAGGGCTTACTGACTAAATTACTCATTAGTGGCATCTTAATTGGCAGGAATTTCCACACTAGGATTTCTCTATGGCAAAGAGATAACTCACCCTCGCTATTTACTTCTCATCATCAGAAGTCCTCTGTTCTAAGGATAAGAACTCATGGCCCTGCAGGTGATGACTTTATGTGTCTGCTGTGCAAGCAAGAACCACAGTTTCAAGTTAAGAGAAACACCAAGCCGAGCAGGGGTTTGGCTAACTGGGTGATTAAAACCACAGCAGAAAGCCAGTTTCCACAAGAATTTTTGTAGAAAGCCCAGTTCTGTCAACGTTACCTTTGAACTGAGATTTCGTTATTGTTAGCTTTAGAAAATTAGCTCTTGCTTGGCCATTCTCTCTAACAAACTAGGAAGAAATAGAACATGGGGAGCAACACTGCATAAAGAAAAGAACACTGTACTAGGAATAAGGAGGACTTATATCTCAGTTCTGGTTCTGTCCCTCAATGGATGTGTGACCCTGTTCAAATCACTAAACTCTCTGGGCCTCAGTTTTCTTGTCCCTCAAACGAACAGGGCTAGATGAAGTAATCCTTGGGGTTCTAGGTCTAACATTCTATGGATTATTGGGCAGGGCCTAGACGAGCATAAGTCTTTGAGAACAGCTGTCTTTGGCACAGTATTCCATGGGAGAGGCAGAAATGGGGACCATGATTCCTTTTTGCTTAGCCATACAGCACAAACAGCAGTTTATACTTGCCCAGTGCTGTGTACTTTGCAAAGCTCCTTATAACCTCAATAGGGCAGCTAGGTGGTGCAGTGGATAGAGCACTAGTGCAGGAGTCAAGAGGACTTGAGTTCAAATCTCACCTCAGACACTTGATGCTTACTAGCTGTGTGACCTTGGGCAAGTTACTTAACCCAAAATGCCTCATCCTGGGTCATCTCTAGTCATCCTGATGAGTATCTGATCACTGGATTCAGATGGCTCTGGAGGAGAAGTGAGGCTGGTGACCTGCACAGCCCTCCCTCACTCAAAAAAAAAAAAAAGGTCAAGGGCAAGTCATGTCATCATTTCTCTGATGGCATGGTTTTTTTTGGCAATGAAAGATGAACACATACACATAACCTTAATACAATGTAGGCAATGAAAGTATTATAAGATGCAATTCCCATCTTACAGAGCAGGAAACTGAAGTGGAGAGAGGTTGAAGCAACTTTCCCAGCTTCATAAAACTACCCAGTGGTAAAGGTGGGGCATGCACTCCAGTGTTTAGGATGTTTCCACTAAATACTCTCTTTCCTCCTTGCCCAGCATTGTCTTGGCATGTTGAATAGAGTAGATTCCAATCATCCTTTCTCCTCCAAGGAGGATTCTTCAAATACTATTAGGGCACAACTGCTGACTCACTACTCTTCCTGAGCAAGGCCCCCAGAGGCATTGCATACTCTGCAACTTGGTGATTTTCAGGGCAAAGGAAAAGTGAGCATCCCTGACTGAGTGGTTCTACTGTTTGGAGTTACGCCAAACCCTTAGCTCAGGAAGGAACTGTGTCTCCTCATATCAGACTATGAAACTGGGTGTGGGGAGAGGCTGAGAGGTAGGGGGCAGAGATAACTTAATTCTCTGTCCCTTCTACAGGAGACAACCATAAGGATATCATGTATGAGAATCCATCCATTAACATGCCTGGAAGGCTCCAGGCATCTGAGGTCTTAAAGTATATTCCTTGAAATACATCACTTGTATAACATCACTATACTGCTAGAGTTTGGGGAGGTGGTGGTGGGAGGGATGAGGAAGGGATGGGAGAGAACAGTGTTCCAATTAAACTCCAGTATTAGGTACCTTATCAGATGAAATTTCTATCCTCTGCTCAGAGTATGTAGTTTGGGGGCACTGGTAAATACAACCCACCCACTATGAGTCAACCCAGCCACGACTGGAATGGGGGTGGAAGGCAGGGGCAACATCTCCTCTAAACCCCCACCTGGGAACTAGTCCCAGAGGAACTGTCACTGAGTTAGTAAAAGGAGATCATCCCAGCCAGTCCAAGTTTGCTGTTCTACCTCAGAATTTAGGACTCTCCTTCCCTGGAAAGGTAGGCATTTCCATATCTTTGGAGGTAAGTCTGCTTATCAGAGAATATTTCCAATGCTGGGATGATTCATAAGCAAACATACTAATTTAAAATGTTGCAGTCTTGGTTTTGGAATGTTCTCCCTCTTCTGTCTGCTTGCTTGTACACACACACACACACACACACACACACACACACACACACATACACACCCTCCTTCCCTCCCTATCCCCCAAGGCACTTAGCAAAGAACAAAGCAGCTCATTTTGGCTAGTACCAATGATTACATCAGCCAAACCAGAGACCTCATGGTTCTTTAGAGTCCATGTTAATTTCTCTTCTGACAGGTGTTTCATGATGTTCTGTGGACGGTTCTGCTTTTAGGGAGAATTGACTCCAGCCTATCACCTCTCTTTTGAGTTTGGCAGCAGGTTTAAATCAACAACATCTCCACCACTATAACCCTATCCATACCCCTCTGATCCCTAGAGTTTCTAACCCTCAGCAGCTTTTCCTAAAGTCTGTTGAAATTTCACAACAGGTTCATCAGTGGTAACAGAGTAGGTAAAGTATAGCAGGAATTAATTAGTTAATTAATTAAGAATCCTAAAAAGAATCCCAACAAATCATTCCTTCTCTAGCCCCAGTTTTCTGAACTGCAAAGTGTGGGGATTGAAATAGATAATCTCTAAGGTCTCTTGCAAGTTGAAAATCCTATGGCACTTGACTGCATATTCAGAGATTCACAGATAATCATAGGTTGGTTGCATAGAAAAGGCTCCATGAAGTCAGTCTGGGGAAACACACAATCAGATCCCTGCATAGTTTTAGTGTCTACATTTTTGGGTCTGTTTTATTGAGGTGTCTTATTCAAGTCTTATCAGTTCCTAATCTGTTGTTTTGTATCTGATACAAAGAGAAAACTAGTGGGTCACTGCCTTTATAATAAGCCTTCAGAGACTTAAAAGTTAGCTGTCTCCCTCTAAGTTTCCTCCCTTCCCCAACACATAAAACTTTCTCCCATTCCTATTTTCCATCTCTTTGAAATCACTTCAGTTCCAACTATTGAAAACTAAGCTGCGAAGTTAGACTTTTGAATTTCATCATTTGTTTCAGCACCAAACAAGATCTAGGGAAAGGAGGGGCAGAAAGGGCCTGGGGAGACTAGACTATCTCAACGCTCAGGCACTTGTGTTATAGGAAAAAGTGTGTTAGATTCAATCAAGTGAATGGGTTCAAATTCTGGTTTTACCATTGACCACTTGTGGAACCTTGGACAAGTGCCTTTACTTCTCTGGCCCCTGGTTCTCTTATCTAGAAAATGAAATGTTGGACCAGATCAAATCCAATGTCCCGTTGAACTAATCAATGAACAAGCATTTATTAAGCACCACTATGTACCAGGAACTGTGCTAGGCACTGGTGATACTGATGGGGTGCTTGGGTGCATGTACTTGGGCCCCAATTCTAAAATCACATTTCTCTTTAAAAATCACATTTCTCCCTAGCTTCAAAATACTATCTCAGGCAGTTTCTCCCCAGTCCAAGGACTCAGCCTGCCCTAGCAACAACTGTTATCTCCCTTTCTGCTAGAGCAGCCAGATGTACCTATAGAACTCATTAGGCTTAGCCAGCAGCATACTGGCTTACTGGCTTAATGGGCTGTGTACTGGGTCATAAAGACATTCACGACCCACTGACCAATCATATGTCTCCTAGACTTGGACATACCTATACATTAATCTTGTCTAACAAGACATTGACAGAGAAGCCTGGTTTTTCCTGGTCAGCCCTGACTATTGGTTGACTCAGTGACATTTCCAGCCTAAAACCACACCTCCAGGTAGCCGTCCCCTCCCCTTGGGCTATTTCCCGATGAATTTTGGGTAAAATACTTGCCCAGTAGATATCAAAAGTACATGTTCCTTTAAGAATTGACCACTCCCTAATCCCACCCCAAAACACCTAGTCAGCATGTTTGGCACAAGTGATACTATAGAATATCATATGTAAACTTTCCCTGTACCCCTTTAAGGTTTCAGGTTCCCTAAGAACTTTTGCTCACTGAAAAGCATAAATGAATCTTTACCTTGACTTTAACAATGCTTGAGTCCGTGAATTCTTCTCCAAACGATCTGCCCCCAGTATTTGTAGGGGTCTCATATTCCCTTTCCAGCCCTCATCAATACAAATAGAATGAATCAAAGAATCTCTGTTCTCAAGGAACTTACTAACAATAGCTCTCATATCTTCAGTAGGACTGGCTGCTGTTCAATTTTCCTATCCAAATGTGCAATAAGGACAGACGGATGCAACCAGCAACATGCCAGTGAATGTTTGACAAATGGTTCTTTAGGGGGAAAATGTATGCAAGACTCTTTAATTTTAATCTTCATTATTTGCATTTTTCCATCACTTTCTTAATTCTAGACAATCAACAAAACAATAATTGAGCCCTGATTTAATAATAACAACAGCTAATATTTTTAAAATGCTTACTATGTATCAGGCATTGTGTTAAATACTTTAGTGAGTTCATTAAAGGTTCATAATAACCTTGGAAGTTAGGTGCTATTAATAATAGCATAATCCCCATTTACAGATGAAGAAACTGAGGTAGACAGAGGTTAAAGTGTTATGTCGAGGGTTACACAACTGGTAAATATCTGAAGTTGGATTTGAACTCAGGTCTTCCTTACATTAAACCCAGTGCCCTATTTTTCTGAGCCACTTACCTTCTCTTAGCAGCTGCTGATTTCCACAATGTAAATAAATAAGTTCTCACTAAAAATTTAGAAGCCAACTCTCTATAGTCAGTAGAAGCTGGCTCCAGGACTATCCAGGATGCAATTCAATGGAGAATCTGCCACACTATAGTTAGGTAGGACAGTGGATAAAGATCTGAGCTAGAAGTCAGAAATATCTGAGTTTAAATCTGGTTTCTGACACTTATTAGCTGTATGATTCAGGCAAGTAACTTAATTCAGGCAAGTAACTCAGTTTCCTCACCTGTAAAATGAGTGTAATAGCGGTGCCTGCCATACAGGTGAGGATCAAATGAGATAGTATCTTAGTACATGCTCAGCACTAGAAGGTGCTAAATAAATTCTTGTTCCTTTCCCTTCATCTAAACCACAAGCCTCTGAAAAAATGTTACAGGAAAGGCTGGAATAACCCAGGGTAATTTCAACAGTTCCAGAGAGGCTTTACTAGCATCAGATGCTGAGTAGAACTTTTACGAGAATGGCCTAAAAAGCCTTTTTGTTGGTAGTTTGTAGTTTCTCTCTTGATTCTTAAATCTGCCCTACAGCAGAGGTATAGTTATATAGTGACAGAGCTGAGATTCAGATCACTCTATAGTCAGTGCTTGGATCTCAAGGAGATCTGATCACAAAGGGCAGATCTCAAGCCTAGTATTTTAGTCAAAGTTATGAGCGATAGGGGTAGTCAGATAGCACTGGACTTGGAGTTAGGAAGACCTGGGTTCAAATCCAACCTCAGACACTTGCTAGCTGTGTGACCCTGGGCAAGTCAACTTAACCCTGTTTGCTTCAGTTTCCTCATCTGTAAAATGAGCAGGAGAAGGAAATGGCAAACTCCCCCAGTGTCTTTGCGAAGAAAACCTTAAATGGGCTCACGAAGAGTTGAAATGACTGAATAACATAAGCAACAGACCTTCCTAGACTATATTCTCCATGTCTTAAAGAAACTTGACTTTTCTTCCAGGACATTCCATGTAGTTGGTGAATAATGTTTGCTGATTTGTTTATCTGAAAGATCTTGACAAATCAAGTCCTATTCATTCACCAGATCAGCCTTACTCTTCAACTGGTATTTCAACACATCGACTTAACCTACTGAAATACACACTTCTTTTTTCCTATGCTGTCATTTAATTTTTTTGCCTCCAGTTGTAGAGAGTTTCTCAATTTGGAAGTTCTTTATCTTAATGAATTTTCAGATCTAGTCTCTATCCTTAACCCCTTACCTGAGGTAGCTGGTTGCAAATAGTCATTTTAAAAATGATTGCTCTTAGTATATGGAGATGTCCTGGAACATTTTGGTTTACAAAAGTAGAAAGAGATCTTGGCTGGCAGGGCTGTAATAGCCAAGCTACAGTTAAGGTTCCAGCAATAAAGCATCAGGAATAGCTGTGCCCCTTCCTGAGTGATGCAATAGCAAGACCACCTTTTTCCTAGGACTTGTTTTATGCATAGCAGAGCACAGAAATGAGAACCCACAAAATGCCTCTCAGGAAGGAAAAGAGACAATAAATAAAAAGGAGACAAGCACTTCTTTCAAGTGTGAGCCATACATAGGGATGAGGGGCTGGGGAAGGAGTCCTTTTTGAGCACATCCCTAGAGCATCATCCCATCTCTTGATATCCCTTTAGACACAAATCTCTAGGTAGGGACAAAAGAATATTCCTGTGTGGAGCCTATATGGCGTCATGACCCACAGTTTAAGAAGAGCTGAGTAGGGGTCATGAGTGGAAAAAGTTTAAGAAGCCCTGAGTTAGAGGAAGAACTATTTCCCCTTATTCCAAACTAAGCATTTATTGATTCAAACAAAATTTAAGCAATACATGTCTAATTTATTTGTACAAAGGATGGGAAAGATTTTGTTGTGCACATTTCATGGTATATAACAAATACTCAGGGTCAACTTCTTGGCACAATAGGGTTTTTACAACAAAGTTTACTAGTGACTCAGAGCCTCTTTGGAAATAACCAAATTTCCACACCCTGCCTCTTACCTTGTGGGCAGTTTCAGCAAACTGCTGGGCACTGTTCTTCATGTCTTCTGTCTTTTCTTCTGCTCGACCTAACCTTTCTCCACGCTCATTCAAGGCCTGGCTAGCCTTCTGCACTGCGCTTGTTACACTGTCTGCTGCTGAATGAAGGATGCTGTTTCCTGAAGCAACAAATGACAATAAATAATGAGGATGACGACTTACGGTTCACATTGACGGAGTCATTTAAAGTTCTTGACATGCTTTCCTCACAATGATCTTGTGGAGGTAAGTACCATTTTCCAGTTGAGGAAACTGAGCTTCCTCAAATAAAATGATTTGACTGAAGTCTCACGGCCAATGAGTGGTACCAGAATTCAAATACACCGTCTCCTGGGTATAAGTCCAAAGTTTATCCATTACACCCCATTGTTTCTTTTATATAACATCAGAAGCTTGTTTAAGAAACAAGTAACTGACCAGGCCCTTCCAGTGGGGAAGCTATATTTTAGGACTAAATCAGGCAGATCAGGATGGGCCTTGACATTTTCAAGATTCAGGAGTACTAATAATAGTTCCTAGGAGCCTGAAAAGGATAACATTACTTTTTATTTCCAGGAAGCATCTACTATGTGCTAGATACTATGCTAAGTAGAGGGGATACAAAAAGAGGCAAAGGGCTATCCCTTCCCTCGAGGAGTTTACAATCTAATAGGGGAGACAACATGCATATATATGTATATATCACAAGTCATATTCAGGATAAGTAGGAATTAATAATTAACAGAGAGAAGTCTCTAGAAGTAATTACCATAAGGAAGGTCCCAGAATTAACAGAGTGAAGGCTAGCAGGAGGAGCAGGGGA
Source organism: Potorous gilbertii (assembly GCA_028658325.1). NCBI lineage: Eukaryota > Metazoa > Chordata > Mammalia > Diprotodontia > Potoroidae > Potorous > Potorous gilbertii. Next base: position 35,525,558 of record CM053774.1, on the reverse strand, counting down.
GAAAGAACATTCCAGGTATGGGGGATTGTGTCCACCCTTCATTGCTGAAGAAGACCATGCCATCAGAGAAACGATAACATGACTTGCAGTTGACTTTGTTTTGAGTGAAAGAGGGTTGTGCAAGTCACCAGCCTCACTTCTCCTCCAGACCCATCTGAATTCAGAGACCTGATATTCCTCAGGATGACTGGAGATGACCCAGGATGCACTGGGAGACCTTGGGCCCTTTAGGCCAAGGTCTTTGCAGGGATTCACTTATGGTGAGGCAACACCCATTCAATGAATAGGTCTGTTTAAGAAGTAGTCAGGGCATGGCTCTTTGAATGAGGTCAAGAAAAAGAAAGACATCAGGTTGGGTGGGAAAGAGCAACAGTTACTATTGATAATCACTCTCAAGCTAGGAGGGTCCAGAGGAGCCCTCAGGCAGGGCCCCAGTGGAGTCCCAGTTTCAGAGTGCAGTAGGTTTAAGGTTTTGGGAGAGGATAGGAGAGGATAGAGGAGAGGAGAGGGGAGAGAAGGGAGGGCAAGGGAGCCAGTAAAACCCAAGTCAACTGGGCATCTTTTGGTCATTTGAGTTTACACATATTCAAAAGATGTTGCAAAGGTGAAATCTATAGGCTTTGGCTATAAATTGGAAATTAGGGGGGGGGTTTACATATAGTGAGGAGTTCAGGATGACTCCTAGATTACAACTCTGAGGGATTGTGAGGATAGTGTCACCCTCCATAGGAAGAGGGAAGGTAGGAAAAAGAAAGGGCTTAAGGGGAAACATAATGAGTTCTGTTTCAGACATGTTGAGTTTAAGATGTCTACCGGATAGTCAAGATATCTGAAAGGCACTTGAAGGTGCGAGACAGGAGGTCAGCAGAGAGACGGTGGAGGAAAGGTAAATTTGAGAATATACAGATGGTAATTAAATCCACGGGAGTTGATGTGATCGCCAAGTAAAGTAGTACAGATGGAGAAGAAAAGAACTGTGAGAACCTCTGTTTAAAGGGTAGGATCTAAAGACGATCTAGCAAAGGAAACAGAGAAGTAGTCAGGTAGAATGAGAACCAGGAGAAAGTAGTGTCCTGAAAACCTAGAGAGAAGAAAACATCCAGGAGGAAAGAATGATCAGCAGTGCCAAAGGCTACAGAGAGGTCAAGAGGAATGATGATAGAGAAAAGGCCATTGGATTTAGCAACTAAGAGATCACTGGTAACTTTTGAGGGGGAAGTTTTGGTGGATTATAAGGTCAGAAGTCTGACTATAAAATAGTGGAAGGGAAGAAAGTGAAGGTACCTATTGTAGATGGTCTTTTGAATGAATTTAGATACAAAGGGCACATGTGATAGAGGATACTAGCAGGAATGGAAGAACTGAGTGATTTTTTTTTTCCTGGATAGAGGAGAAATCAGCACATTTGTAGACAAAAGGGAAGGAACAAGTAAATGGGGAGAGAATGAAAATAAGTGAATGATGGGAATGTCAGAAGGGACACTGTGTTGGAGGAGTCAGGATAAAATGGGACCACTTAAACAAATAGAGGACTTAGCCTTGTTAAGGAGTAAGTCTACTTCATCATGTAAGAAAGTGTACAGGAGTGTCTGAGTGACAGGAGATGGGGAAGAGGGGAAAAGAGGGAGCTTACAGCAAGTGGCCTCAATTTTTTTCTGTAAAATATGAAACAAGATTTTCAGCAGAGAGAGTGGGGCTAGAGGGAACCATGGGAGGTTTGAGGAGGGATGAAAAGGTTTGGAAGAGCTACTCTGGAGAGTGAGATAATGAGTTAATAAAGGAGGTATGCTAAGATTGCTTGGCAGCAGTGAGGGCCCAGTTGTAGCTGTGTAACATAAATTTGTAGTGAATGCAGTCAGAATGGTTCTGTGATTTCATCTTCATTTAGCAGCACATTTGTAGGAGGGAAAGTAGCAAATGGAGGGAGTGGTCTAAGGCTGAGGCTTGGCTGGGTGTAATCAGTGATAGGCTAAGGCAATGAGGCACTTAAGAGAGAACAGTATGGATTTGAACTTGTTCCTCAAAATGTCAAGATGAGAAAACAGTTACTGAAGGGGAGATTGCTTGGGAGAGGATGAATGGAAATCATGGCTTTTATTCAAGAAGAGAATCTTTTGTTTCAAATCAGAATGAATGACTATTTCAAAGTAAAGATAAACAGTGAGACTATGGTATGTCTTATTGCTTAGGCTTCTTCTCCTATGATCTCTGCCATATAAACAAAGGAGTCTCAGCAGAAACTGATATCCCTCTGTATTAGCAGGCAGAAAATGACAAAAAAAATCAGATTTTGTGAGTGAATAGAGCTTTCTAAATTCAAGTTAGTGACATGAAGTAGAAAGTAAAAAACTGCCAAATCTCAAAAGAATCAAATGCCACTGTGCTTTCCATTGGTAAAGCGAACAGTTAATAATATTCATACTTTTATAGTGCTTTAAGGTTTATAAAGTTCTTCTTCACTTGACTACATTACACTACTGACACAGCTAGAGCAAGTATTATCTCAAAGAGGAGGAAGCTGGACTTCAAGGGTTTGGAAAGGTAAATGATTTGTTCGTAGTCACATAGCTAGTGTTGGAGCTAGGAATTATCACTGGACACTGTGTCCAAGCAGAGCCAGTGACTTACAGAGTAGCAACTGTAAAAAAATTATAGCTCATTCTCCTCAATGAACATGAGATATCTAATGCTATTATATACAAAAGCTTTGATTTGAAATAAATATATTGTATCATTTAACTCTACATCTGGGATGGATTACATCTAGCCACAGTCAGCTTTTTAACATAAATTAAATTTCCATTGGTATTAGATGCAAACACCTTATAATTTTATTTCTGTGGAGACTAGCTACGATCTACAGAAAAGGAGTGTGGGCAGAAAAAAAGTTTTTTTCTTATGGATTGGTTTTTTTGATTGACATCTAACTGCTAAGGGATGGTAAATTCCTCAATCTTAGACATTTTTAATAAGTTTATAAGTCAATGGAGAAAACACAGAGTATACAGGCCACATCAGATAATGCTTAAGATAGAAGAAATAAATAGGAAGACAAGTATGCCAAGATATCGTGTAAGAGTTTTGTTCCAAAGGGGACCCAGAAATACAGAGAGGGAGGAGCTCTTTTCATAAATATCACTGGGTCTTTGGATGGTCAATAATAGTAAAAGTTATTTAACTAGCTAATCAGTGAGAAAGTTACACTACTGCTAGTTGGCCTGATACAGTTAGCCAGAAAACAGGGCCATAGGGATGCTGGAGGGTTCTGGATGTTATTTTAGTTTGAGGCAATGGTTCCATTCAATTCTGCACATGTGCCCCAGGGAGGTAAAAGAGAAAAAAAAGAGCACATATATAATAAAATAGTCATAGTAGAACTTTCTTAAAGATATTTCTAATATGTTTTGCGTGATTGCATATGTATAACCTATATAAAATTGCTTACAGTGTCAGAGAAGAAGAAAGGAGAGAATTTGGAACTCAACTTTTTTTTAAATCTTAAAAATTGTTGTTACATGTAATTGGGAAAAAACAAAATGTTATTAAAAAAGATATTTCTAATATTCCACACCCATAGATTCCCCATCTCTGCACAGAAGTGCATTTTCTTTTCTCTCTCTTTTTGCCTTTACATTTATCTAATTTTATTTTGCATTTGGTTTCTTATGCTTCTCTGAATTCTTCAGATTCATAATTTCTTACAGTATAATAATATTCTGTGACATTCATGTACCACAGTTGTTTTTAGTCACATAGCCGTACTTCCTATAGTAGCAAGACAAAAAACAAAACAAAAATGTGGAAAAAGTAGGTGCCTATAACATGTAGAATAACAATAGATGGGGGGGTGGAGAGAGAGAGAGAGAGAGAGAGAGAGAGAGCGCACGCACACAAAAATAGTGTGCTGTGATAAGCAGAGATTTCAGATAAATATGGTAATGTGTGTATGACCTGATACAGAATGAAGTAGGCAGAATTAGAACACAATGATTCCAATGAGGGAAATGAAAAAGACAGTAAGATGAAGTAGAATACTGAGTCATATAATGACCAATCTTTCCCCTGGAGAAGAGATAAAGAAGCACCTCTTTCTAATAAGCAGCTCGTGGACTAAGGATGTAGAACACTGCATACACAGTTACAAAAGGTCCCTATTGTCTACTTCTCCATGATTTTTTTTTCCTTTATAAAGGAGAGTTTTTTTGTGGTGGGGGAAGGGATTTATTCAAGAATGCCCATAATAAAAAAATGTATATGTGCATATATATGTACATGTACACATACAAAAAAAAATTCAGTGAAGCCCTCTGGAGTTACAAAGTACTCAGTGGTACTCCAGAAGTGCTAGGGAAATCAGACATCATCATGGGTAATCAGGAACTATGCCTTATGCAAGCACTTCCCTAGCAATGAGCACTCACATGCTTGCTGGATGGATGTTGAATGAATCTTCTTTCTGTTGTTTAGCATCTCCTTTGTCACCTTGTAAATAATTGGAAAAGTTGGAGAAATTCAAGTACTCCTGTGGAACCCTGATCCAAGACTCTTAAGAACAAAATTCAGAAGCAAAAAAGGAGAATCATTCCTTCCTGATGCAACTAATATGGTATTTTAATGTAAGGGGTGATAGGATGCCATTCATAACAACTAGCATTTATATAGCTCTTTAGGGCTTGAAAAATCCTTTTCATATTTGCGGACTTCCATTTGATCCTCATAACAGCCTTGAAGTAGGTGCTGTTATCTCTATTTTACAGTTGAGGAAACTGAGGCAGTCAGAAAGATTAAGTGATTTGTCCAGGGAAACCCTGCTATGAAGTGCCTGAGGTCAGATTTGAACTCTGCTCTTCCTGACTCCCAGCACTTTATCCAGTGGGTTACCCAGCTGCTTCCTAAGAAGCTATTGTTGCAATCCAGGTAAGAGGAGATGAACTCTGCACCATGGTGGTGGTCATGTGTGTAAAGAGGAGATACAGGCAAGGGATGCTTCAGAGGGGGAGAATCAAAGGAGCTCTTCAAAGCAGGAGTTTGAATTACAGTTTTTTTGGTATTCCTCAAAACTAATGGCACACTTGGTAGGTGCTCAATAAACATTTATTTAATCGAATGGATAATCATTCATAGTCTTACCAGTTCCTCATCTGTAATGACAAAGGGTGCAGTTTGTGGTTATAAAACAGAGAAAACTTAACTGTCTTATTTGGGAGCTGGCTGAATAACCCTGGCTTCTTCCATATGACAGAAAACTAACAGCCAAGGCAAAGGAAGACTTTTTCACATGCCCCAGGGAGAAAAAATGTTAGGGGAAAATGGTGTTAATATTCCTTAAAATAAAAAAAAGGACTAATGATAAAAATGAAAATAAAGAAAATGAAATGGTCCATAAAGCCAAACATATAACTATTTCCTGAGAAATTTATGTGTATATATATATATATACATATATATATATATATATGTATATATATATATATATATATACATATATATGATTTCTTTTGTCACAGGCTTCTTTCTAGTTCTTTCAGATTAGGGTATTTAGGGTAACCTTTTTCTCTAGCTAACTAGACTGAACAAATGGAAAATATACCTTAAGTGATGCAGGGAGCCTGAATACATGTGACCACATGGGAAATAATTACTGCAATGTACTTGCAAGATGCAAAGCTTTGTGGTACTCTTACGGGAGCTAGGAGACAACAGAGGTCCGCAAATACTCAAATTTCCTCTTTTGGCAGCTGGTGGCCCAATGGATAGAGCATTGCATTTGAAATCAGGAAAACCTGAGTTCAAATTCAGACACCTGCTAGCTGTGTGACCATGAGCAAGTCACTTGACCTCTGCCTCAGTTTCTTCATCTGTAAAATGGGCATAATAAGAACACTTACCTAATAGGGTTTTTGTGAGCATCATATGAGATAAAAGAACTTAGCACAGTACTTGCAACATAGTAAGCACTTAATAATGCTGGTTTCCTTCCTTAGGTTTGAATTATTTCTATAACAGTCATATCCATACCAGACTGTAAATTCCTTGGGGCCAGGAACTGAATCTTAACCTTTGTATCTTCAGTAAATCCCTAGGGATAGAAGGTACTTAGCTAATGTTTATGGAATAGATGAGACCCTTAAAACTCAAGGTTTTGGGAATATCACATTTTGGCATGATAAATCTGAAATTTAAATATTCATTCTCCTGTAAAAAGGTCTGCAACTTTCTTTAAATGGAATGAAAAGATATCAACACCCAAATTTATTCAGGTATTCTAAGGATAGCCCAGTCAACTGTACAGGAAAAAAAAAAGTCAACTGACTTTTAAATTTTAGTCCCTGAGAACCGAGTTAAGACCAGCCTTGGTTTATTTGATGATGTCTTCGTAAATTTCACTCACTATATGCTTTAAAAAAATACACTGGCATCATGTTAAGTGATGTAGAAGCTTTTATTGGGAGAGAAAGTCAAGATGCTGCTGCAAAAACTGGGTGCCCCAACTGCTGGAAAGCACAATTAGTGGAAGTGTATTAAAAATATAATAGCCGTTAACTACTTAAATCTAACAATTCTAGGAAGGGGGAAGGGACCATGTAGAATAAGAGGATAAAAAGTGGTTTAAAATCTTGTCGTGTTCTAAGGGAGCAACTAGGTGGCAGAGGGGATAGAATGCTGATCTAGAGTCAGGAAGTTCATCTGGCCTCAAACACTTACTAGCTGTGTGACCCTGAGTAAGTCACCTAACCCTGTTTGACTCAGTTTCCTCAGCTGTAAAATAAGTTGGAAAAGGAATTGGTGAACCACTTTAGTATCTTTGCCAAGAAAATCCTACATGGGGTCAGAGAGTCAGACACAACTGAAAATAGCTGAACCACAACATGGTCTAAGGCCACGTCAGACTGCTTTTTTTTTAAGCACAGATATTGAGTTGATCAATATCATTCTCCAGTTTCTATTTTTGATAGAATAACTTCTAAAACCTGTGTTCAAGAAAACAGGCATAGAAAGTATTTTAGACTCTTACTTTTTTATATTGGAGGGAAATTTAATACGTGAATCAGAAAGTGAATGTTCTTTGTAACCAAGAACGGTTGGAGGGTAATACTTCTGGGGGAATGACTGAAGACTCCATGATACTTGATTACTTTGCATGCATATGGATACACATTATATCTCCCACACAAATACTCACAGACTCCATGCTATTCCAGCTTTCCTATGCAGATATATTCTTTCAAAACTTAATCTTTTTAAAATCCTTTCTGACCTATTATTATTCCATAGTTGACTCTTGATAGTTTGGTGCTAAATACGTAACACAACATCGGTAATTCAAGCAGATTCTGAGAAAGACTGGGATGAATTATAGAATAGCTTTTACATATGCATTTATAGAAATTAACTAATTCCTGCCAGAGAAATGGCCAACAAATAGCCTTTAAATTTTTTAGGATTATGCAAAACCACTGGGAATTAGTGTATGGTACGTAGAGAAATTAGGTCTAAGGGCTTAAAGGTAGTTTAATTCTCTTAGGCAACTAGGTGGAACCCATGGATAGAATTCTAGACCTAGAAGCAAGAAGAACCAAGTTCGAATACTGTCTAAGATACTTACTAGTTCTGTGACCCTGGGCGAGAAATAATAATAGCATCTACCTAACAGAGCTATTGTGGGGATCAAATGAGGTGATATTTATAAAGCTCTTAGCACAGTGCTTTGGCAGATTATTAAATGCGTATTCATTCTCTCCCCTGAGTAGTTATATCTTGCCACTACAATCTTGTTTATACAATCAACTTCCTTAGCTTGTGATGGGTAGTACAAAGATCAACTTCACTCTAAGGCGGGTTCAAATCAATGAATGAGGTTTTTATAGTACAGAATTGAGAGGAATCCCAGAGGACTGGCATGAGGATGATGCTGGGTTCTCTAAGGCACAGGAGCAAAAATGGTGTAGAAGCCAGAAAGGCAGTGAGCACAGGCCTGTATGCTGTAATGAGACTGTATCTACTTTCAGAAGACTGGGCTAATTACCAGTAATCTGCTCATTGGGTGATGCAGTCACCAGCCATGGCATCCTATGAAACAGAATGTGCAGAATGGCCCAGTCTTGTGGGGGGTAGGGAATGATTCTTCTATTTCTGTAGCAGAAGGAAAATGGGAGATAAGAGAAGGAGAAGCAAAGTACTTGTGGAATGAGAATTTAGGCTATACCAGACCCTTATCAACTCAAAAAGCATTTACTATCATCAAAGAATCATTGAGCCCTGACCTTCAGGAAGGTATCTAATAGATACAGGACCCAGAAGCATTCCATATTCCCAATAAAAGATGCAACAAACAAATAAAGCCAGACAATTCTCCCTGTTTTAGGAACAGAGAGACAAAGCATATAATTACATTTCAAAGTCTTGCTTTCCAGAGAGAGGAGTGTAGCTAGAGGATGCTATTTCTCTACATAGCAGGTCCAGAATTATCTCGTGTGTCAAGTCTGAGGCTAATTCCAGGGGCAGCAAAACTAGTTGTGTTGCCTGGAGCTGACTGACAGAGAAAAGTCAATTCATCCACCAGGAACTTTGTAAACATGGAAACACAAAAGCTTGCCTGCTGAGTGAGACCTCTGAGAATCTAGGGCTTGGAGTCATCAAAGGGACAGCAATAATGTCTATTGGGTCAAATCCATGTTCACTGATGGGAAGATCTAATAGACTTTCAATCTGCTTTCAAGTCACAGCGTTAGAGTTTCTCTTGAACCACATCCTCTTTGATACCAATGCTTTGATTGGCTCATGAATTTTCTTAATGCTTTCCCAACTTAACAAGCATTTATTAAGTTCCTACTATATGCTAAACTTTGGGGATACAAAGACAAGTTGTTTGGCCCCCTTTCCTCCCATTTATTCATTCTTTTAAAATCTTCTAACCTTACTTCCAAACCCCACACTTAGAGAACATGGTTTATTATCACACTCCATTTAGAACAACAAGATTATTAAAACTGAGCTTTTTCAACTTCTCTCTTTCATTCCTTAAAACATTTGAAGTAGGGGCAGGGAGCTAGGTGGTGCAGTAGATAGAATGCTGGCCCTAGAGTCAGGAGGACCTGAGTTCAAATCCAGTCTCAGATACTAGCTGTGTGACCCTAAGCAAGTCAGTTAACCCTACCTACTTCCGAAAAACCAACCAATCCCACCACCAAACAAACAAACAAAAAAACCATTTTTTTAAGGCACCAAGACATATTATCTCCACTTTCCCTCTGGTGAGAAGTGAACTATTTCTAGTTCTCCAGGACCTTGCTGTCCTTAGGGCATTATTTCTCCTTCCTCCACTTCGAAATCTTTAAATTCTCTTCCATTGTCTCCTTTTGGCCATAAACAAGCTCAGGTTTTCTCTATCCTAAAACAGTTTCCCAATTCAGGACCTTGAGCCCAAGAATTCAGGGAAAAGTAACCCCATCCCTACCCCACTCCCATCTCCTGCACCTTCCAGAGTACTGGCCCTGCTTCCAGCTTGGCCCTTGTGGCCATCCTTGAAGGGAATAACCCTTGTGGAGGTGATTCCTCCAATCTTCTCACCACCAATCACAGATCAATGGTCATCGATGGGCATGTAAGCTTCAGAGCCCTGGGTTCAGCAGCTTCCAAAAAGCCAACCCTACTTCCAGCCTGGCCCGGCTTAGCTTTGTTCCCCTTTCCAACATGATTGTTTCTGTCTTTGACATAATATTTTACCTAGTCCTCCAAGTTTGAAACCTTAGTATTATTTTTAGCTATTCCCTCACTTCTCATATTCAAGTATTTAGCCAATCCTGTCAAATCCTCTAGTATCTCCCCAATTCATCCCCCTTTCCATCAATAGTGTCCAGTCCTACCTACTCTTATAATAGTATCCTCTTAACAGGTCTTCTCTTAACCACTCTTTCTTCTTTCCAACATATACTTTATACTGATACCAGACAAATCTTTCCTATATGCCAAGCTGGTCAAATTGACCCTCTGGCTCAAAGATGTTCAGTGGCTCCTTAATTCTAAATAAAATTCAAACTCCTGGGACTGGTATTTAAGGTATTTCATATTCTTCATGACTCATCCAGGATCAGAAATTTAGAGCTGGAAGAAACCAGAGATCATAGGCCCCAAAGATGTTGAATGATTAACCTAAAGTCACCTATATAATAAGTTGTAGGGACAAGCTTTGAACTCATGCCTTCTGACTCTCAATTCTACTACTCTTTCCATTATACCATTCTACCTTTCATCTTTTACACACATTATTCTCTAGCAGTTCTGAACCAACCCCTATCCTTTATAAAACCGATACTTTCCCTACCTCTAGTCCTTTATTCTCTTTGTTGTTAATAATGGGAAGGCCCTTTCTCTAATTCTGTATCTGTTGAATTTCTATCCATCTCTCAAAGTCTATTCAAATGCCATCTGAAGTTTTCCTTGATTCCTTTTTCCTCTCCTCTAAAAAATTTTTCATAAAATTTTGCTTGAAAACTCAACATACTCATTGTGTTTCATTGAGTATCTAGTTATTTATATATGCATTTTTCTATGAGAATATAAGCACTATAAAGGCAGAGACCAACAACTTAGTTAAACTTGGTATATTCAGCTTATTCTAAAGTTCTAGGCATACTACAGGCATTTAATTAAAGTTTGTGGAATTGAATTTATTCAACTAATACATTTTCTTAGTCTGCATACATTCACTTAGCTAGAATACTCATCTTTCACCAAAATCTCCATGTTTCTAATTATAGGATTCAAATAGTTCATGCTTTGATAACTCAAAAGTCTCTTAGGGTGAACAGATTCCTGTTGAATACAGACCCAGTGTCCTCTATAAGGAAATTCAATGTTATAATTAGAATTCATTTAAACTTTGTATCTAAGACTATTCTGTTAAGACTTACAGGATAAGGAAACTTTTTGAATCCAACTTGTTCAGAAGGACTCCAAGCCTTCAAAAGGACACTGGGCAACAGTATCAAAATGGAAGCCAGCTTTGCTTTAAAGCTAAAAAATCCTAAGGCATCCTAGGAGCTTCTAAATTGCTGAAATATTCTTTTTCTCTTTTATACCTGTCCAAAGAGTAGCTGAAGTTAACAGTGCCCCAAATGTTCAAGCAGTTCAGAGTAGGTTATTTTTATTTCATTAATTATTGTTTAAAGTTTCGATCTTTACAATATGAAAATACATTTATTAATTTGCATTGTATAGTATTTCTTCTACTTATCTCAGAGTAAAGGGAAAAGAAGAATGGGGAGGATACCTATCAGCTTTCTGAATCCCCATGATCTACACTTTCCCTCCACTCTAGGACCACAATGGGATGTTTATCACCATTAATGGCATCATCATAAGATCCAGAGCAGTCTTGGTCTAAGTTTAACTGACTTAGATCCCTATTTCTAACTCAACATCCTCTAACTCATTATCTTCTAACCTAATTTGGCTATTTCTGTGCTTCTTTAAAAGTGAAAGCTTTTACTTAACACAATAAAACACACACAGAAGCCATTAGATATTAAAAATTAAGTACTCATCTCTCTTTTCATCAATCTATACTCCATAAAGGTACCAACATACTTTTCCTAAAGTGCAAGTCTAACTTTGTCCAAGAGATATAAGTGGCTCCCTATTTCCTTTTGGAGGGATAAGGACTGAACCTGTGACCTCATTAGTATAGGGATCTCCCAGAGAAGGAAACTCCCTCTGTCTATGTACCTTCTTTCCACTTACAATCTTAGAAAGCTGTGCAGACAAGTGGTATCAAACTCTAACAGAAATGGGCCCCTGTAAGTTGCATATTGACTTACAAAGCCACAAATTAACATGATATGTGCTGTACTGTATTTTTATTTATTTTGTTAACTATTTCCTAATTACATTTTTATCTGGTTCTAGTGACATCACAGTGTTGATGCCATTAGAGGAAGGCTTAGAAGACAGGCCTTCCTAGTACTGAGGCCAGCTCCCTATCCATGACACCCTGCTACCTCTCAGAAAACCTCTAGGATAGAATACATATCCCGTAGCTTGACATTTAAAGCCCTTCACAATATGGCTTCAGTTTACTTTTCCCAGTTTGTGGGACATCAGAGTTCTCTATGCTTCAGTGGCACAGTGGATAAGTACTGGACCTGGGATCAGAAAGACCTGAGTTCAAATTCAGCCTTGGACATTTACTGCCTGACTCTGGGAAAGTAATTTAATCTATTTCTGCCTCAGTTTCCTCAACTGTAAAATGAAGATAACACTTACCTCTCAAGGTTTCTGTGAGAATATTTGTAAAGATATTTATGAAGTACCTACTGTGTGTAAGGCATTTGCTAGGTGCTAGGGGTACAGGGGAAGCACACAAAAAAATCAACCCTGTCAATCAAGATTTTTTATATTTATGGAGAATATACAACATGCAAACAGAGAAGTTAAACTTTGAAGTGCCACTGTTTTTATCTCAACTGAATGAACTTACTTGAAATTCTCAGAATTTAGGATTCTAATTGGCTCTCGCACATGTTGCTCCTCATGTCTACAATATTCTGATTCTTCATCTCTGCCTCTTGGAATTTCCTTCATGGCTTAGCCCATGTGTCATATTTTAAGAGATAGTCTTTCCTGATCCCCACAGTTATTAATGTTCTCTTCCTCCTCTTCAACTTACTGTACATATACTTCTCTGTTTACATGTTGAAAAAATCTTGATGGCAGGGTTGATTATTTTTGTGTGCTTCCCCTTTATCCCCAGCACCTAGCAAATGCCTCACACATAGTAGGTACTTAATAAACATTTCTTGGATTAGGATAGTGGGGTAAGAGGAAACTGATCTCAAAATCTGGAGTCAGAGGACTTGGGTTTGAATCTATTACTTGCCTTTTTTAACTTTAAGGAGCTCAGTCTCTCTGGTCTCCATTTCCTTGTCTGTAAAATGAGAGTAGACTAGATTTCTCAGGTTACTTCCAGATTTAAATCTTATGATACTATGATCTTGTTGGAATGTGGAATCTTATCAGTTCTATCTTGAAAGTATGGAGATTGCTTAAGGAGTCTTCCCAAAGGGGACAAAACATGTTGGCTTGAAATGGACTTGCCCAGAGTTGGGTGTCCTGGATAATGAACTGCCTTGTTTGTGACTCTCTCAAACCTTGCATATTCCAAGAATTTGGAGGGGGAGGAAGATGAAGAGAGGCAGGGGTAGATAAGGAAGAAGCACCAGTAGGTTCCCATAGCAGATGACAGGAATTTGGCCTGGCTGAGATATATTAAGGTACCTGTTTCACATAGAAAACTAAAATTTATTCACTGAAACAGAGGATAAAAGGAAACTCTACACACTTTAGGTACAAAGGGGGAAAAAAGAAAGAAGCCTGTTGAAATGACTGCCATGGGAATCCGTCTGTCAGATCCTGAGACTAATTGGTCTCAAGAGAGAAAAAAAGTTGCTTGCTTTCATGATCTAGTTTAAAAGGAGTCTTTAAAGGTTCATTTCATATCTCTAAGCTCCAACTTCCACTTCTCTCAGGGTAAAGGATTCATCCCCTGAGGTACTGTATTTTGTTCTTACTCTGACGTTGATTTAATTATTTTCCAAACATCTTTTCTCCTATTCTTCCTACCCTTTTTATATGAAGGATCTCTACCAGGGAAGGATCATCTCATTGTGTTCAATCTAAATCACTGTATCATTTTTGGGAAAAAGACTAATATAGAGACAAAATATTAATTTTTTATGTCATGACCTTCAAGTGGCTAACAAGGAGAAAAAAGTAACTTTGTATAGTATGATGGAGTGGAAGGAGCACTGGAGAAGGAAATGGCAAATCACTCTAGTATCTTTGACAAGAAAATTCCAAATAGGATCATGAGATAGGAGTGCACACTAACAATCCCATCTACTTCAGAGGTAACTGAAGAATTGGACTGAGATGTTTTGCGTTGTTCGGTTTCAGTCATCCTTTTTGCTTCCAGTTATTGGTGATGCAATCCTTACTGGACCTGGGAATTCAAGCCGTGGGGACCTTGAAGGCAGGACTGCAGATGGAATGTGCACCTAGCCAGTTCAATAGGGAAGCTTTAAGAAGGTGATGTTCCTGAGACCTTAGCCTAAGAGGGACTCGTTGAGAGTCCTGGACTGACCTGGACCTTGGTAGAATTATGCTATATAGGAACTGACTATCTTTCTGAAACTTTTCAGTGAAGCATCTACCCAATACATATTCTAATTTTCAGTGGAACAGTTCATCAGCATTCAAGGCTTCCTACCCATAGTCTCTAGCTTTTGCCACATGACTGACTAAATTCCTTTCCTAGTCACAGATGTCCTTAATATGACATTTGTGCCACTTCTTGTTTCCAAGCCAACATCAGTAAGATACTGCTCCTTCCTTAACACTATGTACCTTTGCACTGCCTTTGGGTCATTGCAATTTTGATTTTTCTGGAATCATAGTACTTTATAATTCATAGCTCTCTACTGCAGAATTACTGAAAGAATACTGGTGTGGAAAACAAGTTAATTCTCAGGCTGATTTACCTTAGAAAGGAATATTTAGGAGGTTGTCTATCTTTCAAGAGATAAATTACACAGAAAGTGATTTTGCATTAGACTGTAGAATGATAGTCAAAGTTTGAAAGTGGAAAAAGAAAAGAGGCGCTATGTTTGGCCACTGATGCATGTCAGAGGAACTAGTAATCACTGTGAATGGTGCAAAATACACTAAGTCTTTGGAAACTCCCCAAAAGAGTCCAGTGTATTTTCTAAAAGTGTCCTCTTTAAACTCTTCCTGGCATATGGGTGATCACTTCAGGTGATGTCACATGCTATTTATTTAGGGTGTTGTACAATAAAAGGAAACAGATCAGGCAGTGGAAAAAGCACTGGGATAGAAGTCAGGAAGACCCAGGGTTCAAGACCTTGTTCTACCACTTTGTAATATTAGCAAAGCCATTTAGCATGTTGTAATTCCTTCTATAAAATGAGAATACCATCACCTCTCCCATATAACAGGAAAGAATATGAAAATGAGAATACCATTACATCTCTGCTATTTAGGAGCTATTCTAGGAAGATAAAATGAGAACCTGTGTAAAAGTACTGTGAATCCTTAAGAAAAAAATACAAACATCAGGGCATCTGGGTGACACAGTGGATAGAAGATTGGCCCTAGGGTCAGGAGGAAGGGTTCAAATCTGATTTGAGACACTTACAGGTGTGTGACCCTGGGTAAGTCATTTAACCTTGACTGTCTCCCACCCAAATGCAAATATTCGAAGTATTTATTGGGATAAATATTAGCAGTAGCAGTTATACTTTTTCTACCTCCTATGAATGTATTCTTCCTTTTTAAAAAATTGGGGTCATACTAAAGGCATTAAAACAATCTTTTAATGACAGTATCTAACAGTCATACAGCCTTTCATGGTTTACAAAGTACTTTTGCTTACAAATTGTTAGTTAGGCAATATATCATATATCCATAGTCCTTTAAAGTTTACAAAATTACTTACCACAATACTGTAAAGCAGGTAATTATTTTACTGATAAGGCAACTGAGATGAGAGAAGTTAAATGACCTATTGGTTTTCTCACCAGAATCAGGACTCAAACTCAGGTCTTATGATTCTAAGTCCGGTGCTCTTTAAGTTAAAGTCTCTTTTTGGCAGGAGCAATGTTAACTGGAGAGTAGTAATTATGGACATTAACTTTAATTATAGAGGCTCTTGAAGGAACAAACAACAGATAAATTAGGGAATGATTTATTCACCATATAGAAGAAATTAGCATAGGATTCTGTTAAACAGTAAAATTTGGAGGGGCATTTATAATATGATTCAAATGGGAGTTCTGGTTAAGATGGCAATGAGGAAAAGTCATAGAAAAGACCAGTTTTCCCAGAGAAATTCCAACAAATATGTGAAACTGGCCCAAGAAACACCAATAGAATTCCCAGTGACTCAGAAAAATAAAAAGCTTCTTTCTAGCCCAAAGCTACACAAAATGAGGACAAGAAGAAGGCAGAGACTGGTAGAGGTTGTGTTGAAACAAGGAAGACAGAATTATCAACACACTAAAACACAGAAGCAGCTGAGACGGGGAAAGGAGTCATGCTATGAGAACCAGCAGAAACTATGCCAAAAGCTACTCAGATTGATTGCATGGCCAGCTCTAATAATTAACCACCTGCTCTGATCATAAGAACAGAAGAGGTGGCAGAAAAAGCCCAAGAGATCCCTGTCCAAGAAGACAGGACTGAGTGCCTGGGCACCTTCATACCTTGTGTGGATAGGGCTGTGTGGGAGACTAGATATAATATTACTTCCTACATCACACTGGGACAGACTAACTCTGAGGATCATGCTGAGAGGAGAAAAAAAGAGTCCTGAACCCACAGTGGACCATAAGGACAGAGAAGTTTGAAATTAAAACAGAGCCTCCAATCAGCTACACCAGGGGTATTAAACATATCACCTATGATACCATGTGACTGAACCAGATTAGCATATCATTGGGAAATATTTGACAAAAAAAATAGCAATACAGATAACGTTACATTTCATGGTCTACAGGAATCTTAATCTGTGAACTAGTGGCCTTCATCAGCACCAGCAAAAGCAGAGGCATTTACTTCAGAAGAGAGCAGACCTAGTAAGACCCTACTAAACCTATTCAAGAGAACCAGAGGGGACTAGTCAGAACAAAAAATCCCAATCTAAGAACTGAGGTAGAAAATATGAGTAAACAAAAGAAGATACCAAGTACAAAGCACAAGAGGTAAGAGAAGTCAGAAAGTCAAACTTGGAAAAAGTGACTTCACAATAATAACAAATGGAACCTTCTAAAAAATGTCTTGGAAACAAAGACAATAGGAGCTTCTAAAAAGAAATGAAACAAAAGACCAAGGGTGAAATTTAAATTAGAGTTTGGAAGAAAGAAATTGAAAAGGAAATAAATAACTTAGAACAGAAGATGCAAAACCTTACACAAGTTGTGGACTCCCTGGATAATAGAACAGAGAAAACACAGTTCTATAGCTTCATGAGATGACAGGAAATATTAGGACAAGGTCATAAAATTGAAAATAATTTTACTTGAACAACAGAGAAGAAATAATTTAAGCAGTATAGGACTCCTTGAAAACCATGACCAAAAGAAATCCTGAATATCATATTTCAAGAAGTCATAAAATTTTTCTGATTCCTGAGCTTCAGTTTCCTTATAGATGAAATAAAAAGGAGTGGACTTGGTATTCTCTAATGCTCTTCCCAGTTCTAAAATTATGATCCTATAAATTCTTTTTATCTATAGCTCTTGGAACTCTAAGTCTATTCAAATTGGCAAACCAAAATTAGCTTAAGGTCACATAAGTATAACAAATATTTGTTATGTAGCTCTTTTAGGAAGCAAAAAGGCTAAAATCAAATAACGATTAATCATAGGATCAGAGACTTAAACTGGAAGAGATTTTATAGGTTATGTGAAATCTACATGTTGCATTTTGAGACAAAAACTGTAAAAGACAATTTATTAGTTAATGTAAGCATTTCTGTTTGAAGAGATGTTGAGACTGACAGAGTTCATCATGTTAATCTGAATACCCTCTGGCCCAAGCAATTTCTACTTACATTTCATAGTTATCATGAAACAAATATAAAATTACATAGCAAGGGAAAATCAGGATATAAAACGTAATTTAAGGGGAGAAAAAGACAAACTTAAGCAGCATAGCAATGTTAATGCTTGTACTCCTCGGAAAAAATATCTTCTTGAAAGTAACTACTAGCTATTCTTTCTAATGCAAAGGTTTCTTAATCTTTTTTGGGGTAGTCTGGTGAAATTTATGATTACCTCCAAATGATGTTTTTAAATGCATAACATAAAATAAAGAGTATTACAAAGGAAACCAATTATATCGAAGTAGAACTATCACAATATTTATTTTTAAAGTTTACAAACTCAAGGTTAAAAGTTCTTCTTCTTATGGTTCCTATTTGATCTGGTCACTGATGAACAGAAATACCTCTTTTGATTAGAGTAAACAAAACAGACATTTCTATTCCTAGTATCACCATAAAGAAGACATGTTTTAATGATCTTAATCTTAGGGAATTAATATTCTTTCCCTGAAATTGATTTCCTCCTATGGTATATATTACTCAAGTGAGACCAAAGATTTTGTTAAAACATTTTTTTATGTATATTACACAATTGAGGGCTTAGTGCTATATAGTTCCTCCATCATTTGCACTTTGACCTCTGAAAAAATGCAATAATTGTATCAGACAGTATAAAGGCATATTTATCATGAGTCTTAGAAATTTGCCTGAGGCACTAAGAAGTTGTCAGATTAGCTCAGGGTTATGCAGTCAGTTTATATAAAAAATGGAACCTTGTGACTCCCAGGCCAGCTCTCCATTCCCCAGACCAAGCTATATCTCCCAGACTACAAGCCTCCCAGGCAACTTTCTAGGCAGTACAGTAAGTGGATAAAGTCCTACGTCTGGAGTCAGGAAGACCTGAGAGACTTAGCAGCTGTGTGACTACAGGCAAGTTACTTAACCCTGTTTGCCTCTGTTTCCTTATTTGTAACATGAGGATAAAAAGAGCAGCTGCCTCCCAGAGTTTTCATGAGAATCAAATGAGATAAAAATTATAAAGGGCTTAACATGTTGTCTGGCACATAGTAGGTGCTATGTAAATGTTAGCTATTATGAATTTAATGACGATTCTTTTCAGAGAAAGTACAATGTGGCATTGAGTAAGGAAACTTTTCTTGTTATTTTCCCACACCAATGAAATTACAGGATCAGAGCCACTCACCCACCCCCCCACACACATACACACACACACACACACACACCAATTATACATTTAAATAATGCAGAATACCTTGCATATGTGTGTGTGTGTGTGTTAAGGTTCACAGAGCACTTTATAAATACTCTCATTTAGTCTTAATAACAACCCAGGATGGCAGGTGCTATTATATCTCCATTTTTACATATGAGAAAACTAAGGTAGACATCAGTTAGTGACTTGCTATGTTTCACATGGCAAGTATTTGAGGCTGAATTTGAACTTAGAGCTCCCTGTCTACAGGTACAGTACTCTTATCTATAGCAACGCCCCAGCTATCCTGGTGTATGTGTGTGCACGTGCACACCTGCCTTTGTTTCAAAGGTCAGAAAAATGAAAAAATTATAATTGTTAAAGGAGTGAGAGTTTCCTCTAGTGAGAGCAAGTGTTAACAAATACCCAGGGTACTCCAATAGTTTTTGTTCAGTCATTTTTCAGTCTTTTCTGACTCCTTGTGACTCCATTTGAGGGGTTTCTCGGCAAAGACACTGGAGTGGTCTGCTATTTCCTTCTCACTTTATCGTATTCCTAATGGTAAAGTGGGTATGTAATAGTTCCTCTATCTCAGAAGGTTGCTTTGAGGGTCAATGAATTAACATGGGTAGAGCATTATCCAAGCATTAAAGTTTTATAAACTTCTAAATATTATGAAATTTATCATCAGAAGGTTGGCTCTACTTGATAAACTTTTTTGCCCAAGAAACTTACGAATCAGCTATTTAGATATGGAGAACTTGGGATAGATACTGGCAAAAGGAGACTATATATATACACATTGGTAAAATCATGGTTTCTTGAAACATGATGATTATTGCCTGTGGTACAGCTAGGTAGAACAGTGGATCTATCAGCGGACCTGGAGTAAGGGAGACTTGAGTTCAACTCTGGCCTCAAACTAGCTACGTGACTGTATGTAAGGTGGATTTGTTTTCTTTTTCAAATATTAGTTCTGAGAATCCATGACCATAAATAATCTACTAGTTCCCAGGATTGTGGCTTGTAAACAATCTCACTGTCCTTGCACATCATTATATAATGATACATAATATAAACATTTGAGTTTAAGTTGTAAACAGCCTACTGTCTGTGCTCTATGCTAAGTCACCATGATATTACCAGAATTAATGTAAATTTATGATGCAACTTTTGGCAAGATGCCTTCTTTGTACGCTCATCTATAAATCAAGTGAGCACTGGTCAATGAATGGGGATCTCTGGAATGTGAGCTTGTCTTGATGGCCTCCGTCAAGACTTAGGGGAGTGCTATAGGAGTTGGTTCTCTATTCTCACCGGTCTTTATGAGAAGAATAATTAGGGAATGTGGTAGGAGCTGGTGCTCGCATCATCCATAGTCCTTGAAAAGAAGAAAATACATTAATCCTTTATCATGCCTCCAAGTCATCCTTGTGGCTGCCCAGATCAAAAGTGAACCTGCTATAGACTGGGGCCCCAAAGCTCCTGCATTACAGCGAGGCTGAGCAAGTTATTTAACCTCTGTCCACCTCAGTTTCCTTATTGGCAATATCACCTACCTCCCAGGGTTGCAGTAGGGGTCAAATGAAATAGCGCTTTAAAAAAGTACATAAAATGCTTTTAAAACTGCAAAGTGTTATATAAATGTTAGCTATTATTATACCTGATGTCTGGTAGAGACAGGAAAACGCAGAAAGAAACCAAAAAATTGGCATAAGGCTAGTTATCTCAGCAATGTAGCTTAATCATAATCAATGACTATATCGTAATCAAGTACTTTAGGTCACATGATGCTTTTTCTTTATCAGAATGGAAGCTAACTCACAATATTTCTGGAGAAAAGGGTTTCTATAAAAAAAATCCTCTTTGTTTTGGCCACATGAAAATTGACCTTTTCCTTGAAGTTGACCAAGTAACACATCTCAACATATTTTCTTGGCTGCTTCCTTTCTTTTCATCATTCTGTGCTGATAATACCACCTCCCTTCCAAGGTGTAGTGAGGGTGAAATGACATAACATCTGTAAAACACTTGGCAAACCTTAATATGTTATATAAGTACTAGCTATTCATCAGCATCATCACCATCACCATCACTGTCATGCTGGTAGCCACATGAACTTGGGAGACATTTTAACTTTTTTAGTGGAGCAGCTAAAGGGTGCAGTGGATGGAGCACCAGGCTTAGAGTGAGGAAGACCTGAATTCAAATCTGGTCTCGAACATTTATTGGCTGTGTGACCCTGCTTGCCTCAGTTTCCTGACATGTAAAATGAGCTAGAGAAGAAAATGGTGAACCATTCCAGCATCTTTGCCAAGAAAACCCCCAATGGGGTCATGAAAAGTCAGATATGACTGAAAAATAACTAAAGAAATAGGACTGTAATTCAAAAAGGGCTCTTATTTTCACTTCACCATATCTACTAGCAGTTAAGGAGATAACAGGTGTCAAATAAAAGCTGTAAATTGGCACCTGGGCTAAAGGCAATGGCTCCATCATAGTAACACTGATATGAAACCAATTAACTGGTACTGTGGGTTTTTTAAAACCACTTCTTCAATATCTCATTTAATTATTCTAAAATGAACATGCATCTCCAATATCAAATTTTTGCTCTAGTAAATCCTGACTACATTCTTTATTGAATTAATTTGAATTAGATCACATTTCAAATCAAGGCAGTCATTCTGTTATCTTATCGTATCTCATTTGATTAATAATGAATTCCTGGGACAAATTTAACTTCCTCAAAAGGATGCATTGAAAACTCAAGCCAACTGGTCATTAAAATACTCTAGAATTATCATCAAGAAACTCAAATTGCTATCAATTACACAGTGAAATTAACCATGAGTCACATGTTTTTTCAATACATAAACATTTTCAATTTAAATGAACATGACTTCACTAAATTCATGGTTTCTAGATACCCAGAGAATAAAAAAAAATCCTTATGCAGCTTGAGTTCTGTGGTACCTACTGCCAAAGTCATAAATACAACCATCTTCTAATTTCAAAGGCTCTGTACATGAGGTTAAAGCATAAAGAAATAACAATAATTTTCATGTATGGCCTGTGGAAGCCATCTGATGACTTTATAGTCATAGCTTGCTCTAATTTCCATAAAAATATTGTAAAGCTTTCTTTTTATCACCACTCATTAGTTTTCAGAAAACTTGATCCCTAATAAGAGGTTATCTGATGAAAATTCTTTTTAATCAGAAAGTCAGGTAATTGGTTCATATAAATTCCTGTCCTCTAGAAATTCAGCTTGATCATATACTATCCATTCCTCTTTAAAGTTCAGAACTGACATTATCTTGTCTGATAAATGATTTTTTTTCTAATCAGAAAAAATAGATTTGTGAACTCTAACATCTCATGAAAAATGTATAGGACAAAAAAAATTTTTCCCATTATTCTATCTTATAAAACTATGATATTTAAGATATATAGAAAGGTGAAACAAACACACACATACACACACAAATGTGTTAGATAAAGAGCCATTCCCCAGTAGATAATTCATCAAAGGTTATTAACAAACAGTTTTCAAAAGAATGTGAAAAACTTTTCCAAATCACTAATGTAAGGAATACAGATCAAATTGTGAGTTTCCCCTCACATTCATCAAATTAGTAAAGATGAAAATAACACTTAGTGTCAATGGGGGCAATATACTGTTGCCGAAGCTGCGAACTGGTCAAACTGCTCTGGAAAACAATTTGAAACTGTACTAGAAAAGTGATCAAATTATTCAGACCATGTGACCCAGTAACATTACTGGGTATATACCAGAAGGAAATTAAACTGAGAAGAAAAGAGACCCATATCAAAATATTTATAGTACTGTTTTTTGAGATAGCATAAAAAAAAACCCCTGGAAAATTTGGATTCCATCAAATGGGAAATGGCTAAATATAACATTTGAGAAGATTTTAATCAACTGATACAAAGTAGAACCAAGAGAACAATATATGTCACAAATAACTACAATAAGGTAAATAAAAGGAACCCTAAAAGACAGTAGAATTAAGATCAATGCAAACGAAGGTGCTACATGGGGGTTATTGGGAAGGTACAGTGACTTAAATAAATTAAAAATTCATTTTTAGAAAGAAAAAAAATCCAGGAAATAGATTAGGATTTGAGAGGGAAGTAGAATGAGAGAATGAATATATTCTCTCTCTCTCTCTCTCTCTCTCTCTCTCTCTCTCTCTCTCTCTCTCTCACACACACACACACACACACACACACACACACACACACACACACACACATGCACTCTTACTCTGGCCGCTACACTTTTTTTCACTGGTTTCATGAATCATATTTAAGAATGGAGAATAAGAGCTCCAAGACATTTTAATAAAAGTAAAGCCTAATAGGAAATGTATCTTTGCCAAGAAAACTCTAAAAGGGGTCACTAAAAGTTGGACATAACTGAAAATGCCTAATCAAAGACGACAAAGTACGAAATAACAAGGTGGCTTTAACCCCAGAAATAAAGCAATGGCAGAATGACATTTATAAAGGAATAAATTCCTTTGAATGTGGGTTCAACTAACTGATCTTGTAATTGCTTCCTTATTTGATGATTGTAGTGTTAGAAAAAGGAAACAATCAATATAAATGGAACATTAGTCAATCTGAAGGAAAAGAGAGAGCTCAAGTATAATTTCAATTTAAGAGATCGAAAGGGAAAAAAAATCAGAAATGTCCCCTCTAACTCAAAATATATTGACCCTATGTCTTCATGCAGAGGTGTATGATCACACACACACACACACACACACACACACACGCACATGCTTCTGCTTCAAGATTTAATTAAGTCCTCTGTTCATGACCTCATGCTAAGCACTTGCTATACAAAGACAAAAATGAAATAGTGTTTCCCCTTAAGGAATTTATATACAATTGGTTAAATAAATACAAGTATAAGTCAAGGAATTGCTTCTGTGATTACATCCGTATAGGAAACTTCTGGATGAAAAAACTCCTTCTACCAAATGTAGATCAGCACTTTTTCTTCAACTTAGTCTTAGACTGTTGCCTGAAGTAGCGAGAGGAAGATTTTTCCAGGGTCAAAGAGCCATTTACATTAGAGTCAGGTTTTCCTGGCTCCCAGATCATCTCTAACCCAAGTTCAATCAGGCTAAAATTTCAGTGAAATGTGTTATAGGCTAAAGGTCTCTGTGATCCCCTTGTGTCATATATAAAACAAGAGCTTCAATGTAGGTCCAGCATCATGAACACGTAATCTAAAATTTGCATTTAGCTTTGGAAATCTCATGGGAGATAACTTTCTCATATTTTCTTTGCTAGGTACTCTTTCAGTGCTGATTTTAATTGCTGGTATTAGTCAGGATGCACTGTCTGGACTTGATGAAATGGAATTCTGATTTTAAAATATCGTCACTTTCTGAAAAGGGAAGAAAGGAGAGTCTGACCTAAAGGAAATACTTATATTTATTAATTAATTAATTCATCATCATTTATTTATTTATTAATTTATACAGGAAATCACAATTGCAAAGGTAAGTCTTTTCTACCAAGTTGGCTGAATCAAAACAATCTAGAAGATGTAATTCTTCTTTTCTTCATGTCTGTATTCCTTTTTTTCCAAAGGCCAATAAATTAGACTATAAAATAAGAATAAAGTATTTACAGAATCTTCTAGTGAAATGTTATACTAATGGAGGTGAGGGGAAGATTTGAACTTTATGGAGAAAAAAATGTCCAAAATAAGATACTACATGGTTGAAGACAAGAATAGCAAAACGTAGAATTTATATAACTCACTAAAGTTTAAAAATGTTTTACAAACATTATCTCATTTGTGTCTCATAACAATAATCCTGGGAGGACACTGCTTTTTATTTATTATCTGCATCTTACGAAATGGGAATACTGAGTCAGAGATCAGTTGTTCCGGGTCACGCAGTCAATAAGGGACTGAAGCCACATTTGAATTTAGATCCTGCAGACTACTAGTCTAGCACTCTATACATGGTGCCACCTACTTGTCTCTATTAAATATAAGATTTTTATTTGAAAGAGGAAGATTTCTGATGAAAACCAATATAATACTACTTTATTCTTTAGCGATCCCTTCCCAAGGGGAGCTGGGCAGTTGGGCTAGAGGAGCTAGAAAGGAAATGGTGTGAGAAAGTCTCATCGGAGAAGGGCCCTCAAGCTCAAGGTCACAGAAGCAGGACAGACCAATGATATCAAGTAGCTGGCCTTCTCCATTTTATATATTAAGTGCTAGATGTTTTTTCCTATCAAAAAGAGAGAAATCTCAACACTTAGACTAGAGAAAGACAGGATGGATTTGGAAAAGTGACTTTTGGCACTGACCTCATTTTGGTTTACAAATTAAGAGGAGAATATATTTATTGATACGTGACATGTAACAAATATACATATACACACAAATATACATACATATACATACACAACACAATCATGCATACATATGTACATGCACACATACATATGTGTGCATGTATGTATGCATATATATGATTTGTAAATAGATGCAGAAACTGCCCAACCTATCCTCACAGCCTCCTCATCCAAGCCTGGCCACTTACTCTACTCATTTTGGTTTGTAATGAACTAGCTCTGGCCAGATGAGGTCAGGGATCTCTACCAGGACTATATAGCTAGACTATGGGTAAGTCTGACTCCTAAGGTCCAGGTCACACTGAATCCTCAATCCACACTGCTGTATTTTAAGCCACATTTACCACTTTTGCTTTTGATGATTAATCCTACTAGAAAGGTAACAACATATTGTGGAAAGAGTGCTATACTGCTATGTCTACTCAAAGCAGGCACAAGAATGGGGCACCTAACAAATTCCAACCACAAATATCTTAAGAGTTCTTGGGTCTACATGGTTTATGTGTACAATTGTATTATATTCTGGAATTTAGAAAAGCTACCTGGGAGAAATTCCATATGCTTGATTTGCGCTGTTCTCTGGTTGTTTGCTTATTGAATAAATGCTACTTGTAGAATGCTTATCCACTTTTGTACAAAACTGGTGCCATTATCTCCACATCATTTGACAAGACATCTCAGAAATGCATGCAATTCAAAATAACGGAGGGTTAAGCAGCAGGTAGGGAGCCTAGAGCTGGCTGCCAGTGTGTATGTACATATATATAGTAATTTCTCAACAATCCAGCATTGTGGGGTAAAGAGCTATTCCACAGAAGTGAATTTTCTAGATAATTAAAGTTTATTCTTTCGAGAATATAGATTTTAAAAAATTAAACCACATTGATGAAAAACAATTAAAATTATATCCTATGATCCATTTCTTTCCTAAACAGGGGGTACCATTTATACACAATTTAATGATAATTCAGGATCATTGTTACGAAAAAAAATACAGCATTACCTTATATCTGCTCTACAAATACTCTGTCTTCTCCCTCCATATGGTGCTGCTGCCTGTCATTGGGTCTGACACTGACTAATGTCACTCTCCTTTCTCATCTTGTAGTTTGATGCTTTTGATCTACTTAGAGCTAGGAAATCAAATCATCAAATATGTTAAAGACCACGGGAAATAAGAATACAGTCCTGATAAGGAGAGGAGAGTCTGGCTGTAGTATACATATTATCACTTCTGGTTTGAAGATGTTGTTATGTCTCTGGGAAAATGGGATGTTATAATACATACACATATTAACACGTAGGTAACGCAGATATATGCATATATTATAAGCTTGTTAGGAGAAAAGGGTAGGAAAGATACCTTTGGTAATATATACAACAAAAGAAATAATTCCAAGGTATGGCAATTCTAGGTAGTTGCTTTCCTATAAGTATAAGGAGAAAGGAAATACAAGTCAGAAAGGAAAACAAATATAATATATCATTCTTTCCCTACCAGATTCACAATTTAAGTGGTTTGTTTAGTTTTGGCACAGGCAGAAGAGCAGAAAATTCACTCTACTGACAAGTTTGAAATTATTTGGGAGAAACGCAATAACTTTATTTCAAGTACATGATTGAAAGTGTTGGTTTCTTCTTTGGGGTGATTTTTACTTTAGATTTTCTTTCCAATAACTTTCATTCCCATCTGCCCTGATGCCAACATCCCAGGAAATTTGGAAAGCAATGTGACTTACTTAGCATGCTTGAGTAGGAGAAATGTTGGCCACTGGTGGGTAAGAAAATATATAGGGGCTTGCGTACTAGAACTTAAAGCTTGGGAAGGATCTTCAAGCTTTCCAATGAAACCTCTGAAGTGAGTTAGGAAATCTCTCAGCCAAATTGTTTTCTAGGTACTAATGCCAGCCATAGTCATTGCTCTTTTCCTTAAAAAAATGCTTAGAGAATAAGGTGGATGTTTTAATAAGGAAAATATAGAGTCAGATAAAAATAAAACAATTCAAGCCTTTCAGAGGCAGGCTAAAGGCACCTATAAACACGGGCATCCAAGGGGAGAAAACAAAACAACTCTCAGAACCGGGCAAGCAAAAGGTAGAACACACATTATTTTCCCCTCAGTTATCTTGGAAGCTTCCATGTAACACCAGTCAGATTAGAGGGATCTGAGTTCAGATCTTGTCTCTGCTATATGATAACCATGTGACCCTTGGCAACCTGCACACCATTGATTTCCTCAGAGGAAATTAAAGGGTTTCAGCTGGATGTGGGAGAATATAATTGTCCCCTACATCTTACGACTTGATCTCTGACTTTACTTTTTTAATGGGAGAGTCAGGGAAATGGCTAGTCTTTTATTGGAAAGAAGGAAACATTACAACATAAATTCAGGGGCTCAGTGGTTCAGTTGAAGGAGTACTGGCTTGTAATGGGTTCTATAGTTAGGGAAATTTTGAGAAGCTAGAGCCAGATGACTGCACTGTTGTCCTCTTCACAGATACAGCCCACTATTCATTTGTCAGGGATGGAAAGGACCAGGTTGGGCTCCTCGTTAGTCCCTGAATCTGTCTTTGGGGCTAGCATGTTGTGTGTATCCAAATCATTCTTTACAGCCATCATAATCTCTCGCCAAGCCAGTAGACTAATTCATCATCTGAAGGGAAACTTCCTCACCATGGAGTGAGCAGACACCAGAACCAAGTCCTCAATGCTTGGACTGCCAGTACTCATTACTGGTCCCGGCATTCCACAGTACTCACAACCATAGGCAGTCAGACCTGCTCATCTATTTCATATACACTATTACAAATAAGGGAAAAAAGGTCCAGAAATAAAAAGTGTCTTATCAAAATCAATCAACACATGACAAGAACAGACTAGGTGCTGGCAATATACCTGCCTTAAATAACACTCTCTCCTAATCACTAGTATTCATAGCACTTTATAAAGCACTTTATATATGTCTTCTCCTATGGTTATCACAACAAGCCAGTAAGGTAGGTATTCTTCTTCTTCTTCTTCCCATTTTCAGATGGGGAAACAGAAACTGAGTGAGGTTAAGTGACTTATCCAGAGTCACACAGCTGGTCAGGGTCTATGGCAGAATTTGAACTCAAATTTTACTGATTCCAAGTTCAGCACTCCATTCTCTGTGCCACAAATTGCTTCCTAAATAAATAATATATTCTTTGAAGAAATGAGACTAGAATGTAGGGGTTGGGAGTGGGAGACTAGAACTCTCTCTCTCTGGGGCTCTTTATATATATATCAAGCTTCCTGAGAAGCAGGCACTGTCTTTCTCCTACTTATTTTAAGGATGACTAAGGAAAGCATGATGCTGGAGTGCTGTTAGTGAAGCACATGGAGCTCTGAGCAGAATGTGAAGTATTTATGTTGCTCCTGGAAGAACCAGTCAACCATTTCAAGGATGGAAAACATTTTAGACTCACAATTCAGAAATGATAATCAATTAAAAACAAAATACAAAGATCAATTAGTGAGTGTCTCTTCCTCAATTTAGTGATTGTTTCTTCTCCAATTTTGGATCTGGAATAGAAGGGAAGGATGGGTAAAGGTTTTGTTCTTTTTTAAAAAGGGAACAAGAAAATGAGTGGGAAAAAAAATGGAAGGAGATTTTCCCC
Organism: Potorous gilbertii; assembly: GCA_028658325.1. Taxonomy (NCBI): domain Eukaryota; kingdom Metazoa; phylum Chordata; class Mammalia; order Diprotodontia; family Potoroidae; genus Potorous; species Potorous gilbertii. The sequence continues at coordinate 35,496,676 of CM053774.1, read as the reverse complement.
CTTAAAATCTTTATAAAAGTCTTGCTTCAAGTAAAATTTTACAGGAGCCTAATTAAGCATTTTTGCTGCAGAAGTGAACTATAATTAAAGCCCTGCCTTACATGGCTTATAAACTTGCAGCTGTGGGCTGAATGTTTCAACATATCATCATATTGGCATTAGTTTGACAAAATGTGGTAATCACTTCCTTTTGTAGACACTAAGAGACCTCCAGTACATGAATATTTTAATTTATATAGTAACCACTGTAGACACACATTAGTAGTGTCAGTCAGTAGATATATATATATATATATATATATATATATATATATATATATATGTATATGGCATTAGAACGATTTCTTTTCCTCTCTTTGGTAATTGGATGCTTTGTTTATTTTCAATAAATGCAACTTGATATGTATTCTAAAACAAGGGACTCTAACAGTAAGGGAGATGGTAGAAAATAGAACAAAACCTAATTGCTCATAGGATAGTGGTAGGTAAGTAAATTATATTCTTGGGAAAGAAAAAAATGCTTTGAATATTATAATGAAACAATCCTTGTGTTTCAAAAACCATAGCAATCTTATTTTAGGCTTTCTTAAAAGTAGGCTACATCTTCAGATATTTGCTCTTCCCAGGAACCAGGAGAATTTGAAATTCTTGCCAAATTTACATTCAGTTGTTGGTTAGTAATGAATAAGATGCTCTCTCTTTCTCCAGTTGAATGCATCCATGACTTTCTTGATATGAGTATTTCCCTCCTCAGCAGCAATCAAAACTGACCTAATAGCTTCTCATATTGTGCAACTTATGTCCATATTCTTCCATTAACTGTCCAGAGAGATGAGCTCCCCACCACGTTGGAGACTCCCCTCTAAGGCTTTTAAAAATATTTTTATTTAAAAAATTTTTAATATTTTTAAAGTATTTCCCAGATGGGTACTAGTACAAGTGTAGTATCTAGGGTACTCATCTTATCCTTCACGTTTAAAGAATGCTACTTTTTATTTACACTTTCCCCCCATAAACACCAGCCATTTCTAAATCTCTCTCCCTCATAGTATATGTGGTATTTTGTGCTTTCAGTTTCATCTAACTGTTCTGTTTCTATTATTGTAGTAATAAAAATACTGTGCATAATATAATGCGATCATCATATATATCAAGGGACCTTAACCTATTTTGTGGCATGGGTCCTTTTGACAATCTGTTACAACCTGTGAACCCCTTCTCCAAATAATGTTTTTAAATGTATAAAATACATAGAATTACAAAGGAAAATAATTATAATTTAAAAAATTATCAACTTTTTTAAAGAAAATTTCATGGCCCCCAAGTTAAGAAGTCCGGATTATATCATTCCCCTATTTGTGCTTATTTCATTCTGCATAAGTTTGTATGTTTTTCAATTCCATTCCATTCAAGAAACATTTATCAAGCACCCAATATGTTCTAGGCACTGTTCTAAGTGCTGGGAATACAAATAAGAAAAAGAAAGACAGTTCCTTTCCTCAAAAAGTGTACCATCTCATGGGAAAGACAATCCATGCAAGGGACGCTGGGAAGTAGAGAGGGATACTAGGGGTCCTGCCATCTTGTTCTCTGGAGGTGAAACTTGGAGGAGGTGATAGCAAATGGAGTGAGCTGGAAGTCCAATTTCTGTCCTCTATAAAGGAAACCTTTGGGAGTAGTTTAGTACTCCAGCCTCCAATCAAAGGAGAGGAAAGGCTGAGGGAGACAAGAAGGTGGCTGAGTATCCATGTTTCTCTGAATTCCTCATATTCCTCGCTTTATACAGAGCAATAATGTCTTATTACTTTCATTTACAATAATTGGTTCAGTCATTTCTTCACTGATGTCTGCCCACTTTGATTCCATTCTTTTTTGTATCCACAAGATATATTGCTATGACTATTTTGGTATCTATTTTTTTCTTTGACCTCCTTGGTTATCCCCTATGTCTTTCCTTTGAATTGGTCTACCTCCATTTCTAGTTAAACATATCCTCAATTCTACCCTTTACACTACTTTATGTGCATGAGTCATCAATCCTAACAAGTCACATAGGTATCATAGGACTCTCCAGTTGCTCTGGGTCACTTAAAATCCTCTTGTTTAACAGCAACAATACAAATAAAGCCGTTGTTTGCTTCGGAGACTTCATCACTCTATTTGTTTCTCCTTAGTTGCCCTCTTTGGGCAGTCAGCATTTAGGAAGTATGTACTATATGCTGGGTATCGTGTTAAGAGCTGAGAATGCAAAGAAAGGCAAAAACAGACCTTACTCTCAAACTACCCACATTGTAAAGGAAGAAACAGTATATAAATACTTAGGAATGTACAAGAAATGATCAGAGTAGATAACCAAGAATATGGGAGAAGACACCAGGAGTAGAAATGGGAGGATCAAGGAACACCTTCTGTAGAACACAGAATTGAGTTGAAGGAAGCCTGGGAAACTATGAGGCAGACGTGAGGGGGCAGAGAATTTGCAACATAGGGGACAGTTAATTCAGATGGAGCACAGAGTACGAGGGCTTTTCTGGAACATTGCATAGATTAAAAGGGGATAGATGGTAAAGGGCTTTAAAAGACAGATATTTGATCTCGGAAGCTATTAGAAATCTATTAAGGAGGATGGTGACATAGTTAGATGTACACTTTAGAAAAATGCTTTGGTAGCTGAGTGGAGAGAGGCTTGAGGCAGGGAGATCGATTAGAAAGCTGCTACAACAGTCAAGGCAATGATCACCACAATGACAATAACTAACATTTGTATTGTACTTATTATGTGCCAGGTACTGAGCTGAGTATTTTACAGGTGTCTCAAGTGATCCTCACAACAACCCTGAGAGGTAGGTTTGTTACGATTTCCATTTTACAGGTGAGCGCATGCTGTCACACCATACAATGACACTGAACGCTGCTGAAACACGAAAAGGGGTCGCGAGTAAGAAGCCCTGAGTAAGCACCCCTGCCCCCACAGGAAGGGTTGTAAGGATGTTCTAGTAAATTGTGATAATGACTGTACTCTGGAACAGAATAAGAAAGGAAAATATGACATAGGGAAAATAAAGATGACAATTAACATCTATTGGTGATGGCTAATCAAAACAAATCCAGTTCCTAAATAGTGAAATTTGATTCATGAAGTTGAATACAGCTTAAGACAATAGTTTTTGATTTCACCAATGAAATCACAGGTGTGTATGGAGAAATAATAGCTTACCAATGGAAAGTACTTTACAATTCAAAAAATACTTTTACTTTCTTCCTCCCTTACATCCTTACAGCAATCTTGTGAGGTAGGTAGCAGAAGTACTTTACAGATGAGAAAATAAAGACTGAGAGGTTAAAGGATTTGCCCAAAGTTGCATATTCACAAGCAGACTCCAAACTACCCTCCCAGTTATATTACATATTTTTTCATTACATATGGCATTACACATTAGTTCCCCTCATGAACACTCAGCTTCAGTCAAACTGGCTTTCATAGTGTTCTTTATTCACAGTGTACCATTTTCTATTCCCATGCCTTTGTATTCAGTTGACTGTCCTCTAGGCCATGCTACCATCTTAGCTAGACCACTTTGGATCCCTAATTTCCTTTAAGAAGAATGAACTTGAGTTCCTCCTTTTTCCATGAAGGCTTTCTTAATCCCTATAGTTGCTAGTGACATACTCCCATCATGAAAGTTGTGTTTGGTGTTGCTCTATATATATACAATTGCAATTTTGCTTTACTTCTATCTTTGTATCTGCACTATATTACACAGAACCTGAAAGTGCCATAAAACACAGTTTCTGGCTCATTGAGGAAGTGTGATAGTTTGGCAGAGCCAGTATTTGAATTTAAATTTTTGGAGACCACATCCAGCATATTTTACCATACTATAAGAATTGTTTAACTGATACTTGCAAATACACATATACACATACACTCTGAAATATACACACACACACACACACACACACACACACACACAGAGGTGTCATGGAAGCAAGAAAAAAGCATTTATTAAGCATCTACTATGTGCCAAGCTCTGCGCTAGAAACTAGAAATAGAAGTACAAAAAAATGAAAAATCCCTACTGGCAAGGAGCTCTTTATCCTCCCTTCTCACCACCCCCCTTCCAATCTCCCCAACCCTTTTCCTTCTGAATTTCCCTATTACTATCCAGGACATCACCATCTTCCCAGTCACCCAGGCTAGCAACCTAGTTATCCTGGACCCTCACTTTCACTCCTGCCATGTCTAATCTGTTACCAGGTCCATGGATTTTACTTTCATGATACCTCATCACTTTGCAAAGCTTAAAGCACTATATGAATACAAATACATGTGCATGCGTGTGCGTGTGTGTGTGTGTGTGTGCATTTTAAAATAAGCTTATTCCACTCATACACAGTGCCTGAGAATGTGGTCTAACATTGCTGATACTCTAACTTAGCAGTACAGCCAGTCAAGTTATCACAAAAGGGGGTCTAGTTTTGTGATGATCAGGGAAGTTACATTGTCTACCCTATTTCTCCCCACCTTAACAGGGCTCTCTAATTTTAAGCATACTGACCTTGACATATATGTGTGTGTGTGTGTGTGTGTGTGTGTGTGTGTGTGTGTGTGTGTGTGTGTGTGTATTTAAGCATAAGAAACAAAAAGCAAATAAAATGGCAATACATGGTTCAAACCTAAATCTGACTTCCTTCACTAGAAGAAGGAATGAATTTTGATCAAACTGCATATTTAGCCTACTTGCTACCTAAAGCGGAATAGGGAGGAGGGGGAGAAACAACTGAACAGAAATTACAGCAACAATTTATATACAACTGTAGTGGAAAGAACTGTGGATTTAAAATCAGTCAAGAGACTTGGGTCCAAGATCTGGCTTCCCTTTCTAGATGAATTGCAACCTGCCTTAGTTTCTTGATTAAACGGGGGTAATCATACTTTTTAAGTCAAAGCAAATGAGAAAACTATAACTATAATTTGTCTCCCAGAACAGATACTCAAATCCAAATTTCAATATAAATTCCACTGAGGCTAGAAAGACAGGTAGAGATCTCAGGACACAAGATCCCATTGGAAGGACCCCACACCCCCTACACAAATATAACAGTAAGCACCTCAACATACAGAGAGGGGCCTGCTATCACAGGTTCTTCTATCTGTATTCATAAAAGGAAAGGCAACTTTAAGGTGTTAACAATCACTTCAATCAAGCACATATATTATTCACCTAAGTCAGGAGAGTCAGCATCCTGAACTTCAAAGAATACAGAGAGATCAAAAAGTCAACAGACATGGCTTCCTCTGCCTGACCATAATTCAACATTCAGGTCCAACTGGCTTACTATAGTTGCTAGAGAGGGAAGCACTGACTTCTGGCTTTTCAAAGCCAGTGGGCTCCTTTAATCTCCTTCTCAGAGTCCTCATGTGGCACTCAAACCTTCTTACAAAAACTAAGTTCCAAAATAAAACCCACACCTCAGAGTCTTTATATGCTTTTTAGAGCCAGAGGGCATCACATCCCTTGAGAATAAGTGTCTCATTAATATAAGGCAACGACCTCTCTACAAATCTTCCCAGGCCTGAAAGAACCTCCTTAATCATATTCAAATAGAGGCACTCTACTTCTCGATTATACTAAAACAAAAACTGCAAAAGATCCTATTTTACTTGCTATTACAACCAGACTAATCCAGTAGGAATAAAATGCCAGAAAACTATAAGACAAGAAGATATAGGAGGGAGGGGGTCATAGGATGCAGTAGAAGCAAAATTTTCCTTTTAAACTAATTATTTTTATTAATCAATTGGTAATCTGAAGCTAGAGATGTCAGCGTGGAGAGGTCACCAGGATTTGCACTGATCCCTTAACACCAGTTAAGGTTCTGAGGGATAATTTCTGTACAGTTCCTTATAACTACAAATGGCCATAAAATATAGAAATTGTGAGCTATTATTCCATTGATAGAAGTCAACAAGATGTAGTAGAAGTTGATAGAGTTAGAAGACTGGGCTCTGCTATTATTTTCTTTATTTGAAAAATAATTTGTACAACTGACCTTCAAGCACACTGGAAATGTGTTTTATAGATCTTCAAAACAAATTAACATATTGGCCATGTCTAAAAGCACACACCTCATTCTTCAAATATAGTCTAAGAGTAAGGAGGCATATATCCACATTAGTTTCCTGAAATCATGAATGGATAACATATTGATCACAGTTCTGAGGTCTTTCAATGTTATTTTTCTTTCACATTATTACAGACATTGTGCCACCATCCTCTCCTGGTTCATTTTACTTTACTTTGTAACAGTTTATCTAAGTTGTCCTAGGATTCTCAGAATTACTCATATTTGCAATTTCTTACACAAATAGTATTTCATTACATTCATAAAATTGTGTTATACAATTTGTTTAGCCATTATCCAATCTATTTGCTTCCCTCCTCCCATTTTCATCTAGAAATGCTCTTGAGATAATTTAGCTTATTTGGATTTCATATCATGCTTTTTGCAGACTCCTGTTCAAATGTTCTTTTCTATTTGATAAAGCCTTTGATGTATTTTGAGATTAATACACTTCTTGCAATCTTTTACCAGTATTCTAGGCAATGTTTTTTAAATGAGCTATCTTCTAAACTAGCGTTGGCCTTAGTTGTCATCTTTCTGCTTAGTAAAGCGATCAAGTGTTTGCTGGTTGAGACGGTTTTTGAAATCTCTCAATTTTTACCAATTACTTTACTTGTACAGAGAATGGTGAGAGTATGGAAATACTTTTTCTTTTTTTTTTTCAATTTCTCATTTTTTTGGTATCAACATCTTATTTGAAGAGGCCAGATGAGAGATGCTGTAACTTCTTGTGGCATCTGCTTGTTTGCATTCATTTCTTCTTTATTAATCTCATTTAATATTGATTTTAACTTTTTCTTAATTTGTCAATAGTCTGATTGGAACCAGACAGCTAATTCATAAATTATCCAAATACTGGCAAAATATAGCCACTTTCTATTTATTAAGATACATAATCAATTTTTTTAACGTTCTCTACATCTAGTCTTTTCCAAGTCCTTCTTGAAATAAAATGTTCATGATGAAAAGGTAGAAGGCTTTTGAGAAACTAATAGGCATTTTGTCTCTTTTGTTTCTTTTTACCAAACCATATTTTTCAACCTTTTTTTGCCATTTTTTTGGTTAAATTTTGCATTGCTGCATCATTATATGTTACCTTGATTTAAATGATCTTGTCAAATCCTTTATGTTTTCCCTATTTTATTCTCTGCAACAGATACTGATGCATAAAATGCCACTACCTTTACGGTGGTCTATTTTTTTAGATTCATGAAGAAGAGTTCAATGGAAAATAATCCAATGTTTCATGAAATGGTGTTTTTTGTTTCCGTTGTGTGCAAGATGATATCTGTCTATTCAAGAGGTTTTTCTCTACATCATCTTTCCATTTACCTGTAACTTTCTTATGTCTAATGGCTTCATTTACAGTCAGGATGTCAACATTGATATGGTTCATTTACTCAAATAAAATAAGGACTCGTCATTGGACAATGAACTTATTCAGGGTACCAACAGCTAAACTAATGTTTATTGATGGTCTGAGATTCCTTTTCCTCTCTTCCTCCTTTATCGTCACTTAACCATAGTCAGTGCAAAAACAGGAGGTCACACAAGACTGCAGAAAAAAGAACATCATAAACTAAATGAAGTACTAAGAATAGAAACATGATCATCCTGAGACAAGAAAAAATAGTTCTCTCAATCTAATATTCTGCCTTTGTAGTCAAGGGATCCTGGCTCTTCTGCTTATCAACTTCAGAACTACTAACAAGTAATTTAATACCTCTGGACCTCAGTTTCTTCATCTATGAAATGAGAAAATGGGAGAAACAACTGTTAGGAAAATATGAAAGACTTTTTCATGAGAAGTGTGAAGTCAGTTAATTGTATTTTAATAGGCAAAAAAAATGCCTTAGTACTATGAAAATAATCTTGACTTCAGGGATCCTCTGAGCCTCAGAAACCTCTACAGACCACCTTTTGTGTGCCTTTGTAGACTAATGCATATAGATAGTGTCCTAAAGGATATTTTTGCTTCTAGCTCTGTCCTTCTCTAACCCATCCTTGACTCAGGTGAGACCACCTTTTGAGTACCTTTATAGACTAATGCATATAGATAGTGTCCTAAAGGATATTTTTGCTTCTAGCTCTGTCCTTCTCTAACCCATCCTTGACTCAGGTGAGACCACCTTTTGAGTACCTTTATAGACTAATGCATATAGATAGTGTCCTAAAGGATATTTTTGCTTCTAGCTCTGTCCTTCTCTAACCCATCCTTGACTCAGGTGCCAAAATATTCTTCCTAAGGCATAAGACTGCATATCATTCCCCAATCCAGAAAATCTTTAGTAAGACCTATTTCCTCTAGGAAAAAATACAAACTTCTCAGTCTGGTATTTAAAACTGTCTACAATATAGATCCACCTATTTTTCCAGATGTGCCCAAATTCTTAGTTTCATGTTTTAGTTTAGGTCCCACATGTCTTGTGAAGTCTTTCAAGCTCTCCTAGCAGTTTCTTCTCCCTCCTTAAATTACTTTGAATTTACTTATCTGTATTTATACATGTTGAATCTGCCCATTTCAATAAACAAGGACAAGAATTATTTTTGTCTTTCTGTTTACACCACCTAGTACAGTGCCCTGAAAATAGCTAGTTATTTCTTTTCACATCATGATTTTACCCATTGTGGTTCTGATATATCATGGGGCAGTATGATAAATTAAATGGGAATCTTTCTGGAGTTTTGCAAAAGCCACAGTTAACATGAGAAGGCCAACAGATGATACATAAAAAGTTTAAGACACAGAAATTCATAAAATATATGCATGGTATTGTATAATATCAACATATTTTTCTTTTAATACTATAAATACCTCATGGAAGAAAAAGAAAAAAAATCAGCCTTCTTCTCTGGTATAAAGGGAAGGCCAAAACATTTTATACATTTTCCAGATTGTGGGTGTAGCATGCCCTTAACCCCAGTGATATAGAAGGGATAACTATGCACTTAATATTTATTTAAGTAAATATTGTCATGGAAACAATTACACACTCAAAACAATTGGTAAAGACCATCTAAGAGTCAATTCACTGAAAGAAAATCTTTAGTTTTTAGGATAATTATATTACATAGCTACACACAATGTTTTTTTTTAATTTTTGAACTTATAACAAACAAAAAGAGGGTACCTATTAGCTGTGGAAGGAAAATTTAGTTTGCCTTTAAGCTTCATTTGTGGATTAAAAGAAAGAAACCTATAACAACAATCCCTTCCTTCACTTTGTCACCTGTGTAATTAAAGTTAAAAATTTAATAAACATACAAAGACTTTATAAATATCATGTAACACTTCCATTAAAAAAAAAACCTTATACAAATATTTGTCTTCACAATGTTACAGGAAAACTGAAACTCTTGGACAGGGGTGGGAAACCAGCAGCCTCAAGGCCACATGTGGCCCTCTAGGTCCTCAAGTGTAGCCCTTTGACTGAATCCAAACTTGACAGAGCAAATCCTTTTATTAATTTATTTATCAAGACCAGTGTCTGACTTCTGGAATAGAAGTGGGAAACCATTCTGACCTTGCAGAAATCCCAATGCCTTGTGATGGGAGCAGGACAGACGATCAATGAAACCAGTGAACTATGAAAATAAAATGACCTTTAGTTTCTAGAACTGTAAATTGGAAGTAATAGCTTCCACTATCTGCCTCACAGAGTGGCCATGAGAAAACTGCTTTGTAAACTTTAAAGTGTTACAGACACATGAATTACTGTAATTGCCTCACCCTTGATTCATATAATTTGCCTTTTGGGGGGATGAAGGGAGTGAGGAAAGGCTGCTTCAAAAGAAAATATTCCAGAGTTAGGATGACAAGTTCCACTCTCTGGTAAGTTGAAAAAAAAACATGCTTTCAGCTGTTTTTTTGCCACTAGCAGGGCTAAATTCAAGGCCTCTAACTCTGCTTAAAAGTGTCGTTCCATATATCTCAGACATATATTTTGGTAAGTCAGCAGGAGTATATGCACTTTATAAATATCAAAATGCAACACAATCAGCACTCTATAAGCCATGGCAAAGAACTCAGAATGTCAAACACTTAAAATGTCTGCACTATAGATCCACTTGCTTCCCTTCCCACCTTGGAAGAAAGATATCACTATTTCTGCACCACCTCCTATGGTACACACCAGACAAAATTTTATGGAGAAGCCAAACAAAGGCTTTTCATGTGTTTGACAAAGAAATATATCCTGGGGAAGAAGAAAGGCCAAAAGATTTGTTAAAGTAGAAGTAGGTGTATGTGTTCATCCTTCATTGCCAAAGAAGACCATGGCATCAGAGAAATAATGACGACTTGCACTTGACTTTGTTTTGAATGAGGGAGGGCTGTGCTGGTCACCAGCCTCACTTATCCTTCAGAGCCATCTGTATCCAGTGACCTGATATTTGTCAGGAAGACTGGAGATGACCCAGGATGAGGCAATTGGGGTTAGGTGACTTGCCCAAGGTCACACAGCTAGTGAGTGTCAAGTGTCTGAGGTGAGATTTGAACTCAGGTCCTCCTGACTCTTGCACTGGTGCTCTATCCACTGCACCACTTAGCTGTCCCTAGAAGTAGAAGGTAGGGACATAAAGAAAGAAGCATTGTCTATACTTTCCCTCCTCCCAAATGTAGGAGGTATATGTAAGCATATTTTGTGTGCTCATGTTGTTTCTGAGTCCTTTCAGTTAGGACAGTCTCTCTGTAACACCATATGGGCTTTTTTCCTCCAGATATTGGAGTGGTTTGCCATTTCCTTCTCCTGCTTATTTTATTGAGCTGTTATCCTTATACTGATAAAATCACAGGATCAGTCCCAACGTGCATGCTGAGGTCTTTGGAGCTTCATATCCCCCTTTTCTGAATGTTTTTAAAAGCCAAATTCTCATCAATTGAGATTAATTATAGTCCTACTCAAAAAGGCAGGGGAATGTATTATACTGGAGGTCAGCAAACAGATGCCTGTTTTTGACCCAGGAACTAAGTATGGTTTTTACATTTTAAAATAATGTTTTATTGTATTAAAAATATTTTTAAAAAATTCTTTGTTTGTGGGTGTAGAAAAACAGGCAGGGCTGTAGTATGCCAACCCTTAGACCACATGACCTCTCCCCAGCTTTCCCAGGCCTGATATCCAGGTCCAAGGCAGCATTTACTGGTTTACTAAGGACTGGTTTGAGGCAGGCATAGAGCTAAGATCATGGAAGAGGAAACCTGAACTTGAATCCTAACTATACGCTGGCAAAGATCCTCATCTTCTCTGAACCAGAATCTCCTCATGTATAAAATGGGGAAAATACCTCAAAGGATGTTGTGAGAAGTGTTTTGTGAAACTTTAAATCTGGTACTAAATAAAGTTGTTACTATTACATTTAGACCTTTATTGAAAGTCTTCAAGTAGAAGCTGATCATCTGTTGCATTTGTAATGACAGATAGTTCTTTACATCAAAGGTTATTCTTAAGCTGGAGTCCACGGATACCTGGGTACAAACGGTGGAGGGTACATGGACAGGTTCCAGAAGGCTGGTGACCTTGGACAGGGAAAAAAGTATACTTTTATTTTCACTCATCTCTAACTGAAATTTCCTTCAATTATAAATACAGGCAACAAAATATTAATTCTGGGAAAGGATCCATAGTCTTCCTGGAAGTGGCAAGGTGGCATGGTGAATAGAGCGCTGGACCTGAAGTCAGGAATATTTGAGTACAGATCCTATTTCAGAAACTTATAAACTATGTGATCCTGGGCAAGTCAGTTAGCTTCTGTTTGCTCTAGTTTCTTCATCTATAAAATGTAAATAACAATATCAACTACCTCTTAGTGTTGTGAGGATAAACTGAGATAATCCTTACAAAATGCTTTGGAAACTTCAAAGCACAACATAAATGTGGCTTTTATTCAGCAGATTTCCAAGGGGATCCATTATGCAAAAAAAAAGTTAAGTATCTCAATTTCATTATACTGGGTGACCACGCTGAGGTCCTTTCAAGCTCTAAAATTCTGGGATTATTATGAGAATACATTTTGATTGAACACATGGTTTGGGGATTTTTGCTTTAAATATTATTACAGACAATAACACCCCACATAATCCTGGACAGTAAGTTCTTTCTATATTGGAATGCTATCTTAAAACAAGATACCACCAGATTTGTTAGCCTGGATTTCAATGCAGTTTAAGGCTACAGAGTAACTCAAAAGCAGCAAACAGTATGTGCGACCCTGTTTGGCGTTTGTCATTGATGATGTAGAGTAGGACATGGAGCATCGGAAGACCTAATTCTGGTTCTAACAGATGCTCTAATGCATTCTCTCTCTCCCTCTCTCTCCTCTCCCTCTCTCTCTCTCTCTCTTTCTCTCTCTCTCCATCTCTCTCTCCTTCTTTCTCTGTCTCTGTCGCTCTCTCTCTCTCTCTCTCTCTCTGTCTTTCCTTCTTTCTTTCTCTCTCTTCCCGCCCCTTCCCTCCCTTCTTCTCAATAACCAACGTTAATGAGGCAGAATCAGCCTAAAAACCAAATGCTGACTTGAGCTCTTGAGTTGCTCGTAGTTCCTGGTATGGAGCTTGGGGATCCTCTCTATTAGACTATGAGTTCCTGGATAGAAGGGATTGGGATTTTTTGCCTTTCTTTGTATTCCCAGCATTTAGTGAAGTACCTGACATATAGCAGACATTTAGTAAATGCTTGTTAACTTGATGTGACTCCAATTGGGGCTGCATGATGATAATGTGCTTCCAATGCACCAAATGAAACGTTTCTTATATTCAGTGACAACACTGATAGGTTTTGCTGGCTTTCCCAAACTATGACTGCTCTTCCCAAAGTTGTATTTTGACTGTATGCATGGAAAACCTGCATAATTATTTTGATTACCACAATTTTTCTTCCTTACGTTTTAAATCTCCCATCTCCTCCACCAAAAAGTCTATGACAGGAAAGTTTTGAACAGGCACAAAAAGTAGAATGTTCTTCAAATGACACTTGAATAAGAACAAAAGAAAAGAAGGAATTTCTTAGCTCATTCTTTTCATAAGCAAAGAACTAGGTCTGCAGCATTTGCCAATAGGCATCCAGATACAGGACAAATAATTTGGGAGTGGTCAAACATTGAGTCAATGGGCTTAGAACTTGGCTCAGTCTAGCTGTACTTTGGGGTCCACCCTGATGCTTCAAACTTTCTTGAGTGCAAGTCAAAGCTAGCCAATTCATCCTAAGACCTTCATGGGCCAGGTATCACCTTCTCACTTAACTGTCTTCATGTCAAATTCCAAAGGGGAGGCAAAACAAGCAAAAAACAAAAAGGATCCTTTTCCTTGACAAATTTCCACATTGCATCCATCAGGGGCCAGGTTTTGTGAGGTTACTTGCTCACTCCAGTACCTTCAAAGTTACAGATCACAGCACATTCAGTGCAGAGGCTGGAATGGTCCTTAGAGATCACCTAGTTAACCCTCTCACTTTGCAGAAGAGAAAAGTGAGCCCCAGAGAAAGGACGTTATTTGCTCAAGATCACACAGCTAATAAGTGGCAGAACTGAACTCAAACCCAGATTCATCTAACTATAACTTCAGCATGCTACAACATATTTTAAATTGAGTTAGGCTTTCTTGAGAACAAGAATATCCACTTTCATTCACTGAATTTATCGAAACTGACAAAGTGAGTTGTTCTTAAGTATTTCTGAAAAGTTACCCAACACTTTTTAAAGGTGTCAAACCCACATAAACTTTTTTCATTTAAAAAATAGAAATGTGATTTTTCAAGGTACTTAACATTATTTTCCTGCTATCCATTAATAAACAGAAGTCAACATTAACTACCATTAACAAAAGACACAAATAAAAGGTCAAGACAAGAGCTTAAGTATAGCTAATGGGGGTCTATTTCTTTGAACATTTGAAAACTTAAAAAGCAAATATGAGATTATCAAATCATCTCCAATAATGAGAAAAATGCAATTTTGCATATGAGATCTTAGCACAGTATAGTAGGCTTGGATAAATCAAGGGTCAATCCAGAGATGAGCCAAAAGTTTCTGGAGAATGCTCTCAAAGTAAGAATACACTTTCATCTAGCATGAAAAAAAGGGGGAACCTTAGTTAATTTAACTCAGAATATTACCCTATTAAGAACTAAGAGTGGATCACAAGATATGGAATTAATTTCCTAAGGAGGTAGAATCAGCCATAAAATGTCATCTCTGAAGATGAGTGGTCATTAAAAAAAGATTTCTTTGAAAGTCTAATAGTTTATTCTTAATGACTTCTTCATCAAGCCCGGGTAGGCATATATATCTGCCTTAAGTATTACAAGTAGACATTCTAATGTGTTTTTTTTCCAAAAAACATGGCTCATCTTAAGAAATCTAAGTGCATGATGATAAACAAATGCCATGGTTTCCATAAAACAGAAACAAATATAGAGCAACTAATTTATAAATGGACCGTTTTCCTCATATTCTGTACTCAGAGTTCTAGAATGAGAATATGGATGAGTAGAGTCACTCATTACAGCTTTGTAAAATAAACAAGGTAAAATATAAAGTGAACTTAAATTCACGGGGAAAAGTTAATTCTGGCAATTACTAGTGCAAGTAAAAAGAAAAATTGTTATGGGTTCTAAAATATTAATGATATTTTTCTGCCACCCCAAATTTGGCACATTTTAGGGCTATTTACTTAAAGGTAACCAAGTAATAATACATCATTAATTCATCTGGATTTAAAAGGCTATTAAACTGTTTTGCTGTTACTGATCAGTTTTTGCTGTTCAGTTGTTTCAGTTGTGTCCGACCCTTTATGACCCCATTAGTTTTCTAGTCAAAGATACTCTGAGTGGTTTGCCATTTTCTTCTCCAGCTCATTTTACAGAGGAGGAAACTGAGGCAAGCCTCTACCCAGGGTCATACAGCTGGCAAATGTCTGAGACTGGATTTGAACTCATGAAGATGAGCCTTCCTCATTCCAAATTCAGTATTCTATCCACTGTGCCATTTAACTCTCCTCTACAGATCAGTTAAGTTGCCTCAACTTTCACTTTCCCTATTCTAAATCTAGGCTTTCTTTAGCAGTAAAAAGCAGGAACAGTATGACTTAGCAGAACTTAGTTCTTACATAAGAACTTGAACTTCCAATATTCTTCCCAGTAACCCCCACCTCCCAAAGTAAATTGAAACATGCATAGGTATCAGGGAGTGCCATTTTAAGAAATAAATCCAAATGGTCACCTACTATCAGACATCTTGACTCAGAGTACAAGTGTACAACTACAACTGAATGAGGTACATTAATTATTAGGAAAATATGAGGACAGAATTAAAAATCCTTTTTCCTTAATATGAAAAAGCAAAAGATTCTCCAAAGCTATAGCTTTGCTAAAATATTAATGAGTCAAGATTATCAATGATTGCCTCTACTAACCTCCAACTGCAATGTCAAGATGGCCTGGAAGTGACCCAGGGATCTTTAGTTATTCTAATGGCATATAAG
The DNA here is from genome assembly GCA_028658325.1 of Potorous gilbertii. Lineage (NCBI taxonomy): Eukaryota > Metazoa > Chordata > Mammalia > Diprotodontia > Potoroidae > Potorous > Potorous gilbertii. The sequence goes on along the minus strand of CM053774.1, from coordinate 35,481,075 downwards.
CTCTGGCTGGCCCCATATCAAGGTAGACAAGCTTGACGCACTCAATTGGTGATGTTGTCTTGTTTTGGCCAAAGAAGACTGTGAGGTAACCAAGGTTTTAGCCATAGTAACCTGCACTTGCTAATGAATATGCATATTGATGAAAAAACAACATTATGTGAAGCACTGAAGTGATTATAATTAAAATTATTTTTCATATGAATTCAATTTAAAAATTACAGCAATATATATAGTTGCTGTATATGGATTTATCACATAAGGCACATACAGAGCTCTTAGGGGGCAAGTTATTCTACTTGATTAGGTCAATATTTCTTATAGAAAAAGTCTTTTCTGTTTAGAAGAGAACTAAGATAATGTTGTCATATTTTGATTAAAGCTTGAGATTGCTTTTTGGCCAGCGTATAGAAAATAGGGAGGGGAATTTATAGAAAAGATAACTCTTTTTTCTTCATTATTGTGATAAGCAATGATCTTGCTGTTAAAGAATGGACAATATATGCATTTTTCTTATGCCTAGGACTTCAAATGTCAGGAGAATTTGGTGCTTTATATTTCTATGCTACACAAATATTCTTGATGATGATGAAAATGAATACCATCATAAGATAGACTCCCCAGAAAAACTGTCCTCCAAACTCTAGATTTCAAAAAATCAAAATTAAGATATACATGTTAGATTAAATTTAGTAACATGAATAGCCATTCACACTTTGGGACCTAAGGCATAAATCAGTAGCATCAGCAATACAAATACTCAGGGGAAGAGAGGACAAGATGTACTATCATGGACATCAGACTTAAAGTGAAATACAAATATCTGGAAATGTAATAATATTTCTTGTTCACCAATTACTGTCCCCTTTAAAGACATTATATATTTCTGTTTCTTGACTGACTGGTTGGATAATATATCCTGTTTACTTAGAAAAAACCTGATTTACAAATAAACACTTTATTTTCATAGGAAAGAAGTTGCCATTAAGGATTTTCTGAATTTACACCGTTAGGAACAGGCATAAAAAAAAAACCATTACTACAATGTTTCATGAGCAATGAAAAAAGAAAAACATAAATTCAAAAGAGAGGATGCCATGGGCCAGCAGGCGGGGCAGTGTTTATGGTTCTCCCTGGACCCTGCCAGGATGGCACCAGAGAGGATCTCCCCAATGGAGAAAGTAGGGCCAACAAGGAGGATGGAGAGGAAAGTCCCAGGAGCGCCCTGTAGAGATGTATTATCTCTGAACTTTGTCCTTCCTTCAGAGGTGAGCCCAGAGAAGAATGGACTGGTCACAAGGGACCTGTTGGCCCAAAGTGAGGAGGCAGTGACCTTCAAGGAGATGGCTGTGGATTTTACCCAGTAAGAGTGGGCATGCCTGAGCCCTGCTCAGAGGGTGTTCTACAGGGAGGTGGTGTCCCTGGCCTGGGACACAAGATTGGAGAATCAGAAATTAGTGGGAAAGCAAGGAACATCATCAGGCACATTCATGGGGAGAGGAAATATTCTCCAGAATGACCCACTGGAAGAGGGTCCTGTTGAGGAGTTCAGGCTGTGGAAAGAAATGGGAAATCTTACAGTAGAGGCTCCAGAGAAAGACCTTTTCCAAGAAGGATACATCAATGAATTGACTCTCTTTCCCAAGGAAATCTCTCAAATAGTCTATGAATATAATGACCTTGGGAGAAAATAGAGGCACACAATATGGCATCATAACATATATAAAAATCTCTCCCATTACCAGTCAACCTTTATTTCACATTGGAGACTACAGAGGACTGAGAGTTCCTTTGAATATGAGGACTGTGGAAAGGCTGTTAGCCAGAACTCACATCCTGTCCAGTATCAAAGTATTTCTACTGTTAAAAAAAAAAACCTTTTGAATGTAATGAATGTGGAAAGTGTTTCAGTTGGAGTTCAGGAGTTACTGAACATCAGAGAATTCACACTGGAGAGAAACCATAAAGAATGTGAGAAGGCCATTAGCCAAAACTCAACTCTTGCTCACCATGACAGAATTCGTACTAAAGAGAAATCATATGAATGTAAGGAATGTGGGAAGGACTTTGCAAAACCCTTCCAATGCAATGAATGTGGGTCAGCCCTCAGGAATAGGTCACATCTTACTAAACACTGGAGAATACACACTGAAGAGAAAACTTGTAAATGTAAAGAATGTGGTAAAGCCTTCAGCAAGAACTCAGCCCTTACCACACATGAAAGAGTTCACAGTGGAGAGAAACCTTATGAATGTGGGAAATGTGGAAAATCCTTCAGTCAACGCTGAAACCTCACCCAACATCAGAGAATCCACCATGCTAGAGAGAAACTTTATACTACCACTGATACTCACTCAGAGGAAGGACCTTTGCCTTTACCATCTGACGATTCATAATGGAGAAATACCCTGGAAAAATGTAAGGTGGCATGGTATAGTATTTAGAGATCTGTCCTCAGAATTAGGAAAATTTGGATTTAAGTCCTATCTCTGATAACATACTAACTATGGATGTGAGCAAGTCACTTAATCAGTCAATCAATAAACTTCAAGTGTTTACTCTGTGCCTGGCACTGTGCTAAGTTAGGAGGATACAAAAAGAGCCAAAAGGTAATCTCTGCCCTCAGAGAATTTACAATGTAACGAGGTACACAATATGCACACAAAGATATACAAAGGAAGCTACAAAAAGGATAAAAGGGAAATAATGGAGGAAAGGTCAGTGACCCAGGCAATTTTATAAAACTAGATGCCAACCTCAGTTGAAGGAGAAAGTTTACTTACTAAGAATTCCCCATATCAGTGGAATCACGTGTAGTTAAAAAAAAATTAAAAATATGAGGAAAATTCAAGTTCTTAAATATAAGCTCAGAAATGCAAACAAGAATAATCAGTTTATAAGAGAAGTTGGAAAGTATTTGTAAACACTGGGCACCCTGAAAGTGGTAGAAGTAGAGCCCCAAAATATCAAGATGAGACAAGAGCTAGAAGAGCAACATTGAAAGGCAGAAAAATTAGAACTGAGATCTCAACAAACCAAAAGCACGAAACTTAAAGAGAGAACTTGGCCAAGACCTGGAAGTGATACAGCTCAGTAGTCCAATGTTCAATAAATCCCCAAACATAGACTCTTAAGGGATGGCGTTCTTATAAGAACCCCTGGGGAAACTGGAAAATGGCTTCAGTATTTACACTGGTTCTTTTTAAAATTAATTTTTATTTTTTCTTCTGAACTTAAACACCAAAGAGGCATTTCAATATATACAACAGACACTGGGATCTTCATTTTATACTACTATTTTTTTAGTATATAATTAATTCCATGTTACTTTAAAAAAAACAGAAAAGAGAGCTATTTTTGACTACAGAAAACTTCTTTTGCTTCTCGCATGTTAATCAATATAGGGGTATGAATTCCCTTTTTAAAAAGACTATAACAATTATTCATTTCTGTTGAGTATAAAGCAAATAAAGGTACCAAGGTTGCTACAAAATATGTGTGTTGGATAGTTTTTTTAAGTGTGGATTCTTGTCTTTATTTTGGTGTTTCACTTTTCCTAACAAAACAAAACCCAACAACCCAGAAACAACACAACCCTTGTGTACTCTTAAGCAACCTTCCTAATCTAAGCACCTGGGTGGGAAGGGGAAGGAAAAGAAAGAGTTAGGGGAAAAAAGAAGAGGGAGGCCAAGGGAAAGGGGAGAGAGGAAAGGGATAGATGGGAATGGCCTCTGATGCCTGGCCTGATTCTGTCAAGAGCATAGCTCAAGCTTAGCACTTGTTTTCTGGGGCTCTCTGATGTGCCATTTCCTCATGGCTTCTTGATCCAGGTCACAGACAATCATGTCATGTGATCAGGAAAATCCGAGTGCTCTGGGGATTGTTGTCATGAAAGTGAAAAGTAAAGAGTCTTCTTCAACTTCTTGAAATTGACCCCCAATAACTGGGATCTGACTCTAGAAGACCAGGATGGTGGGGGACCATTTTCCTAGAGTACTCAGACCTTCTATGGAAATGAAACCCAGAATCCTTTTGTAGTAGTTATGAGTTGCTGCAAGATTACTACTGGAAGAGATTGCTGCCAGGTTGCTTGTTTTTGCTTCTTGTGATGATATAAACTTTAATGGAAGCTCTCATAAAGCCTCTGCCAGTCTGCAGTGGGATGACATTCTTAGAATGTCTAAGAAATAGGAGGCATAACCCCTGTCCTCAAAGACCTTAAAATATAATGGGACAAAGCAGGTAAAGAAATGAAATTGGAGTCAGAAGATAGAGACTCAAGTATTGACCTTGCTTCTTACCAGTTATAAAGCTTTGGACAAGTCACATTGGACTTTTGATTTAGATGAAATGAGGGGGTTAGATGATTCCTATGATTTCTGTGGTTTCTGCCCCTCTTTTGGGAAAACTCAGTGATTTATTTTCTCTTACAACAGAAAAATAGTTCCCTTGATAATCTATCAAAACGGTCTGGCTTGAAACTGGTGATATATGGTAACATACTAGTAGGACCATTCCATTAATAACATCAACCTGAGCAACTTACATGCTTAAATGATAGGTTTTTAAGAATACAATCTACTCCTTGAGAGTTAGGTACCTTAAAAAGCTGGAACACACCATCACATTTTAATAAGATAAATAAGAAAAATATAAAATGCAATTCTAATAGGAACTCTGATTTTATGGGGACATACCCATAATTTTTATTGGAGTTGATATTTTTGGCTGATTGGTTTTCTCTGAAATGAGTAAGTAGTAAAAAATAATGTCCCTTATGGAGCCCACAGTATTACATGTAACATTCACAGTGATATTTATTCATTTTATGGAGTTATTACCTCTTAAATAACTTATCACCCCACCATGAATGTAAAAATGTATAAAAGAAAAACTACCCATTTGGAAGAATTCAAATAAAACATTTATACCTGAGATCTCAAGATCTCCCATGTTGTCCACATTGCAATATATTATTTCAGCATCCCTCATTGTGGAATTAATCTATTCCTTTAAATTTAAGCAAATCAATTAAGAAAATCATGGTGAATATCAGAAGACTGTCAAATATTGACAACTGGGAAAGAAAGAGTAAAATAAATCATGAGAAAAAGAAGGGGGGAGTCATATAGTGAAAATAAGGGGAAACAGATTAACAACTCATGTGCTGTACTTGTGTCCAGGAAATTAAAAGAACCAGAGGAAGTCTGTGGCCCATCAGATAAACAGAAGATTGACAGAATGATTCACAGGATGAGAGTGTTTGCAATCTGTATCAGTAGAGTGATTAACTACATTGACGATACCACAAATGCTTTGATACTGTAAATCACATCATCTCCATCAGACTCAAGAAGCATTTATTAAACACTTACTTTGTGCCAGGTACTAGGCTAAACATCAGGAATAGGAATACGATCAAAAGGAAACATAGCCCTTGTCCTCAAGTTTACATTCCAATGGGGGAACATAACATGAAAGGAAACTAAGGAGCACTATGGGAGAAGAGCGAAGGTACCAGCATGTGGATGTGGTGAGACATGTGGAAAGTCAAGATAGGAATTAAAGTGAAAGAGTGAACATGTCTGACCTAAGCACTTACTTAAAATGGACAAAGTGGCCATTTCTAGGTGGCAAAAGCCTGCAATAATAAAATATTTGTAAACTTTTAAGACCACCAATATATATTAACCCTCATTAACTTAATCAATCATACATGAGTTAGATTGCTATCCTTATGTCAAAGTCAAACAAAGGATGGGGAACTTCTCTAACTTACATATCAATCAACTTAGAAATAAGATTTTCTCAGATTACTACCTCATCCAGAAGTACTGTGCATGGTGGGCCCAGACAAAAGAAGTGTAAATGATAAATTTGCGAATTTTCATTTCCTCCTACAGTCTAGGACATATATAGAACAAAGAACATTAAAAATTGTGCTTTTCTAAAAGGGAACTCCTTAGGTGATCTAATTTTATTCTTCCATTTTGGGATACATATGCACCCAAACCATCACTAATAAACAGATGTCTGTTCTAATTTCCCTAATTTTTCTTTCGCATATTTCAGGAGGTGGAACAAACTTGAGAATCTTCAGAGCAACGTGTGTATAGGGATCAGACCTAGCCTGGTGCTGTAAGTTTGGCAATTAGAAAACTCCACTTTAGATTGCCTCTATAAAGGGAGGTTCTATTTTAGAATACTGGGGGAACATTTAACCCTGGTTGTGACAAAAAATATAATAACCACAACACAGAAAATTTATGATCTGCTTCATAGCTGCCCCACACCCCTCATTCCAAGGCCACATGTCTCCTTTCACTTTATGAGGTTCTGCAGCATTTCCAGCGTCACTTGGTGTTTTTTTTTAAGACTTTCATTTAATATCATAAGATCAAAGCGTTCCATTCTGTCTATGACAGATAAGCAAAATTTATACTTTGAGCGGAAGTATCAGAATTCACTGAAGTCTCAGCACTTGTTTTACTGCCTTTTCCCCAACAGGACAATGAAAAATTATAGCCATTTGGGATATAAACAAGTGGTAAATGAAATAGGGATACTGTCCAATAAGAGGGCATGTGAAGACCTTGGCTGGAAAAATGTAAATGATCTCTAAAAGTTGGTTTAGGGATTTTATGCAGGATGTTTACTACTAAGAAGACAGTTTGGTATAAGAGAAAGATTGCTTTCCTGGGCATCAGGAAATCTAATTTCTAGCCCCAGCCAGGCCACTGACTAGCCATGCTATCATGGGCAAATTATTTTCCTTCCTGGATCTTGAGCTAGATGATATCTAAGGTTCTTTCCACTTCTTGCACTCTATGTAGCTATAGTAAGGGTAGTTCCTTCAAACAAAGGGGAACATTTTGGCCATGTGTTTAAAGTTTATAAGTTTCTATCAATCAGTAAGCATTTATGAAGTTCTTATCATGTCCCAGGTACCATGTTAAGAACTAAAGGACACAAAGTTAAATCATAACAAGTCTCTGTCTTCTAAGAGCTTGTATTTTTTTTAAAAAATAGTTTTTTATTGATACCTTTTGTTTTCACATCTTCTAGATTTCCCCATGTATACCTCTCCTCTTCTAACAAGTCACCTCTTATACAAATAATTTTATAAAGAAAGAAAAAGAGGAAAGAAAAAATCAGCAAAATTTATCTATATGTCAAAAACATCTGACATTGTACGTAACATTCTACACCTGTGACTCTCCCACCTCTGTGAATGGGCAACACTAAAAAACTCAAACTAAAAGCTTTTACTCTAATGATAAGTCAATATGATATACACAAAATACACTATGATCAAAAAATTCAATACCAAGTGACCAAACATTTACTGCTGATGAGCTTCTCTGTTCTTAGCTTGGCTCTAAGAGGGCAAACAGCATGGCTCAGATCATGCTTGATATCTTTGAGAGAGCGTGACAGAGCTGTATTCAGTTGGCAAAGCACCAACCACACAGTGTTACCTCCATGCTAGGTGGTAGATAAGGGAGTGGTATAGGATATTTGTGGTGGCAAAAACAAAAGTGGCCAAGTGGGCAAAGTATTCCCTAATATTTTTGAGCAAAACATCCTTTTATGGAGTCCAACTGAAGGAAGACGTAATCTAAGTACATTTACAACAGCTGCAGTCTATGTATCTGATTTATGTAATTATCATACATTGTTATATGGGTTTGTGATATATACTAGAACCAAGTGGAATTATGAAAATTAGGATAAATGTCCATTTGCTAAAGATGGCTTAGGTCTAGTCATGCCCAAAGACAGGAAATATATTAGTTGTCTTAAGGCATTCCTTTTCAGAGAAACATACACTTCTTGATGTTCAAAGCTCTATATGTGTCACAGTCTGAAATAAGCAAGGAAAATCAGCAAATTGATCTTTTAGGGTCCAGTTCATATGTCTGTTATCAGGGCCAACATCTGTTCAATTAAGATATCTACACTGACTAAAACCATGTATTCCCATCAGTAAATTATAGACATTAATTGGTTAATAGTTCTTGACTCAAGCTTAGACAATAGATTTCTACTCTGATGCCTAAATCAACCCATTGGATCTTTTTTTTTTTTTTACCAAACATATGATGAATTTATAATTGTATCAGTTTGAGGAATGCTCAGTATAGGAATTCCCACTGATGTAGATAATAGCTATCATAAGATCTACTAGGTAAGAAAATGTAGTTACTTGAGGCAAAAAGGTTCAGTGACTTGTCTAGGGTCACATAGCTAGTTAATATCAGGAAGAATATGAAACTAGGTTTTCTTGATTACAAACCATTCTATTGCTACACCAGAGCTTTCTCAGATTAGCAAGTGATGCTCCACAGTATAGCAATAAACAAAATTCTAATTTAGAAATTGACTAATTATTCTTCACTGTTGCAGACTGCTACATTTGGCTTTACCCTATTCCAGATATGTGATGTCTATTATCTAGACTAGGGCGGATGCCAAGTACAGCTGTGTATGGGTTGGAGGGTCAGAGCAAACAAAAGGATAAAAGAAAAGGTCTTGTGATGGCATGATAATTGACAGAATGTGGCAAAGATCTGAGGGCATTCAAGGCATTCTTGATCAAACAGGTAAGGTAGTGACATGAAGGAAGCATTGAATCTGAGGCTAAATAGTAGTTGTGGTAAGGCTTTAGCAAGGATTTATGTTCAGTCTATCTGACATACTGTGACACCATTTACAGTTTTCCTGGCAAAGATACTGGAGAGGTATGTTTTGTCCTTCTCCATCTCATTTTACAGATGAGGAAACAGAAGAAAACATGGTTAAGGTTAAGTTACTTGCCCTGGGTCACACATCTAGGAAGTATCTGAAGCTGAATTTGAACTCAGGAAACCTATCAGACTCCACACTTGACACTCTATCTACTATGCCACCTCATAAGGACAGGGAAATATAATTAGTAACATTATAGCATGAGAAATATGAATAAAAGATAAAAAGTGGAAGAGATTTAGAGGTAATAGAGAAAGAAGGGGGTAGTCTACTGGTCTCTTCCAAGGGAAGAAGGAAAAAGAAAACCAGTGGGTTCCCCTCATCTTCTCCCTCCTATCCTACATTCATAGTGGAAAAGGAAAGACAGGAATCTATTAGATGAGTCCTACTCCATGGGCAATTATTGGAGGTTCCAAGCCTACAATTCCACATTTCCAATAGTGACTCTGCAGTTAAAGAATGCTGCTGTTTTACCCTAATGATTTACTATCCTAATCAGAAAATGTTGAGTGCAGCATGACAATCAGATAGGACTTATTATCAAGGAGGAAAATGTCTGAGCAAGAAAGTGAATGACATGGAAGTAACTAGTTTTAAATTCAAAATAGACAACTATCTTTTTGGTGGAGAACAAGAAAAAACCATATGGTTCAGGGAAACTTCTGCATTCATTGAATAGACCTTTGAATCTAGGAATATGGATTATACATTTATAGCAGGAAGGAAAAAAGGGGTCATCTAATCCAACATCTGCATTTTACAGGAGAGGAAACTAAGGCCCACAGAGGTTAACCTACTTGCTCAAAGTCATATATATAGTAAGTGACTAGGTGATCCAGACAATAATTTTCTCTGATCTTCCACATTGAGTTTAGACTGAATAGGTCAATTTTCTATAAATATTTATCAGTAGCAATGATATGAAAATCTTTATTCTATTAATTTCCTGAATGGTATTTCCTGAATAGACTTCAATATTTTCTTACATTAAAACCATAACATCTAATATTTTTCATTATGGCATCATAAGATGTGCCCTCTGATGAAAGTATGCACTACGAATCATCTTTCCTATCCATCTAGAACTGAAGAGATAAATTACAGAAAACTTGGCTTTCATTCCTGTGAAGAATCTCCCACTGTTCTGATGACACAAATGTCATCCTATTTGAGGGATGTGACATATACGTTAGTGGAGTTGATAATGAAGATGGATAGAACAATCCTTTATCCATAGGGCATGCCACTGGATAATGGGTACAACGTATTAAAATATATCAACTCAAAAGAATAACAGACTCTGTCCTGTATTCATTTGTGATATTTCTACCATATAAGCAAGTGATTTGTGTACAAGTTTGGTCTCTAAATGTCATCCTCAATTGAGCACTTGTTCATAAGTTCATACAAAGGTCTGCTTTCTAATTTAAGACTACATGAAAAATAAAACAGAGGCATTATGTTGAAAAAGACACTATGCCCTCATGTCCCCCACTCTGCCAGTATGATCATACATTTGTCACACAGTCACAAGTCCCTAAAGGGAAAGCTGTGGTGTAGTAGATAGGTTGCAAATTTAGAATCAAGACCATGGTTCAAATCCCAGTTTGTTTATTTATAACCTGCAAACCTTGGGTGAGTCACCTGTCCTTTCTCAGCCTCATTTTCTTATCTCTACAATGAGGAGTTTGGATTAGAAGACCTGTAAAGCTCTTTCCAACTCTAGACCTATGATACCATGAGCCTAGTGGATGAAGTGTATTGGAGTCAAAAGACAAGATGGGTTTGTGCTCTGGCTCTGGCACTTACTACCTATGTAGTTATAAGCAAGGAATTTTAACCTAATGATCCTGTTTCTTTTTCTATAAAATGATATTTGCACTGTCTAATTCATAGAGTAGCCATGAATGTTCTATAATTAGAAAAGTGCTGATATAAATAAAATAGCCATATAAAGAAAATGAGCTAAGCTCCAAAGGTGTCTCCTGAGCATCTCAAAACCATAGCAGAGGATTCAGAGGATGATTCCAGCTTTATACCCCAAACAAGAATCCTTTCTATAGTAATTCCTAAGAGGTTGACCTCTTGGCCATCTCCAGGGAAAGGGAACTCATTACATCCTAAGGTGGATCATTCTTTTTGTCAGATAGCTTTGTTAGGAATTTCTTTATAATCATAAACAATGACCTGCTTTTCTTCCTTCCATATTTTGCCCTAGGGATGACCCTGCTCCAGCTTTTTCCACCTCATTAGATACACTGAGTTTGAAAAAAAAATAAAGTAAGAAGGAGAGATAATCCAGGGCACTTCATTGCTGTTATCCCTAGAAGCACCCTAAGACATCCTTCATATGTTAGAGCCTGTAGCATGACTGTGCCTTGCTAGAGAGGAATGTTACCTCAGGATTGCAAAAGTATGTTGATGATGTTAATGATTTCCCCTAAAAAGGGAACTTTGCTTTACAGAAGCTATCCTATTTATGATGTTTGAAGAAAAGGAATTAGAAAATTGTTAGAGTAGATAGATCAGTGATGTCCGAATAAAAGAAAGCTATATGTTATCTATAGAGAAGTATTTGGTACTAACATATTCAATGCGAAGTACATAGAAAAACACTTTAGAAAAACTAGGTAGATCCCTAGAGCAAAATTTAGGAGAAAGAAGAAGAAAATGTTAAAAAAAAAAAAGTCTTATCAGAAAGCTGCATAGACTAAGTTACTCCAGCTAAGCAGTTTGTTCTGAGAGCCTATCAGAGAAGAGTAAAACCCTAAGATATTAAGATATATCAGAAGAAGATGAAACACCTAAAATAAATTCTTATACGACGTTTCGGGGTAACTTTTCTTTTATCTAGTCTCAATAGTATTTGGCAGCAAACTTTTCCATGGAGTGGCTAAGTCATCAATAAAAGGAAATCTATGGCAACAAAGTAATCAGCAGACCTTTCTTCCACTTACCTCCCATAATCTTGGACTGACAATTAATAAATTCTGGCTTCTTGTCTGTGAGGTACCTCTGACAAGTGTGATGGAGAATCTGGAAAAAAGTGCATTTTTCCGAAGCTGTGCTAGCCACCCATTGGTCAAAAGCATTTTCAAATAGCAAATCAAATTCTGCAGAATCCTGGAGAAGAAACACCAGAAAAATGAGCATTTATTACATGTTACAAAATGACTGTCATCAATTCATTGTTTTCTAAGAAAACTATAAAGGATTAACTTGCTTTCTGGAAATCTAGTTCTAATCACTGGAGGTTATTAGCATGCAAAGAACATGGGATGCTAGCTGGTGCAATGGGTAGAGTATTACACTTGGGGAGAGGAAGACAGGAGCTTGAATTATTTCTCATTTGTTTCCTAGCTAGGACTCTGAGCAAGTTACTCGACATCTTTCAGCCTCAGTCTCAGATGTAAAATGGGGGAAATAGTCCCTACCTACAAGGTTGCAATGATTAAATAATATTGGCAAAGAACTTTGCAAACCTTAAAGTGTGTATGTTACACATGTGTGTGTATGTCATGTGTAGACTAGCTATCATTTTCATTACTATCAACTTCATCATTACCAAACTTCATAGGAGTTTTGGATACGCTTAGAGATCAGTTAACAGTAATGGATCGTGTATTCAACTGGGATTCAGGAAAGTCTAAGTTAAATCCCACCTCAGACAACTCTAAGACTCAGTTTCCTCATCTGTAAAATGAGGGAGTTGAACTTGACAGGGCTGCAAAGGTCTCTCCCTCCTCCTTCTCTGGGCTTATTAACACTGTTCTTGCCTAAGAGATGATTCATTTCTTGGAATTGGAGATTTGTAAGGTTTTTCATTCCAGAAAAAGAATCATTTTAGTTCTCTGCATCCCATCTTATTAATCATGCACATAACCTTCCATCACAAAAGACCCTCCCCTTTCTTGCAAAACTAATGCATGACATGAATATCGCCTACATTCGTCACCCATTATAACCAGCTATTTTCTTTCTTCCTTCCAGGGGAAAGGTAATATACTGCTGGTTAGATAATTCTACCATAAAAAGCTTGACCTTTTAAGCCTAAATAAATTATAACACAGAATTTCAAACAAGTCTTGGAATTTCTGTAATTTTCTGAGACAAACACAGCATTTCCTTTGATAGCGTATGTTTAATGCTTCCTGGGCTGGCGGTGGGTTACCAGAGTCATGGCCATGATTACCTGAACCACTAAAGGCAAAATTCCTCCTCCAAATGTGACCCCTGTCAGTTCCTAGTTATAGAACAGGTGAAAAACTTTAGGATTTGCCTGAATGTGAAGAGCTGTGACCAGAGAAATTTTTGCAATATAAATGAAATCAAGCAAAAAGTCCTGCCAATAAAAGGCAGACAATAGAAAATCAAAAAGAATGACCTTCTGAATATAATTCCTTTACTCAGCATTGAACATTTCACTCACCCGGTTAGGATCAATACCATTAACCTGGCGAAGCTGGTCAAGCATCCACTGAGACCTTCTTACGAAAGATGTGGAGCCTTCAAATTGTTTGACCTTTGTGATAGATGCCTGTGTGGGTTTTTTGTTTGTCACTGCAGGAAAGAACACACACAGACACACACACAAACAAGAAAGACCATTTCTAGTTAGTGGTTTCGGATAGAAGAAATTAATCAGTAATTACAGTTCATGTAGCATTGTGCTAGATATTAAGGGAAGAGGAAAAGAAGGGAAAAAATAAAGGCATGGTTCCTGAACCTTTAAGAACTTACAGTCTAGAGGGTGAGATGAAACATACATGTACGATGTTTCAAAGACAAAGCAATGTGGCTACATATGTAAAATAGTCTGTTAGAGGCTATGATCTGTCTATTCAGAAAGGAGGCAAAGTAAAGGGCTGCTGAGGGTCAGGATGCATCGTCTAGAAAACCAGGGTTTAGATGTTAAAGGAGAATGGAATGAATAGGTTGTTTCCTTTGGGCTAGCCCAGATTTCTGAAATTCACCACCAGTTTGCCTGGTACTGTAAAATCCTCAGTCTTCTGCAATGGCAAGGTGTTCCTAGGATTTTAACATTTTAACGTGCCTAAAGTGAACAGAGTGGGCCAGATGCTGTCAATAAAGCACTCCACCCACAATATAAAGGTTAAATTTCAGAGAACTAGGCAAAACCCTAGTGGGATCAAATTTGGTGTGGCAGATGGAAAGTTTCATTTCAATATTCAGAAGGGGTCAGATATAGCCTGTAATGAAATTCAGTCAGTTCTCAGGGATCTCAGAGAAGAACAGTCAGAAGATCTGAAGGAACTTTAGAGATCAACTTGAGTAATGAAGGCCTCAGCCAGAGGCCTGAAAAAAGCAAATGGAAGACAATAGGAAAAAAATTTATATTTGGTTTTCCAATGAATTCTTGTGTTTATATTGAATGCAATTTTATCTGCAGTTCTTAGAATTTTTATAACATATCCCTGACAACTATATAACAAGACTACTATATTGTAAAAATGAAATTTAAAAGAATCTACAAAATTCTTTGGCTTCCTCATCACAGGTATGTCACTAGCCTCCTCCACTTCCCTTGATCCCTTTATCTCCTTGTTATTTCAACTTTATACTGGATGGTATCACATCTCAAAATGATGTACAGGCAGAGACACCTTCTCCTTTATATGTGTGGCAAAATGGATAGTGCTGAACTTAGGAAAACTTGGTTCATATTCCATCACTAGCATATATGATTACCTTTTTTATAAAGAACAGGTAATAAGACTTGCTGTAATCCTCACAGTATTGCTGTGACGTTGCAGTGATATAGAACAAAAAAGTACTATGTAAGCTAGTTATTTCTAAACTTCCTCTTTTTGTTAAAAAGATAGCAAATAAAAAATAGTTGGAAAAATACGCATCTACATACATTCACAAACATACATGTAGATATGAACGTACAATCCATATATGTATTGTTCACATATATACATATGTATACACTTACATGTGTGTATATACACATATATTTAGATTGTGTTGAAACAAATACATAACATGCACAATTATTTCATTGGTACAGGGAACTCCCAGGTGAGGAAACAGTGTCTACCAATGTAGGTGTACATCTTCTCTACAACTTAGAGTCTTAGGGAGCCACCTGGAGAACTGAAAAGTTAAGTAACTTGCCTATGGTCACATAGTTAATATGTGTTGGAGGCAGGCCTCTGAGGTTAAACCTCTGTCTGTTATACCAATCTGCTTTTCTATGTTTAAAAGTCCTTTTCTTGTATCTTTTGGGTTCAAGGCTATATGCATTAATAAAATTTTCCCCTGGTAACCACATTATGTCAAGAGATGGAGAGCAGGACCCTGTATATCAGGTGGATCCCTTGTGAAGGATTAATAGGAAGCTAAGACACCAAGGACGAGAAGGTATGGATAGGGTATGATCTCTACCATAAAAAGAAGAATTCATATTGAGATCATGAATCCACTTAATCTTTTAAGAAGGGGTATCAACCAAGAAATTAAATAGCCTAGAGTGTTTCCCCAATTAAATTTTATTTTGGCATCATACAATTGTTAAGCTCTCTACACTGTGATGCTCTGTCCTCTGTCATGTCAGCATAGTTCAGTGGCAAGGAGCAGAACTCAGAAAAAAGAAATGAGCAGAGGCTAAGATACGTAAAAGAAGAAAAAAGATCCAGTTTCTCAAGGAAGCAGATTTTAGGGATAGCTTTTTCAGTGTTATCAGAGCTGAGAGCACAATTACCTATGAATAAGGAAAAGGATTTCTAATTTCCCTACAAGGTAGACTGAGTAAGAATGGCCAATAGTCTTTTTCTCAAACATCTGAATGGCACCGTGGACATAGGGTTGGGCCTGGAGTCAGGAATATTATTTTTCCTGAGTTCAAATCTGGCCTCAGACAGTAGCTATGTGACTCTGGGCAAGTCATGTAACCCTGTTTACCTCATCTGTAAAATGAGCTGGAGAAGAAAATGGCAAATACTCCAGTATCTTTTCCAAGAAAACCCCAAATGGGGTCGTGAAGAGTCAGACATAACTGAAAACATTAAACAATAATAACTACAACAAAATTTAGAACATTATCTGCATCATGGCCAATCATTTACTAAGCAAGGCAATTATAGGTCTCATTCAATGAAACAATTTCCTAATAGACTTAAAACCAAGCATGGTGCCCACAGTACTGAAAAAAGCTCTTTGTTGTATATATCAAGACACAACACAGTTTAGTTACCTGAAGTTACCAAAGACTACCATAGCTAAAAGCTATCTCAATGGGGGCAGCTAGGGGGTGCTGTGGATAGAGCAGCAGCCCTGGAGTCAGGAAGACCTGAGTTCAAATCTAGCCTCAGACACTTGATACTAGCTATGTGACCTTGGGCAAGTCACTTAACTTGGGGAGAAGGAAGATAAGTGTATCTTGACCAAAACAATAAAAGTTTAAGATCAGGAAAAATAAAAGCCATCTCAATGTCAGAATCTGAAAGGAGTCATCTAAAGCTCAGTGGTTGCTTGGGTCTAAAGATTAAGCTCCCTCCAAACATCACTAGAAATTTCCATTTTCCCTTAGCTATTTAAAATTTGACTGCTTTTTAAAATTCCCTTGTTGAGAAACACTTGGCTCATTCCCTGACATTGCCTGACCAACATGATTTCCAGATTTGCTTTTCCTCATAAACTCTTTCATTTCCATAAAAGAGTGTATAATGTGAGCTCCCCAGGACAAGGGGAGAGAATAAAAGGCCCATAATAAGAACTTAATAAAAACTTGCTGATTAATGTTGAATATTCTTCTCATAAAACTCATAGTCTCCAGTTATTTGACAGTCTCATATCCATGGCTAAAGTATAGCTCCAGGTTTATACCATCCAGATAGAGTAGCCATTCCCTTAACTAAATACAGGTTTGGATTTTAAATTCATTATCTGCATCTTCTATGAAAAAGGGAGAGTCACATTCTGTAATCACCCATTTTAAATTCATTTTTTGCATCTTCCACGTAAAAAGGGATTTTCTAAAGGAGTTACATCAGATAGATAGGCACCACCAGAAAACCACTGCTGTGTTTTAAGGGTAAAGGAAGCAACGCACCTTGAACACATGCAGGTCTTGAAATGTGCCTAAAAGATTAAAGGAAACTTTCAATAACAGGAAACCATGGCTTCCGGTATTAGACACACACCCCTAAACACACAAAGAGGATTTCCTTGTTTGTTTATGTTCATATGGTCTTTAGGCATTTCAGGGAAACATGAAGACTTTCTTTCTACCTCTATTTAAGGTTACTTGTATACTCCGGAGCCTTTTGGTCTATTTCTTCCCATGTAATTCAAATGTGTTATAAAAGCTCGGAAAGAAAACCCGGGATCAGGCTGTAAAGCAGTAACATTGCAACTACAGCTTTGTAAGACTGATGACATGGTCAGAGTGACATGTTTCCACAAAGGGATACTGACTAGACACAGAATCTCAAGAGTTGGAAGAGGCTTCAGATACCAGCCAGTTCAATCAGCACCTTGAACTAAGACTCCTCTCTACTGAAGGCCTTTGAACCCTTCTACAAGAGTGTAAGGCTACTTACGCTACCTACTATACACTTCAGAGGAGGCTTATTCTGCTTTGGAAAATTCAAATTGTGACAATGTTTATTGTTGCAGGGTACTACCATGTAAATCTCCATGCAGTCCAAACAAGCCTTTCTACAACTCTGGTCTTTTGCTTTTAGTTTTGCCTCTGGGGTTAAGCAAAAAAAAAAAAAAAAAGAAACATTTTATACACACACACACACACACACACACACACACGCACACACACACGTATATCCCTCTTCTTCCCTATGTTACTCCTTCTAATAATCTGAAAATGACTTAGGTTGATACGACCATTCTTGAGATCTGACTTTTTTAAAATTAAAAACAAAAACAAACATTGTCTGCTAGAACATGCTGAGTCAGAGTTTGTGTAGGGGTAAGAGGTAATAACCACCTTCCATGAACCTCAGATTTCTTGATCTTTAAAAGAAAAGAGCTGGATAAGAGTTTTCTAAGCTTCACAGCCATCCCCCAACACCTCATGCTCCAGCTCCAGTATTCTCTGACTCCAGCTTCTTTTTCACCAGCTTTTTTTTTTTGGCCAAGTTCTGACACTCTGGCTAGTTTTTCTGGGCACAGAGCCCAGTTTGGTTTAATTTTTGTTTACTGCTATTATGCATGACATTCCAGTTTCTGTTTGGAAACAGGTGCTTTAAAAATTATCATAAACACTATATATGCACAGATACATTTAAAAACAAAGTCTTTCCTTCTAAAATTCTTTTAAAAAAAGAGTTGCCAAGGTTTTCTGGGATTTAAATTCTTAAGGTTCTACAGTTTAACCTTTTTGCTTTGTCTAGGATTATTCAGGGGTAATTCTTGTTATTTCTTTTTATTAATTAAACTTATTCAGTTATTTTTAATTATCAATTATTTGCTATTTGTAAAGAGTTAGACTGGGAAGATTCTTGTTGCTTAAATGTCTAATGGAGAAGAGAATTCAATGTTTTTTCAACAGGAAAAAACATAACAATCACATTGGTTCGGATTTCCCTCAAATCCTGGATGTATAAATACAAAACCTGCCAATATTTAATAGCTTCAAATCTTTTCTTCCTTTCAAAGTGATCATATTTTAGAAGTGTCGACTGTACTTGGGGAATAGCCTGTTTAGGGTTTAAGATGATCTTCTAGGTAGCAATATTATATTCAATCTATAGAATCTATATGATTAATCATACACTTACAACAAATACTCATTTGTCCTGATTCCATACTGGAAAATTATGTTATGTATCAGTCACTAAACAAGTATTTAATAAGCCTCTGCTGTCTGCCATACACTGAGTTAAACAGTGGGGATACAAAGAAAGGCAGAAGACAGTCCTTACCCTCGCGAAATTCACAACTGAATGAAGAAGACAACCCATACAAGCTAAATACAGGATAAATAAGAAATAATTAACAGAAGGAAAGCACTAGAATTAAGAGGGATTGAGAAAGGCTTTCTGAAGAAGGCAGAATTTTACCTGGGGAGCCAGAGATGAGGAAGAACATTCCATTTATGAAGATACCAGTAAAACAGCATACTTGTCACTTATCTCTTTCTCGTACAAATAAAGGGTCAACATTATTTTTGATTATTTGTATAAAAGGTATTTATTAGAAAGGTTGTATTTTTTTAGTCAGGGGATGATTAGAGAAGCAGGGGGACACAATGGATAGAGAACTGGTCTGCTCATCTATAATGGTCCCAACCGCATAAGTAATTTCTCAGTCTAGAGCAAAGTGACTGGTGCCTCTTTTAACTCCCAAAGACATACCAAGTGTCCAGCTTGGGATACCAACAACACATTATGTCAGCTCAGGAGTGGGGCAGGTCCCCTTTTGATACATTCAGGGCCTCCTGCATACTCTGGATTTAGTGTTTCTGGAAAATATGGCAACTCAAAAAGACAAGTTCAGGGGACCCTTTAACATTCCTTAACAGCAATGACAGGCAAACAGATGATGATGACGATGGGGCAAGGCTGCATCCCCTTCATTCTATACAACTTCCAAGTTTTCAAAGAGTTTCCCTCAAGAAAACCCTATGAAGAAGGCAGTAAAAGCACTATTTATTCCCATTTTGCAGATAAGGAAGGACTCAGACTGGTTAAGCGACTACTTCATGGTCACAGAGATAGTGTCAGACCCATAACTTGATCCAAGGTCACAAACAGAACATGGGAGTTGGAAGGGACCTCAGGGAGTAGACAAAGCCATCTGACTCAATGTCCAATTTCATGCTGACTGCTTTCTCCAAATCTGTTTCCTTAGCTATAAAATGGTGGTAATATGCACATAATTCATATGATAGCGGGGAAGAAAGTACTTTGTAAACTATAAAGCATTACATGTAATGTGAGGTCATCCTCCCCACACCCTGTGTTTACAACTTGGTATCAACCAGCTTTGCTCTCCTTCCTTTACTCCACAAAACAGTCAAACTGTCCTTCTCTCTGTGCATCACACACATTTTCCATCTCTGCACCTTTGTACTGGCCACCCTCCCATGCCTAGAAAGCGCTCATTCCTCCCTTATCCCCTCTTCACATAATCTCTTTTCCTTCAAGACCCAGCTCAACATTCTACATGAAGCCTTTTCTGATCTCCTCAACTGCTGGTGCCCTCCCTACTAAAATACATAATTTTAATAGCTTTTATACTCTTTAAAGAAGATAGAGTGACAGGCCTGAAGGCAGGAGGACGGGAGTTCAAATCAGGCCTCAAACATTTAACTAGCTGTATGACCCTAGGCAAGTCACTTAACTCTGTCTGCTTCAGTTTCCTCATGGAAAACCACTCCAGTATCTTTGCCATGAAAACCCCAAAAGGGGTTACAAAGAGTTGGACATGATTGAAACAATTGAACAACAAAAATTTATCCCTTTTATACTTATTCTGTAGATACTCATATATGTCTTTGCTGTCTCTCTCATTAGAATGTAAACTTCTCAAGAAATGATTGTTTCATTCTTTGGCTTCTGAAACCTTTGTACCTAGCACAATATCTGGCATATAGCAGCCATTTATAAATATCTGCTGATTGATTCACTGATGGTGATGGTGGGTTGCATCAAATTGGAAAGCACATCTACTATCTGAAAATCAGTCTAACTAAATTTGGAAAATGTTTTTACCAAAATGTTGACCTACCAGGTAACAAATTATTTGGTCACAGCCATTCATGAAACTATCCATTAAAGTATAGATGAAACTGTGAGCTGTGTAGATGAAAGGAAAAGCAATATCCATTAAATTTTATAACATTGGAAGTATTTCAGTATTATTTTATTTTATTTTGGGGGTAAATGGTATTGCAAGTATGGTATGTAGAAACCCACAGTTAACTGCAAGATGTTATTCTCCAATTGCTTTGGACAAGCAGGAGTTTACTGTTGTGGCTTTTAAAAAAGTTATTTCAATGTAATTTAATTCCCTTGTTGTCTATTACTAAAAGCACAAAGTCAGAGAGAGAAGACTGTCAGAGAAAATCTAAAGCAACTACTGCATTTTCCTTAGCAACAGCAGATGCATTTGAACACACCTGTGCTCAAAGCCAATCAGAGTTGTCTCTGTCCAAAGTGATGCCAGAAACAGCCTCTGCTTGTCTCCCTTAATGCCACAGCAGAAACTGATGGGATCTATTGCCATCATCTGTCAGCAAAAAGGGGTCATGATAAACTCAGAGGACAGGGTGAAGATTAAGATTCTGGTGTGGAAAACATAGCACACACATTATCTTGTCCTTTGTTAACTCTCATCCCTTGTGAATAACCCTAAGCCTTCAGGGAGCAGTTTTTCCACAAGTACAGAACAACAGACTATTGATTTTCTTTTCCATTTTGCAATCTTTAGCTTCCTGCGCTTTGGAGAGATTAGATCATTTGAGGATAGAAGGCAAAAAGATTATGTTTATTTTGCATTTAGCTTTAATACCTTATTTACATACAAACAGGTTAATCTTGGACCTGTGATGAAATATAAAACACTGGCTTCTTTGAAAGACAATCAAATAAAGATTCTTATTCATTGAAATGTAATAGTTTTCTATACCAGTAAAATCACAGGTAAAAGTGCCTTAACCTATAATATTATAAGCCTGGTATAGAAGATGACTCTCACCATTTGACAGATAAGTATACCGGTGCTTAAGAAGTTTGTGAATTGCTGTAACCAAGACTCAAACCTATTGGCTTAATCCTACTTTGCTGCCCCTCCCACTATGCAGATAGCTCCATGCTCTAGCCAATAGAATGCTGAACTTGGAGTCAGTAAGAACCAAGTTCAAATCCTGCTCCTTTCTTCTTCTAGCTGTTTGACTCTAAAAAGGTCATTTAATCTCTCTCAGCTTAAATTTCCTCATCTGTAAAATGGGGACAATAACAGTGTCTACTTCAGAGGGTTGTTGTAAGGACAAATGAGATAACCTATGTCAAGGACTTTGTAAACTTTAACTTCATATTACATAATATTTTATATACGGCACGACAGTTATAGATTATTGTTATAATATATGGTATAACATTTATATTTATAGATTGTTTTATATTGATAATGATATGCTATAGTATGTGCATGTAAGATTTATACATTCATATACATACACATATTCTATCATATTGTTTTGATGCCAAATACTGTGCTTCTTCTAAGGGAATGCCTATTTTGGATTTTAGCTGGTTTGCACTAAAAATTACACAAGATTCCATGACTGATAAATAATAAGTATAATGAAATACATAGTCATTTGAAAGAGATTTAATATTAATGTTGAAAAATAATGGATAAAATATGTATGCTGCACAGATCATGGCAAGCATTTGGATGGGTAGCCCCTCCAAGTCTATCAACATATCTATATCTATATCTATCTATATGTGTATGTACGTATGTGTATATATATATATATATATACACCCATATATATGTGTATATGTGTATGTATGTATGTATATATACACATATATATGTGTATGTATGTATATATACACATATATATGTGTATGTATGTATATATATACACATATATATGTATATGTGTATGTATGTATATACATACACATATATATATGTATATGTGTATGTATGTGTATATA
>CM053774.1:35438277-35458172 GCA_028658325.1 Potorous gilbertii | reverse complement strand
CAGATTTACAATAAACTGGGGCCAAAATAATGTAGGAGGAGGTTAGGCTCAATTGCTTTTGACAAATTACACATCACTCTCAATGGTTCCGCATTTCTTACTACACAAAAGTCCATCTTAAGAAACAGTAATGTTCTTTCCATTACACTATGTGGGTGTGAGTCATGGAACACCACCTTAGAAGAATCAAAATGGCAAGAGTACCACCATAAAGACACATGATGGGACTAAAGAACATTAATGGAAATAAGTGGCATACAAAACATGATCATTGACATGAATGATGGTCAGAGAAAAGGTGGACTATTTATGTAGCTAGGGTAAAGGATAACAAATGGATGGCCTAAATACCCCAAGTGTACCCCCAAATATATATTTAATGGAAGCAAGAGTAATGCCTTTAATATGTCAGAAAATAGAGCTTGTAGCAAGAATTATTACAGAGGAAATCAACAAAAATCGTAGAAATAGAAATATTGAAGTCTGTGCTGATGACATCCTGGATCCATGAAAGAGCTACTCCATATGGGCAATTGTCTCATCTAAGATAGCCTAAAAATGAAAGCCCAAAGACAAAAAGAATTGTAGTTTCCTGACTGTAAGGCTACTTACTATGCCATGGAGCCATTATGGAAAGTTCATGGCTTCATTTAAGAAATAAGAAACCTCCTTTTGGGAGGTTATAGATTTAGAACTGGATGAGGTTTTAGAGGTTCATCTAGTTCAACACTCACCCCCTTTTTTATAGATTGGGAAACTAAGACTATGAGAAGTACTAATAATTTCAGGAGTGAGATTTGAACACAAGTCCTCTGCCCCTAAATTCTATGCGTTGTCCCTTTTATCTTTTATAAACACAAAAGAAAATTCATGAAATATTGAACTGGCTCATTATTGTATCACTGACATCACATCTTCTCATAAAGTGTGACAAGCTTGTTGTGAGGGTTCTGTTGGACAATGACCTGCTGAGCCGGCACGTTGCCTAAGAGTCAAAGTCAGGAATTTAATCCAATAACAATTATTATGTTACTGGGTCAGTTAGTCATAAACACTGTGGATTTTACCAAGACAAAGCTAAGCCCAGAGAGCCAGAGATACGCAACTGGCAGCAACGATGACACGATGACAATGAATTAAAGGCAGAAATGTCACTTATTTGCATGTCACGCAGAAGAATAAAATGATGCATATGTACAATGTGATTATAAGGTCCAATGCTCTAACCATTTTTAGAGTAACATTTCCCACTTCAGTATCATTATTCATGGCCTCATTTCTCAGCCATACAACATGTATACAGGTATATTTGATACATATACATATTTATAAATACACACGTACGTATGTGTGTATATGCCTATCTATAAAAATAATGTATATGTAAATTTCGCCTAAAAGGTGGAAAATCTGGTCATTTCTGGGAAATGTATTTTTTAAAGCAAATCTAAATTACAACTCATATAGGCAAAAATACAATTTTTAAACATTATCTTCCTTTCTTGTTTCTGAAGGTAACTAGGTGTTGCAGCAGATAGAGCACACGTCCTGGAATCAGGAAGATGTGAGCTCAAATCCAGTTTCAAACACTAACTGGTTGAACCAGTACAAGTCATTTAACCTTTTATGCCTCAGCTTCGTCATCTGTAAAATGTGGATAACAATAGAATATCTCCCAAAGTTGATCATTTTGTAACTGTATTTGCAAATTTATAAGTGATGTCATATTTATAAAATTCTTCGCAAACTTGGTAGTGTTGCAGAAATGTTAGCTATTATTAAGTGCATTAAAGTTTATTTGGGTACATGTACTTTGAAGTCTACAGCTGAGTACGTTTCTGATATATATAAAAGGAAAACAGCCATGCAAAGAAAAATCAACTGGCATCTTCATCAATGTTTGACCGTATATATTTTATTAAGATATATACCGGCATACAATGATTCAAGACAAGTCTGAAGGACTTACCATGAAAAATACTATCCACCCCCAGAGAATGAATTTAGGCAGTCTGAATACATATTGGAGCATACCTTTTTTTTTTCTTTATTT
Source organism: Potorous gilbertii (assembly GCA_028658325.1). Classification (NCBI taxonomy): domain Eukaryota; kingdom Metazoa; phylum Chordata; class Mammalia; order Diprotodontia; family Potoroidae; genus Potorous; species Potorous gilbertii. The sequence continues at coordinate 35,456,119 of CM053774.1, read as the reverse complement.
TTCTTGATTTCTTTTTTTTGGTCAATGTGTTCTTTTACAATACAAGTAATATGCAAATATGTTTTGCATAACTACACATGCATAATCTATATTAAATTGCTTGCCTTCTTAGTGGGGAGGGAAGGGAGGCAGAGGATTTGGAAGTCAAAATTTTAAAAATGAGTGTTAAAAATTGTCTTTATCTGTAATTGGGAAAAATAAAATACTACATAATTTTTTTTAAATATATATGCTAATAGGCAATATTACATAGGAAGAGAGTTCTGTCTCTAACCAAATGAGAGATGTATTTCTCTAATTTTTCTCTCCAGGGCTTGATTATTCATTATAACTATGGCATTTACTTCATTTTATTGCTCTTTTTGTTTATACTATTGCAGTCATTGAGAATGTTGTTTTTCTTCATTATTTATCAATTGAGAGAAATCCCATGTTTCTCTCAATTCTTCATATTTTTCATTTCTTACAGACCAATAACCTTCCCTCACATTTATATATAAAAAATTTTTTTAGCCATGCCCTAATCAATGGGTCCTCACTTTTGTTTCCAGGTCTTTCTTAATAAAGGTTTTTCAACCCCATGCATTTATCAACTTTCTGGGGCAACTGCTCCTCCTTGAAACAAATCCCCACATATCTTTGGCTCTTCATTACAGGGAATTAATTTTCACCAGTCTCTAAACCTTGACTGATCACTGAATCCTTAAAGAATGGAACCCTTTAATATTTTAGGTCTTTAACCAGCCTGTCTTCTAAGGTTCAGAGGTCTGCTAACCCCTAATTACTCTGACATACTATTTATCATCTTTCTTCTGGTAATGCCCCTGTTTCTTGGCGCACACTGATGTCATCTACTTCCCTCTCACCCTTTTAAACTCTGTCACTACACATTCTAGCCACAACAGTACTTTTTCTTAGGTTTCATTTACAAGACAGTATTATTCAAATACAGTACAGTAGGATGAGAAAAGTGTTTCCTTTACCCAAGGAGGGTCAAGATGAAGGAGGTATTTCATTTGAGAGAATCCTGGGCCTGAAGTATGAGTTCTGGTCAATCTTTGTAAAATATAACCCTTGACAACCAGACAGGTCAAGGAAACCAAAACTGAACATGGGCTCTTAGCTTCAGGCAAGGCTACGATCTTTACAACTAGAAACAAGAAAAAGTCTGAAATCCAGAGCATGTAGTTGACTCAGATGAGGCACAAAGACATCCTCTGAAATGTGTTTCAGAAAATAAATGTAGAATTAAACAGGTCTCATGAAGTGCTGATATTGTGAGGAAGCAGACAAACATGCCAAAAATGGGAAACAATGATTTGGAACTATTTACTTAATGCTTTTTCAGAGTGAGGTAAAATCACTCTAATTTTATGGAATACAAACAGTCACAAACCTGAACAAAAATCTTCCTACTGTTAAGAGGCCTGAAGGCTTTCTGAGTAGGGAGGATCTTTTAATTATTCCCAGAGGAAAAAGGAGCATATTTGTTGCCTTCTGTCTGGGCTGAAATAATGCCCTTCCCAAAATGTCAATCATTCACTCAGAAAACATTGTGCTACATTTTGCACTAAAAGAGAACCCAAAAGAGTTTGGCGTTGAGCAAGAGTTCTGAAGAGGTTGAGTGCTATAAAGTCAGCCCTAGATGAAGATATCTTCAGAAACATCCCACTAGGCATTCTGGAGCACTGTTGCAATCTCATATCAGGGAGGCTGAAAATGGAGGATCTCTGGAGTTTGACTGTTTGGAGTTGAAGTGGGCTACATCTGCTGAGCATGTGTACTCAATTTACCATTGACATGGTGAAGTTTCTTGGAGCTTCACAAGGGGCAGTTGATACCAGGTGAAAAACAAATTAAGTCAAGCTTCTATGCCAGTCAGCAGTGAGTGACCTCCTACGCTTCCATCTTTGGCAAGACTGAGGGACAGTCTTTAAATCAAAACAATGAAAGAAGACAGCAACCAGAGCCTGTTGATTCCCTCCCTAGTGCTTTTTCCACTACACCACATTGGAGACAACAGTATTCTCCTCAAAAGAACTTGTATTTTTTTTTTAAAAATTCAAATTATTTTTATTGGTACCTTTTAAGTTTTATAATTATTTTTGAATATAATCTCACCACCACCAATAAACTTGCCTTTGTACTGGAGATTTTTCAAAGAATATAAGCAATTTAGCAAAACCAATCAATTAATCACATATGATAATATATGCAAAAAAATCTATACCTATAGACTTTTCCCCAAACCGTCCTCTCTTCCCAACTTCCCTATTTCTGTCAAAGACACCACCATCTTTCCATCATCTCAGGTTCATACTCTTGGATTCCCTCCTTCTCCCTCACCTCACATATCGAATCAGTAAAGCCTTGCCATGTCTCCTTTCGTCAGTCCTTCTCTAGATTATTGCAAAAGCTTCTTCATTTTTCTTTGCGCTTCAATTCTCTCCCCACTCCAGTTCCATCCTGCACACTACTGGCAAATTACTGAATCTAACCATATCATACCCTTACTCCTGTTATTCCTCTAGGGGCTTTGCCTGTAAGATCAAATGTAAACTCATCTGTTTAACTTTTAAAGGCTTATACAACCTGGTTCCAAACTATCTTTGAGGTCTCACTTGACATCATTCCTTATCCCAGCTAACTCAAAAATGACTTTTCCTTTGTTTTTCATACATCACATTCCATCATTCTACTCTCTGCCTTTGTATGCGCCATCCCCCATACTTAGAATTCACTATTATTTCCTCTCTGCTTTTGAGATAAGGCACAGACATCTATTGTACATTAAGTCTTTTCCCGTTACCCAAAATTAACACTTATTAAGTGTTTAATATGTGCCAAGCACTGAGTATACAACTGACTGTCCCTACCCTAGAGGAGCAAATTGACACGTAAAAGGAAGCTGAAAAAGTGAAGAAGCTAGGTAGAGAAAGTCTGCAGTGCACACTGGAGAAGAATGAGAATGAAACATGACTGGCCTTGGTGCCTTCCTTATAAAAAAGACTTTAGGAGGAGCCATATAATGAAAAGGAGAGACTGAAGGGTTGGGAGAGTACTTCCTATAGGTGAATTCTAGGACTTGACTGAGATTTCAGGAATGCTAATGCCACTCTCCACACCCAAGTTACTATATGTTTAACTTCTTTGCATATTTAATAATATTACCTTTGTTATCCTTTGTACCAGAAGAGAACCAGAATGACATCACTAATTTAGGGTCAATAAACAGAGTGTTCAACTATAGCTGATCAGACCAATATGAACTCAAAAGGCTCTATCACAGGTCAAGCATGAAGAGTCCCTATGAATATTTACAATGGAGAAGTGTCTAAATTTGTACATCTCCCATTTCATCTGAACTACTACAATTTTGCTTTGCTCATAGAGCACAATGCCTTCTTTTATGCAGGCGCACCATGCTGTGTAGTCCTGTACCAGTGTCTCCCATGCCTCATCTTCCACATCTATAAAATGGAAATTATAATACTTATACTATTTTCTGTCCAGAGCCCAAGTGTTTGTAATTGTGAAATCCTGTATGTGAATTGTTACTTCATAATTGGATACAATTTTCAGCCCAGATCCTATTTTCTCTAATTTTAAGTTTTTGGAGATTAAAACAGAACTGGTTAAATGGAGTTCTGCAATTGTCGAAACTACATGGATACATTGTGCGATCACAGTTGGTCCCAGAATGTTATTCGCCAGAGAAAGTCATTAATGAACCCTGCCTCAAAAGAGCAACTAATCCAGATAGTTCTAAAAGTCTAATCAGAAAGGCAATAATATCTTGGTAAAGTTCGAAACTCTTAAAAGGTTTGTATTAATGCCTTTTGTTTTTTTGGACCATAATCATTCCTTGATGTAGTTATCCCTTCCATTGAACTTCCCTTTGTGGAAAACAAAAACACAAGGAAAAATCAACAACACAGGTCTATGACTATATGCAATATTCTATTACCATAGTTCCCCACTTTTTTTATCTAGGGGAGAGAAGCTAGTTTTATCCTCCATTCTCAAAGGCTGAAATTGGTTATTTTAATTAATCTGTTCTCCAGCAGGTTAAGTGGTCCAAGGATATGAACAAACAATTCTCAAAAAAAGAATTGGAAATCTACGAAAGAATGTTCCAAATCGCTAATAAAAGAAATGCAAATTGAAATAACCCTGAGGTTTCACTTCACATGCAACAAAATAACATAGGAAAATAAGAATGAAATAGTCACTGTTGGAGGGGTTGTGAAAAGACAGGCACACCAAGGCACTACTGGAGCTATAAACTAGTACAATCATTTTAGAAAGAAATTTGGAATTTATTGAATCTATCTTTGGTGTTCTTATTTACATGCTATCTATTCTTATTCTGTGTTTACTCTATTTGTTTTTTAAAAAAGTAACATTACTGTAGTTTTGCAATGTCATCTCTATGTTACCTTTCCCTGTAACGCAGCACGGTTATGAAAAGCAAACATACGGCCTATATTTGACAGGGCATTTCCCATTCTGTATTTGTAGTGAATCACTTCTCTATTGGGAGGAAGAAGGTATGTTCATGCCCTCATATGAATGAAATACACATATAAGGACACAGGCAATTTTCAATGGCATAGGCCACAGTGAAAGCCAATTGGTATGTTTACATTTTGTCACCTCTAACTTTGATTTACTACACATGGTTTAGAATTTTCAACCTTTCTATGCTACAAAAATTACATAGATAACTTATTTTAAAATTTTTAAAGAGAAGTTCAAAGGTATTGATGGTGTTAAGATATACTGCAAGCAGTCACTAAAATGAAAATTAGACAGCCTCACACAAAAGGGCTTGATTGCCACTGTGAAACAACAGGAAAATTGCCAATTTACAAACTGCTGAATGCCCTCATCACAAACTGATATGGTGCATTTGCTGTGAATGCTGTAGGTCCCTCCTCAAGGATGAGCTAAGGGTCCCCTTGTGCTCTCTAGGAGTTACAAGTGAAATCTGTCATTTCAAATTCAAGTGACAGATTCCAGGGATTTGGAGTATTTTTTTATATGAAAGATTTGGGACAGAGGGGAGAGGTAGGACAGGGAGGGATTCAGAAAAGAATAGTCAGACAGAAGAGGAAGGAGTCCAACAGAAGGTAAGAGAGTGACAGACATAAGATTAGATAGAAGGGAGAGGAGAAATGGGGGGGGGATGAAGGAATGAGAGAGAGGAAGAGAAAAAAGAAAGAGGAAAAGAAAAGAGATGGAGGGAAGGGAGAAAATCAGAAAAAGAGAGGGATGAAAGAGAGAGGGAGAAGAGAGAGGGGAAAGAGGTGAGAGACAGACAGAAAAGTGAAGCTGAAAGAGAGAAGAGGGTGAGAGGAAGAGAAATGATATTGTTGTCTTCACATGTGGTCCTTCATCCTCAATCTCCATGCCTTTCCCTGGGGCATTCCTGTGCTTGGAACATACTTCCTCCTCACCTCCACTTACTCTCAGAGTTCTTTATTTCTTTCAAGGCTCAACTCAAGTATCACCTTGATGTTTGTCCTGATCCTTTTAACTACAAGTGCCTTTCTCCTAAAACTACCTTGTATCTATTTTGCACCTAACTATAAATGCATATAGTATTGTTCTCAGGTAGATTATAAATTCTCCAAGGAAGGGAATGGTTTAAGTTTTGTCTTTGTATCCCCAATGCTAGTACATATTCGATGATTAATACATGCTTATTGACTGGTTGGGTTCCTGATCCTTCCTGCTGGCAAGCCCCTAAACCTGAGGAGAAAATTAATTTACATAGATTTAAGGTAGAGTTTGAAGACATCATGAAATGCATGACCACTATCACTAAATCACATGATCACATGGCCTATTACTGATGGTTTGATAAATGAAATGGAAAATTGAATATTTTGGGTACTTGCGTGTTCCATTTATCATTAAATAAGATAACTGGTCAGATAAAAGTACTGTGACTAGTTTAAAGGGTCCCAGGGAAAAAAAAGAACAGTAATGGCATGGGAGCCTAAAGGCTCTGGGTCTAATTCTAGCTGTTCTAGCCTCTGGGTCTTAGTTTCCTCATCTGTAGAATGAGGGAGTGGAACTAGTTCACTAAACTTCCCTTCCTCACTAACTCTAAAATTAAGTGCCTGGGGAAGATGCTTATTGTGTAGTAATCTCTGAAAAGTGCATTCAGATAATTGTGAGTCAATACAGAGCAAGAGGATAACTGAATGGGTTATGGACGGCTTTTAAGCCCTCCTTAGTTCTAACTTTCTCCGTGCTGAAAGCAGAAGTAAACACCACTTTGATCTCTGTTCTTAGATAACTTTACAAACTGTGGATTTTACAAAAAAAGCATCAAAGAAATGGCTCCATAAAAAGGAAAATAAATTTAAATTATTCCTCCAGAAACTCCCAAGACCAGGACTTAACAGATTCAGTTAATATTAACCATTATGTACAGCAGGCTCCTGTCAAATTGGAACTCTCAGAAATTTACATACCCTGTGAAAAAATTCAATGAATATTTTATCTGTGGGAGGTGCAGAAAAGCATTTTTAACCCAAGGAGGTTTTAAATCAGACAGGATTGTTTCTGCTGCTATTAATTTCTTATCTCACAGCAGTTCAGAACTGCTGCTTTTCTTTGACCGGAAGGGAAGGATCTAGAAACACACTTTACTGGTATTTGAAGATGGGGATACAAGCTCCCAGTTCTTCTCCTGTAAATTACTTAATAACAACAATAAATACTCACATTTATAACATGACCTTGGGATTTAAAATTATTTTTACACATTCTAGATTGCTTCTTATTTTTATAACAATCTAATGATATGTGTGTGGAGAGAGACAGAAGGAGAAAACTTGGGTAGGGACAAGAAGATCTAGGTTCTAGTTCTGGTTCATCTATCAATTAGCTGTGCAACCTGGGGTGTTATTTTCATAATTAGTTCTCTGATTTCCTTATAAAATCCAAACTTTAGTATACATGGGACAATACAAGCTAACAAACATAATTAGACTTGTACTTATCAGGCAGATTTACCCCCTCTTTTCATACCATCACCACCATCACACTCTTTTAACTTTTACTGCTAACATGTGGGTATCACTAACCTTTTAAAGGAGCAAGGTTGAGAAAGGCAGAATAGAATAGTGAATTGTATCAACAAAAGCCCATTACCTTCATTTTTTACTTAAATTGGGAACTAAAATGACCTCAAAAGTCATGTTTGGATCAAAAAATAGTTCAAACACACTGTGGAAAATAACTCATGATCAAAACTCTTTGAGCTACAGGATAGACAAGTGGGTTTCTTTGAAAAATCCAATACACATAGAAAGCAGTGTCTTGTCATTCCTGCTCTGAGAACATCAGACGCTGAAAGGTGTCAAGTGTCCAGTGTCATTTGTTGTCAATGTAATAGGATCATTCAAAGTGTTACAGAAAAGAAAAGACTGTACAATTGCAACATGAATTTACCGATGATTTTGCCTCCTACACATTGCAAACATCGACCTGCAGGACTTCAAAGCATAATTATCTTTTCAAGGCTAATTTTTCTTTATTTATTTACGGAATCTTGCTGAATGGGTCCAATTTTGGAGGCTCTTCTGCTGGCTTTATGAGGTTGCCCAATACTGGTCAGGCAGATTAATATCTTATTTCTACCCAGGCTCTAACAAGGGGGAATATGAAATCAGCCACTAGCACATCCAGTATTTTTTTGATCATACAGAAGTTATGAAAAAAAAGATTCCTCTAACCACTTTTGTGCCCCAACAAACACTGCACTTTTCCATTTAATGAAAATCTTTTGTGTGATTTTCAGTCTCCAATTTTAGGTGATTTTCTAAATCATGTTGGGGGAATGCTGAAGGAAGAGGCATTTTAAATACTCAGTGAAAAATGTGATACTCAAGAACTATACTAAACTGAAGGCAAGGCTATCTACCATTCATATGTATAGAAAACCAATCTCTTGAACAGCATTAATTATGTATGTTCCAGGCCTTGTGTTAGGTACTAGAGGGCAAATACAAAGAAGAAAACAATTCCTTTTCACAAAGAACTTATATTCTAATATGTACTAGACTCAAATTCAGAAGATCTGGATTCAAGTCTCGATTTAAATATTCTCTAACTGTATTACCAAAATAAATTACTTATGAGCTTCAGCCTCATCACTTGTGAGAAAGAGTTAATAATACTTTATTACCTGCCTCCCCAAAGATGAGATAAGGAAAGTGCTTTGTAAGCAATCAAGCACTAGATAGATATCAGTAAGCTACTGTTATTATGAATAGCCACAATTCTGTATCTTCCTCATAATGCTTAGCACAGTATCTCAAGCACAACCATTCCACAGTAAAAGTTTTGAATGAAAGATGAGGAAGGGGAAGATAGCTGGGAATTACAATGTTAAAAACTTAGCACCTTTGTAATTTATGCATTCTTATGTGCAATAAATCTGTGGTGGATTACATGATTGGTATTTTGCCACCTTCAGGATAATTACTATGAATGAGTAAAACCAATATGTACTAAAGGTCTTTCTGGGTTAAGACCTTACTCCAGGAAATCCCCAAAGGAGAATAACTGTTGTCCCTGGCTTCAGGGAACAAAGGTTGGAGGAAGTCCCACAATGCAGCAACCAGTTGAGTACTTACTTAACTCATGGCAGAAGCAAAAGGTCAGAAATCAAGACCACCTCCCTTGACATCCTTGGCTTAGTCTACTGGTGATGAGCCAACCATCTGGCATAGTGCTAAGCACCCTGAAGGGACTGGATAAGTACTTGGAGAGTGACTGACTGGTTCTCCTGGAACAAATTTAAAATGGCTTAATGAGGAGCTCTGCCTATTCCTTCCACACAGGGTAACCAGCATAGCTATCATGCACCCAAAGCATTAAGGAGGCAGGCTACTCATTCAAGTAGGTCAATTTTTAAGTGAGATAATATTTGTAAAAGTTCTTAGTACACTGCCTGGCACATAGTAGGCACTATATAAATGCTTGTCACTTTCCCCTTTTCTTTCCCTTCACTAAGGCTCAGCTGTCTTCTATCTCTACAGTTTATAGCCACATGTGGTAAACTCTTCAAAATTTCTTTCCCTAGGGTTCCACAAGACCAAGTTTAACTTTCTCTCAGGGTTTCAGAATTGGAGCAAACTCACTCTAAACAGGGCAAGAGATGGGTGATAAACCCAGGAAGGAAAATGAGAAAGAGCAGTAACATAAAAGTCAAAGGAGGATATGAAATGTTGTATGCATGTATGTAGAGATGGAGGTATTTAACTATGCCCCTAAAGGATGTAGAAAAACCAAGGAGGATAAGGGCTGAGAAAAGAACGTGGAATATGACAGTTAAGCAACAATGGAAGATTACTTCGGTGGTGCCTGGAGACAGGAACACTTGAGATCCCACAAGATTCTCTTACCTTGTGCTTGCCTCAGTTTCCTTATCTGTAAAATGAGGAGAGTAATAGAATTTATTTCCCAGGGCTGTCATAAGGATCAAATAAGATACTAATTTTAAAGTGCTTAGCATAGTGCCTGACATATAATAAGAATTTATATATATATATATATATATATATATACACACATACGTATGTGTGTATCAGTAATTATTTATTGAGAATTATTATTTTAGTCAAGTGGAAGAATTAGAAGCCAGATTTCAAGATGTTGATAAGTGAGGAGGTGGAGGGAAGATTTCTCTTAACAGAAATTTAGCTGTAAAGAGAAAGGAAGACCGAGAAGAGTAGCCTAAATACGATGGGATAAAGGGAAGGTTTTTGTACAATAGGGAATCCAAGAGAAACTGCAAGGAAGAGACTGGAGGAGGAATGATAGTGCAATTGCCTGGGGGAACAAGGAGGGGAAGCAGTTTAAGGAACTGACCTCAGGTTATATAGAATAGATATTTGCTCATAACAACCAAGTTAAAGCACATGAAATGAAATATTTTGAAATTGATTGTGATTTCACATACGACCATATGAATTTTGTCATCCTGTAAGAGACAATTACTCTTATAAACAACCACAAAATCAAAGTATTTCCAAAGCAATAACCATGCTTTTAGTTACTTGAGAGAAAGTGGAAGCAGATTTAGAATCTGATGTCTTAGTTTCAATCTTGACTCTTTCTTTTATTAGATCTGCTCTATGAGCAAAACAGAATTGAAGTAGTCCAAAAGAAACATGAGATGTGCAAACTGAGACAATTCACCCCAAAAGTTCACGTGGGCTATTTGTGACAGACCTGTGGTAGAGCATTCTGAGCTTGTATTAGTCTGATCAACCAGAGACAGACACACTCTAACACAGTGATGTCATTTTGGCCCTCTTCGAAAATGATGAACACCCAACCAACCAGGAATAGGAAAATAAGTCCTCTCAGATGCATGCACTATCCACCTCCAGTGTCATGAAGAAAAGGCACTATAAACCTTAGAGAAGCATGGAAATGTGAGACAGCAGCAGGAACAGGAGCAAAAACCACAATGCAGCTGAGTCTGATACTATAAATAAGGAAAATGGAGCCAGGAGAGTTAGGATCAAGTCTTGACTCTGGTGAGTACTAGTTATATATCTGTGATGAAGTCACTTACCTTCTCGGTACCACCATGCAGCTCTCCATGACTCTAATTATAGACATTTGAGTGGTCTATGCACCCAAGAAATCTCAAATAATGATGAAAATGAATAATAAGGACGTGTCCAATGACTATTGCAAAAGTCATTTTAGAGCATGAATTCTTAATCTGGGATTTGTGAACATGTTTAAAATAATTATAACTGTACTCCAATATAATTAGTTTCCATTGTAATCCTATGTATTTTTTTTGCATTTAAATATATTATTCTGATTAAGAGCCATAGGCTTTGCCTGACTACCAAAAGTATCCATAGCATAAGAAAGGTGATGAAATCCTACTTTGCAACAGTATTTTATGGTGGGGGACTTTCTCCCCCTGCCCAAATAAGCATAGCATTATATCCTAAAATATTTGGTGTTCAGTCATTTTCCAGTCATGTCTGACTCTTTGTGACCCCATTTGATGCTTTTTTGGCAAAGGTATTGGAGTGATTTGCCATTTCCTTCCCCATTTCCTTTCATAGATGAGGAAACGGAGGCCAAAAAAAGTGACTTGCCCAGGGTCAAACAGCTGGAGTAAGCATCTTGAGACCAAGATTGGAACTCAGGAAAATGACTTCCAAGCCCAGTGCTCTATCCACTGTACAAATTAGCTTCCACAAGATGCTTGGGCAATTTCTTTATGACAGACATTAGATCAAGAAAATAAGTCTCAGTCACCTGTGAAAAGTTTTGTGTTTGTATCACACAAAGAAAATGTCTACATACTCACTAGCTGGACTCTTATTCCAGTCCATTCAATTAAGAAACTTCATGGTGTCATAGAATTTTAAAATTGGAAGGAATAATGCTGTCTAATCTTTCTACTTTCACAGATGAGCAAATTGAAGTACAGCAAAATCCACTGGCTTGTCTAAGGTCACACAAAACCTTTCATAGGGCCTTCCCTACATCACTCAGGAGTGAGCTAGGATTTCACAAGATAACTCAAAAAGAGTAGGAATGATTATATGGATGCCTGAGCACCAACTATTAACAAGGCTAAAAAAATTCAAAAGTTATATTCTATTAATAAAAGGTCAGATGTGTCATTTTCATAGTAGAAATGACATTGGCTCTAGAGATAGAGAACTTGGGTTCAGATTCTAAAGTAGAGGACCTGGGTTCAAAGTCTACCTATGAATTTTGTTGCCTTATCTACGTCACAATGTTTGTGGACCTCAGTTACCTCATCTGTTAAAAAAGGGGGAGCAGGAGGGAAGTGGAGGGGGTAAAGAACACAATGAACTAGAATATCTCTGAGCTTCCTTTAGGTTCTAAATCAATAATCCTATGATCTTGTCATGTTCATATAAAAAGGAAAAAACATCATAGCAAAATTTCACGATGTGACTAGGCAGTAGGGTAACCAGCTAGGTGGTGCAATGAACAGAACACTGTTAGAAAATTAGGGTTAGAAAGACCTGAGTTCAAATCCAGCCTCAGCAATTTGGAACTTTGCCCAAGGGATTATAAAACTGTCCATAGACTTTGATCTAGCAATACCATTACTAGGTCTGCATCCTAAAGAGATCACAAAAAAAGAGAAAATGACTCACACAAAAATATTTATAGCAGCTCTTTTTGTTATGGCAAAGAATTGGAAACTGAGGGGTCATGAAAAGTCAGACATGACTGATTAAATAACAAAACCAGGCTAAATAAATTATGAATGTGAAAAGCAGAACACTTTAGAGAAATATTTCATTTTTTTAAGCACATACAATAACCTTCCATTAATTTCTAGGATCAACTGTTCAGGTCATAGACTAAAAGATCCAAAGCTTCAGTCTTCTAGTGCAATAACTCCCTTTTTGTCCATAAGAAAACATGCCTAGAAAGATAAACTCACCTAAAGTCACACAAGGTCCTAATCTGACTTTAATTGCTGCCTGACCTTGGGTAAATAACTTAACAACTGGGTCTATTTTATACATAAAATCGGGAAGAAGATATTTATACTAATTAACTAAATAGTACAGAATTTTTAACTGGATTTTATTTATTATTTAACTTGAGCACATTTTACCAGAGGAAATGGCAAGAGAGCAAAGTGATTTCATAGGTTACAAGGTGGTTCAAATGACTCAAGAGCAGAGGGCTCAAATTCTAATCTTGACTCCCAAACACAGTTCTCTCTTTACCAGACTGCACTGCTTTGGAGTTTATATGAGGAAAATACTTTGCAAATCTTTAGAGCTATAAATATGTGAGCTATCAGCACTGTTATTTAAGGTCTTCTACACCTTGGTCCCATTTCTGTGCCAATCTAGGTTTCTAATCCCTTTGAATATACAGTGCTTTTTTCTTTTCTTTTTTAAATTTCATACCTACCTATTCTGGTTCCTACCTAGAATGCCTTATCAGCTCCCTTCTCCTTATCCAAATGTTTTCCATCTTCCCTTACAACTCCCTAAAAGATCTCTTCCTTCTCTGAACTGCATTTATTGCCAGCATCACTCAGTTTGGCATTTCCCCTAGCATCAGATCTGCTTTCAAGAAGAGACAAAAATCAATTGTACTTAGCACATTTTAAAAAATGAGTGTGTCCTAAGCACACTGGCCCTTTAAGAAGGTTAAATCTGCTTTGAGAAATCTTGTTTACCTTATTAATTTGCTAAAGAAGCCCTTTGTTCATTGATACCTCAAAGGTAAACTGCAGTCAAACCAGTCTAGATTTGATTCAATTCAACAAACATTATTTAAGGACCTACTATGACACCATGATAAATTGAGAATATAACGATAGCTAGTATAAACAGATCCTGTCTTCCAGGATGTTATAGTCTTCTGGAGTGATAACACTGGAAGTATAATACTAGGTAGTGAATGATAAGTATAATACTAAGGAGAGAGGGAAATAGGAGCAGAGACCAAAGAAGCCTAGGGGTAGAAAGAAAGTGGCATCTAAGAGAAAAGAAAGAGGAAGAGGAAGAGGGATGAGGAGAGGATTACAGAAATGCAGAGGAAGTACATTTAAAAGTATTGTGAGAGGTCAAATATACCGTATCTGTGAGATGATGGAGAGCAAATCTAATTGTTGCCTCTCTTTGTATCCCCAGAACTTAACTTGGCCCGTAGTAAATTCTTACTAAATGTTTATTGACTAAGTCCTTGTAATCGGGAATATTGGGTTAATATAATCCTTGGTAATACTGCTGAGACAGACTTTCATTATTGTTTTATTAATTACTAAGTTTGGTGCCATAGGCACCAAAATGATAGAACAGTGCTAGTGAAGGGTTTCATGCTATAGTTTGATAAAATAATAATTCTATGTCGATGCTACATGTAGACTCAGTGGGGCAAGGGAGGTCAGGAGAGCTGTCAGAAAGAGTCAGATTCTAAAGAAACATGACAGATGATGAGAAATGTCCATCTATACAGAAATGGAGAAGGAAATACATGAGGTCCTAAAGACTCCCTAATGATGAAAAAATGGAGAAAAGGCCACATCTTTACTTCTAAAATTGAATATTCCAATAAGGAGAAGAAAAGAATAACATCCAAAGTTGGGATGAAGGTAACTGCTATAATGTGGTTCATTAGACAATTGATGACAGAGTGCTGGCTAATACCCTTGGACATCACACACTATGACCTTCCTGAAGGAAGAGGAAAGGTAGGCAAGTTCACCAGGAGGAGGTTAGGCATTTTTCTGCTTTTGGCATGAACTTACTTTTTCACTTTTTTGTTAACTACTACAACCAAGTCCCTCTGCAGGAATAATCCAGAATCCTTTAGCAAAGAATTTCATATTTTAAATGGAAGCCATTACACTCTTTCTCTTAAAGTTATATTACAAACTTTTTAGTATTAAGAAAAATGGGAACAGGGGAGGGGTGAAATACGATAAGTATTTAGCTAGAACAGCTATGAATAACATCTGTCAATTCATTCTCCCCTGAATTGCCAGAGTATTTTCCCCTTAAGCATAGTAAGCCTGACCAGGTCATTTTCCTACTCAATAAATTCCAGAGGCTCTCTTTTGCCTCCAGGATCAAATGTAAATTCTATTTAGTATTTAAAGCTCATTATACAACCCAGTTCCCTACCTTTTCAGTCTTCTTACACTTTACTCCCCTCCCCACACTCAGAAGATGTGGCCACATCATGTACTTGTTTCCTGAAGAAAACACTCCATCTTCCATCTCTGTTCCATTGCCTGGCTCTGCTCCCTCATCCCTGCCTCTGTATTTCCTTGACTTCATTCCAGACTCAGTTCAAGCCCAACCTTCTAAAGGAGGCTTTCAGAATACTGTTTGAGACTGCCTTCCATCTACTCTGTATATATCTTGTATATTTCTAGTTATGTTCCTGTTTCTGTTCCCATTTATAAGAAGGCAGCTCTCCTGCACTTAGCATGGTGCCTGGTACACAGTAAATGCTTAATAAATACTTGAAGCAACTAGATAAGGGTTACTGGATAAAGTGCAAGACCTGCAGTTAACAAGATCTGAGTCTTCTTAATCCAGCCTCAGACACTTACCAGCTGTGTGACCATGGGCAAGTCCTTGTACTGATGGCTGACTCCCATCAGCAAAAATCATAACACCTACTTCCCAGAGTTTTGAGAATCAAATGAAAACAAATATTTCTAAAGAGTTTTGTAAACTTTAAAGTACCATATCCATGCTACATGAAACTTCACTATTTACAAGGACTTGTAATATTTCTCAGAACCAAAACCTTATCAAATCACTGCCCAGAGCCATTCATTCATTAATTCATTCATTCAGCAAGCACTTATAAAATGTTTGTTACTTGCAAGGCACTAGGGATATACAGACAAAATGAAGATATTCCTACTTCCAGGGAGCTTGCATTATTATTTGGAGAAAATAACAGGCACATAGATAATTTACCCAAAGTTAAGTTTCAAATAATATTTTGGAGGATACAGAATACTAGTAATTGGTGGGGATGAAGAAGTGGCTCAAAGGTGAGCTTTGAAGGAGAAGAGAGATACTAAAAAAGCAAAGAGGAAGAGACATTAGGTGGAGGAGTGGGGGTGGGGAGATACAACTAATGTACAGGTACAGGAGCAATTAGATGACTGTGTTATACAGGGAACAGCAGGGAGACAAGTTTGGCTGGAAATTAGAGGGCATGAAAAATAATAATTTATAGTAAGCTCAGAGAGATAGCTTTTTAAATTTAAATTTATTGATTTAAGTTTCTAACATTCATTTTCACAAAATTTTGAGATCCAAATGTTCTCCCCATCTCTCCCCTCCCTCCACCCCAAAACACTGAGCATTCTAATTACCTCTACCACCAATCTGCCCTCCCTTCTAACATCCCACCCTTCCCTTATCCCCATCTTCTCTTTTGTCCTGTAGGACAAGATAAAATTTCTATACCCCATTACCTGTATTTCTTATATCCCAGTGGTGTGTAAGAACAATACTCAACAGTTGTTCCTAAAACTTTGAGTTCCAACTTCTCTTTCTTCTTCCCTCCCCACCCACCCCCATTTGGAAGGCAATCAATTCAATATAGACTATATATGTATACTTTTGCAAATGACTTCCATAACTGTCATGTTGTGTAAAACCAACTATATTTCTCTCCATCTTATCCTGACTCCCATTTCTTCTATTCTCTCCTTTGACCTTGTCCCTCCCCAAGAGTTTTGACTTCTAAATTGCTCCCTCCTCCCATTGCCCTCCCTTCCATCATCCCCCTGACCCTGCTTATCCCCTTTTCCTCCACTTTCCTGTATTGTAAGATAAGATTTCATACCAAAATGAGTGTATATTGTATTCCTTCCTTGAGTCAAATGTGATGAGAGTAAGCTTCACTTTTTCCCCTCTCACTTCCCCCTTTTTTACCTCCATTGAAAAGTCTTTTTTTGCCTCTTTTATGAGAGATAATTTGCCCCATTCCTTCTCCTTTTCTCCTCCCAATATATTTCTCTCTCACCATTTAATTTTATTTTTTTAGATATGATCCCTTCTTATTCAACTCACCCTGTTCTCTGTCTCTCTCTATGTATACATATATATGCATGTGTGTGTGTTTGTGTGTGTGTGTGTGTGTGTGTATAATCCCACCAATTAACCAGATATCGAAAAAAAGTTTCAAGAGTTACAAATAGTATCTTTCCATGTAAGAATATAAACAGTTCAACTTTAGTAAGTTCCTTATGATTTCTCTTTCCTGTTTATCTTTGCATGCTTCTTTTGAATCCTGTGTTTGAAAGTCAAATTTTCTTTTCAGCTCTGATCTTTTCATCAAAAATGCTTGAAAGTCCTATATTTCATTGAAAGACCATTTCTTCCCCTTATGTATTATACTCATTTTTGCTGAGTATGTGATTCTTGGTTTTAATCCTAGTTCCTTTGACTTCTGGAGTATCATATTCCATGCCCTTCAATCCCTTAATGTAGAAGCAGTTGGATCTTGTGTTATCCTGATTGTATTTTCACAATACTCAAATTGTTTCTTTCTAGCTGCTTGCAATATTTTCTCTTTGACCTGGGAACTCTGGAATTTGCCTACAATGTTCCTGTGAGTTTCTCTTTTTGGATCTCTTTCAGGAGGTGGTCTGTGGATTCTTTCAATATTTATTTTGCCCCTGGTTCTAGAATATCAGGGCAGTTTTCCTTGATAATTTCATGAAGAATGATGTCTAGGCTCTTTTTTTGATCATGGCTTTCAGGTATTCCCATAATTTTTAAATTGTCTCTCCTGGATCTATTTTCCAGGTCAGTTGTTTTTCCAATGAGATATTTCACATTCTCTCCATTTTTTTCATTCTTTTGGTTTGTTTTGTGATTTCTTGGTTTCTCAAAGAGTCATTAGCCTCCATCTGTTCCATTCTAATTTTTAAAAAACTATTTTCTTCAGTGAGCTTCGGAACCTCCTTTTCCATTTGGCTAATTCTGCTTTTTAAAGCATCGTTTTCCTCATTGACTGACTTTTTGACCCTCTTTTGCCAATTGAGTTAGCCTATTTTTAAAGGTGTTATTTTCTTCAGCATTTTTTTGGGTCTCCTTTAGCAAGGTGTTGACTCACTTTTCATGATTTTCTTGCATCTCTCTCATTTCTCTTCCCAATTTTTCCTCCACCTCTCTTACTTGATTTGCAAAATCCTTTTTGAGCTCTTCCATGGCCTGAGTCCATTGAATATTTATTTTGGATGTCTGAGATACAGAAACCTTGACTTTTATGTCTTTCCCTGATGGTAAGCATTGTTCTTCCTCATCCA
>CM053774.1:35413836-35437777 GCA_028658325.1 Potorous gilbertii | reverse complement strand
GAAAAGCACGAAAAGCAGGTCAACACCTTGCTGAAGGAGACCCAAAAAAATGCTGAAGAAAATAACACTTTAAAAATAGGCTAACTCAATTGGCAAAAGAGGTTCAAAAAGCCAATGAGGAGAAGAATGTTTTCAAAAGCAGAATTAGCCAAATGGAAAAGGAGGTTCAAAAGCTCACTAAAGAAAATAGTTCTTTCAAAATTAGAATGGAACAGATGGAGGCTAATGGCTTTCTGAGAAACCAAGAAATCACAAAACAAAACCAAAAGAATGACAAAATGGAACATGATGTGAAATATCTCATTGGAAAAACAACTGACCTGGAAAATAGATCCAGGAGAGGCAATTTAAAAATTATGGGACTACCTGAAAGCCATGATCAAATAAAAGATCCTAAACATCATCTTTCATTAAAGTATTACGGAAAATTTCCTTGATATTATAGAACCAGAGGGCAAAATAAGTATTCAAGGAATCCACAGATCACCCCTTGAAAGAGATTCAAAAAGAGAAACTCCTAGGAACATTGTGGCCAAATTCCAGAATTCCCAGGTCAAGGAGAAAATATTGCAAGCAGCTAGAAAGAAACAATTCCAGTATTGTGGAAATACAATCAGGATAACACAAGATTTAGCAGTTTCTACATTAAGAGATCAAAGGGCATGGAATTTGACACTCCAGAAGTCCAAGGAACCAGGACTAAAACCAAAAATCACCTACCCAGCAAAACTGAGTATAATACTTCTAGGGAAAAAAATGGTCTTTCAATGAAATAGAGGACTTTCAAGCTTTCTTGATGAAAAAACTAGAGCTGAAAAGAAAGTCTGACTTTCAAACACAAGAATGAGAAGAAGCACGAAAAAGTAAACAGCAAAGAGAAGTCACAAGGGACTTACCAAAGTTGAACTGTTTACATTCCTACATGGAAAGACAATATTTGTAACTCTTGAAACTTTTCAGTATCTGGGTAGTTGGTGGGATTACACACACACACACACACACACACACACACACACACACACATGCAGAGACAGAGAGCACAGAGTGAATTGAATAGGATGGGATCATATCTTTAAAAAATGAAGGTAAATGGTGAGAGACAGATGTATGGGAGGAGAGAGGGAGAAATGGAATGGGGCAAATTATCTCTCATAGAAGAAGCAGGCAGGAGATTTTTAGTGGAGGGGAAAAGAGGGAAGCTGAGAGAAAAACAAGAAGTTTATTCCCATCACATTTGACTAAAGGAAAGAATAAAATGCACACTCATTTTGATATGAAAACTCATCTTACAATACAGGAAAGTGGGGGAGAAGGGGATAGGCAGGGTGGGGGGATGATGGAAGGGAGGGCAATGGGAGGAGGGTGCAATTGAAGTCAACACTCTTGGGGAGGGACAGGATCAAAAGAGAGAATAGAAACAATGGGGGGCAGGATAGGATGGACAGAAATATGGTTAGTCTTACACAACATGACTATTATGGAAGTCATTTGCAAAACTACACAGATATCGCCTATATTGAATTGCCTGCCTTCCCAAAGGGAATGGGTGGGGAGGAAGGGATGGGGAGAAGTTGGAACTCAAAGTTTTAGGAACAACTGTTGAGTATTGTTCTTGCTACTAGGAAATAAGAAATACAGGTAATGGGGAATCTAAAGTTATTTGGCCCTATAGGACAAAAGAGAAGATGAGGACAAGGAATGGGAGGGATGATAGAAGACAGCAGATTGGTGATAGGGGAAATTAGAAGCTCGGTGTATTGGGTTGGGAGGGGACAAATGGGGAGAAAATTTGGAACCCAAAATTTTGTGAAAATGAATGTAAAAAGTTAAATAAATAAATTTATTTAAAAAAATAATTGAGACTTCCATGTCATATTTAAAAAAATATTTAGACATACAGTTACATTTTTTTACTATTTGAAAGTGACACCTCGCATTATCATATTTTTGCTCTATGAGGTATCCTTTGAAATGAGATATCGCTTTTGAAACATTAGTAGCTAAGATATTTTTAAAAAACAGCTCAGTGTTCTGTATCTCAGCATTGAGGTCTCAAACTCTGAGCACCCAACCGTACACTGATTTGATTTTTGCCCTCAGGTCCAGAGTCAGATGAGAAACAAATATTTGCAAATTGTGGAAAAATAAGGATACCAAAAAGGATGTCTCAAAAACCTCCATCTGCTGGCTCCCAGCCTTACCTTTCTACCACTGTTTGCCTTACTAATGGCTCCATTCACCAAAACATTCAAATCCATTTGCGTTGTTTAGACTTTACTTTCTAGCCATTCCCTGGTTAGCTAGGTGGTGCAGTGGACACTCATTTGGTTTCTACTGATACCATCAACTAGTTAATTCCCTTCCCCAAACTATCTTTTTCCATTGAAATTACATTTGTATCTTTTTGTGTGTGTGTGTCAGGCAACCAAGGTTAAGTGATTTGCCCAAGGTCACACAGTCAGGAGGCATCAAGTTTCAGAGGCCAGATTTCAACTCCAGTGTCATTTGTATCTTTCAACATTCACAAGGGGTTCTAAACTCTTGACAGACTAAGTATGTATCCAGTTTTCAAAGACACTGTGTAGCTGTATAAAGCTGATGGCATATCACTTAATCAAAGCCCATCTCCTCTAGGAAGAAACCTTTTCTAATCCTTTCCCATTTTATACAACTGGAAGCACTCTTTTTGCTATCTGATCTCTAGCAATGTTACGGTCCTCTCATTGCACTTACCTCACGGGTTGTTCTGAAGATAACATGAGGTAATATTTGTTAAAAAAAAAAAAGACTTAGTCCTTAGCACAATGCATGGAACATAGCAGATGCTATAGAAAAGCTTGTTCTCTTCCTTTGCCCTTATTATAAAATTAGACTTTTATATTTTATCTCTGTACACATCTAATAATCCTTACAAGATTGTTAATTTCCCGTGGTCAAGGACATGTTTTATTTATCTAGTGCCTTACACAATACACTGTTTCTAGAAGGAACTTGACAAATGATTTCTTAGAATCTGAAACTTAAAAAGAGCCTCAGTGATGATCTAGTTTTATTATAAATACTAATAGTTATCTCACATTTATAGATGGAAAAACAGAGCAGGAAAGTAACTTGTGTTGAGGTTCCCATAGACATTCTGTGGTAAAAGAAGTATTTAGTCTTTTCTCTCTTAAACTAGGGATTTTTCAACAGTCTGACAGTCTTCTGAATCTAATCAGTCATTTGACCTTAAAAAATTATAATTATGAGGAGAAAAAAATACAATGTAAATCTAACCATCCTCCTGCACACTGTGTTCCTAGATAACTTTAGCATGATCAAATAAATTTAATCTAGTTTCCTCCTCATCCCAAATTACAAGAGCGCAGAGAGCATGGACCAGAACTCACTTTGGCAGGAAGAATATTTTTCTTCCAGAAATTTACAAGCTCTTGACAAGTGAGGCCTTTAATGGAAATGCTTTCTACAATATTACATGAAAATCCATATGCTAGGGTGTATGGAGTGTACGTTTCCTCAGGGGCTTGGGTATTTTGTTCTACTGGAAGTTAAAACATCGCATTTATTCTATTCTCAATGGACAGGACTCCTCCCTTACCTAAAAGGCCAGGTATGAATGATGATAAAGCCATGATGATGATGATGATGATGATGATTTTGTATTTTGCTAGGCTGGCAAAATCAGGAGTCAATATAAGTCTAATTAATAGAAACCAAGATATTTCAAACTGAATAAAATATTGCATCTGAAACACCCAATTATTACTTCTGCTCCATTCCTCCATCTCATTTCCCCCCTCCATTCCATTTTAATCTCTTTCCACAAAACAGGAAGGCAAGTACTTTGTGCCTTAGAGAAAATGCCGCCTCCCTCCTCCAACTCAAACCTTTTCTACTTCTGTATACCACTGTGTATCTGGCCTCCAACAGTCAATGGTCTGGAACATTAATGGGGTTTTCCAGTGAGCCCTTATCCTTTTTTTTATTGTTTTGCAAACAGGGCTTATTAAATCGTTGCTAGAGGCATTGAGAAAGAAGAACAGTGAGAATGTGCTGATGTGAAAGGTTTCACTGAACTCAAGCAAATCGGTTCTGATTTTGCCGCAGTTCCTTGGCAGTAATTGTGGGAGGGAAAAGTATGCAGTTGTGATGGCAAATCTAAATTCCCATCACAGAAGAAATGATAACATATATACACACAACAAAGATTTTAAGTTGGAGATGCTAACTGTAAAATATTACCATTCATCATATGGTATGGAGATTCATGTGAAGACTGAATAGCATAAGCCAATTAATGGTAGTATATAGTCAAAGAACATCGGAATAGAAAAAGACCACAGAAATCACCTATTTGAACACTCTGACTTGACATACGAAAAAGTGGAGGTTCAAGAGGTACACTGAGTTACCTAAGATCACATAGCTATTTAGGGTCAGAACTGGCACTAGAACTTTTAAAATTTAGATCTCTTAAACTTCCAGTCAGAAGGCACTGGGAAAGTAGAAAAGGAATCTCAATAGTCAAGCTGCCACAGACTACTTATAGGATTTTGCGCAGACCAGTTTCCCTCTCTAAGCCTCAGTTTCTTTATATGTAAAAATAATCAAATGCATCCAACTCATATCTCACAGGATTGTTGTGAAGATCACAAAGGACTGGAAATAAAAATCTTAAGTCATGTACATATGGGAGTTGCTATTAAGATTCGGCAGTCTGGACACTGTTTTTCACTATACTTCATTCTTATCTAAAGTTTTAGAACAAGAGAAAAGAGTTTAAATAACAAACAAGTTAGCAGATAGAGAAAAGAATTAGTATAGTATATTACTCACTATTGAGGAAAAGACTATTTCTTGGATATATGAGAACATCTCTTGTTATATGAGAAGCTGCTAGCTTAACCTTGAGGGAGAACTGGTGTTTGTTTAGCTGAACTGCCTTACGTTCACAGTATCTCCTATGTATAAACATACTGCTCTTATCAGCGCAGTAGCTGGGGATGCACAAAGAGGTCTAAAAATAAATTACCAGAACAGTTCTTTCCTACATTAACCAGAGAACCTGCTAACAAGGTCAAGGTCATTTCAGCTTCCCAAATGAAGAAAAAGTGAAGACTTATGGACTGGGGAGTTTGGGTGACTCTGCACCCCTCCACCAATCACGCAGGCTGTCTTTACCCTAGAGCCAAGTCAAACAATATTCACTATATCCCTCACTAGAATGTTTCAAATAAAAATAATGGCTCTTGGAGACTCTCAGATAGAGATGGAGAGACAGAAAGAAAAAGCATTTATTAAGTATCTACCATGTGCTAGGCATTATGTGATGACACCAAGGGGCTATGACCATTTAAACTACTTGTGCACTCAAAGCTCCTTCTAAGTTCATTTTTTTAATAGCATATAAACAGTAAACAGTGTCAGAAGTCTGCATACTCAAGGCAAGGGAGGTCACATCAAGGAGCATTTATTAAATAGCCACGATGTGCCAGACATAGTGTTAAGCTTTCATGGAAGGAACAAAGTTTAATTATCAAATGGATTTAACTGCCAACGCTGGGAAGAAACTGTGAGGTACAGAAAAAAAGGACTACAAGGATTCATTTCTAGAGAAAATGAATTAGTTAACTATCAAAGAAAACAAATGAAGAGGTGCTTATAGAGAGAATCAATTGTAGCTCTCAAGCAGTTGGTACCCACTGTGAGACTTTTTCATCCTGAGGGAGCTGAATGGTGGGGCTGTGTTTTGAGAATTGAGAAGTCAACCGTTCGTCAACAGAAGTCAACCAACGAGATGGTCAGAGGTGATTATGGCTGTGATCTGTTTCACTCTAATAAATTGCTGAAATACTTAAATATACCTTTATATAGTTTAGTATAAAATAGATAGTCAACAGCACTGATATTTCAGTTTATGAGATTAGGACATTTAAGAGAGAGGAGAAAAAGACTGGGAAAAGTAGCTTTTGGTTTGTTTCACAAATTAGAGTAAGGGACTCAGAACTACTTGATAAATGATTAGTTGTACATTTTATAAGGAAGTATTAAAATACACTTGACATTTCAATCAGTTCATGAGGAAATATCAGAACCCACTTAATTGTCTTAGAACCCAAGATAAGAATGAATAATATGATGGTTGCTGGCTAGTGGTGGTTTGTTTTCATGATCATCTAGGTGATACATCCCATAGTTCTGCAGTTGCAACTAAAATCCAGTTACCTATTGTATTAAATAGGCAGGTTTTGGTTCTTTATTTTTGAATCCAGGATTTTTTGATGAGATAGACAGCATTGATTTGTGAGCCCAGCTGCCAATCTAATTCAGGAGGCAGAGACTGGGAGGTTTGATGATATTTTTTGAACCATTTGGAGGATCCTAAGATCATAGAATTAGAAGGGACCCTGGAGATCATTTAGTTTAACTAATACTTTATAAGACCTGTCCACAATCAAACTGGTCTTTGGCAGCAGAACCAGCATTCAAATTCAATTTCTCTGATTTCAAGTCAGTGTTTGTTCCATTATGTCACAAGGGATGAATTTGGGCCATAAGATCATATATCTAAGGTTATCATATATCAGAGGTCATCTAATCCAATCTCTCATTTTATAAATACGGACACCAAGAACTGGGGAAGTTAGATGGCTTGACCAAAGTCACAAAGGTGATCATTGGCAGAGTTGGGATCTGACCTCAGGTGCTTTAATTCTAAAGATGCTTTCTTTGATTTGCACCATACTTCCCCTACTAGTTCGGGTTTCATGTCAAATGTCTTCACCCTTTCTCAGTTTTTTGACTCCAGTTGAACAAGCTGAGCATATGCCTTATTTGTGTCTGCCCTGTGGTCCTACCTTCCCTTATGTGACCGTTTACAAATAAGGAGATGGAAATTTTTCTACCTGACCAGTCACAGCCTATCCTGAACAAGCTGCTTCTGAAAGAAAGCAGCTCCACATAGACATGAAGGCTTTTAAACATCATTCAAAAGACACTGCTCTAGCCTGACAGCACTTAGTACAAGGCTGAGAACAGAACAAATATCTATTGAATGATGTAAGTAAACTGGACTTGATCTCCTGGCAGATAATACACAGCTATGTATGTATGTTGCACAATTTCCCCTGCCTGGTGGCAACCACCAACAAAAAGTAAAAATGTGAGTCCTGTCATTATGCATTCAGAGAATTAATTTGTTTGGATGTATATCAAATTATTACACAAATTAAAAGGCCACATCAATTCAACATGTTCCTTTTTCTTCTGATTTAAGTCACAGATATAAAAATAAACTTTTAAATAATAATTGCTTGCTAGATGTCTCGGAAAGAGGGTTTACTTAGTTCTCTTAAGCAAAAAGGGAAAGACTTCAGTTTAGCAAACATTTATTAACTACCTTCTGTGTGTATCATGTCATACCAGGCACTAATCCAACATAAAGTAAGACATAGCTCCTGTCCTCGTGGAGTTTATAGTCTGGTAGGAGAGTATGTCACATAAAACAGATAGCTATAATAGGTATTTGAGGGCATTAAGGAAGTGGAAATAGTTCTCTATGAGAGAGGAGGAAATAAAGAAAGAAAATAAAATTCAAAATATGGGAAGGTAATCTTTATTCTGTCCCAACTTCTTCCTGGTCAGTGGATAGCAGTTTTCCTGACAGGACAGTGAAACAGAAGGGGGAACCCTTTGCTTTTTTTCTAGATTTTCTTCTTTGAAAATTAGGAGCAGGTTTCTGGCACTCAGACCTCTGCCCCAGGCATCAAACTGTAGAGAGAAACAGTAATTCTCTGGAGCTTTAGCAGCTTTTTCACCTTGCTGTATCTGGGCCTGCAGACAGAGTAGCAGCTGAACAGAGTGGACCAGTCACTAGAGAGAGTATAAAATGTGAGACTTCTGCTGAAATGTCATCAAACAGAGTTACCAGAGAGAAATGGAAAAGAGCTGCATGAACGGGAGATAGGAAGTGAATTAGCCGTGAGGCCCTGATGCCATCCCAAGTTTTAACTATCGATAACTGTGAACAAAACTCCCACAGATCTGGGCAGGGAGCAGAAAGAGCCTCACTTTCTACATTCCACTGCTCAGAAGGGTTCTACAGGGAGAAGTTTGAAAAGTAAGAAAACTAAGGCATTGCACTCTAATAACCAAGAAGTAGGCTGGCAGAGAGCAGCTGTAATCCTGATCTCCAGACTCAGGATATGCTTTGCCCTTGCTAAAAACAACTATCCTATGTAAAGCTGACCTTTGTTGAAGCATATCACAGAAACCTTTATATGAACAGGGAAACTAGATGGCATGCATGCATGTTTGTGTGCAAGCATGCACACACACTCACACACACATACTTGATCTTGCATGGAGTTCACTGGAACAAATGAGAAAAGACAATCTGGTTGCTTTCATGTGAATAAAAGTGATTTGATTTTGGCAATCTCTAAACATTTAAGTTTTATTCTAGGAGTCATCTAACAGCATGAAGTGTCCACAAGGTGATGAATATAACTTAAAGTTTGGTTTGTGATCTAAAGTTACACTTTAATGCACTGAAATATCCAACACAAAATCAGAAGATCATAGATTTAGACATGGAAGGGAACTTCAAGGTCATTTAATCCAATGTCCTCATTTTAAAGCTGAGAAAACCAAGGTCCAAAAAACTAAGTGATTTACCTAAGGGCACAGCAGTCAGAATACAAACCCAGGTCTTCTGACTCTAAACATAGGGCTCTACTGTACCAACAGGGTTCATAATTGTACAATCAGAACCATTTAATATATTCACCTGCATTTATTTAGGTCTAAAAATCAGTTAGTCAATAAATATTTATTAAGCATCTGTTATGTGCCAAGCACTATGCTAAGTGCTAGGGAGACAAAGAAAGGGAAAAGACAATCTTCAGTGTCTAATGGGAGAGATAACATGCCAACAACTATATACAAACAAGCTATATACTGGATAAAATGGAGATAATTAATAGAGGGAAGGCACTAGAATTAAGGGGGATAAAGAAAGGCTTCCTGTACACAATGGGATTTTAGCTGGGACTTGCAGGAAACCAGATGTACCAGAGAAGCAGTAGAGATAGAAGCCATAGAGAATTCCAGGCATGGTAAGCTTTCAGGCTATTATTTATTCTTTAAAGAATTTCACAGTTTGAAATGAGAAGCCTCCTTTGATGATACATTCTGAATTTTCTCAGTGTTAATACCAGGATAATTTCTGGTACTTTATACAAATCATTTCCATTCTCTAGCCCTTCCTTATTCTGATCTGTAAAAGAGTTGGATCCTAAGGCTCTGTTAGCAACACCCACTGTTTTCTTCCTTGTTCTGTCCAGGGGTGAGGGTGGGGGTGAGAAAGACAGAGACAGAGAGGAAAAAAAACAAAAAAAACAAACAAAAAATCAAATCTTGTACTTGAACTCGGAATTATTGTTAGATTTACTCAAAACTACAAATTGGCTTAAACTTTGAGCTTGATTTTTATTTTTAATTTTATCTTTTCTTTTTAAAGTTTTTACTATGGAAGGGATCTTTTTTATTAAAGGTAACAAAATTCAAAGTCAAGAGTATGTAAAGTCTTTTTATTTTGATTAGGAATGAGTTCTAAGGTGCTGAATTACCATTTCAAGCTCTAAGAGGGCAGATTATACTCTATGGGTCTTTATACTCCCCATTCAACAGGTTGTGGATTTGAACCATTCCCGAATAAACAGGAAGAGAAAAATGAAAAACAGAAAAGTGAAGACATCCCAATTTTGTGCTTTGAAACAAAAACAGATTTAACAACCTACAAGATAAGTATTTGTTTTCACTAAGTATTGTGGGATTTGGTAAAGGAATTATAGGCAAAATACAACATACGTTTGTATACACTTTAAATCAACATACACATGTCCCTAATCCATTTTAGACATCCATCTACAAAACACAATTGTTAACAAGAAAATTGTCTTATCTATTTGAGTGTTAATCAGCCCACCAGATTTTTTAAATGACTATTTCAAATAAGAAGACTAAAGTAATAATATACATTTGTTCTGCTGGTATTAAACTGGATTTTGGCCCGCGGCGCTGCTGTTACTGTAAATTCCTGGCAGAGATCAACTTAACCAAACACAAAGCATTGAATGCAATGTTTCTAATTTTAAGACCTTCAAAGCGCAATGCTGAATCAACATCATTCACCTATATTAACTTATTAGATATTTTCAGGATGGCATATCATTCTTACAGAGAGGCAAGGTTTTGACAAAAGGGAAGTGGTTCCAATTTTTCTATTGCTTCTTTTCTTGCTCTACAATATGCTAGAACATTTCACTGGTAATGCTTGTAGTAACCTATTTCTCACATAGTTTCTTAATGAAGATAGAATATACCAATAAAAAAAAAAATCTGAAAAGTGGTATCAGCAAATCCAAGTTTGAGTCTTAGTTCCATCACGTTCTAGCTGTGTTTCCTTGGACAATTCACAAGCTTTATATGACTTAGTTTCCTTATCTGTAAAATAATAATAATCCTTAAGGGGCTGTTGCTAGGATAGTGATATAGTCTGATGGTAAGTCTGAACTGGTTTGAATAACGGTTCAGTTAGCACTATATATGTGATCTTAGCCAAGTCATTAGTAGCCTGAATCCTCAGTTTCCTCAACAGTAAAATGAGGAACATAATTCAAAATCTGTAACATGCATAAATGAAAGTTACCCTTACATTTGGGATGAGTACTCATAAAATGAAAAAGCTCTAGATGAAAATTCTGTAAAAAAGGTGGTAATGCCTGGAAGTTTCTTTAAGGTTAAAATAACTAATGTGGATAGTGTTAAATGTGGCATTAAAGGTACAGAGATAGAAATCAGATTGTGTCACCTTGAGAAGCACTTTAGCATCTCTATTTCTCATCTATAAATGAAGTTGGCTCATTTTTAAGTAGTTTCTTAAGATTTATGAAGTAAATACCAAGCTTCAGTTAGAGGGCACAGGGTGGGTTGAATATGAAGGGATGATATCTAAAATATAAAATGAAAAGGTGAAAGAGGAATATATTAGAGAATATATTGGAAAAGGAGAAAGGGAGAGATAGAATGGGGCAAATTATCTCACATAAAAATAAGTTTCACAATGGAGGTGAAGGTGGGGAGGTGAGAGGGAAGGAGTGAAACTTACTCTCATTGGATTTAGCTTAAGCAGGGAATAACATACAGACTCATTTGGGTATCACATCCTACAGGAAAGTAAGGGGGAAGGGGATAAGGTAGGGGAAGAATAATAGGGAAGGCAGATTAGGGGAGGAGTTAGTTAGAAGTAAGCACTTTTGAAAAAGGACAAGGTCAAAGGAGAAAATAGAATAAGTGGGGGTAGGGATAGGTTGGAGGGAAATATAGTTAGTCTTTCACAACATGACTATAATGGAAGTGATTTGCATAACTATACATGTATAACCTACATTGAGTTGCTTGCCTTATCAACTAGAGTGGGGAGGGGTGGGGAGGGAAGAAGGGAAACAATTAAAACTCAAAGTTCTTTTAAAAATGCTAAAAATTGTTTTTATATGCAACTAGGAAATAAGACATATGGACAATGGGGTATAGAAATCTATTTTGCCCTACAACAAAGTAAGGGCGAAGTGGATGGGGTATGATAGAAGGGAGAGCAGACTGGGGGAAGGGGTAATCAGAATGCATGCCATCTTGGGATGGACAGCAAGGGAGAGATGGGGAGAAAATTGGTAACTCAAAATTTTGTGGAAATGAATGCTGAAAACTAAAAATAAATAAATTAATCAATAAAAAAATTGACAAGCAGGCAAAACAAAAGGCACCTAGGCATGCTGGGGAGTGAGAAGTCATCTACCAAAATACAACCCCTCCTAGAACAACAAAAGATAAGAAAATCAGTTTACAGTCTAAGAATAATGTGGATCTGAGCAACAGATAGAGGCACAAGGATACTACGTTATTTCTCTTACCACTTGTTAATGCTTCCCCATCACCAAAAATCTTTATATTTACTTACCTACCAACATACATGTTGTCACTCCTCACTCCCAAGGTGCTGCTTAATAAGAAACAATGCTTTCATTTTTGTGATTTTTATCCTGAGTCTATCCATGTAAGCATGGCATATAGCAGGATATTAAAAGATGCTTGCTGAATTTAATGGAATCAGATAGGGGAACAATAAAGTTGATGGTCTAGTCATAAAATAAGAACAAATACTACTGGTATTGATATAATGACAGGAAGATTTTGAGAAGATATGATCAAGTCGCAGAGGAGAACAAGGTTTGATTGGTGGTAAACCAAAAAAAGAAAGAGTGCTTATCTGTTTTTTTTTCTGTGTATCAGGCAGAGACCAAGTTGTCAATTTAGGTAGGACTACAAAGAAAACCAACTATATTGAAATGCAGTTATCAAAATACTGAAAAAAAAAAAGAAAATGAAACCAGGTTAAGAATCTCTACATTAGAGGGGGTAGTCAGATTGATGTAATCCCATAACCATTGAAGTATTCCAATATTCTTCTAATCACCTAAATGAATGTAATTATCATGCTATTATCAATAGAATCTTACCCTGATATTCTATTTTGATATGGAGTTGACCATGGGTTTTCTAATTCTATGCCAATAGAACCTAAGCCCTGGTACATCCTACCAACATGGAAGCACTGGATTCCAAACCAATGGTATGATTTGTGAACATGAAATTAACCTTCCTGACTTAAGAGTTTCATTACTTCATTGGCTACAGTGATGAATTTTCCAGTCATAGCCATAACAACTTTTGAACAGAATCTATAGACACAGAGGGGCTGCCATCAACATTGGAAGAGAAAGTATCCACATCTATGAAATCATGGATCTTTTATGTATTCATACTATTATTAGTATATCACCACTTTCCCACATCGTTAGTCACCAGGATTAATTAAACTTTTAGGCTTAGGTATAAGGATCTCCAATAAGGGACATTTTTTCATGGTATAGATTACAGAAAAACAACACTGGCAATAAACCATGGTTCTTCTATATGGTTCGGGGATCCGGTGACAGATGAAGGGCAGATGAAGGGCATGACTCCACAGAATAAGAAACTTAGAATTTAATGTTATTAGGTTGAGTCAGGTAGCCAGGCACCAAACCAACTGCAGCACTGAAATCTCAGTAGCTTCCTGATCGCAACTACCAGAAGTAAAGATGTGACTTCTTTCAGACCGTCACGTCTTACTACTGTTTTTTTTTATGGGAATGTAAGTGTTCTAGTTTCCTTCCACTTCCCAAATACAACATGCCCAACCTTTACTCACATCCCAGAACCGGACAATGCTTGCTCTCTTATAGTATGCTAGTGTTCTGGATCATCCTGTCCCTCCGAATAAAAAGGACTGGGATAGGCTCTTTTGACATTCATAAAATTATTCTCTCTACTACTTAAAGTGCTCTTAAGTTATATTAAAATGGAGCAGTTACCCACTAGATGGAACAGGGATGGGAAGAGGCTGTATCTACATGCTTAGTCTACTTGGGA
Source organism: Potorous gilbertii (assembly GCA_028658325.1). Classification (NCBI taxonomy): domain Eukaryota; kingdom Metazoa; phylum Chordata; class Mammalia; order Diprotodontia; family Potoroidae; genus Potorous; species Potorous gilbertii. The sequence goes on along the minus strand of CM053774.1, from coordinate 35,424,244 downwards.
GTTTGTGTCTTCAACCTCCACTATTCTCTGCCCTTTATTTTTTTGCTTTCTGTAGTCTTGTAAAATTGCTTTCTTCTTTTCTACATCAAATCCTCCCAAAAGCTTTATGAAAACTCTTTTTTTCTATAGTCTCTTGGAAGGCTAGAATTTTATCTAATTCATCACTCAGCCAAAGCAGTGAGATTACCTAATGTAATGAGTTGCCACAGAAAGAAAATCAGAGAAAACAAAATCTTCCAATTCTCCTGCCTAACACATACACTTGGGAGAAATGAGTCACAAATCCAATTAAAAGTCATATATAATATGCCACTCACACATCAATACTTAGTTCTATTAACAGAGAGGGGCAAGTTGGAAGTAGGATAAACCCTACATCCCACTGAGGAGCATGTTCTCGAGTAAAAGGATAAATTCTATAATTGTGGCTGGTATAATTACAAATGATAGGCTTAGACTGTATGTTCTTAATGTGGGAAAAAGAGCAGAGGTTACTAGGATTGGCAATTAGTTCCCCTTTCTCTCAAGGAGCACTGTGGCACCTTGGCTGCTTGTAGCATTTACTTGTCCTTTTCAAGGGTCCAGTTGGCTGCTGGCATATCAAGAGAAACTGAATTCCATTCCAGTCACAAACCAAATTGAGTTTCCTCCCATTCACATACAGAACCCTGAAACATGAGGCTGCAAAGAAAAGAAAAGCCTTTAAAAATGCACCAAAAAACATGGAAGAATCATCCTTGTAGAAGGGGCCTCAGAGGATCCCAGAGAAATGGAAAATCTGGTTTATAAAGAGCAACCACTTTAGAACAGAAGGTATAGGCTGAAACACAAGGCTGTTATATCTCCATCCTGAGGACCAGGATGCAATAGAAAGAATACTATCTTTGGTAGTCAGAGGACCTTGAGTCAAATATGTATAAGGTGGGTGACCTTCAGTAGACTTGATTTCTGTAATCATCAGTTTATTTAATGGTAAAATTAAATGGTAAAAGGGATGCGTATTAGATGATCTGAGAGGTTCCTTCTAATTTTACCTCTTATTTAAAAAAAAAATGATCAGACAGTCCTATGGTAGTTTAGGTAGTGGACTAGTCTAGATGATTTACATAATATCTTGTAACTCAACATTTCATAAATCTTTAAATATATCCTAACAATGTTACACCTACTGGAATAACCTCGTCGAGGTTGCTGGTTCATACACTTTTTAGTTTTTTTCTCCTTGGCTTTGACTCTTCCTCCCTGAGATGAATTCAGTAACCTGGGGGCTTCCTAGTAGAGGTTAGGGTAATTGAGCATTTTTCTACTCTACTAAAAATCCAACAGATGACATTTTGTTAAAGCATCAACTGATAGGAAACCAAAGGCAACATTTGTGTCTGGATTGGTACTGATACAAAGTCATAGATTTCACTCAATTTAACAAACATTTATTCATGGCTTATTCAAATATTTCATTATTTATTCCACAGTATGAGGGAAAGTTTCTGATTGCAAAAATTGTGCCCAGAACCAAGAGGAGCCACTGCCAACCAGCTACTCAGAGAGAGAACTCACCTTTACTCCAGACTTCACTTTTACATGAGTTCTCAATAGCTTGATCCTTCAAGGCAGAGTAATCAATCTCTTTCTGAAAGGGGATAGACCAGAAACCATCTAGTAAAATTTCCTAATGGCTAATAACTTGGAACTGCTTATTATTAGAAAGGATTGGCTTAATGAGGGAGAATACCCTAGTGTTTTAAAAAGTTTGTTTCACTAGACCAGGGAGATCCCATCTGTCTTATTCTTAGTTCCCACCTTTTTCCTCTCTTTATTCTAAACAAGCACAGCAGGTAATGATGTGAAGTGGGAAACAGGAGGGGAACAACTGTAGGTGTAAGACATGCTGGTGTTTGTACGTGTACTTTTACATCAAATCATGGAAATTTTAGAGTTGGAACGAACTTTAGAAAGTACATTTACATCAGGGGTCTTAAGGATTTAGAATATGAAGTCTATGAACTCCTAAAGGGTCCATGATAGATTTCAGGGTATCTGTGAACTGAGATGGGAAAACTATTTTCTGGGTATCTGCGAACTGAGGTAGGGAAAAAAAGATCTTTATTTCTATATAATTGGTTTCTTCTGTAATACTAAGAATTTTATTTTAGACATTCAAAAACATTGTTTGAAGAAGGGGTCTTCAGGCTTCACTGCCAAAAGGGTTTATGTCAAAGAGAAGATTAAGAACGCTTGATCTCTGACAATCCCTTCTTCAATCAAAAGCAATCAATCCATTAACAAATATTTATTAAGTACCTGATTTATGCTAGTCACACTGGGCATACAGTACAAAGAGGTAGCTAGAAGTGGATACATAAAGTGCTGAGATTGAAGTGAAGAAGATTTGAGTTTAAATATGACATCAGGCATACATTAGCTTATGTGACCCTGAACAGTTCACTTTCACCTCTGTTTGCCTCAGTTTTTTCAACTGTGAAATGGAGATAATAGCTATACCTATTTCTCAGGCTTGTTATGAATATCAAATGAGAAAATATTTATACAATGTCAAGCATAGTGCCTAGTACATAGCAGGTATTATATAAATGTTAGCCATTGTTATTATTGAATAAAAAAATCCTTATTTGCAAGTAACTTATATTTTAATGGGAGAGACAAGTACATAAGAGTTTGTGTGTGTATATTTGTGTATACACATAATACACACATATATACACAAATATATACATATATACACACAGGTAACATATAGACTCATATATACACATAAATATACAACTATATACATATTCACACGTATATGTACACAAATAGATGCACACAAAGTACATGTATGTATGTGTATCTGCAAAATAGCTAAACACAAAGTAGTTTGGGAGGGAGGGCATTAGCAGTTGAGGGATGAAGAATATTTCACATAGTAGATAGTACTTGAGTTGTGTCTTAAAGGAAGGGAGGGCCTCTATGAAGAGGACTGCATTCCAGGTATGTAGTCAGTCCTGTGCAAAAACCCAGAGAAAGGAAATAGCCAATGTGGCAGATCAAAAATTAAAGGACAGGATAATTTATAATGAGGCTAGAAAGATCAGCTGGGGCAAGGCAGTGAAAGACTTTTAAAAGCTAAACAAAAGAGTGAATTTTTTATCCAAGAGACAAAAGGAAGTCACCAGATTTGGTTAAGCAGGGAAGTCATATGTTGATATTCTTTGCTCAAGGAAAATTACTGTGGCAGCAGGGTGAATAATGGACTTGAATGTCTAGATACTTAAGCCACAGAAAGCCATTAGGAGGCTGTTACCACAAACTAGGTAAGAGGATAATGACGGCCTGAAGATCTTGGTCATGTAAGAGGAGAAAGGAAGAACGAGACATGAGACACGTTGTGCAGGTAGAATAGGAAAGATCTGACAACGGATTGGACATGTGGGGTCAGGGAGAGGGAGAAGTCCAAGAAAATGTTGAGGTTATAAACCTGGGACACTAGGAGAAGAGGGATAGCATTAAAAGAAAGAGGGAAACTTGGAAGAGGAAATGTGGATTGAGTTCATCATTGAGATAATGAGTTCGGTTTGGGCTATGTTTGAGATGACCCCAGAACATCCAGTTTGAAATGCTCAATAGCTTAAATTGGTGATTAGGGAATGAAGCTCAGGGAGAGATGCAGGCTAACTATATAGACCCATGAGTTATCTGTATAGAGATAATGCTTAAACTCATGGGAACTTTGGAGATTATTAACAAAAAAGTTTATGGGAAAGGCAAAAAGAGCCCAGGACAGAACCATGGGCAACACCTTCCAATAAGGAAGCTTGAGAAGGAACAGTCAGACTAGGAAAGAATAGTGTCAAGAAACCAGAGGAAAAAAGAATATCCAATAGGAGAAAGTGGTCAAATGCAGGAGATATGGTCATTAAGGAATTATTGGTAACTTCGGGGAGAGCATTTTCAGTTGAACGATAATGTCAGAAGCCAGACTACAAAGGACTGAGGAGAGAATGATTGGAGAGAAAAGAGAAGCCAAGTTCACCAATATGTGAATTAAAGCCTCCCCAGAGCCCCACTCCAGTGCCTCAGTGTGTCATTGGGAGTGACTCTGACATCTCAAAAGCTATGCCAGTAACAAGTGATTGCAGATTCTACCACCCAGGTTTTGGTCCTTGTGTCTGGTCGGGTCCTAGCAACAGAACAAATGTGTGTCGGAGGTAACAATTTAATTATATATAGAATGACAATCCCTCCCCTGCCACCTGATAATTTTATTTTAATAATCTAGGAAACAAAGAAAAAATGTACATGTCTCTTAGTCTTGTGTAGCCCACTTCTGCTTCTATAGTGACTGTGGCAGGGAAAAAGGGCAGAGGTGGCTAGGAATCAGAGAGTTTTTATATCATTAATAGATTTTAAAATGAACATTGATACTCTAAACATGAAATCCTTGTCCAGTGATCAATGAGTAGACATATTGTTAGGAAAACTGAACTGTATCAATCTTGGCATTCTCATTAGAAACAAAATCAAAAGAAAGAAGGACGTTGTAGCTAAAAGTTAGGATAGCTCATGGGTACTTCTTGGAGAGATAATGAAAGGAAGTTAGCAAAATGGGTCCAAGAGACAGCATTTCATGGGATACTGGGTCATTTTCCTCTTCACTGCTATGTCACAATGTCAAAGCTACCTTTAATGTCCTAGAATGATCAGATTATATAGAAATTGCAGCAATATGGGAAAACATGTGAGATGCATACACACACACACACACATATCTATATATATATATATATGTATATATGTTGGAACCCCCTGCACCTGAAAAAGAAAGGCTGGTGGAGACCATCTGGATGAGGGGAAAAAAGAAAGAAGCAATATTGTTGTGGGAGTATACTCCAGACCAGCCCAAAGAAATGAACACATAATGATGATACAGATCACAAAATGGCACAAAGTTAGGACAGAGCATGGAAAGAGATTTCAGCGCAATAGATACTGAATAAAATGATTTTTACGGCAAAAGCCAGGCATCTGATAACTTCTTGTTTTGCCTTCTGGATAAATTCATCATAAGATGGAGGAAGTTATAAGGGGAAAGACGATTCTGAACCTCAAATCACTTTGAAAGTTTTAAGTATCAAACTCAATATAAATGTTGTTAGTCTTACTGACAAAGAGAGACTAGTTGATAAAGTGGAAACAACTGGGATACATTGATTGATCTTAGTGATATAGCTAGGGGAAATAATGTCATGCAGAACCTGGTGTGCATCCTAGACTTTAAAGAGAAACTTTCTTAAAATTCATGGAAATGAAAGATATAATGCCATGTACTGAGGTAGGAATTACTCTAAAGAGGGATGGAAGGCTTTCAAGAGTGGAATTTTGAAAACTTGATTTTAAAGCTGGGTGGGGTGATAGAATGTCTCAACAGACTGATATGAGGAGCTTCCAACAAACTCATAATTTTAATTCTCAAAAATAAGAAAATGAATACCATATAAGTAACTTAGGATGAAAAGAAATTTGTGGGAGGTTAATAGTGCCAAGAGTCTAAAGCTCAGGTGCTTTTTTAAAATGTGAAGGACAAGAAGATTTTTAAAGCTATTGTAGGGGTGAAAAAAGAATGAGGCTGGATTTGAATTCAGGCTCAGACGCTAGCTCTGTAACCTTGGGCAGGTCATTTAATCTGCTTGTCTTGACTATATAATGGGCATAATGAAAGTATCTACCTGCCAAAGATATTGTGAGGATGAAATATAGGCACTATATATATATATATATATATATATATATATATATATATATAAAATATACACACACTATCATCATCATCAAATTACTATTTAGAACAGATGAGACTGATAATAGAAAGTATAGTTACTCATTTCTTTTGCTTGTTTTCTCGACCCAGATAAGTGAGAAGATTGTAAAATGAATTCAAACCGTTTAGAACCAATGGACTATATTCTACGGTACAGAAAGAACATTGCTGTACATGCAATTGCTGAACCACTGTTATTGATCCTTGAGGACCTACAGAGAACGGATCAGGAATAGACAATTCACAAAAGAATTGGGATGAACAAATGTCATCTTTTTTATAAGGGAAGAAGGTAAGTTCTCAATGAATTTGCATCAAATCTTTACAAATCCAACACTATTAGCATTAAAAGTATGACTGGAAGTCAGGAAGAAAGGTGATTAGTACAAGCTAGCATGGGTTTACTAAGAAAAAGTCATATTGGATTATTTTCTTTTGTTTTTGGTTAGGATTCTTAAACTGGTATATCAGTAGATGCCAACATGTCTACGATTTGGCAAAAGTATTTGACACAGTTTTTTATGATATCTCATAAGTAAGAGGTAGGATGAATAAGGAAGCCAATGCAATTAGGCAAACTAGGATGGAGGTGAATGGCTGTATCAAATAAAATGTATAAAGTTTAAAAGCTAAACAAGAGATTTTCCATTTGATCCTGGAGGTAAGACTGACCAGTTCTTCTGATGTGATACTGTCAAGGTTTAAATCCATGCTGTGAGCTAGAGTAATCTTTTCCCTAACCTACTCACTGCTTTTTCTACTTAGTACTAGCATCCTAATGGAGCCCACGCAATCAGCAGGCATCACAGATTTTATAGAGTAAAATAAAAAAGGGATTTAACAAGCCATCTAATCTACTGCCTCATTTTACAGGTAAGAAAACTGAAACACTGTGTGCCCAAGACCATCCATATGGTAAGTTGCATGGCTGGATATGAACCCATATCCTCTGACTTAAATTCTTCCTCCTAAAGCACTCACAAGAGGAAAGAATAAAGCATTCGTCTAAGTCATAGAAGCATCAAAATGCTTTTTTTAAGGTACCTTTGTAGGTGTGTTAGGATCTCAAAAAGAAAAACTACCAACTCATAATTTCTGGCCCCTAGGAGAGAAGACTAAAAACCAAAATAAAATTAAGTCACCACAGTACCTAGCATGGTGCCTTGCCTATAAAAAGTGCTCAGCAAATATTTTTGAATGAATAAACTGAATAAAACCAGCAAGACAGAAGAATGGACCACATATGCATATTTATTTTCTAATCTGACACAGAGTCCAAAATAAACCCCAACTCCATTTGAGATAAATTAAGAGCTAGACCTCCATGGAGAAATTTAGGAAGATTCCTACTGGAAATTTTTGGCCAGATGACAACATAGCCCTTCTGAATACTTCCCTTAGGCTATTGGAACAATCCAATCCAATAAGTCCAAGAAATATTTATTAAGCACCTACAATATGCAAGACACAGTGCTAAGTACTGGAGATGCAATTAAAATAGCCCCAGACCTCAGTGAGCTTACAATCTAAAGGGGAAAGACAACACCCAAACGAAGACAGGAAAGTGGTGAGGGACAGCAAGGTATCCAGGATGGGGGAGTCTTGCTCCATGGAATAGAAAGCAAGCAGGGCAGCAGATACAAAGTGGAGTGATCTGAGAGTTCAGTCTTCTAAAAAGGAGTTTGGTAATCCACCCTACATCCCACCAAACAGAAGGTGAGGAGGCTAAGGGAGGTACAGTCAAACAAAGCTGAATGACTTATTAGCCCAGGGCCCTACTCGTGGCTCCAGCCCACTCTGACCTTCCTCTCCTCAAAACACTCAAGAAGCACACATTTATTACTTGTGTTACTCATTTAATACTTATGCTATTATATGTTTAAATGCATGTGCACTATTAAATTATGAGCCTAGAGAGTCTTATACTTCTTTGTATGCATATATACATTGAATAGCACTGTATGATATAGTCTTTCATTGCTAAAAACATAGAATAATGAAGAGTGAAATGTGCAGAACCAAGAGAATATTGTATACAGTAACAGAAATGTTATTTTAAGAATGACTTTGAGCAAATAAGTCATTTTGACTATTATAAATAACCAAATTAACTATAAAGGACATATGAAGAAGGATGCTGTCTGCATCCAGAGAAAGAACTGATAAATGCAAGTACGTATAAGATAATTTCACACACACACACACACACACACACACACACACACACACACATACCTATTTGTGTCTAATGGTAGCCATCTCTAGGGTGGCAGGAGGGGAAGGGTAAAGAAAGGGAAAAGAGAAATTTACATGATAACTTTATTGCATATTTAAAAGGAATAACAAGTTGTTCATAATAGATTTGCAGTTTCATGTGCAATCATCTTTTTTATTCTACTATACTACTAAGTCATGGAAATGCTTGCCTTATCCCACAAATTATGTAACAAATAGGTAAAATTTTTAAAAACAGAAATTGAGACTCAGAGAGGTCAAGGACAACAGGGGCAAATGATCAAAATAATTTACATTGATTTTCTAGAGCCCAATCCATCCCTAAATGAAGTTCTCCAATCCACACAAATGTTAAAGCTAAGGCAGGAACTACAGGGAATATTCAGCTTATTCTTTGAAAATCTGGAGAGCATACGTATTTCACTTTGTTCTTTGTACTTTATAAGTCTTCCCCTATAGATGAGAAATTTTGCAGCTCTGTACTCTGCAGGTCCTGAAATCTCCCCTTTAGAATAAGAAACAGGAAAATTAAGTGATGCAACCCTAGGGGCTGGCTTCTTGTCAAAAAATGACGCTGCCTCAGGCTTAGTACAATAGAAATCATTCAGGTGGTGGTCATGTCACTCACTAACCTTGGAAATAGTACAACATAGACATGGAAGGAAAATGATACATTCACCCTTCTAGCCACCTGACCAAACAGAGGCTAAATAAGGAACTGTATAACTACTTTCATATCAGAGCAAGTTTTCTTAACCTTGGTATCATGAACCTTTTTTATTTTAAATTTATAATTATTTCAATCTATTTTATTTCCTATGTAATCCTATGTATTTTATGCATTTTAAAATATCATTCTGAGGAATGCTCAGGTTTTATCTGACTGCCAAAAGGTTCCATGACACAAACACACAGAAGGTTAAAAACAAAACCTCATTAGGAGAGGCAAAGCTATCCCTTTAATGAAGATTTTAGTCAGAGGGGATGGCTGTTAAATTTGAGAATAGTTAGAATTTATGAAGGTGGTAAGAACTAATTCTGAAATGTGCATTGCCGAAACATACTAGGGGGCTTCAAATGATAGGGTAAGTGGCCTGTATTTGATTCTAAGGGCTATAGGAACCATTGAGCAGCAGAATCATGGTCAGTTTCAGGAAGATGAACCTGGCATTGTACTACCTGTTGTGACAAAAAATAAACTAATAGTCTTGGAGGATATTTCACACTAATTCCGATCATCCAAAGAAGCTTAGTGTGCTAAACTGTAAGAGACAAGAAGTAGGTGGTCTACGATGGTGGCTAATGGCCGAACTTGATTTCTAGGTAAATATGTAAGGTGTAGATGACAGTCAGAAGATCTGGAGTGAAGTCCTGCATCTTACATTTAACTGTTCTCCTATGTGACTTTAAGACAAATTATTCTCCTTTTTCTAAGTCTCAGTTTCTTAAACTATAAAATGGGAGTGGGAATAGGAGTTGAACTAGCTGATCACAGAGATTCCTTCCTATTCTTACATATCACAATTTAATAATAGTCTAATTCTGCAACTGAGATGAGCTAGATTAAGCAGAAATGCTATGTCTTCTCACATGATAAAACACCAAAGCTTTTTTGAGATTTTAAGCCATGTAGGGCATAGCCTCAACATAACAGAGAGAGGGAAAATAAACCCAAAGAGAATATTGACCATAGTAATGAGAAATAACTGTGGAAATAACTCTAAGACACCTCAGGAGGATTAAAAAAAATTAAACCAGAAGAGGGGAACAGAAGAACTCTAACAGTTACCTTTAATTGTTACCCTTTCTCAATTACAAATTTGTCATAACAAGTAATTGCTTCTTGATTAAAGACATTTTAATTGTGCCAAATAATCTGATTTCTTAAAAATTCTACAAATAAGTGATAGTCCAATTCTTTCCATTTGGATAAAACGCAGAACCCCCCCCTCCACTCTCACCCCCTCACACACACAATTTCCTGACACCATTACCCACTATTGCTAAATTGATGCATTATTTATTAACATTCAATTTGCATATAGATGACACATTCCTGCTAAAATGCAACGGAGGACAAAGATCCATGATTATGTCAGAAATCTGCTTAAAATTTCATGATCAGACAAGAAGGTAGGAAATTCACTAAAAATTTTACTTATGATTTCTCTTTGTGAGGCAACTTAGTTATTCTCACAGAATAATCCAATCAACAGCATGAAACAGCCCATTTACCTTGGGCATGATCTTGTGAGCAGAAATAAATTCAGCCTCATAAAGATACAGTGTCCCAAATTTAGGATAACTGTACTATCACTGAATATGTTGCTTTTCATATAGCTAACACTAGCATTA
>CM053774.1:35402846-35413736 GCA_028658325.1 Potorous gilbertii | reverse complement strand
GAAGAATTGGCTTCCCCTGTGTCAATTGGTTTATCTGTACGTGCAATTTAATGGATACTTTAAGGGAAACTATTGTGGTGGTGGGAAACAAAATTGATGTTTATGAAACAAGATTGCTCACAAGATGTGATTGTAGGTTCATTTTCATTGGTGTTACTTCTGTCCATTAAAATACCTCTATATATAATTTATAGACCAGCAGCCTCTTCTGTGTATCTATATTTATACACACATATACATATATACATATATGTGTATGTATGCATATATATGACATATGTACAACATATAATTCTATATTATACAATTTTAGACAAAATTCTATATTATACATATTATGGCTACATATATAATCTTATATTATACATATAATTGGTTTTATTATAAAATACATCCTAAGGGGATAGCACTAATGAAAGCTACAGCCTAATTTAAAACTTAAAGGAAAGTAGATATGAATTACAGGGTTTCCATATCAAGTCCTTCCCTTGTTGTGGTACTGCTAAGTGAAACTTCCTGGCAGCTGTCTCACTCACTTTTGATCAGTGGACTGATATATTCAGAGAAATGTTAAGCCAAGGAGAATGTTTTCTAGCTTAACTGTTTTTTCAAAGACTGAGAATTAAGAAAGCAAGTTGTAAAGGGTTAATTAATCTTATGAACAAAAATGTTAAGAGGTGGAAGGGACCTTAAAGATTATCTATTGAAACCTTCCACATTTTACATATGAGGAAGCTACAACTACATAAGGTAAAGTGAATGACCCAATGTCGAACAGCAGAGCTGAGACTAGAAACTTGGTTTCTTAACTCCTAATTCTAGTGATTTTTCCATGATGCCAAAGTACTACCATGGAAGTATTTTAGAAAGGAGTAATACAGTAATCCCTATTTTTGGGAAACATCAATATTAATAAACACCATTTGTAAAAAGAGAAAAAAAAGCCAACCCTGGTGAAGTAATTTCCCTTAGAATGTTCACCCAAACATCAGAAGGTGGTGTGGCCCAGGGATACACCGACAGGACTAAGATTGTTAATCCCTAGTTTTTGCACACAACCTGCCAAACACCCAGAAAGAAAAACCTGGTGGCTTGAGGAGACTATAAATTCAATACGAATCAACAATATGATGGGCAACCAAGAGAACTAATCTGACCTTAGTCTGCATTAAAGACAGAAACAGAGACAGAGAGAAGCTAAGCCCACTGAGAGCTCTTAAAAGCATGACTGTGAGGAAGGGAGGGGGAGAAAACTGAAAACTTATGGAAGTGATTGTTGAAAACTGAAAACAAATAAATTAATTAAATGTTTTAAAAAAGAAAAGGTACCAACATGCAAACAGTATACTATAGCATGTTTTAAAGCAGAGCTAATTCTGCTAACTTAAAACCTAGGATGCTGGTTGAAGCTAGGTTATTTAAAGACTACCTCAAGTTCTATCAAACACGTACTTTAAAAAAAAGCATGACTGTAACAGTGATAGAGAAAACAATGTGACATCAGATAGGGAAAGAGTCTAGATGCACTAATTAAAATATAAGGTATTCCCAAATGACCAGGACATTAAACTTGCTTTTGCTATTCAAGATTTTCTCTATTTGTCAAAGACAGATATTCTATAGAGCCAATATTTGATAACATTAGCTTATTCTATTATATAATAAAAACGACAGTTAACATTTAGATAGCAAAGCAACTGATATATCTCACTGGATCTTCACAACAACTTTGTGAAGCAGCTGCTTATCGTTAACCCCATTTTTACAGATGAGTCAACTGAGGCCGAGAAAATAAAGGCTCTGCCCAGGGTGACATAGCTGGTAAATTTCTGAGGCAAGATTCAAGCTCAGGTCTTCCTTGACTCCAAGTCCAGCACTGTATCTATGAACTGTGGCTATGTGGCTGATAGTGGCCTAGATATGAAAGGTCATATCATAAACAAATTAAAGAAACAAGGCAACAAATTACTGTGAGATCTCTGTATAGAAGAAAAATCAAGGAATAGAATAGGTTACAGAAGAAAAATTGGATAATTTTGATTATTTTCATAAATTTGAAATTCATAAAATTAAAGATTTTGCACAAACATTCAATACAGCTAAGATTTAAAAAGAAGATTAAAATGGAAAAATATCTTTGCAGCAAGTTTCTCTGGTAAAGGTCTCACTGCCAAGCTATATGAGGAAATTATTCAAATTTATAAGAACCATTCCCAAATGAGAAATGGTCTAAGTAAGTGAACAGGCAGCTCTCAAGGGAAGAAACTCAGGCTACAGGAAAAATGTTCCAAATAACTAATGATTTAAAATATATACATATATATATATATACATAAATTAAGACAATTCTGAGATTCTAATCTCACATATGACAGATTGGTTAAGATGACAAAAAAAGAAAATAAAAAAACGTTATGGGGCAGTGGGAAAAAGGCATATTAATGCAACGTGAATGGGTATACCAATTCTGGAAAACAATTTTAATTATACACAAGCAATTACTAAACATAGTAACTTTAATCCAACAACACTACTGCAAGCTTTTTACCCCAAAGAGATGAAAGAAACGAAAGGTCCTATATGTACAAAAATATTAATAGCAGCTCTTTGTGTGGTCACGATAACAACAAAATAAATAAACTCCAAACCTGGAAATTAAAGGAATACTCATCAGTTGAAGGATTCTCTAAGAAATTGTGGAAATATGAATATAATAAAATATTATTCCTGAATAATAAAGATGATTGCCAAGAAATATACAAAGTCTTTTATGAACCGATTCAGAGTGATGAATACTTTATAGTATAATATCAAATTATTAAGTCGAACAATTTTGAAGATTTATATAAATTGATGAAGGATGAAATTAACAAATCATTTTATACTTCTACCATTACCCTTGAAATTGTTTGTGGGAGGTGGTAGGAGACACACAAACACACATGACAGGGTTCCACATGCAAAAGAGAGATAAAACTCCTTAGTATAGAGAGGTCTGTGGATTTCCTGACTTCTCTAATGAGTAAAGACAAGTAGGTAAAATCTAATAGACATACCAGTACTGCCTTATACTTGAGTAAGCTCTTGTCAGTGATGATAGGAAGGAAGAAGTAGCCCTGTCTTGGATTTTACAAGGAAGCTTCATTTAGTTGCATTCTGCATGAGGTCTACTGAACAATTCTCGTGCTTTAATAAAGTAATCAATCTATTGATGATGGAACACCATTGGTGGTCCTCTCACCAAGTCAGATAATATGCCACAACATTTCATCTTTGGCATGTAGTGTTTGTTCATACTTCAATGGGTCAGTGATCACAGTTATTTTCCCCAGTGTTGCAGTACACAACTCTTTCATGCCTTCTCAACCTGTATGATCATATTCATGTACTGCCATAAACCTTCCATAACAGTTTTATGCCCCATGTACTAGTGACCCCCTCCTCTAGGACTAACAGCCTAAAGTTGTAGCATTTGGGTTCTTGGTTATCTTTTACTCTTAGTACATAAACAGCACACCACTTTTTTTGATCGTACATTTCCTAGGTAATATATTCATTTCCATTTTTTACACAAAATTCATCATTAGTAACATGCCTGCAAGACCATTTTGGCCTATCATGAAAATTTCCATTTCAGAAAGGGCCAACCACGAAATTATCACTCTTATTCATATCTTTTAGTAAATTCTTCATAATGTATCTACCCAGTAGGCTACCCTTTGTCTAATATGAGTTTCATGAATATCAGTGAGTTATCTCAGCTAAATCTGAAAAAGGCTTATCAAGAAGTTCAACAGTAATTTTTCAACTATCTGCTTATGATAAACTCTGGGGAATTAAACCTAGGAGAGGTCATTTTGTCATTCAACCTTGTAAGCAGTTTTTAATTTTAAAGAGGTCATAGCTAAAGGTACCTAGGACTCTAGATTAGCACTTTCAATTAAATATTGGAGTGTACTGTCATGGAAGAACTGTAAACATCACCATTTGGCAACTAGTAGAATAAAGACATAACTTTCGTAAGTACTTGCTACTGTAAGAGAGTGACTAGAGGAAAGGAAAACTCAATGTCAAGAACCAATGAATTGGCCAACTACTGAATATCTAACTTAGACAACAGGTAAGTCCTCTCCAGTTCATGTTTCACATTCTACCCATGTAATATCTAAAGGCTCAAAGTCTTGAAAACATTAAATAGTACAATTAAATGAAACAAATGACAGACTAGACAAGTCAGAAGTTTTTAAACTTGGTATGTTCTTATTGATTTTATTGTTTTGTTTTCAAGTTTTCCATTTACAGACCTTGTAGCAAATTTCTTCTTTGCTTGGGCAAGATGGGAAGATAGGCAGGCTCACTATTGTCAACACCTATGCTGACACTCAAACTATCCTTGTCAGATACTAAAGTAATAAAGTCCCTTTCGGGAAAATTCTGCCAAAAAGAGGTAACATGCTCATTATTTCTTTACCTGCCAAAAATGGAAGTTGTAAAACTATCTTCACCACTGATTAGCAATCAGAGAAGCAGGGAAAGAGAACTTTATAAGAAATGATGGCTTAAGAAAGTTGAGAAACAATTTTTATGCCAGTGTCTCTGATAAAGGTCGCATTTCTAAAATATATAGAGAACCGAGTCAAATTTATAAGAATACAAGTCATTTCCAATTGAAAAATGGTCAAAGGATGTGAACAGGCAGTTTTCAGAGGAAGAAATACAGGCTATCTATAATCATGTGAAAAATGCCCTAAATCACCAGTGATCAGGGCTATAAAACTTGAATACTGATCCAGCAATAACACTATTAATTCTGTATCCCAAAGATCTCATAAAAAAGGAAAAAAAGACCCACATGTACAAAAATACCAGTTTTTCAGATGGCCAAGAACTGGAAATTAAGGAGATGCCTATCAACTGGAGAATGGCTGAACAAGTTGTGGTATGTGAATGAAACTGAATACTATTGTTCCATAAGAAATGATGGGCAGGTAGACTTCAGAGAAACCTGGACTGATGCTGAGTGAAGCAAGCAGAACCAGGAGAACATTGTACACAGTAACAGCAACTTCATGTGATGACCAATTCTGATGGACTTAGCTCTCCTCAGCAATGCAATGAGCCAAAGCAATTCCAAAAAGATTCATGATGAAAAATGCTATCCATATCCAGAAAAAGAACTATGAAGTCTGAGTACAGATCAAAGCATACTATTTTCTCTCTCTCTAATTTTTTTCTTTCTCATGGTTTTTCCCTTTTGTTCTGATTTTTCTTTCACAATATAACTAATGTTTCTGAAATATGTTTAATATGATTGTACATGTATAGCCTATATCAGACAATGCTCTCTTGTGAAAGGGGAAAGAGAAGTAGGGGGAAAATTTTAGAGCTCAAAATCTTATAAAAATAAATGTCAAAAACTAAAAATTAATTTTAAAAACTTAAGTAACAAAAAGAAAAAGAAATGCTTCCTTATTGATATGATCATTTTAGGTATTCTCCCTATCTCAGAGGATGGTACTAGAGGAAATGTCTTAGAGATGAAAATGAATAAATTTAGGTTCGATGAAAGGATTGGGGGGTTTCCTAAAAGTTAGAGCTAGAGAAAAACAGAATAGACTACATTGAGAGGACGGGCTTCTCCTCATTGGAGGTCTTTAAGCAGTCTAGACTACTACTTGGCAGGTAAAAAAAAATATTCTTTTTCAGGTTTGACTAGATGGCCTCCAAGGACCCTTACAATTCTAAGACTCAATGCTTTACAACAAAATTCCCTTTAACTCAAAGAGGGAAAAGTGTCCATAAACATCCATTTTCAACTCCAACCGATAGGTATGTGAGAAAAAGAAGAAAATTATAGAGGCAATTAGTCTCTTAAGAGAATCAATTTGAAATACTAATTGATTTGCTACAGTACATCATTTCCATGCTTTTGCCTTGTGTTTTTAACATGTCAATTAAAGAAAAGTAAATAAAAACATTAATCTCTGAAAACATCCTTCCCACACCATGACACCTATTTTTGTATGAACATGAAAGAATGGAAGAACAGGATAAAGAAATTTGGGGTTAGAGAAAAATGTGAGGAATAACTAACATTACTTCCCAGAGTGAAAGGTTTTAGAATTTAGGGAAATATTCAGTTCCAAAAAGACAGTCCTTTGTTTTTGCTGTGTGGCAGCTTAATTTTGGACATCAATGTTGCTTTCTTTAGCAACATCAGACTTGTAGGTATTTGTTGAAGCTTTACCAAATTTTCAGGATGTTTTGGTTGACAGTTACTGAAGAGTTTTATAAGAAACAGTACTGTAATGAGGAAAAAAATACTCAAATTTAATTTTCGGTGAATTTCAGGGAGCTTCGAGGCCTTCCTTTTGGCTGGTCAAAGCCTAATTACCTTTCTAATTAATTACCTGTCATCCCCAAGAATATCTCTCTCAAGTTTTGATCACATATAACTCAAAAAGGATTCGGTGCTTACGTATCTTTTGGTGTCATTCTATGGTTTCATCTACAGAATGGATGATGTTATAGCAAGATGCTCTTTTTGTACTAATGCTTAATACACAGTGCATATCTTAGTTGAGTATGAGTCCTAGAGTTATTATACTGGGCTTTAAAATTTCAGTTGGTGCAATAATTCTTCCTCATTTACTCTATAGCAGAATGGGAAAGTGGTTGGAATTGCATACTACACTTGGCCCTACAATAAATTGGATAGAACAACCTCTAGTAAGCAAAGATCATAAAATTTAGAGGTCATCTAGTCCAGCCTTCTCATTTTAGAGATGAGGATAACAAAGGTTAAAGAGGTTTAAGTGACTTCTTCCTGGTCTCATGACCTAATACTCAACCTTAAATTAATTTTTTTCCCCTTTCTCACTTAAAAGACTAAACACCTTCTAGCTATGCCATACCAAACATATTGGTTTCCCTGCCAATTTACTACAAATATCTATTTCTTTTCCTGCCCAGCAGTGAGGTGGCACAGTGGACAGGGTGCCAGGCTTGGAGTCAGAAAAATTTGAGTTCAAATCTGCCCTCAGACACTTTGTAGCTGTGCAACCCTGGGCACATCCCTTAACTCTGTTTGCCTCAGTTTCCTTATCTATAGAAATGAGCTGGAGGAGGAAATGGCAAACACTGCGGTGTCTTTGCCAAGAAAATCCCAAATGGTGTCATGAAGCATCAGACATGACTGAAACGACTGAACAACAACATTTCTTTTCGTATGCTAGATCACACAGAAAAATCACATACCCTGTTGAATATAAGATTGTGTGTGTGTGTGTGTGTGTGTGTGTGTGTGTGTGTATGTATGTATGTATCAGGGACAAGAGACTGATCAGGTGAGTTCACTGAAGAGGGAACTCCAAAGTGAGGAAATTCTCTCTTCCAATTCAGATTCCCAACTTTCTCTGCAGCTTATAGTCTTAAAAATTGCCTACAGTATTAAGAATTTAAGAGATTTGCCCAGGGTCACACAGTCAGTATGTATCTGAAACAGAATTTGAAAAGAGGTCTTCCTGGCTTCAAGGCCAGCTCATGGTTGCTTACACCAGGCTACCTCTCAAATGGACGTGAACTGGCTAATTTTCTGATAAGTATTTTCAGTAACAGATGACTTCACTGCAAATACTCTGTATCTAGCAATATAATGCAGTAAATTAGATTTATGAACTCATCATGATAAAATTTTAATATTTTACCTTATACATTTCCACTGGATTTGACTTGTGCTTGTATGGTTTACTACTGTTTTTAGACAGCTATTTCCTGATGTTTTTCAAACCTATATTCATAATATGGCAGGATTGTTACATGAGAGTGTGCTGCAGAGTGAAACATTAGTAACACAAACTTTTCACCATTAATATTAAAAAGTGATCATCACAATGCTCAGGGTTGACATTGCTCAATTTTGTGAAGTAGAAGGGAATGGGTTAGAGACAATCCGTCGTGTTTCTTAGCCTTAACCAATCTGCAGAGGTCAGACATGCAACTCTTTTCAGTCTGCTACAGGAAGGAAATAGAACATCTCAAGTCAAGTCAAGAGAAGAATGCAAGCACTAAGTCTTAGCTGGATTCATTTTACCAAATAAAGATCTCAAGTAAGGTATATCGCTAATAGAGATTAGCCTCACTCCTTTACGTACTTGGCAGAAGGGCCCATTTTTCAAGAGATGATATTGATTAGTTAATCCGATTAAATCACCTAGATTTTCTTGAGGAAAAGAAAAACACATTTCTATACTGTTTTAAAGATCTACCACTGAATATATTCTATAGTGCATTATAAGGATGAAGCACTGGGGTCAAGTGCCAACACACATTCATACTGGCTCTGCAGAAATTCTGCCATTACAGCGTCTTTCATCCAAGAAACTCAAAATTACCCTTTTCTAAGTGTCATTGTCTTTTATCATTGATATCACTTCTTATGTTCCAGAAAAACATAACACACTCCAGTGCTTTAAGGATCTGTGATTTCAGAGATGTTTGTTGAGTATTCCTTCTAGTGACGCAGATAGAAAATTCCCAATATTTTATACTTTTTGAGGCTGATGTGGCAGAAATAATTCATCAGCTGATAGCTAAACCTCTGGAGATGAGCCTCTCTGACTTGAGTAAGCTGGTCCCCAGATGACAAATATGTCTTCTATTCTCACACCTGGTCATATCCTATGCATGACCTGCACATTGCAGTGATGTGTGTTCATCCTTCATTGCTGAAGAAGACCATGCCATCAGAGAAATAATGACGACTTGCAGTTAACTTTGTTTTGAGTGAGCGAGGGCTGTGCAGGTCACCAGCCTCACTTCTCCTCCAGAGCCACCTGAATCCAGTGACCAGATATTTATCAAGATGACTGGAGATGACTCAGGATGAGGCAATTGGAGTTAAGTGGCTTGCCCAAGGGGCAAGCTAGGGTGGTGCTGTGCACAGAGCACCAGTGCAGAAGTCAGGAGGACCTGAATTCAAATCTCACCTCAGACACTTGACACTTACTAGCTGTGTGACCTTGGGCAAGTCATATTCCAATGATACTGAAACCCTGTAAGTCATCTTCCAGGCTCCATTCCCCATCCTCCACTAATAGATTCCCTATTTCCATCCCCCTCAACTCTCAACCAAATACCACAAGCCCTTTCCATGTGCCCTCTAGAATGTCTATCCAATGACAATGAACATTCTTTCATTCTAAATCCTTTCTTCTCCCACTCCTTCCATCTTCTAGCTATCACTGATCCCTGACTTCCCTAATGACACAACTCTGGCCACCTTTTCCAGTACTGACTACACCTTTACTCATTCCTTTGGGTTCAATGGCTAAGGAATAAGAGTTAGAATATACTCCTTGTTTCCTGGAAGTGGAATTGGCACTTCCAGGTTTTCCCTCTTCCTCCATCACTCATTAACCTCTCTTCTTTGAGGTTCATGCTGTTCACTATCTACCACTTCATCAAAATCCTGGTAACTGCTATCCAGTTACCCATATTACTGCCCTTCCCTTCCTCAACACGTTTGAGTAAGATTACCAAAGTTTGGTATTTGGTATTTTTTTCCTCTCTTCCCTAACTCCTGCCCTCATATTTGAGAACTTCAACATAAAAATGGACTCTTCCTAAAACACTCTAACCACTCAGTTCTTCAACCTATTCACTTCCCTTGAATCTCACACTCACTTCTGCCATCTAGAAAAATGGTCATATCCTTGAACTCGCAATCATCCACAACTATATAACTTATATGCTCATAGAGTTCCCATAATATATAGAAGTTTTACATCTCTGTCCTCCCTTTCAAACCCTATTCTTCATTCACACCATGTTCTGCAGTTCCTTGATCGCTTTGTTCTCTCCCAGGCAATCTCCCCTGAACTAGCCACTCTCTCCTCTCTTCCCTACCATGAACATTTTGGTGAACCAAACAAACTCTATACTGTCCTCTTCTTTTGAGGCGACAGGACCCTTATCGCTGATTGCACCCTTATAAAGCCTTCACCTTGAACCACTCCTACAATTTACTGCCAGCAGACCTACACATGGGCTACTGAATGTAGATAAAATCACAAAACTGTTCCAACTGTTGCATAAACTCAAATGGGCCCTCACTGTTGCTAGACAATCCTACTATACAGCTCTCATCAACTCTTTTTTTCTTTTTAAATTTATTTACTTAAGTTTTCAACAATCATTTCCACAAAATTTTGGGTTCCAAATTTTCTCCCCATTTCTCCCCTTCCCCACCCCAAAACGATGAGCATTCTAATTACTCCTATCACCAATCTGCCCTCCCTTCTAACATCCCTCCCTTCCCTTATCCCCATCTTCTCTTTTGTCCAGTAGGGCAAGATAACTTCCTATACGCAATTACCTGTATCTCTTATTTCCTAGTTGCAAGAACAGTACTAAACAGTTGTTCCTAAAACTTTGATTTCCAACTTCTCTTCACCCCTCCCTCCTCATCCATTCCCTTTGGGAAGGCAGGCAATTAAATAAAGGCCATACATGTGTAGTTTTGCAAATGACTTCCATAATAGTCATGTTGTATGAGACTAACTATATTTCCCTCCATCTTGTCCTGCTCCCCATTGTTTCTATTCTCTCTTTTGATCCTATCCCTCCCCAAGAGTGTTGACTTCTAATTGCTCCCTCCTCCCACTGCCCTCCCTTCCATCATCCCCCCCACACTGCTGATCCCCTTCAAACCCACTTTCCTGTATTATAAGATAGGTTTTCATACCAAAATGAGTGTACATTTTATTCCTTCTTTTAGTCAAATGTGATGAGAATAAGCTTCATGTTTTTTCTCTCACCTCCCTACTTTGTTCCTCCACTGAAAAGTCATTTACTTGCCTCTTTTATGAGAGATAATTTGCTCCATTCCAT
>CM053774.1:35342004-35402346 GCA_028658325.1 Potorous gilbertii | reverse complement strand
CTCTTCATTCTTGTGTTTGAAAGTCAAATTTTCTTTTCAGCTCTGGTCTTTTCATCCAGAATACTTGAAAGTCCTCTTTCACTGAAAAGCCATTTTTTCCCTGAAGTATTACACTCAGTTTTGCTGAGTAGGTGATTCTTGGTTTTAATCCTAGTTCCTTTGACTTCTGAAATATCATATTCCATGCCCTTTGATCCCTCAATGTAGAAGCTGCTAGATCTTGTGTTATCCTGACTGTGTTTCCACAAGACTTGAATTGTTTCTTTCTAGCTGCTTGCAATATTTTCTCCTTGACCTGGGAACTCTGGAATTTGGCTACAATGTTCCTGTGAGTTTCTCTTTTTTTGATCTCTTTCAGGAGGTGATCTGTGGATTCTTTCAATATTTATTTTGCCCCCTGGTTCTAGAATATCAGGACAGTTTTCCTTGATAATTTCATGAAAGATGATGTCTAGGCTCTTTTTTTGATCATGGCTTTCAGGTAGTCTCATAACTTTTAAATTGCCTCTCCTGGATCTATTTTCCAAGTCAGTTGTTTTTCTAATGAGGTATTTCATATTATCTTCCATTTTTTCATTCTTTTGGTTTTGTTTTGTGATTTCTTGGTTTCTCAGAAAGTCATTAGCCTCCATCTGTTCCATTCTAATTTTGAAAGAACGATTTTCTTCAGTGAACTTTTGAACCTCCTTTTTTATTTGGCCAATTCTGCTTTTTAAAGCATTCTTCTCCTTATTGGCTTTTTGGACCTCTTTTGTCATTTGGGTTAGCCTATTTTTAAAGGTGTTATTTTTTTCAGCATATTTTTGGGTCTCCTTTAGCAAGGTGTTGACCAGCTTTTCATGTTTTTCTTGCATCTCTCTCATTTCTCTTCTCAGTTTTTCCTCCACCTCTCTTACTTAATTTTCAAAATCCTTTTTGAGCTCTTCAATGGCTTGAGACCATTGAATATTTATTTTGGATGTTTGGGATACAGAAGCCTTGACTTTTATGTCTTTCCCTGATGGTAAGCATTGTTCTTCCTCATCCAAAAGGATGGGAGAAGGTACCTGTTCATCAAAAAAGTAACCTTCTATGGTCTTATTTTTTTCCCCTTTTTTGGGCATTTTTCCAGCCAGTTATTTGACTTTTGAGTCCTTGTCAAGAGTAGGGTATATTCTGGGCACCTGTAAGATATCAGTTCATCCAAGGTGTCACAATCAAGCCTGTATTGATCTGGATGCAGAAAGGGACTTTTGTGCCCAGAATTTTAGCAGTTTCCTCTCCATAGGCACCTGGCCTCCAGATCCACCAAGACGGCCCTGGGAACTAATATTCCAATAAGCTGCATGGGCAGGGCCACCATTCAGTGTGAGATAAAGAGTAGCTCCCTCAGGGCTTCTACACAGGGTTGAGACAAGAATCAGCTCCTCAGTGCCCCCAGGGGTTTTACAATCCAACAATGGATGCTGGCTGCTGTAGGGGCTGCGGAAGGAACTGCTGCCCCCTGCTGATGTGGCCTCTGTGGGCTGCTGCCTGAGATCAGAGCTATGGGAAGGTCCTTCTCCATTCCCAGCCAGCAGAAAACACCCTGTCACTGACCTTTGACACCTGTGGGTTGAGGGATCTGTGGACCGCTGCTGCTGTGACTGGAGGTTCTGCCCCTGAGGTGTCCTCCTCCCAGAGTTGTGCCTGCCAAGGCTGGGTTGGACTCTGAGCTCCACTCCACTTCCAGTGCAACTGATGTTTCCCGCGGGCCTTTCAGGTCACCCTGGGCTGGAAATCTCTTCCACTATGTTGTTCTCCACTTCGGCTGCTCCAAAATTTGTTGATAGTCCCTCTCTATAGGCATTTTATCGACTGTGTGGGAAGACCCTGCGTATATATCTCTTTCTACTTTGCCATCTTGTCTCTGCCCTCTCATCAGCTCTTTTCCACTTTTCACAATGATTCAACCAAACCTTTATATTTCGCCTCAAACCTTCTTTGCCCCTGCCACAATCCTCATTTTCTCAATTGAGAACCTTACCTCATATATTACAGAAAAAATGGAAATCATTTACTTTTTTTCTCCTTTCCTCACATCACTTAAATGCCTTCTGCTACAATCTACTCCTTCACTCATTTCACAGAAAGAGGCGATCTTATACCTACCCAGGCTAACGCTTTTACCTGTACAAGCAATTCCATTCTAATCCATCTCCTCCAATAGATTGCTTCCTGTGTTATAACCACTCTATCACTTACCTTCCTTCAGTCTTTCCCTGTCTGTTGGCTCCTTTTCTACTGCCTACAAACATGCCCTTGTCTCTTCCATCTTTAAAAATCCCTCACACTCTTGCTAACTGTTGTTCTATATCTCTTCTGCCTTTTGTGCTAAATTCTTTGAAAGAACAGCCTACCACAGCTGCTTCCACCTTCTGGGCTCTCATTTTCTCCTCAATTCAATCGAGCTTTTCATCCCAATATATTCCATTTTTCTCTAAAGTTACTAATAATCTCTTGGTTGCCAAATCCATTAACTTTTCTCATTCTACTCTATCTCCCTTTATTCTTTGACACTATTAAACACCCTCCATAGACAGTGTCCATTCTCTCCTGCTTCTCCTCCTACCTATCTGATCAATCCTTCTCAGTCTCCTTTGTTGGGTCTTCACATAAATCATATGCACTAACTAGAGGGATCTCTCAAAGCCTGCCTTAGATCCTCTTCATGTCTTTCTTTACATTATTTCACTTGGTGAGCTCATAAGTTCGCATGGATTTAATTACTTCCCTATGCTTATGACTCGTAAATATACTTGTTCTGTCCTAACCTAATAGACAACTTAAACTAAATATTTCCAAAACATTTTGTTAATGCTCCCCTTGGACTGTCTTATTACTATCAAGAGCAACACAGTCCCACTTGTCCCTAAAGTTCATAATCCAGGTGTCATCCTTGACTCCGCAGGTCCTCTCCCTCCACCACCCCATATTCAACCTCTTGCCAAGGCCTTTCAATTCTACCTATGTAGCATTTTTTTGAACATGTGCCCTTCTCTCCACAGACATTGTTCTTGCCCTGGTGCAAGTCCTCATCAATCCACACTAACATACTATTACTATTGTTAATCTGTTTTGTCTGTATTGTCTGTTAGTGGGTCTGCCTGCCTCAGAACTCTCTCCACTCCAATCCATCTTCCATTCAACTGCCAAGGTGATCTTCCTAAAGCAGAAATTCAACCGTGTCACATATATTGACCCATCCTCCCCACCACCTATTGAATATATTGATGGTTTCCTATTGGACCTCCAGATCAAATATAAACTCTTCTGGGATTCAAAGCCATTCATAATATACCCTGCCCCACCATTCCAGTTTTCTTATACTGTACACCTCCCCCTACACATGTACTCTTTAATCCAGTGACACTGGCTTCCTTGCTCTTCCCTAAACAAGGCATTCCATCTCCCATCTCCAGACCTTTTCTCTGGCTATCCCTCATTCCCAGAATGTTCTCCTTCCTTATCCCAGTCCCCTGACTTCTCTCAAGTCCCAAATAAGATAACTGACATCCCATTTTCAAACTCTTCTTAATTCTAATGCTTTTCCTCTGTTAAATATTTACTATTTATTCTATGTGTAGTTTGTTGGACATATTTGTTTGCTTGTTACTTCCCCCATTATATTGTGAGTTCCTTGAAGGTAAGGGCTGTCTTTTGCCTTTTTATTTTTGTATACCCAGTACTTTAGCCTAGTAGCTGGCATGCATACATTATAAACAACACTGCACAGGTGGATAAAATAACACAGATTTCATAAAAAGAAGGTTGACTTTTATACCATTATGTGGAGTAGGACCAAAATGGAGAATGATATATTAACTTAGACAAAAATGGATTGGGAAAAAGAATCCCAACTTTTCTAGTTCAGTAAATCCTGCTTGTTTAATGAAGAAAAAGGCCTAGTAGGATAGTAATCCTTAGGAAGGGAACAACTACAGGATAAAAAGCACCAGAGCAAATTCTTTTCTGCTGTACCTGCTGCTTGCCCACCTGTTGTTCCATGGTACCCATACCACATGACAAGTCTCTCTTCTTCCTATCATATAATTCCTCAATGACATATTTAACTTGCGTTCTTCTTCAAAGTTTCTCATTGGTTATATTTTGCAGCCTGATCCATTTCCCTTTTTATAAGGTAACTTGAATTCTTTGACTACTGTTGTATCCCATGTTTCACTGCCATGTAGTAATACTAGTAGGATATTATGTTAAAAAGATGAACTTTTGCCTTCATGGGAAGCTTTGTGTGACTCATGGAAGTCTGTAATTTACCAAAGGAAAAAAGCAAGCCTACTCTCTTGTTTCTGCTTAACTTGTTGTATATTATATATAATAGATATACCTACTGATGGACAAGACCTATAGCATGTCCATCCAAATGCATATAGACATTCTTTATCTAGTTGGTCTTTCTTGTGCACATAGTCAGGCTAAATTTCCTTGAGCAATTATTATTTTCCCTTGATATTAAATGTTCTATGAACAACATTGCACAAATGGATAAAATAACTACTTTTCATTGTATAAATAAAATAAAGAATAAATAATATTTATTATTTAACTATTATTTACATTAAATTTAATTTATATTAAATTTAATTTAAATATTATTAAATACTATCAGAGTAAAGAATAGTATGTAAAATCAAGCTATATAACACTGAAAGGATACCCAATACACCTTTAGTAGTAAATAGCATGATAGGGATGATAGGAACCTGACTTAGTCTGTTCCCATATGATTTTGATATCTTCTGCTAGGACTCTATATTTTCAGCTTTTTGTTCCTTGAGGCTTAAAGAGCATGAGTATTTGGGATAGTAGCTCCCAAAGGATGGAAGCTTGTCATCTATTAGTTGATGATGATGATGATGATGATGGTGAAAACAGTAATAACTCGAGATAACAAGCTTCTAAAGTGTAATTCTAGATATCGGATCATGTCTTGCTAGGTAAGTGTTAAAGTTTTACTGCCTTCAGCGATGTTGTACACAGTTTCTTTGTAGGCTTTGACAAAGCCTACATTTACCTCTAAGTCTGGTCTTCTTGAAAATCAATATTGTTCAATTTCTGCTGTCAATAACATGGTGCTGAATTAATATCATGATTTACACACACACACACACACACACACACACACACACACACACACACCACACATACACATATAATTCAGCTATTCGTTTGATGTTTCGTTGTGGGCTTATCATTAATGGACTTCATGAGGATATTACCCACTGCAAGTCTTTTCATTCCACTCATAAATATTAGACTCCATACTAAGGTTAATCACTTTTAATTATCTGCAACATATCCCGTGGTATGTACCTGTCAGTCTTTACTACTACATAATAAAGGGATATCTACATGCTTCAACAGTTATTTATTTAGTTTTTTATTTTTATTTTTTTTATCACATGCTTTATAGGGTGATCATTTTATTAATATTGATTTGGTTTCTATTAGACTTTCCAAATCTGTTATAGTTCATTTTATAGCTACAGAGGTATATGCTAAGACTAGTGCAACAGAGAAAATAATTTCCTTAAAAGTATTTTTGACATTCAGTTATAATTTCATGACGCCAATAAGTTTTTTCTAACATATTCAATCATAGCCTTCTGTGCAATATCTTTATGCTTGATGTGGTCTCTAGAGGAGACTCAGGTATTTATAGGTATTAACTTCATCCATTGCTACAGAGTGACCTCTAGATTCAAGTTCAAAGCTTCATTCTTATTATAACATGAATTGGTAGGGTGAAAGGACATTTAAAAAACCATAGCACTTTGCAGGGATGGCCCAGAAACTAAGAGGAAGAGAGAACAGGAATTTACAAAAGTATTTGCCTTCCTCTGGTTTTTAAAATCAGAATTTTTCATAAAGTCTTCTATGTTGAGGTCAAAACAGAGGAACATATAGTTTTCCAGTAAGACCACCTATAAGAAAAAGATTACAATAGCAAAGCAGCTCCAATCAAAGGACAAATAAATATAAAGTATTGTCAGCTACAGATTTTTCTTGTTGTTCAGTCATTTCAGTCATGTCTGACTCTTAATTTCCTTATGTGGGGGTTTCTCGGCAAAGATGCTGGAATGATTTGCCTTTTTCTTCTCCTGTTCCACAGAAAGAGGATGGGAAATAGCAATCTGTGATCTAAGTAAAAATCCCATATACACCAAAGAGAAATTTGTTTGCTTTTGTTGGAATAATAAGGGAAAGGAAGAAAATTTCACCTTAAAAATCTTTAAAATTGCTAGATTTCCAAAGGTCATGCTTTACAGCAATTCAAATGTTTAATGAAGGGGCATTCTAGAATTGTGTTATTGTAGAATTTTAAATACAAGTTGATATGTATTTACACAAGAACACAACTGTTGTCAAATGAACTGTGGGGAAACAAAATGATAACTTCTAATTTTTGAGTCTTTTTCAACAAATATTTGGGCTGCATTGAAGGCTTTATTTTTATACTCAAATTTACAGCTTGTAAGAAATAATTTTTGCCAACTGTAGTATGAAATTAAGAGAGCTTTCAAATCATGTGACTGTTACTCAAACTCCCACAGAACAGACATATTATGAAGGCAGGAAAAAGTCATTTGTTTTGATCTCAAGACCCTGGCTTTTAATTAAAATCCTATTCCTGTCATTCTAGAAATTCTGTGACAACAATGTCATCACACCTTTGTCTCTTAGTGAACTATCCGCTAGATTATGACCTCATCAATGATCTTGGCTTGACTATTTTTTACTCTGTTAGCTGAAAATCTGAGCACAGCACCCACATGAGATCAATTACAGTCCTACCTGGATTGCTTGACTGGAAAATTTAGCTGGAAAACCCATGCTGTATTTTATTTCTGCCTACTAAATACCAACATGCATGCCATGTATGTGTGTGGGCATGGAGGAAGGGGAGAGTGTTTGCAACGTACTTCTCTCAGTAGTATCTTAGAGAAATGATCACGGAAAGTTTGTACACACACAAATATAGAGGAAAGGGTTTTCTAAGAAGAGAAATACACTCTATATCGCAAAAGATAAAGTCGGAGGATTTGTTAGACTTACAATCTCTTTCTAAGCAACCTGGTATTGTGAGAAAAAATGCTGAATTTGGCATAAAGGGGCTTAGGTCCAATCCCTAGTCTTGCCATTTAAAACTTGTGTGACCCTGGAGGCAGGAAAACTTGAGATTCAACTGTTACTATCAACTTACTCTAAGCAAGTCACTTAAATTCTCTGGGCCTCACTTCCCTCAGCTATACAATGAGGGTATGCGAACAGAAATGGAATGTTATAATACAGTTAAGAAATGATTATTAGGAGGAATTCAGAGAAACTTGGGAAGATGTATATGTGTTAATGCCACAAAATGCAATAAGCCTGGCACACCTATTAATTTCCCTGCTTATAAAATCAATTCCTGAAACTAATTGGCAAACTCACAACTTACTCTTTGCTTTGCTTCTTTATTTTGTGATTTGATTTTATTTTGTCAGGATGACAAAAAAAATGTAAATGAAAAAATCACTACAAAGAAGTCAAATTAAGTAACCAAAAAACTCATTAAGAGCCAGGAGAACAGATGAAATATAATTCTTTCATTTTAGTAGATAAGCAAGGAATTCCGAAGGCTAAATATTAGATGCAGCATCAAAGGCAATCAGTCTATCAGTTATCTTTGCTGATCTGTTTTTCATTATGCTAAGGGAGCATCCAAACTGGAGTTTTAGTGGGAGGCATAGGCAATACTCAGAAGTGATACTGATTTTATATGAGGGGACTGGACTAGATGAGTTCTAAACCCTAACTAAATTCTAAATTCTAATTCTAATCCTCTCATGTTATGATCTAATGGGCATTTTTTTACAGCAGTGTGACTTCTGGAAAGCTCCAACCTATAGATTCTGAATTTTAAGTTTCCATTGAACTTGCTCAGACTTCCAGAACAACAGCCTCTTCTAACCTACCATATATACTATTATACCTAGAGTCTTAGTTCAGACTCCTCTCCTTCCTGAGAACTAGAATTATGGTTTCATAGAATATCATAACTTCTAGATTATTGAGTCCAATTTTCTCTATTTTTACAGATGTGGAAACTAAAGCCTAACAAGAAAGAAGGTGAAATTTCTCAAAGCTCCATTCATGTCCTACTGGTGATTCTCCATCTTCTTAGTTTTCAAGGACTCTAATTTAATATGTATCCATTTTTCAGGGGAAATCTGAAGGAAAAGAAGGGGAAAGAAACTGCATTTCCCATGGACCTTTAGGTAAATAACCAGGTAAATAATTCTTTAGGTAAATAAACCATATTCCTATAGGTTTATAACTTTAGAACCTGAAGCAGCTTGAAAACAATCTCATCCAACCTCTTCATTTGACAGAAGAGAAGACTGAAGCCCAGAGATGCTAAATGGTTTGCAAAAATAAGAAGGAACAGATCCAGGATTTGAATCCAGACAATATTCTTGACATTACATGATTTGACTCTCTCCATAGCATGCTTGAGATAAATTTGAATCTTAGATATTTTATATTTAAAAATTATAGTCACTCATAGGGAGTTGGGTTAGAAGGATGCATAGGTGTCATTTACTCCAACTCCTTTTCCAAGAAAAGGGGAAAAAAGACACAGGCAATGGAGAGACTTGGTCAAGACACCAATACAGTAGTTAGTAGTAGAACTCTGGTTTGAACCTGGGTTTTCTGATTATAAAAGTTCTTTCCACTATTTTATGTTTCCTTAAATTAACATGCTAGATTCAATTATATGTTGTGGATGCTTTGTTTACACCATGGTAGGGCATGTAAAAAAGAATAAGACTTTTAAAAATTGCTTTAAGAAAAAAAATCAGGCTTCTTCTGAGTCTAACATTCAGAATCTGAAATGTTTTTCATACTCTTACTTAAAACTTGCAGGTTTCATTGTCCTCTATTTATAGCATATTAGGGCACAGAACTTCAAAAAGCGCAGGGATGTCAAGATTGCATAGCAAATTGGCTTTGAAAAATGACCAGGCCACCCTTTCCTCAGCAGGGACTCTGGGAAAAAAGAAAGTGAAATCGACATTCTGAACCACCAACTAAAAATAGCACTTTGTTTATAAGTTCTGACAAGCCACCGGAGTGTTCTCTCATAAGCACTTTGTCCATAGCTTTCCTATGTATATATATTCCCATTTTCTAGAGCAATAATTTGTGCTCCTTTCATATCTCTTCTAACAGATCAGAAGTCCCCTGAGGACAGGCACTAGGCTTTTGTTTTTCATCTTTGTATTTCAGTGCCTAGCATAGCACTTTGCACATAGAAGGGCTCAAAGTTTCTTGAACAGTTGATATACTGGTATTTTATAAAATTCATACACCACAGTTTTTTGGCCACTCTTCAACTGATGGCCAAACACTTGGTTTCAGTTTATTTTTAATTCAAGTAACAAAAGTCCAGCTACAAATATTGGGTACAGAGACAAAGCCAGATTCTGTTTTTCAGTTCCTTGGTATATGTGCCCAATAATGGGACCTCTGGATCAAGACTTGTTAACTGTTTAAAGACTTTTCTAATAGGATTCGAAATCTTATCTAGAAATGCTGGATCAGTTCCATCAATCATGTATTTATGTTCCCATCTTGCCACAACTCCTCCAAAATTGACTGCTTCCACCTTTTGGCATTTTTCACTGGTTTTACAGGGGCAGGGTGGAACTGAAGCTTGAAACTTCAGAATTGTTTAAATTATTATTTTTTGTAATTTTACTAGTATTTCATATGGCTGCTGATAATTTGCATTTCTTATTTGAAAATCATTTGTTCATATACTGTAAATAAATATCTACAGGGAGCCAGCTAAATAAATGGAGTAATATTAGTGTAATAGAATACGATCACACCTTAGGAAATAATTCCAAAGAAAGATAGTAGGGTTAAAATGACTAAAGCATAAAGAGCCAGGAAAACAAGGCACACGACAGCAATAACAAAAATGAAGAGAATATTCAAAAGCCAATCTTGGTCCAGAATAGGGAATGAAACATATTTTCCTCCTCTTGGTAAAAAGGAGAGGAGAAACTACAGAACCAAAGACTGTACACTTTGTTGTTGTTTGGTTAGTAGGATTTTTCTTAATTTTTTTTTCTTGTTTTAAGGGAAAATTCAATGAGGAGGAGTATATATGAAAATAACTTCAGCATGAAAAGTAATCTCATGGACCACACAAAAACAGGCAGAGAGTCAGATCAGGTCCTCCAGCTGTCGTTTGCCAACCTCTGGCACACTGGATAAAGAACTGTATTTAAAAGTTAAGAAGATCTGGATTCAAATCCTGACCTGGTACATAGTAGCATTTAGCCTCAAACTGCCCCAGATAACTTTCTAAAATGTTAAGATACAGATAATTTGCTGAGCTGCATTAGTGGAGGGAATTTTCACACCAAGTGCTTCTTTGCATCAATGAAATCCTCAGAATAAAAATGAATAAGCACACAAAGTAAAATATATCAATAAAACTTCTAAAAAAATAAAGATGTACATGATGGGTGGCACAGAAATGCCCATCTACATACACCTTTATTTTGCAAAGAAAAAACTTGATAAGAATGAATGGGAGATATCCTTTGAGGTAGCTAATGAAATGCTGCCATTTGCTGGGCACTCTTCCACAGTTTTACTCTTGAAGTTTACAATGACCTACCCAAACCTCTGGGTATTGTTGTTTGATCAAAGTTGCTTAATATTTCTTCTGTGTGTGCTTCAAAAATATGAAATTAGCATCAGTCTGGGCAGCAGACTGCATCCACGTATATAATAGTTTCCCCTGATTCGTGGCTTAGCAAAAATATTTAAGACATCTGGGTTTGCTTCCTTTTTCAGCCAAAAACCTTTGTGTCATTTTTTTCAACTGGACATTAAGTAGCACATATCCACAGCTACCAGAAAACCCCTGGGGGTACAAGACTCTTCCCCTTCTTTTCACCTTTTTCACCTCTCCTGGACTTAGCAGTTTCTCACACACATTTAGAACTGAAAGGGACCTTGGAGATCTAGTCCTTCCTCAAATACTTTTTACAGAAGAGGAAAGAAATGAAGGTCCTCATAGGAGAAGTGTCCCACAACCTTCCCTTCACCCAGAATCACAATATTGGAGTGATCTTTGTCTCCTCCATCTCCCTTTACTAAACACAGTAAATTTTGCAATTTCACCTCCACATTATCTGTCCTAACAGCCTAGTTCAGGGCTTTATCATCTCTTACCCAGACTATTGAAATAGTTTATTAATTGGTTGCACTGTGTTAAGTCTCTCTCCACTCTCCACTCCATCCTCCACAAATTCAAAGTGATTTTCTTCAAATTCAGGTATGACCATGCCACTCTTCTGTTCGATAAACTCCAATGGCTCTCTACTAGCTCCACGATTCAATACAGATTTCCAACCTTATTATACGTTACTACCCTTCACAAACTCGAACATGGGCCCTCACACATAGAATTTCATCTCCAATTCTATGACTTAGGCTATCCCCCATTCCTGTAATCATTTCCTCTTTATCTTTGTTTCCTAGAATTTTTTAGTTTCTTTCCAAGCTTAACTCATTTACTACCCTTATATGAGGACTTCCCTGACTCCAACTAATGTGGCTTCCTCAAAAATAAATTGTAAAATATATTCACATGTGTGTGTGTCTGTGTATGCAAGAGTGTGTGTGCATGCACACATATAAGGCTGACTATGAGACATTCTCCTCAACTGAATGGCAGGACTCCCACCCAAATGAGAGAGCTTATTTCTGATTAAAGAATAAAGTGAATAGAATCCATGTGAATTCAGGCCCACTGTGATTAACTTAAATGGTCAGAGTGGAGATGAGTTTCTTTGTCCAAGAGCACAGACTTGATCAAAAGTCAGTTCCCAGCCCCTCATTAGAAAAGCCCCACCTCTCATTATAACATTCATTCTCTATTAACCAATCAGAGTTGATTTCCTGAGTTATTTAAGTATTCAAGGACCTCTCTGCTGGGTCTTTCTTACCAAGAGAACCACTGACCTCAATTTATCGATTATCTGCCAGCCTAACTAATAAACTGAATATCAATTACCCAGAAACTATGTCCCGCAGGCTTTTTATCCCTCACATAGTGGAACAGCAATGTGGACAAAGGATTATAGTTCAAGAGAGCTATTAGGGTCTATTTCATCATTCTCCACTTAGTGTTTAATTGCTCACTGGTTAGTATAATCTTTATTAAAAATTCAATGCTCTTTTTCTTTTCTTATTTGTATCTCATTGCTAAACGAGTGCCCAGCATAGTAGATGCTTAATAAATGTTTAATGAATTGAAGAGAAAAAAATGCTTCAGTTATATCCCTAGATTGTACTGAAAGACAACACTGACAGTTTGCAAATGCATACCTTAATGCCCTAGCCTGTATAATTTAGGCACAGAATTTGCTTCTGGATCTTAATTTATGGATTTTTTTGGTTTGTTATAAATAGATCCTGTCAGAGAGACAGAAGGACAGATGAATCAGAAGCTTGCAATAGTTGAAATGAAGAAAACAAATAAAAGTGCCCTTTCAATGTTATTTCCAAAGTAAATCTTGTCTCTACTAATCTGGACCAAAAATTTAAAATCTAGTATATACAAATACCTAACCCTAGCAGCTCCAAAAGAGCAGGAAAGAAATTGTGCCCCATCTGCTTTTCTTAACTTATTTTATCGACTATTCCCTTTCTGCTATATTTTAAAGAAGGAACATTAACATCAACTCCCAACCCTTCCTTTTACATCATAGCTATTCATTGGTTTTCCTAATCCCCTACTTTCTATCTACAGAGTCCTTTTCTTTCTTCACCTGCCTTTTCCATTTCAACAAGCATTTATTAAGCGCCTATACTATGTGCAAGGTATTAGCATGACTTACTTCATGCTGGGTACAAAAGACAAAACTGAGATGCTCCTTTTCCTTAAAGGACTTTCAGTCTATTGAGGGGACTGGACCGGAAGGGGAATTTTTTTGTTCCTCTCTGAGAAGAGGAGAGAGAGAGAGAGAGCTGCCAGTCAATGACTTCTACTGTCTCATATGGAGCATGGTCTTTGATGCAAAGGAGAGGGAAGAAAAGATGGTGTGGAAAACTTCATGAAAGGAGGAGTCTGGAACAGCCATTAAAACTATGATAGAATCAGTTAGACAAGAGACTGTTTTACTACGGGTAGTTAAATGACATAGTAAATTGGTAGAGCACTGGACTTAAGAGGCAAAAAGTCCCGAGTTCAAATCCTACCTCAGACACTTAACTAGTTGTGTAACCTTGAACAAGTCAGCTAACTATTCTTAGCCTCAGTTTTCTTCTTTGTGAAATGGGAATGACAATACCAACTTATCTGATAGGATTGTTGTGAGGATAAAGTAAGATAGTATTTGCAAAGAAAACTACAAACCTTAACAGTGCTATTTGAATGCTAGTTATTATTAACTATTCTTATTGCTACTGTAAGGACCTAGATGAAATGAGATAATATAATTGTAGAAGACTCAGATTTCATGGTAGGGAACATGACTTCCTCTAGTTCCTCTCTACTTTTCAAGCAAGTAGGAACACACACAATCTAAAAGATTTTTTCTCCAATTCCTAGTGGAAATCCTACCTATCAGATGCTGTCAGAATAAATGAGGTTCCCTTCCCCCAAAGGGAATGGAGACATGTAGAAGTATCTAGAACAACTGATGAGTTCGTAAGACAACCTCTGGAACCAAAGGAATTCCATCAACTTGTGTTGCATGTATGTATATAAATATATCACTGGAGGAAGAAATGGAAGACCACTCCAATACTTTTGTCAAAACAGTCAGACATGACTGAACAATTGAATGACAATATGAACATATGTGTATGAATGGAGATAGGTGAACTATTAATTATTGGCATATTGAAAGTATCTGCGGTCTGCCTATCCTACACTGCATTTACAAAAGATTCGATCCTTCCTTTGCCTTAGTATCAGACCTTATCAACTTTAATTCTGATAATCTGGGTTGCAGCATGGATTACAATATGCCAGAGCAAAATTAAGACCCAAGGGATCTGGGAAAGTAGGAATATGTTTTCTTGTGTTTTTCAACATTAGTTTGTATGCTATTAATAAACCCTATAGTGAGATTAGAGGTGGTGGCTGTTGTTGAGTAGTTTCAATTGTGTCCAACTCTTTGTGACCCCATTTTGAGGGATTGCTTGGCATAGTAGTTTTCCATTTCCTTCTCTAGCTTTACAGATGAGGGACTGAAGTAAAAACACGTGAAGGGATTCTTCTCAAATCATACAGCTAATTAAGTGTCTAAGGCCAGATTTGAACTCATGAAGATTGATTCCAAATCCAGCAATCTATGTACTATGTACTATGCCACCCAGCTGCCTTTAAGGTTAGAGGTAGGTGTAACAATACTTGCTTTATGTCAGATCTAGAACTGTATTAGCATGCCATTTCTTCAAGATCTACCTCAAATGCAAACTTCCATAAAGCCTTTCTTGACCTCTATTAACACGATCCACATAAATGATCTTTCTTTCCTCAAACCTCCCAGAGGATTTTGTTTGTACTTACTTTACTTATGTATGTACTATTTCCTATTTTGTTTTGGTTAATGTACCTAGGTGTCTTATCTCCCTCTACTAGACTATAAGCTCCTTCACTGTAGGAAATTATATCTTATTTATCTTTGGGATCTCCTCCACCGTCTACTGCCATCTTCTACCCACAGTAGGCCCTCAACAAAATAAATAATTAAGCTGAACTGTTGATGTACATTCAAGATTCGTTTGTGGTTACTACATTCAGGCATTAGGGAAATCAGATGTGACCTATATCTAACTCTGCCCCTCCCTCCTTCTTCTGCCCTGGGTGCTAGACAGATCTTAGTTCAGTTTAGCTTTCATTATGTTGGATACTGATGGTTTACTGGCATTGCCTGGATAATATCAGAGGTGCACCCTTTCTTAAGCAAATATGATATATAAAGAGCAAATCATGACAAAAGGTAAATTCTAAAGGATTCACCATAGGTGGTGGTGGTGGTGGTTGTTTCAAACAGCATGACCATAACCTTCTCTCCTTCCATCACTCACTGCGCTTCTCTCCTTCCATCACTCACTGCGCTTCTCTCCTTCCATCACTCCCTGTGCTTCTCGCCTTCCATCACTCGCTGCGCTTCTCTCCTTGTAAGCCCCTATCCTGTCTCACAGAACACACTGGATCTCAAGCTCAGAAACTTACTTTCTTCTCTTCAAAATCTCAACCTTTTAATTACTAGTTAAACCTTATACTCTCCTGGAGAACTGAATCCCTTGCCCCATTGTCCTATCACAGCCCATCCTTTTATAAACCCAAACCTAGATGACTTGGTGAGCCATCTGCCTTCTCCCAAGCTACAGGGAATTGATTGGGTTCACTTCAAATTTGTGTAATCCAACCTCAACTGAGCCCTACACTACAGTGCCATCTCTCCCAAACTACTTAGCACTTATTTTCTTGGTATATATTAACTTTATATTTATACCACATATCTTTTCACATATACTTGGTGCTCTCTCAGAATATAAGCTCAGTATAAGTAGGGATTATTTCATTGTTTTAACTTTCAAAGCCAGTGCCAGCACAGTGTAGCTGCTTACGTGCTGACTCATCAATTAAATTCATGTACATTACTTTTCCCTCCCCCACCTCAACATGCAATAAAAGATCGTATCTCATACTTTACCATAAAAAAATGTGAAAATACAATATATAACCTTGATTTCTCCCCTCTCCTCCATAATTCCATATTTCAGATCACCTCAATGCCATTCCCCATTTCTCTTCCCCCATTAGAATGTAAGCTCCCAACAAGGTGGGACTGTTTCCCATTCATTGTATCTGTATCCCCAGTGCCTGGAGATACATAAAAAGGGGTTTAGTAATGACTTGTTGATGGATTTTAAAACCTTCACCTGACTCTACAATCTCCTCCGTCTATCACTGTATATGTCTCCTTCCTTTCATCGCCTAACTCCCACAAAAAAGATACCTATCTACTTCTCCACTTATTCACCTTCCATCAAGTCTCAATCTTTTACAATCTGGTCTTTGTACTAACCACTGGACTGTAACCATTCTCTCCTCTGTCACAAATGAGTTCTTTATTGTTAAATCCAAAAAACTTTCCTTGGTCCTCATCTTTCTTGATCTCCATAGCATTTAATACTGTTAAATACTCCCTCCTTCTGGATAGTCTTTTCCCATGTTTTTTTTTTCTGGTTCACTTTCTAATTGATATATCCTTCTTTGTTTCCTTTCCATCCACCATCCCTGCAAAGACATACCCCAACACTCTGTCCTGGGCCTTTTCTTATCTCTATGTCCTTTCAGTCATTTCATCGGGAGCAGTGGTTCTCAAGATATGATTCTCATACTTGCTCAAGGAATTCATGAGGGCAACATTCTTTTCATAAAAATACTAAGACATTATTTCCATTTTCCATTCTCATTTTCTTATAAGTATACAGTGTAGTTTTCCTAAAGCTATATGACTTCTAAATTAAAGATTTAGCTGCAAATATGAAGATTTAATTTAACAGTTAATATTACAATATTATGAGAGTTAATAAAAAATAATAATAATTCATTTGTAGAATTATGCTTTTACCTTACAAATGAATAAAGCTACAAATGTGGCTGGACTTGCTATTTTCTTATATCTGATCTACATCAGCATTAACTAATCATTAAAGATCTTTTATGTAAATGCTTTCATGTAAACACAAGTGGTACTAAAATATTTAAAATGTCAAATCAACTTTTTTGAATGCCAACTGTATCAATGTTTACATTAATGAAGCAAAAACAAAGTGTCTCTACCTGGAAATCCCATAGGTATCTCAAACTTAGCATGTTTCAAACTGAACTCTATTACCTCTAGTTCTAAACCTACCCTTCCCTCCCAACTTCCCTATTTTTGTTAAGGACCACATCACCAGTCACTCCAGTACCATTGGTTTCTCATGCTCTGGCCTCACCTTCCCTTCAAAATCTCAACCCTTTCATTACCAGGTTTACAACCTTGAAGCCAATCTCAATTCATCACTTCTACTCTTTCCCACACACCATCTGCTTCCAAGTCTTATCAATTCTATCTCAACTTCTCTCCCTTCTGTCCTCTTCTTTCTGCTCATACCACAAACAGCTTGAGCATTTATCACTTTTCTTATAAACTACTGCGACATGGATCTTCCTGAATTCAGTGTTTCTCATTTTTAATCTGTCGTCCACACAGCTGTCAAAATGATATTCTCATAGTATAAATGAATATAACCAGTCACACCTTCTCCTTTATCACCTCATTTCCAGGATAAATGACTCAGTTTGGAATTTAAAGTCCTTCACAATCTGGTTTCAGCCCAAATTTCTAAGCCAATTACATTATAATCACTTCTCTCTCTACCAGAATATGCCCATTTGCTCTTCTCTATTTACAACTTCCCATCTACTGCCTCTGTGCCTTGTCTCTCATACCTGGAATGCCTCCAGCACCACCCAATGAAATCAATTTCATGTCAAGAACATCAAGCTCCTTTCAAGGCTCAATTGCTACTTCCTTCAACAGATCTTTCCTGATTTCTCCTCTTTCTGGTACCTTCCTCCTAACTGCTTCATATTTATTTTAAATATATCCTGCATTTTTCTTCTTCAGTCATTTCAGTTGTGTCTTTGTGACCTCCTCTGGGGTTTTGTTGTCAGTGATACTGGAGTGGTTTGCCATTTCCTTCTCCAGATCATTTTATAGATGAGGAAACTAAGGCAGACAGGATTAAGTGACTAGCCCAAGGTCACACTGCAAGTAAGTGAGGCCAAATTTGAACTCAGGAAGATGAGTCTTCCTGACTTCAGAGGAGGCATTCTATCGATTGTGCCACCTAACTGCCTGCATTTACTTATTCACAAATATGAAATTACGGCCAAAGTATATACACAGTGTTCTGGCGACACCGGGTAAGGGGACCATACTCAGACCAGCTAGCAACTGAAAGACAGGAACCTAAAAATTCTCCAATCTGATGACACAACTCAATCATTGTGGTCCCACTTGTAATAAAAAGTAAATAGTTCCAGTTTTTAAAGAATGAGAAAATCAAAATCAGGGAAGCAACCCTGAGTACTTAAGTTGCCTAGGAGTAATGAGGAAACTTGCAAAGGAAATTACCTTAAATGGACTACATCTTCAAAGTCTATTATAAAGACTGATGAGAAGGAATCACAGCTGGGTGAAAACAGGGCAATATAACTTCTTTTAACTAAACACTTCGATATTTCAAGGAGTTAGTATTTCATCCAGTGGCCCTATTCTGCTATTCCTACAGACTGTAACCTAAAAAAAAAATTATCACTTGCTATTTAATGTTTTGGTGAGGAATCTTCCCCTAATTTGGCTAAGTTGATACTTTCAAGATAAACACACATTCACTGGGGACTGTATTTTTTTAAGCTTTCCAGTATGGCAGGAGGTGTGACCATTCTGAATCACCTCCAGGCCACAATGAGGCTTTTCAGCAGGGCTTTAGAGGAGGTTACCCAAAAAGAAAAGGGGAAATGAAGCTATCTCAATAACAGCTTTCTAATATGTATGAAGTTTGTCAATAATCTCATCATATACGGATGCATTTTCATTTCTCCTTTGCCCAAAGGCAAATATCTATTACTGGAGCTTATGAAACTCTATCTAACACACACTAAGGGAGAAACAAATGATTTCAGGTGTCTCAAAGAAAAAAAATAAATGGAAAAAGAAGTAACATAGTCACCATGGAAATCCTTGAATAGGAAGGGTCTTATATTTCATTCCATGCTCTCCTTCCTAACTTCTACCTCTTGCAAACCTGAGATCTTTTCAAGACTCAGCTCAAGTATCACCTTCAAATGAAGTCTTGTCTTTTCCCTTATTGTTACTTGTTCCTGTCTTCCCAAAATTACTGTGTGTGTGAGTGTGTGTGTGTACATGCACACACTCATGTTTTTTAGGAGAGCATCTTCTCAAGGCAGAGAGAATCAGCAGAGAATAAAACCAGTGGAAAGTTTAGCAAAATATCCAATGAAGCTATGTCATTCCAAGGGTATTTAAAGAGAAAATCAAAAGAACAACAAATGGAGGGAAAAAAATGGAAAAGAGCCATAAAAATCACTATACCAAAATGGTTTCATCATCAAGGAATGGGAAAAATCTAGACTTAACATCACTGTCAGAGACATGCTTGAGCAGTTGAACTGAACCAAATATAGACAGAGGCTGTTGCAGGAGACGCTGCTATGAGGGATCAATATGCAAGGTGTCTGAAAGAGATAATGCTCAAAATATGTGTGGGGGGAGGGAGGGCAGGCAAGAAATCCCAGATCTTATGAAGACCCACCCCACCAAAAAGCATCTGCAAAAATATTGTTAATGATCAACTAATATACCTACTCTCCAACTGACATAAAATCCTTTTTTCAGTTATCTATATATAAATCAAGATTATTAATAAGAATGAGCAGGCTTTAGGATATGTAAGTAGGCTCACTAATCATAGATTATGAAGCAGTTAGTTAATATATAGAGCACAGAACTTGGGAGTCAAGAAAATGAGAGTTTCGATCCTGCCTCAGACTTGAATAGCAAAGTCACAACCTCTGTCTGCGCATCCATAAAATGAAGATTTTAAAGTGCAAAGCAAATGTTAGCTATTTTCATCTAATGTTAGTAGATTAGATCAGGTAACAAGCATTTAGTAAATATTTACTTAGAGAGCATCTAGAAGGCAATATGGAAGGCGAAAGCACAAAGCAGCTGGGGGAATCAGGAAAGGTCTCCTGCAATAAGTAGGATTTAAGTTGAGTCCTGGAGTTGTGAATGTATCCAACAACTCTGGAGAGAAATTTGGAACTATGCCCTTTAATTGTCTAGACCCTTTGATCCAGCAATACCACTATTAGGTGTGTCTCAAAGAGATCATTTAAAAAGGAAAAGGACCTACATGTGCAAAAATGTTTATAGCAGCACTTTTTGTGATAGTGAAGAATTGGAAATTGAGGAGATCCCCATCAACTGGGGAATGGCTGAATAAGTTGTGGTATAGGA
This sequence comes from Potorous gilbertii, assembly GCA_028658325.1. Taxonomy (NCBI): domain Eukaryota; kingdom Metazoa; phylum Chordata; class Mammalia; order Diprotodontia; family Potoroidae; genus Potorous; species Potorous gilbertii. Next base: position 35,382,181 of record CM053774.1, on the reverse strand, counting down.
ATGTAATGGAACACTATTGTGCTACATGAAATGTCAAGCAAGATGACTTCAGAAAAACCTGGAAAGGATACAAAATGAAATAAGCAGAATCAGGCAAATATTGTACACAGTAACAACATATAATTGAAAGCTAGATGTACTGCAAAGTTAGAGATGACACGACTTGGCAATTAATCGGATATGGGATGAGTGACAATGAGGAGTCAAGGATAACATCAAAGTTAGGAGTACAACAAGGTAAAGTTGTAGAAAGGGGCAGTTTGAGTCTAAAGAAAATGAGTTCCATTTTGGATATGTACAGTTTGAGATACCTACAGGGAATCCAGCTCAAGATGTTTATAAGGTAGAGGATGATGTGAGCCTGTAACTCAGGAAAGTGACTAAAATTGCGTTTACATGCACACATACATATATGCATATGTTTATACGCATGTGTGCATGTATATATTATATACATGTTTCTCTGCATGAGTATACACATATTTTGGAAACATCTTCATAATGATGGAAATTGAACACATGGAGTTTGATGACGTCACCAAGTGAGAGAACACAAAAGGAAAAGAGCAGAGAATTCAGGTCAGAGACTTGGGGGAGATCCAAGGTTTAATGGGCTTGACCTGGAGGAAGATAAGGCAAAAAAAACATTTTATTCAGTAAAGCAAAATACCCCCTTAAAGGATCTTTGGCAACAAAGTGGCTCTAATCCATATATCAAAATCATTCAACATTCCTTAAAAGACTTAGAAGAAATGAGACTATTCAACAATCTTCTAATCACAAGCAAGTACAGTATAAAATAAGGAGATATATGTTCTTTACCAAAGGGTTCACCATTGTGATAGAGGAGATCCAAGATGGATTCTGGTTGAAGAAGGTTTCTGTATAGAAGATGAAGGGGAGAAGGGAAAGGGAATATACATTTATAAAGGTCTTACTATGTCCCAAGCACTATGTTAAGTGCTTTACAAATATTATCTCATTTGATAAGGTACTCTGGATGCTCCCATTTATAGATCATATTTTGCTGATTGCATCATGTGTTGGAATGTTTGAGTCTCTAGAAAAAAATCTGCAACTACTCAAAAGAATTTGACTTGTTCCTCTGTACAGAAAAGACCGAGTGAATGAAGGATAGGTGTTTCCCATTGTCAGAGACAACCTATAGAGTTTGTCCATAAGTACAGGCAATACAAATGGACAAACGGGGCCTTGAACATAATCTTTTAAGAAAAAGAATTAAAATACCCTAGTGTATATGGAAGGGAACATTAAACTAGCAGACATTCCTCATTACTCAGGGGTTGGGTTGGGGAAAGATTTTGATTTGTTTCATTTTTACTTCAACTTTCTAGATCTTATTGACCATTAATGTTGATCAAATTTGTGCAGCTTGAGGAAAAGAGATGGAATCCTGCTTTTCAAGGACAGGAAAAAATATTTGCCAGGTTGTACTGCAATTAACAATTAACCTTTTCTCCCTCCTCTTAAGCTTGGAGAGGTAGGTGGGGGTACATATGAGTTCTAAGACACCCAAGACCCACAGAAATACCCCTATACTGTAGACTTCTACACTCTCCCATGTAGGAAGAGGTGGGGAAAGCAGCTGCTTTAACCTGAAAGGCATTGCATGGGCCCACTCTTACTGCAGAACCTAGCCCAAGTAGGGTAGAGAAAACTTCCAAGAAGTGTTGCTAAGGGCTAGAGGGTTCTAATTGTTCAGGTGCCAGTGAGTTTGGGGCTTACAGGGCCTCTGCCTTAGCTCACAAGTTCTATTTAGTGATTAGACTTATCTGTTCCTCTCCCTACCAATATAAGGCAAGCTCCTTTGAGGGCCAAGACATAGCTTGTCTTTATCTTCAATGCATAGCATTGTGCCCTGTCAAACAGCAGGTCCTTAATGCTTGTTAAATGGAGAATCATGCTAATACTCTTTGCTTTTATGTTTCCAAATATGATTGGTAAGCTGTATTTAGTCTCTAGCTCCAAACAAAGACACCCACAGAGTTATTTAACTTTAAACTCACCCTGCAAAATCCTTGTGACTCAATAAGAGGAATCCTTTTGGCAGGAGGAGTATCCTGTGGTAATAAATGATAGGGCAGGGTTTGTAGAAACTGGGAAGGTCGGGAGGCAAAACACTTTGTATTTGTATTGTGCATTTATCAAGCTCTGCTTTGTAGTAGGGTTATTTATGTACATGATCTATTTCCTTATTAAATGTTAAGCTCCTTATGGGCAGAGACCTTGTCATACTTATCTTTATCTTTCCTTGAGTGCTTAGCAGAGTACACCATAAATTTGTTGAACTGAACCAAGACGCATATACAAGCATCTACTATTTTATATGGTGTTTTAAAACATTTTCTCCCCACTTCTGTAAACTTAATTTCCTACTATTTGTGAATGAAAGGCAAATCTACCTGGTAACCATTTATGCCAGGCAATAAATAATTTTTTTTTGGACAAGACAAGGAATGCCGATATCACTTATTTACTTTCTTGCACTACATGGAAGGTGAGTAAAGTGAAGCTGAGCTGAGAAAACTTATGGTTTATTTTGGTTCTTGCTGAAAATATTGCTCTCCACAGCAGGGAAGACAATTAATAAATTTAGAATTTAGGGTGTTATTTACATTTCTACTGTCAACATTGATAATTTGTTAGTTTAAGTAAAACTTTTCCTCTTTTGTTTGTTGACCAAGTCTGGGTCTTTGGTATGAAATAAAAAAATAAAATAAAACAAAATAAAATTTAAAAAAAATATGTCTTTTACCTAGGTCCTAAGAGCCTAGTCCAAGCAAGCAAACAATGTTTACATAAAACAACAATCATTGAAAATAAGTGGAAACAGAACCACAATCAGTGAATTCTCTAATGATTATTCTAATAAAAGGCTGCAGTCTTGGACATTGCATATATATTCTATGATCCATGTATAGATACACACAATGCTAGAGAAGTTGGGGCAAACATTCATGAGTTCCCATGAATGCAGGATTGATGTGGAATTAGAAGAAGGGACAGGGAAGTTGGAGGCCAACTTCCTCATTGCAAAGATGGGAAAACTGAGACCCTAAGAGCCCTGCTCAAAATCCCAGAGATGGTGATAGAAGTAGTCTGACTCCAGTTCAGTGGGCTTTTGCCACTGTAGCTCAACATGTAAAGTAGGATAGTTATTTCACTGCTTAATAGCTCCGATAGCAAGCACAAACCCCTTGCCTCTGTTGCTAATTTTTTGGTCTCCTCCACCCCTCATCCGCAGCCAACTATGTTTCACCCTAAATTAATGCTATCGTTTTCAATCATTGATGCTGCATTCTTCCTCAGCCTCTGGGACATGATGTGTTTCTGAAATGGATGAGAGCAGAACAGACAGTGATATTTTTCATGTTATCTATAATTGCCAACAATTCCTCATGTTTATGATCAAACTCCTTTAAAAACCCTTGGCGTCATATCATACAAATCTTGACTTTCAGGTACTTACTTTTCCCTCCAACTAATCTAAAGAGCAAAGCTGAGAAAGCTTCTTTAAGTATAATATTTCCCCAATTTTTTCCTCTTCTGAAGATATTTTTAAAAGGCCATTTATTTTCCAAATCACTACTAATAAGGTTCTTTTCTTCCTCTTTCTCCTCCTCCTCTTTTTTTCTTAACTACCTTTAACCACTCTTCTTCCTCCATCAAGTACAACAAGGCTGCTGGTACCCTCCTTCAGGGTAATAGCACAAATGTCAACCAGATTTGTTGTAGGCTTAAATTTCTTTTTTATAACCTTTTCTTTCCCTCCTCCTTCCCCTTCAGTGGGCTGTGTTAATGATTAGAGTAAAATGTTCTTCCATCTTTAACAAAGGGCAATTCCCCCTGCCCCTACCCCCAAACCCCAACTTCCAGATAGCAGAGAATCAGTCAGGGATTTAATTCTCATTAATCTTAGTTTACTGCTTGGACAGCTCATGAATTACAATCAGTTCTTGTTATACCTCTGCACGCAGAGAAAATTATTGGGGGAGGGGAAAAGAGAAGGGGAGATGAATTTGAACACAGTTGTACCATGAGATGTCCTACCTACTGAAAGAGAATCATCTCCAGGTTTTGCAGTAATCAGTCTGTAACTGATGTGATCATTGAACATAACAAGATTTCTCCTTAGATTTGTCTATCAGAAACAGATCTAATCTAGAAAATGCAAACTCTTGAAGACAGGAAAAAATTTTAACTGAATATACTTTATGTACTGTATACTATATCCAGGTATAATGCACATTGCCTGCCAGGGCCATGCTGGAGAATAGCGAAGTCAGGTGAGGAGGAGGCTTATTATGGTATTATAGAAGATATTAACTTACCTCATCATTAGCCTTTGCATTTGTTAATGTTTCTAAACAAGTAAGGTATCTAGCATTTTTTCCCTCGGCTCCACTTTCAGGCATATGGCATGTTGTTCATTTGCAATTTTAATGGCATCTCTAACTCATAAAACCATTATTTCTTCTTCTGCTAGCTTATTAGTCTATTAACAACCTCACACTGTGAAAACAAATTGGAATCAAGTAACCTGCCCAGCTTTTGACACCGCTTTTCAGCTCTTTAACAATCTCTTCAGATACTGTTTAAATCTAAATATAGAAGCAAAGACTACCCAGATGAAATAATTTAGTATCTCTGTGATTAAAGCAAAAACATGCAATCATCAGTTTCGAGCCTCCAAGCCAGGCTCAGACTGTCATATCTGATCATTGTTCATTTTGATCTATTAGTTCCAAAGTTACTTGAGACTATGAGGAGCTTATGTGTTTAAAGATGTCAAGCTGAGAAAAAAAGGAATCCACATGTTTTACAAGATCTCTTCTCCAGACCTGTCCATTTCTCCTTCTTTACTACCACTAGTGCTTGCCCTCAGGCATCCTGCGTCCTTCCTAACCAGCCTCCTTTTTTAATATACTGCCCAGCACAGAAGAAATAGGACTTTTACTCTAACATATATGAAGTGCAAAAGCAGAGCAAGGGGATCACAGCATGCATTTCTTTCTGTGCATTATATTCACAATTTTACATCAAAAGGAGGACAATTATGAAATTCTAAAAACCAAGTTATTACAAAATTATATTTTTAAAAAATATAAAAATGGAAAATAGTGAAATTAATGTACTGTGGAGTTGTAAAGTGTTCCAACCATTCTACAGAACAATTTGGAATTGTACCCAAAGTACTATAAAACTAAGCATATCATACCCTTTAATCTAGAAATTCTACCACTAAGTCTATACCCCAAAGAGATCAAAGAAAAAGGACATATATATACATATAAAAAAATATTTATAACAGTTCATTTTGTGGTAGCAAAGAATTTGAAATTGAGGGGATGTCCATCAATTGAGGGATGGCTGAACAAGTTGTGGCAGTTGTGGCATATGATCGTGATGAAATACTATAGTGCTATAAGAAATGACAAGCAAGATGATTTCAGAAAAAACAGTAAATACTTACATGAACTGATGCAAAGTGAAATTAGTAGAACCAGAAGAACATCGTATACAGTAACAGCAATATTGTATGATTACTTATGAATGACTAATGCTATTCTAAGCAATTCAATGTTCCAAGACAATTCCAAAGGACTTACGATGAAAAATGATATTTACCTCCAAAGAAAGAAGTGATAGAGTTTGAATGCAGATTGAAGCTTACTCTGTTTTAACTTCCTTCATTTAACTTCCTGGTTATTTTTTGCAACATGTCTAATATGGACTGCAATAGCTTATTCACTGTTGGTATTGCCTTTAAGACTGCAGGGTTTAACCCTGGCCATAGATAACAAATGACAAAATGTACTTCCCTTCTCTCTGTTTAGAAGTAGGAGATACTTCTAAATGTCTCATTATTTCTTCTTCTGCTAGCTTACTATCCTATTAATAGTGAAGACTTCTCTCAAGGAGGATTAGGTTGATAGGAACAGTTTGTCCCAGAGCCCACAAAGGCAACTAAAGCAGGCCCTGGTAGAGTGCATAGAACTTGGCCAGACATCAAACACCCTAAAGTCGTTCACTGCATTTAGAGCCTTCACCAGTCATCCTAACTTTTGCCTTGGCTCTGGACTTTGAAAGAGAGAGTCAGATTGATGAGTTGGTGCAACTCTGCCTCACTTAAATCCAGTTCACTTGAGAGTCAAGACTTCATTCCACGATGTCACTGGTCCTCTTTGAAAATGAATGACAAAGAACAGTCTATTTGCAACTAGAAGCTCAATATTCCAATATAATCATAGATCCAGTCCCTAAATATGTAGTTAAGCCTGCATTATCTCCTAGGATGCCAACATATCCACACACTATAAGCAACTCTCAAGATTTTCTTTTCACACTGACCACATATTCTCTTAGAGTCAATTTTCATAAATTTGGGAAGAATTTTTATAGCCCCCCTGTATATTATGGCTTTTTCACTCTTAAGAATCATTTTCTGACCCTTTCAGCAAATACCAACTCAATTTTCCTAGTTATAAATGTGACAAATTGTTGCAGCCTCCCTATAAATAAACATTTGAAAGACAAATGTTTGTCAGGATCTGTGAGCTCCCAGAAGGAAAACAGGCATTAATTCTGACATTTTCCCTCAGATGCAATCCAGATATTGGATAAAAGAGTGGAATTTCATGGGGTCAACAGATGACATTATAAAAATATCAGGTAAAAATTCAGCTCAGCAAGTAAGAGAAATATAGCCTGAAATTTATCTCCTATATCATGTTTTTAAGCCTCTAAAGGACGCTCTCCCTACTTTAAGGAACAATCAACAAACATTTATTAAATACCTATCGTGTTTGTGCCAAGTTCTGGACATAGGAAGATTTGGAGACATAAAGAAATGGTAAAGTCTCTGTTCCCTCAGAAGCTTAAATGCAACTAGAGGAGAAAATATGCAAATCAAACAGAGGCAGGGAAACAGAGCTAGAAGGGCACCAGGGAAGACCTCATGTAGAAGACTGCCCTTAACATGGGCAGTGAATGAAACTGGGGATTCTAGGAAGTGAGATGTGGTGGGAATATGTCCCAGGCATGGACAATAGAAAGATAACAGAGGTGGGGAATTGAGTATTGTGTGTGAACAAGGGGGCCAGAATAGCCGAAATGTAGAGAGCATACATGGAAGGGATGTATAAGAAGGCAGTCCAACTAGATTCCCATGTCCCCATCCTGGCCATTCTTTGCAATATTGCTATTCTCTACAGAGAACCCCAAAGCAAGTATTTCTGCTACCTTCTCCCCACCTTTTCAAAGGTCAAAATCAAGAAATAAAAGTAAAAAGTCTCTACATTCAAGAGGCATACATCCTAATGGAGACAACATGTAAATAATTAGGTATATACAAATAAATTAGTTACAGACACAATGAATAGGAGTTAAAATCAGAGGGGTTAGCTCTAGCTTCTTGGAGACCCAAATGGGGAAAAGGAACTGGGAAAAGCCACTTGTTGAAAAATTGACATTTGAACTCTGTCCTGAAGGAAACCTGGGAGAATAAGAGACTGAGAAGGTAGAGTGTAAAACTAGGGAGCATGGAGTTAAGAGATGGGAGTGTCCTGGATGCGGGAAAAAAATGACTGATCTATAGAGCTGAATCATAATAAAAGTGCAGAGGAATAAAATCTAAGAGCCCTGGAAAAATAGGAAAAGATCAGATTACGAAGAATTTTAAAATATCAGAATACTTTATATTTTGTCCTGGAGATAAGTGAGAGCCAAAGAAGTTCAAGGAAAAAATACTGGATAAAGGGTCATAAAATTGAGATATAAGAAAGGGTAACCAAGGATAACCTATTTGGAAGTTAGGTTCCATGTGAGTATACCCCCATGATAATAGATGAACTTTCTAATCTCTTGATCTTAATTTGCAGATGGGGTTTCTATATTTATTCCTCCTAATACCTCACACTTATTCAGAACTAGAAAAAAAAATCAGGAAAAATAATTCTGGCTATTCACAACCATCTATTATAACTCCAGGGGCACAAATGTCTCTTAAATAAAGAATTATAAAACTTTTGAAAAATTCTACTCACAATATCTCCTAAGTTAGAAGGTATCTTTGAGAGTGCAGAGTCCAACCTGTAGCTGGACAAAACCTCCTTGTATATCCTATGTGACAAACGTCCATCTAGACTCCTCCTAGGCACTTGCTCTCCACCAAGGTAACCCATTCCTTTTTTGGAGAGCTCTAATTGTTAGGAAGCTTTTCCCTATGTCAACACTAAGTTTGCCTCTATGGAATTTCTTTCCATTGCAGGATTTGAATTCAGATGATTTGGTTCAAATTATGGCCGCACCACCTGCTCTCTAAACAAAAGCACAATACTTTTGCACTTCAGTTTCCTTTTCTATCAAGTGAAAGCACAAACCCCAATCTTTAAAGTTCTTCTAGCCACAAAATTGTGAATCTATGTGAATAGCTGCTCATTCTACATTCCTTAGAAAATCAAAGATATTCCACTAAGTTTGAAAATCAAGGTACCAGTAGTCTTTCTCAATCCTCCAGTCTCCTTTTTCATTCCTTACTAGTTAGTCAGTCAGTCAATCAATGACTATTTATTAAGTGATTATTAAGTTCTAGGCACAACTTCTTGGGATTCAAAGAAATGCAAAAATAGACCTGCTTGAAGGATCTTCCCACAATAGGGGAACAATAGGTAAATAACCAAATACATTGAAGATACAGACAGAGTAGATGAAAATAGTCTGAGGCATTTAGCAGCTGGAAGGATCTGGAAAAGTCCCCTGCAGAAGGTAGTATTTGAGCCTAGGAGTGAACAAAGTCAATTTCTCCATTGAGACAAGAATTACCATAAGCCTCCACATGAGGCAAAAAGAAATATAGCCGAAAAACTTAATTAAAACATACCAATAATCAATAAATATTTATTATATTTATATTATATAAATATATTATTATAATATATATAATATATTTATAATATATGTTATAGTCAGCCAATAGTCAATAAATATTTATTAAATGCCTGCTATATATCAAGTAAGACATGAGGATACATTTAAAATTATTTTATTAAAATATTTTTTAAAAGCACTATCTCCCCTACATGCAAATTCTATATTTGAACCCTCTAGCTATCCTTAAGTTGGAATAAGCTTAAATAGTGGTGGAATTTGTAAATGTTCCCTCTCATACACTGCTGCATAGCCTTATAGCCATAGCTATTCCCTTTTCTAAGACAGCAAATTTGTCTGTCTTTTATGAAAAACTGCAGAAACTTTAAGCTGCAGTTTGCAAGGCTAAGAAATACTTTTGCCCACGTTTGCAGTTTCTGTAAATTGTATTGTTGAACTTCCAAAGCAACTAATACCCATGTATCTTTTTTTTTCCATTTAAATTTACATTACTAGGATATATAGTGCAGACTAAATTTCTTTAACTTAAGTATTTATATCAGAAAAATAATTTTATATACAAGAAGATCATACCAATTTCAAACAGGCCAAAGAAAGTAAAGTTTTCTCCACTGTATGTACAAGTGGTATTTATTGGTATGCCACTCTACTCAATGAACTTCAGGGGCTCCCTTTGCTTTTAGGATTAACTTCCCTTCAAGCTTTTAAAGCCTTTCACAATCTGGCCTCAACCATCTTTCCAGTCTTATTGGATAATACTCCTCCACTCTTTGTAATCTAACCAAAGTGGCTGTCTTCACCTCCAATCTTTGTGGCACCACGCTGGCCATTGCCTCATTCAATCTCTCTCTTCTTTCAAGACCCAGTTTAGGAATCACCCTCTACAAGAAACTATCCTAATCCTCCCAACAGCTCTCCTTTCCTTCCAAACCACCTTGTATTTGACTACTTTATACTGGTTTCCTTTATGGATCTATTCTGTACATATACGTACATATGTGTTTGTCTCCTCCATTACGCGGTTGAAGGTAAGGTTCTTTCATTCTGTGTGTCTGCATTCCCAGGGCATAGTTGCCAAGAATATAGTAGGTTCTTAAAAGTTCTAGATTGTGCTAGAATAAAATAGGTGCTTTAAAATGTGGATTGATTGGTATGCTTAATTTTCTACACTGTTCAATGAATTAGCATGACCACTTTTTAAAGTTACAATGCAACGTCTCTGTCTTTCCTGTCTTGTAAAAGTTTGGTTTGGCAAAAATGGTAGCCCTCATTCATTCAATCAGTAAGTGCCTATTATAGGCAGAGCACTTTGCTAGGCACTGATGCCAAGGAGGCAGAACCACCTGCCTCCTAGAGAAATACTTTGGAATTGTAACCTGTGAATCCTTGGGCATAACTTTACCAACTTACACGGAGAGAAGAACTCTGTGACTTTGGAGAGCAAGAAACACAGAACTTTGTAAAATATCAGAGCTTTCACTTTCCTACAAACATTTCACAAGGAACAGAAAGTTTAACTTTCTTTGATTTTGAGAGCAGGTATGCTTCCTACACTAGAGAACTAATCTACACCATGAAACAAAATCTACTTTAGGTTATGAAACAGTGTCTGCACTATTAATCAATTTGTTCAGAATCAGGAAGCCCAGTGTAAATCATAACTTGCCCATATATAGGCAAAGAATCATCTTTTAAGATTCACAGATAATTTGCTGGCTGAATTTCTAGTTTTTGAAGCCAAAAAAAAAATCCCATTGCCCTTAAATAATAAATCATACTCTCTCATCTTGCTAAAAACAAAATCCCATCTATCTAATCTATTTTTCTAGTGATTCTGTATGGAGGCAAATCATAATATAGGCCATTCTCCAAGAAATTTAAATTACAATGGCAATATCCATAGCACTGGAGACAAGGCAACCACCTGGATTTAATTTTAACTTCTTATGCATACTGTCTGTGTGACCCTGAGTAAATAACTTAAAATCTCTAGGATCTAGGCAATCCCAAAGACTAAACTGCTGAGAAGCCCCAATATGAATTGGTAGACAGGGTTTCCTCACTTAGGAAATTTCTGTATCAATGAAATCATAGTTCCTTATCCCTATGGCACTGCTGAGCCCCTAGCATACATGCACACATACATACATCTATAACACCCATGCACTCTTAGCTAACCCTGTACCTAGTCAGGGGGTATATTTTTGTGGAGCTGTGTGCTATGTGAGCAGTACAGAAATAAGTAAGGGACTTGTACTGGTCAGATCAGAGTTATGGATCAGAGTCATGTTGTGGCTCAGTGAGTCTTGAGTAAGTTTGGTAAAAAGATCAACTCCAAACATTTATTAAGTTCTAATTATGCGTAGAACACTGTACTAGATGCTGAAGGAGCAGGGGGAGTGGGAAGAGACAAAAAATGACCTAGTTCTTACCTCTACAGGAGGTGGACAAAAGAGAATGGTAGTGGTTGGTGTTATTACTTATACATAGAAAAATATAGCATATGGTATGGAGTAATAAGAGCAAATTAAAGCTCTAGACATAGTACTCTAAAAAACAACCGAGAAAGAAGAAAACAGGTAGCCCTGAAGTGGGGCTCAGTCATTTTTTGGTATAATAGATTGCTACCTTGTTGTAAGTAAGATGAATTTTAGTGTAAGGTGGATTTTAGTGTGTGTAACGTGAATTTTCTTTATTATTTCTCAGAGTTCAGTTTCCCAGGATCCACAGCCATAACAATCTCTGGTCCCCAGATACTAGATATGAGTTCCCACAGTTATGGTTCAAAGCATCCCCACCACGTTTGGTAGTTATATAATGGTAAATAATATAAGCTGCACAGTGAGATACAGGGATGAGGTGATGTAAACGTGTGGCTATTGCTGCCAATATGCCTTCCTTGCCTGTGAGTTCATAAAACACATGGTCACTAGACAGTGAACGGGGAAACTTCAGGATTGAATGCACAAATGCTGTGTGTACCTCAATTGGCCCCCATGGAGGCTTGGGGGCGGGGAGAGAACCTAGGCTTGAATACACAAATTGGAACGCTATGTATGCCTTGGTCGGCCCCCATCAAGGCTTGGGGGAATCTGTGTTTGCCTCAGCAAGGCCCCATCCAGGCTTAAGGAGATTTAGGGAAAGCACAAGTCCCATCGAGACAGGGGTAGTTGCCCCCGCTTCTCATTGGCCCCTTCAAGAAGGGTGATTATGGAATGCTGCAGGAGTTTGTCCTTCCCTTACGAACAATCCTCTTCTGAGAAATTAGAATAAAGTAAGGTTATTAACCCCTTCTTAGTGTCTTTCCTGTCCAATCAAATCAAGAGTGAACCTGTGCTAGCAATCTCAAGTGGGCTGTCTTATGTTTATCTGCCTTAACACTTGTCAAACTTAAAAATATGCCCTCAAAGCTATAACATTAGGGGAATATGACACAGGTCTATCTGCATTCTGGACCTCCGCTTATAATGGCAGGAACCCACAATGTACCAAAATCATAGTTCCTAGCTCAGAAAGACTGACTTGTGGTTAAAAGGAGCAAAATTTACATACACACACATATATCTACTCACACATATGTGTGAGTGCGTATGACTACACGCAAATACAACCCCTCATACACATATATGGTATGTACATATGATTTTAACAGCCCTATAATTCCTATAGAATAAAATACAAATGAATCAGTAATTATAGCCTATCAGTCTTATCTCATACTATTAAGCTGTTCACAGGATAAGGTCTCCTTTACCTTCTCCTACCTTTATACATTTATGCAGGCCATCATCTTCCTTGGAATGCATTTTCTCCACACCTCTGCTGCTAAAAATTTTTCTAGGCCTTCAGGACCCAAATGAAATGTAACTTATTCCATAATGCTTTCTATTATATCCCAGCTAAAAACAATCCCGCTCTCATCAAATATGATAAACTCTCGGTCCAATTATCTCCTGTATTCTTATCATATTCTACCTTGTTTAATGTATTTCTGTATATTTTATATACTTGTCTATTGATGGCAAACTCCTTGAGGGTGGAAAGTATGACAGCTGTTCATCTTTGTAAACCCAGGTGTGCCACACAAAATAGGCAGTTAAAAATGCTGCCTAGATTATCTCCTTCAAAACAGAAAAGTTACTGTGTATAAGACTCCCAAGAAACTGGTTCTTCTTGTTCATTTGGGTCTGACTTTTCATAACTTCATTGGGGGTTTTCTTGTCAAAGATATTAGAATGTTTTTTTAAAAATTTAATTTGCTTTCATTTTTCAACAATCACTTCCATAAGTCTTAAATTTCCCTCCCTCCTTTTCCCTTCCCTCCAAGAGATGGCATATTATCTTATATGGGTTCTACACATGCATTCTTATTAAACACATTCATCATGTTGCAAAGAAAAATTAAAACAAATGGGAGAAACCATGAGAAAAAACAAAACAAAACATAACACAAGAGAAAATATTCTGCTTCATTCTGCATTCTGATTCTATAGTTTTTCCTCTGGATGTGGATAGCATTTTGCCTCAAGAGTCCTTTGGGAATGTTTTAGGTTCTTGCATTGCTGTGAAGGGCTAAGTCTATCAGAAACAATCCTCACACACCGTGGCTGTTACTGTGTACAATAATCTTGTTCTGCTTGTTTCACTCAGCATTAGTTCATATAAGTCTTTCCAGGTTTTTCTGAAGTCCACCTGCTCATCATATCTTATAGCACAATAGTATTCCATTATATTCATATACTGTAATTTATTCAGTCATTTCCCAAATGATGGGCATTCCCTCGATTTCCAGTTCTTGGCCACCACAAAAAGAGCTGCTATAAATATTTTTGTACTGGGGGAACCTTTTCCCATTTTTATGATCTCTTTGGGATACAGCACTAGAAGCGATATTGCTGGGTCAAAGGGTATGCATATCTTTGTAGCCCTGTGGGCATAGTTCCAAATTGCTCTCCAGAATGGTTGGATCAGCTCACAGCTCCACCAACAATGCATTAGTGTTCCAACTCTCCCACATCTTCTCCGACATTTATCATCTTCCTGTTCGGTCATGTTGGCTACTCTGATAGATGTGATGTGATACCTCAGAGTTGTTTTGATTTGCATCTCTCTAATCAATAGTGATTTAGAGTATTTTCTTCTTATGACTATAGATAGCTTTAATTTCGTCCTCTGAAAACTGCCTGTTCATATCTTTACCCATTTATCAACTGGGGAATGACTTGAATTCTTGTACATTGACTCAGTTCTCTATATATTTTAGAAATGAGGCCTTTATCACAGACACTAGCTGTAAATAAAGTTTTTCTGATACTGGAATATTTTGAAATTCCCTTCTCCAGCTCATTTTATCGAGGAGAAAACTGAGGCAGAGTAAGTGATTTACCCAAGGTCACAGAGCTACTAAGTGTCTGAGGCCAGATTCAAACTCCAGTCTCCCTGACTCTAGACCAGGTTCTCTATTCACTGAACCACCTTGCTGCCCTTAAGGAATTGGCTAATAAATGCCAATCTCTTCAATATAAGCACAGGTCTACTGAATTTCTAGTATCCCTTAGATATCCCAAATCGAAAGCCCAAAGGACTATTTAGCTTAGAGAGAGATTTCTGTCCTGTAATCACATAAAAATCTAAGTAGGTAAAAACCAGTATAACCTTGAAAGCAATTTTCAGGTTAAGTTTCACAGGAAATTATCTAAAGAAATCCTGGATAACTATAGGTTGGGAGAGAACAAATCAGAAAAGCATAAAAGGAACCAGCTGGAACCAGGGTAAAAACCATAAAGAAATCTAGGAAAGGAGACAATAACATAGAAGAAAATAGGAATTACAGATGACAGCATCTCTGAATGAAAAAAATCCTTCTTCCAGAAAAATGAAAAGGTTAAATGTGTCTTTTAAAATGACCAAGATGTCATTTATCTACAAAGAGTCTCAAAAAAATATACCGCAAAAATTTATAACTCATTAATTTCCATTTAATATTATTCCTTTCAGTATGCATTAGATTTGAGAGACAGATGACTTTTTCTTTGAAGTGATCAGAGGTTAGTTAGTCAGCCTGATTCCCTAGGAAGTAAGAATGCTTCCTACAAGGATGTCTTATTAGACTTGGAAATGATAACCTTTTCCTGGTAGACACACATTACTTATCCATCCAGGCATAGGCCAGAGGGGAAAATTGCCAACTTCCATGCATGCCTAAAATAGTAGTCCTATTTGAGCAAACATTTTCTATAAGTTCATTACAAGTAAAAAATAAGACACCTAAACTCACACTATGCAAAAGTCTTTTTGATTCTCTTTTGGCGTAAGTATATGCTTAAACTGAATGGGATTACATATTTTGGTACTTAGTAAAGAAAATTTCTGTATGTGCCTTGTCAGTTCCATACTTTGGCTATAAGTTCTGATGCCAGGGAGGACAGACTCAGTCCCAACTCTGCTCTTAAGGTGCACAGGGATTCAAACCCAAGTCTTTCGCTGCCAAATCCAGTACTTTTTCCATTATGCCATCCTGTCTCACCTACAGTACATAAAGTAATGGCTACATGGAATGCCTTACATTTACATACTGCTTTATAATTTCCAAACCATTTTATTTAAAATAATAGTGTGATCTATTTATCCCTGCTATCATTATCTCCATTTTGCTGCTGTTTCTAAAACATAAAGATATTCATCAAAAGGGAAACAGGCAAAAAAGCACAGGATTAGAGTGGACCTTACACACCATCGAGTTAAATAGCATCATTTTAAAGACACCCACAAAATTTAACAGGTTAAGAAGGCATGACTATATTGTGATGGATACTAAGGTTAAGAAATATTTACACTGACAAGATCACAATATCCATACAGAGTATGCATCTAATCTATATTTTATAAATTTGCAGTGAATAGATCATCTTTTTAGCAGAGAAGCAGAAAAGCTAGGGAAAACTTCCAGATATGAAGAATGAATGGGGAAATATATTTTCTTTGAATTTTGGTGCCCGTAAAGCACTATATTTCTATCTCTTTTTTCTGTCTATGCTTGCATGTAATGCCAAACATATTTTGCACATATTTTAAATATATGCCCACCTCAAGAGAATTGAATGAAAAGCTAAAAAAGACTAATGCAAACTTTTGCTTGGCTCAAATCGTTGTATCTTTGAATATTCCTGTTTCTGAAATGCCAATTTACATTGGTGTTTCTGTTTGTTTTTGTCTAAAGCTGCCACTTGCAAATGATGCTAGGGAATTCCTTTTGCCAATTTAGGCTTTTTGTAATTATTGTTTCCAGGACTCTAAACTCTGTGAAGGACAGACAACTGAGAACTGCTGATCAAAACTGTAACACTTAATCTTGTGCCATTTTGCAAATGCAAGAACATGCTAATTAGGTGAAAAATTATGGAAAACAGCTCTGTGTGGGTCCATGAGAAATTAAACAAAACAACTCCTTATGGTAAGCTGCGATATATGCATTATTCCAGACAACTGATAACACAAAGGAAAAATAAGGGGTAAGCACTTATTACTTGGTGACGAACTAAATATCCACAACATGCTATCCTACAGCTCCCCCAAAACATGGGATTAGAGGAAAAATTTTCTTGAATTGTTCTTCAGAATGTGTGTATGTGTGTGTAGTTGAATTTTTTTTGCAGGTGTTTGTCTCTTGTTACACAGTCCAATTAAGCTAATGAGTGTTAATGAGTACTATCAAAGGAGCCCAGGATATAAATGGGAACTCTCTGAGCCAACCCCACTTTACAGATGAGGACACTTAGGTTAAGTGATTTGCTCAAGGTCATTTAGGAAGTAAACTGGGATTCGAACCTAGGTCTTCTGCTGCCAAATTCATTAGGTTTTCTGCTATGCCACACAGCCTCACCTACAGTACATGGAGTAATGGTACATCCAATGCATTACATTTACACAATGCTTTATGATTTCAAAACTATTTTACTGAAAACAATAGAGTGATATAATTAACTCTGGTATTATTATTTCATGTTGCAGGAAAGGAAACTGAGGTAGGTATATTCATAGTCAAAGGAAATGATAAATTTATGTTAGAATTTATTGAAAATTATTTTTTTAATTTCCATTCAAGTTTATGGACCTCACCTTGAAATCTCTCCATGGACCCTAGGTTAAGAAGCCTTGTCTCATGCTGATCCAGTGGCATGGTCCTGCATTAGAAATCAGGAGTTTGCTGTTTCCCCCATGGAAAAGGAGGCATCTATTGCTTTCACACGTTCCCCATTTCAATGCAATCTTGTGAAATGCTTGTTTGGGTAGTCTTTGCTCAGTCACAGAGTATTTAAGTCTGAAGATAACAAAGTAATAGGTGTTCCTGAAGGTAATTATAAAGAAGGATGTTTTCTAAATACCTGAGCTTAGGAAACACCTGAACAAAATGAAAACAAACTAAATGCTTTCAAGTGTTTCCAGATTTCTTTTCCTCCTTTGTACTTGTAAAGAGAGTTAATTTTAATGGGAAACCTAATCTCTAAGGCTAGGGCAGAGAAGCAGAGCTCAGGAGCTGAAGCCAATATGCAAACTGCACATACTTATTGGAAAGGTTCCTCTCAACTGTGGTTGCCTTAGAAGAGACAGAGAGCCCTTCTCTAACTTGTATTAAAGATGAATCTCGTCCTCCCTCGGCTCTGTACCACTTAGGTGCTTTTCATCCTTGCCTACTTTGGCTTGGTGCTGAAAATCTCTCTCTCACCTTTCAGATAAACTGGCTGGTTGTAGATTGATAAGAACCGCAGGTCTATTTTTATGCCTGTAAATGTCAGAGACCTGTTGACCTGGATTCAAGCCTTTTCAGAAATCAGTCTTTTTCCTCTAAGCATCTCTCACCTCTCTACTATTCCCTTGTCTAGTACAATGGCAGAGGGTTTAGTTATAGATTCTGTATCATCTGCTGACTTCTGTAAAATTTCATTTCTTATGCAGATTGCTGATATATTGAAACCGTGATAGGGAAAGTCATGATGTGGAAGGGATAACTGTATTATTTAACCCTTTACAACTAATATAATAATAAATCATATGTATGGCAGAATTTATGGGGGAAAAAATCTTTCTTCACAACAACCATTTAATGCAAACATTATTAACCCCATTTTAAAGATGAGGAACTGAAGTTCAGATATGCTGAAGGGACTTCAATTGGGGCTCATTCCCAAGTTTCTTGATTCTAATGCTAAAGATCTTCCACTGTCCTTCAGTGTTGGCTTCTGGGTCCTTAGACAACTAACTCTCAGATCTTTTGTCCAGGTTACAACTTACGCCTGGAATCTCATAGTACTTACTCTTGAGTCCCTAACTGAACCATACAGGCATACCATGTTTCTTTGTGCTTTGCTGTGCTGCATTTCACAGATACTACATTTTTACAAACTGAAGGTTTATAGTAACCCTAACTCTGAGTCAAGCAAATCTATCTATTCTAACAGCATATGCTCACTTCATGTCTCTGTGTCACATTTTGGTAATTCTCACAATATTTCAAACTTTTTCATTTATATCCGTTATGGTGATCTGAGATCAGTGATATTTGATGCTACTATATTGTAATTGTTTTTGAGGCACCATGAATTGCACCCACATAATTCAGTGAACTCTAGTAATAAATGTTTTGACTGCTCCATTGACCAGTCTTCTGCATCTCTCTCCCTCTCCTCAGACTTCCCTATTCCCCAAGATTTGACAATATTGAAATTTGGCCAATTAATAAACTTACAAAGGCTTCTAAGTGTTCAAGTGAAAGGAAGTGTCGATTGATATAGAAAATATCACTGTTGTCTTTTTGAAAGAAATTGCCACAGACCCTCCAGTCTTAAACAACCATCACTCTGCTCAGTCAGTGAACAGCCATCAACGTTGAGGCAAGACCCCCTGCCAGCAAGAAGATTACCATTGGCTAAAGGCTCAATTTATGATCAGTGGGGTTTTTTTTTAGCAATAAAGTATTTTTAATTAAGATATGCACATCTTAAAGACATAATAATATTGCATACTTAATAGACTACAGCATAATGTAAACACAGCTTTTATATGCACTGGGAAATTGAAAATTTCATGTGACTCACTTTATTGTGGTAGTCAGGAACCAAAGCCACAAGATTTTTGAAGTATGCCTGCACTTTTCCTACCCTATCTGCCCCAAGATTACAGTTTCCCAAGAAGCCCATTAGATCTTAATGATAGGACCAGATGTGTCTCTGCAGTTCTGACAGCTTTCTTTAATCCTCCAACCTCCCAAAAGGAAAAGGAGATTCAGAGGTGTCTATCTCATACCAAAAGAGGACTGAGTACAAATAGGCTATCAAAAATGTGCATTTGTACACCATCCTGCTCAGTATGTTTTCCTGGTTGATATAATGTTTACTTAAATATACTTAGTATTTAAGAAATTTGAGATGGTGAAGAGATTGACTGCTGAGAAAGCAGAGAATGCAAATCTGATTTGGCAACACAATCCATTGTTAAGAGCAGTGATTCAGGGAGGATGAAACTTGACACAATTCCTAAGGAAAAAATAAAGGGGAATAGAGCAAATGATGGCTGGTTGGTTGTGGTCCTTTATTCTTGAAGAGGACCCAAATGACATCATTATGCTCAAGACAAGTTACAACATGTCCAACTGAGGCTGATCAGACCAATACACGCTCAAAATGCTCTACCACAGGTCAGGCACAAATAGTGCATATGAAAATTTAGAATGGATTTTCTAAATCTGTACATCTCACATTTCTTTTGAACTACTTCAGTTCTTGCTTTGCTCAGAACTAGGGCAAATGTACAAAAATTTAGGAATCTACCTTTTCCTAATGGCACCAAACTATAGATGACCCTGCTAGACATCAGGAGAAAGATTATTTTTAGAAATGGTACAAATATCCACCATACTCTACAGATTTTCATGCAAAAAAAGAGAGAAAAAGAAATTGTGACATTTCCAAGCAGATTGGGCAAACAGATGCACACTCCCTCCAATTCAATAAAGAAGAGGCGGAAAACTGAGCCCAGCAGGGTATCTGGAAAGAGTTCACTATCAGTGGGAGAGGGTAGGACGGAGGTGGTGGATGTGCGTCAAAACCCCACTGTGCCCAAATCCTGTCATTCTTTGGCATGTATAGTTTCCAATGACTTAAGGAACTACAAAAGGCTAGGATAGTAAGAAGCATAGTGTATTTTACAAAATTTGTGTGTGGCAGAATAAAATGTGACTGAGAAAATTACTTGCCCTACCTTATCCTCCTCACTAAAGCCCTCTAAACCAATGGAGATGGGAAAAATGAGCCAAGATAGCCAACTCTATTTCTTCCCTTGGCTACCAGTGCCTTGAATTTTTCTTAAATTTTTTTCTTGCATACAACTTTTCATGCCTTTTTTTAAAAAAGCGTATAACAACAATAATAAACATTTATATAACAGTTTAAAATTTGCAGTGTGTTACCATACATTATCTTATTTGATAATGAAAAGGTTACATGACTTGCTCAGGGTTAAACAACTAGTGTCCAAAGTAGAATTCAAACCCGGGTCTTCCTGACTCCAGGATCAGTTCTATATCTAGCAAGTGCAATAAAATAAAACTGTGGGAAGTGTCTTACTTGAGTACCTCCAAGATTACATTAATGAGATATCTCCATAGAAGAGGTGATAAAGGTGAAATGTAACCAGTTGACTTGTCCCTCTTTCTGATGTCATGATTTCATAATATCTTTACTATATTATAACTAAAGGTATTAAACTAAAACTCTGCAGAAATCCTATCATAATATCTTTCAGACATTTCTTCTGATTATAACGATTTCTTTAATGCCATTCTGGCTAGTATGCATTTTTGTGGAACCAGATAAGGATGAGAGGCAGGGAATGCCTCTATTTGTAAAGAGATATACTACATGGTAGATATGCAAGGGAATATACCAATGGAAAAATCCTAGAAAACTTCTTAGACAGTGAGGGAAAGGAGAGGTTGGAATATAAGAGAATGTAACAACAGAAACTGATAGAATTTTATCGGTGAACATGACATTAAGGAAGAAGCATTAACACTGCTTTTCCCTTTCACCTTAAGGATCATGGGACCTTTCAATTTTATTTGCAGCTGAAACTTTTCACGTGTTCTCCTTCATTATAATGTGAACTGCTGGAAAGCAGGGATTATCCCTTTTCTACCTGTACAGATAGCACTTTGCTCAGTACTTTGCAGACATTAAGCAATTAATAAATTCATTCCTTCATTCACCAGCTCTTTCAATTTTATATCTGTAGTATAAAAAACTACGTTTCTCTTTGGTCTGTCTGACTGATACAGATAGAAACCACAGGATAAGAAGTAACAGGGGCCAGGTAAACTGTTGAGTGATGCCCAGAAATAACCATCAGACCATTCAAATAATAGATCAATCAGTTCAACAACCCATTATTAATTCAGTTTCATCTATATAATCCTATACAAGTCATTTAACCTCCTTATGCCTTGGTTTCTACATCTTCAAAAATTAGGAGGCTAGACTCGATGTTCTCTGAGGTTCTTTCTCTTTTTAAATCCATAATTCCAAAGAAATCTAGTTAGGATCAATCTCTGCCAGGTTGAAAATCCCTGTTCAAAGAGCCTTGATATTCGAAACCAAAAATGGATCCACTAAATCTCAATAAACTATAAATTTCTACTCAGTGTCTATTCTAAACCTTTTATCGGGATTGAGAGCTTAAGTTTTCCAACCAGTCAGTTCAATATTCCTTAGGATATTAAGTAATTACAGTCTAAAGGTTGATAGAAGCTTAAGCTCAATGAAAACTGCCAGATTCAGTTACAATTCAAAGAACAGCATGTGCTCTCCTAATCGATTCTGAACACGGGTCTTATGGTATTGAACTGTACTGAATAAAGCATGCTCCAATCTAGCTGGGTTATGACTTGTAGAATGGGATAAAGGGTGCCTTCTTTTGCTATAGCAATGACTACATTTTTTCCTTCAAGTAAGTCACCCAAAGAGACGAACAAAAGGTGCCCCACAAAGGACACCACAAAGTTATCTGTGCACCTCTGCCTCCTTATTTTTTCCAATATAGACAGCAGCTTAATGACTCAAAACCAGTTAATTTATTCATTCACATGGCTAAAGTCATCTGTAACATTTCTCTGTCGTTCATGGGATCATGGATTTGGAGTATGAAAGGTCCTTCAGATGCTCTAACCCTATCCTCAGCTTCCCTTTTGAGATGACAAAACTGAGGCCAAGAGAAACCATGGTATTTGTCAAAGATTATGGAGCTAGTAAAAGCCAGAAATGGAACTGATTGCAACCCAGGTCTACTGACGCCAGATGCGGTGCTCCCTCCCTCACACCACCCTGTTTTCATTCCTGATCCTTAAATGAGGTACTGTATTCAAAGATGATTTGAAAACTTTGAAACAAGAAACAAATAAAAGGTATTACTATTCTTAGCTCACCTATTTCAAACACTGAAATTGACAAGCATGCCTCTAGGAATCTAATCAGCTGCTGGGATATTTTTAAAGCTGGGGAAACATTCTCTCTCCTTTGTCCTTGCCTTTCTTTCTCCTCCTACACAAAGTAAAAAAGTTGCTCACGCTTCTGAAAGAGATGATACGAATTGTGTATTTCTAAAGTCGTCATTGAGGTCTCCTCCAGAAGAAGAAAGTAATATGGAAGGACCATTTTTTATGACACCTGGCAATCTAATATCTAAATAAGAATAATGGTTTAAAACAAATAACAAAAAAAGCAACTACCTACTGGTGCCTGTCATACTTAGGAATCAAGTTTCACCATGAAGAGGGACCAGCATAAAAATAGCCACCATGGCTGCCCCCAAATGGAGTGGGCTGGGCTGCAATCTCCGAGAGGTAGGTAAACACAGCTGCATCCTTGATTACTTTAAAACCCCTTCACTACTGCCCTCAAAGGAAAAAAAGTTCTAATTAAAGTTATTTTTAAATACTTATAGATCAACACACCCTTCACATTGTCACAGACCTATAGATATGGTTGAGACAGATAACCAGGCTACTTTCATTTGAGGCAGTCTCTTCAGAGTCCAACCCTCCCCACTCTCCATCAGGCAGTGATGACGCCATACTCTACACTGGTGGGTTTAAAGAGTACAAAGATATAGCTGAATATGAAGTTTTTTTCCCCCTTCTCTTTCATCCTATTCTTTCCCCTTTATTTCCTTTCCATTTTCTGTAAGATTCCCTTGTCCCATTTCCCTGATTCCTACTAATCTTTTACAATACTCATGTCCCATGCATCAATATTTTCTGCCTCAATTCAACTGAACACGTTGTAAACATCTACTACATGCAGAGTACTGTAGTAAGTGTTAAGGAGATGTGGGGAGAACCAGGTTTAAATGAGACATGGCCCCTGCTATCATGGAACTAATGATCTGACCAAAAGAAAAGGGATATATGTACATGGAGAATCATTGGAGAAGAGAGGATGGAAAGAGAATGAGTAGGAAAGGCTTTATGGAGAAGTAGCATGAATTGAATTTGAAGTTCTTTCTCTTTTCCTTTTTATCTTTAAATAATAATATTAACTAATTTATATAGTGCCTACTATGTGCCAAGTACTATGCTAAGTGCTTTATAAATATTGCCTCATTTCATCATAACAACCCTGGGAGGTAGGTGCTATGGTTATCCCAATTATCTCAGAGAAAACAGAGGTTACCTGACTTGCCCAAGGTCACAGAGCTAGCATTGGAGATCAGATTTGGAATTAGGTCTTCCTGATTCTAGGCACTGTGCTCTACCCACTGTACCACCTAGCTCCCTCTCTTTGCTCTCCATTCTCTTCTTTCTTGCTCTGGCATATCTTCCTCCATCAATCATTGGAAAAACTAATCGTTTGTCTTCTTTTTAGATAGCAAAGAAGTTAAAACTGTTAAAGGGTTAAAGTACACCCTTTCTTTGATGTTCTCTATACTTTCAGGTGAAAAGGTGAAATTCGGGGTCATATATATATGTATATGTATGTGTATATATACATACATATATATATATATATATATATATATATATATATATATATATATATATATATATATATCTGTATATAGTACCACACATTGAGAAACATCGCTATGTGGTGGGAAAAAATGAAAATAGTTATATGAAACTCATTAGCTATGTGATCATGAGCAATTCATTTAACTTCTCCCTAAGGCTATTTACTCATCTGTAAACTGGATATTATGAAGAAAGTACTTTGTGAAACTTAAAAGTTCTAAAAAAAATGTGAGTTCTAGCTCTCCCTATCTCTTTGTATGTCTATCTTTCTGTCTCGATCTGTCTCTCGATCTCTCTCTCTCTCTCTCTCTCTCTCTCTCACACACACACACACACACACACATACACACAAACACACAATTTGTGTCTGTGGATAAAAGTTATTCATGTCTAAAGGACAAAGAATAACTTAGCTGGAAAGTTCAAATTAGTGAATTCTAGCATTCCATTTACAAACAATGTCAAAGCTATTTTTTAAATCCTTTTAAGAAAGGAAAATGTTCTGCCTTATTCCTTCTAGTGATACTATAAGCTTCACTTCATGGGAATAGCATAATCTCAAAAGATTCCAATCAAGACAGCCCAAAAACGGAATGAAAAACATATAGTGGGCAGTGAGCTATGGTTTATTATTAACAATAGTGCTTACAAGTGACATAAAATATATTGTCAAGCACATATATAACCTAAAAAAGATATTCATGTAGAGAGAATAGAAGTTACCCACAAATAGTAAAAAGACCCAGAGGACGGCCTTCTACGCATTACTTGAATTCTTTATGAAGAATTTATGGGAAGACATGAATGAAAATCAGAGAAAATGAAAAGGCAATTGGGTCTGGCAATAGACATCTCTGAAATGAATTACTATCGATGAGATTACATTGCAAAAAATATCAAGCTATACTCTGTAATCAGTGGTCTTGAATAAAGAAAAAGGCATTTGAACTTCCAAGCACACTACATTTCAAATCTGGGATTTAAGTTAAGCCACCACTGTCTCATGTTAACAACCATAAAGTCTAAGGTCTTCATTAAACAAAATAGTCTTAATCCCAGTTGGTGGCAGTAGAAAACCATTCAAGGGGAGAATTGACAAGAAGCCTTCCAATTTTGGGAATGCCATAAGAATAGCTTATTTTGTCCTAGCAACACATAACGGATGAGGAGACAAGATGGTACCGTATCTTTGCAAGAAAATGGGGATTTACAACAACAAACAGCCCACAATAAGATAGGCAAAGGAAAACTTTATTAACAGACTGAAGTCTTAGAAACAAAAGTCAGGTCTTGATACCAATTCCAATGAAAAATTATGATATGAATTTAAGTATAGTGGGAATTAAAGCACCACTCAATAAAGATGAATTTTGGTGATTCCTTTAGAACTTTTTTCAGATGACAGTAGAAGAAGAATCACCAGATATTTTGATGAATACAAAATTTATTCTCTCAGGAAAGTAAAATAGACAAAAGCTGTGGAAGAGAAAACTGGGCTTTAGCTTTTACTTTGACTGTTCTGGAAAGTATTACTGGCTGACAAGAGGCAAAAAATGTTGGAATGGGCTGCCAAATGAGAAGTCATTGTTCACAGAGACTAGATCATCATCTGTTAAGAAATGTTACTAAGGAGATCCCTGGATTGTGTAAAATGTTAGACTACATTAACTCTATGGTATCTTCTAGCATAATATATAATGTTTCTATTATTTTACTTTTAAAACAGTGTCAAAAGAGAATAGCAAGAAAAAAGAGGGAAGAGATGTAGAAGAGGAGTAAACCGAAAACCTGACTTCTTTATATATGAGGAAAAAGAGGAAATTGGAAAATGAAAAATATATAGGAGAGATAAAAGAAGAGAGGAAAAGAATAGGAGAAAAAAAGAACCAGGGCAAAAGAGGAAATAAGAATAAAAAATCCTGAAAGCATAACATGCACTGGACAATGGCTGGGTTTTTATAAAGTGAGTTACTCTGTTTGGAATTTCACATGTGAGGAAAACTGTGAAAAGACTCCCATAACACAAAGCAAAAGAAGGACCAGGGAGAAGATGGATTTTGAGCGGAGAAGGGAGTGGATAAACTCTTAATATTTTTTGTGTGTGCATTTGGAAAATGTAAAGGTATTTGTTTTTAGGGAAAAAACAGCACAATTAACCACCACAGTGTCCAGTGCTGAGAAGGACCACTGCGAAAAGAAAAAGAAGAGAGTCCAAGAAAGACTCAGCTATTTAATAAGGAGCAACACCTCCATTTGTCAGTAAAGGAAAGAAAAACTAAAGCTAGTGAACTCTGAATAAGACAGGATTTCTAAAATAGAAAATAATAAAAAACAGTGCAAATGCAAATTTCTAGTGGCAAAAGAAAAAAAAAACTGTGATAATTCTGATTTGCCAAACCCTAACTTATTTCAGTGAAAAGCTGTGGCTTCTAAAGGACAGCAATGATAGAAGTAACCAATCTTTAAAAAAAATTAAGTATGGACTGAAGAATACAGATTGATAACATACCAAGCATTGACGAAGGAAGAAACGGAACAATCTGAAACAAAATGACAGTCAGTATAACTTGGGTATCCCGAAGGACCGTAAGGCAAGAGTAATTACTGAAAAGAAGATTTAATTGACAAAAATTTTAGAGAAATATGGAATGGAAGGCTAGGTAATTATTATTAATGTATCTACTGGAAAAATATGCTATATTACCTGACCTGCCCTTCCATCTTTGGATGCCAAGAAGTGATGACAATGGGGGGTAGAGGAGGAGAGAGACAGACAGAGACACAGAGAGAGAGACAGAGACAAAGAGAGACAGAGACACAGAGAGAAACAGAGACACAGAGAGAGAGACAGAGACAAAGAGAGAGACAGAGACAAAGAGAGAGACAGAGACAAAGAGAGAGAGACAGAGACACAGAGAGAGAGACAGAGACAAAGAGAGAGATAGAGGCACAGAGAGAAAATAAAAAGGCATCTAAGCAAATAAGCAAAAGGACAAGAAAGTAAAAAGAATGAAAAGGAAACCCCTCCTTCACTGTTGCACTTGACAGACATATAGAGTCCCAAGCAGAAGCATCCCATTGCTATAGAAGCTCCAATTTTTATGAAGATTGACTTTTTTCTCCACCATCAGCCAACCTTGCTCTAATGACTAATAGCTTCTTACTTTAGATCAACTTTCCAAGAGAAAACAAACACTGCTTTAAAATGAAAACAGACGTCTTTGTGCGCAGTATCATTTTGTTCCAGTAGCATCAAAATGCTTTGGTTCTCAATGAGTGAGGAAAAGAAAGCCAAATCCGGTTTCCTCTGCAGCAGAAACTGCTTAAGAATTATATTCTACAAAAACCCTTGGGAAAACACTCATGCTTTGAAATAGTGCACGAAAACCATGAGGGGCTGACTTCAAAACATGAGGAAGGCCCGATAAAGGGGCAGTGTGCAGCCAGGTTCCAAACCAAACAATGTTGGCATCATCCTGCACCCTTAACCAAGAAGTCCCTGAGGGGGTAATAACCATGAAAGCTCAATTCCACACCATGAGGAAAACGTCATTTTTTCTATTCTATTTCCCGTGGTCCATGAATCTGGTCATCTCAGTCCCTTTGTCCATATGGGCCCATTTGCCTGGAATATTTTCCCTCCTCACCTCTCTCTTTGCATCTGTACCTCAGGGAACAGCCCAGTTTGGAGGGCTTTTCTCATTCTCTCCCCTGCCCACTACATACAGTATTTACCTCATATATATTTTGAACTCATCTGTGCCTTGTTTACGACATTACATGCAAGCTCCTTGAGAGTAGGGACCACATTGCTTTTTGTCTTTATATCTCCTGTGCCCAGTTCAGTGCTTGGCATATATTCATTGCTGGATAAATTTGATTTATCACTTGTAGAATCAAACTTTCAGACTGGCCCCAAGCACAGTTAAGAAATTTCTTGGAAGAATTGACACTGTTTTGCAGGATTAACAAAGGTAAGGTGAGCGTATCTTGGATAATAAGAACTGAATCCAAAGTAACTTTAAAACAAAACTCTAATCTATCCAAATAGAATTTAACTCAACAGGGATAAGCACAAATTACTAGAGTCAGGGATACTATATCACGCAGATAGAAATGGAGAAAGATTGACAAGTGACAAAGACTTGGGATGTCATTATGAACCATGAGCTAAATGAGTGGAAATGAAGAAATACTGTTAAAAATTAATATGTTGTATCACATTAAAAAAAATAAGAAAAACTGTTCCAAACATTCTGGAATGCAATTTGGAATTATGCTTTTTTAAAATGACTATTATTTAATAGTAATCCCAAACTGGAAATTCAGTATCCTCCTGTTAGGGAATGGTTAAACAAATCATGATATATGAATGGAATGGTATACTTTGCCATAAAAAAAATGACTAAGTGGGCAGTTCAGAGGAAACTATGAAGAACTCTATAAACTGAGGCAGGCTGAAGTGAACTACAACTAGAACAACTTGCATATTGAAAATAACAGAGAAAAACAACTTTGAAAGACTTTAGAACTCCATCCAAAGAAGAGATAAACCATGAGTACAGAGAACTGAAAATAAAATACAACACATCACCCAACAGAAGAAACGTAACCTCAAAATGCAGAATGAGATGTGTTTTTCTATGTGATTAATTTTGTAACACTTAACTACAATGTAAATATTTTTATTATGAGGGTTTTTAAAAAAACATATTCAATGGTAGAGGAGAAAAAATAAATGCTTATAAAAATAATTTCTTAATTATGAAAATGACTTTCACTTTAAGATTCCACTGAGAAGCACACCAAGGTCAAAGACAAAAGGAAGACAAAATACACCAAAATAGGTATAACCACACTTTTTGCGGTAACAAAAAACCTGGTATCAAAGAAGATGCCTGTCAACAGGGAATGGCTGAATAAACTGTGGTACATGAATATAATGAAATATTATTACACAATAAGAAACTACAAAAATAGAGAATGCAGAAAGGCATAGGAACAATTTACTTGACCTGATGAATAAGGCAGGAAAATTTTATATATATACATATATATATATGTATATATATATAAAATGTACATGGAAAGAACAAAATAACTGAAACTTGCATAATTATGATAACTGAGCTCAGTCCACAAGACTAGAAGAAACTATGTACCTTCTTCCTCCCTTTAAAGAGGATGGGGACTCTTAGCATAAAACATTGGGACTATGGATACAGAACACAATCAGTTGATGTGATCATTAGATTTGCTAAACTTTTTCTTTAAAAATTTTTTGTTACAATGAATGGCTGGGGAGGGGAAAAAGAATTAATATATTCCAAAATGGTATCAATAAATAAAATTGGGTATTTTCTGAGACTGAGATCTCCCCGTATCACTCAGACTAGAAGTTTTAGTAGCCAGTCCCTGGTCTGACTGAGTTACCAATAGATGTAGGAACTTTGAACTTTGATGTTTCTGACCTGGGCTACTTTACCTCTCATTAGGCATTCTGGTGGCCTCTCTTCCCCAGGAGCTTGCCACATTGGTGTCAGACTTAAGACACCCTTCTGCCTAGGACCACCACAGTTTGGCACACAAATGTGATTGATCAGCCTCAGTCTCTATAATATTCCCCCGGAATAGTGCCACTTGGCAATAGAACTCTTTTTATAAATAGCAATGATTTTAAAAAGAGAGAGAGAAACATAACATACACTGTAAAACTGTCAGTCACTTGTGAAAGTAACACATCATGCTTGGGATTTCACATATTAGGAAAAGACAGAAAGAGACAAAATCACAACTAAAATGACCATAAAGATGGAAAATTAGTATGTTGGAGGGAGAATTGTTTGCTTTGAAAGAAGGCAGCAATGTAATCACAAAGATTTCTTTAACCTGATAAATATTCAATGAGTAGTTAAAACAAAATAGTGAAATTCCAAAAGCATAACTTTTCTTGGAACTGGAATGACTAAGAGAATTGTTTTTATTTCATTACCTTAAAATAGTACACTTTTAATAGTAACCCAGAACTGGAAATTAAGTATCCTCCTGTTAGGGAATGGTTAAACAAATAAAAATATCTTTCTTAGTAAGTAAAACATTGGCAAACTGAGGCTGAAAGCTAAACATAATATGAGATGAGTAAGAATAATGGAAACTAATATTTATATAGTATTTTCAGGTATGTAATCTGTTTTACACATGTTATTTCCTTTGATTGCATAAGGTTAAAGAGAAGTAAAATGGTTCCAAACATTCTGGAAAGATTTCACAAACACAGTCAAAGCTATCCTATAATTGCAATTTAAAAAAAAAATCTACTTTCTTGTTTCCTCTTAGTAACCAACAGTCTATAACTCCTATACATTCTCCAGTGTGGGGGTGGAGGGAAGGAGGGAGGAAAATTGTTCATATATTTATTTGTTTTAACAAAACAGATACCTACCAAACACCCAAATAACCCAGCCATGCAAAGTATATTCCCTAAAGAGATAGGCGAAATTCTTCAAATGCTGTGATAGAAAGTGGTTTCTACTTTCATAGCTTTCTGACTGTCAACAGACGGAAGATTTTGATAGTATGGAGCCAATACTGTAGTGTCTTATTTAAGTTCTGTGCTCTTGCAGTGTAACTTGTTTTTACTCACATGTGATATAGTCACTATTAGGGTTTTGCTTTCTTCAGTTGGTTTTACTTCACACAAGTCTTCATAAGCTTCTTTGAATTATTCATATCTATCATTCTTTTCAATGCAGATTCCATGTTCATGCTCTTTAAATTCATGTCATATATACATATCTATATGTATATATATATATATATATATATATATATATTCCAAGGAGGGTTAACAGAAAAAAGAGAGGTCCTCTATATATCACAATATTGTGAATGTAATAGAACATTACTAACCTGTTAAGAAACAACAAATGTGAAAAATTCGGAGAAGCATGGGAAGACACATGAACTGATGTAGAGTAAAGTAAGTAGAACTGGGGAAATAATACAGACAATGTAAACAACATAAATAGAAAGAACAATATTTTTTAAAAAAAAAGGATGAACATTAAAATTATTAAACTGGTCCCAGAAAAGATATGAAAAAAATGTACCTTCCACCTTTGGGGGATGGAGTAGGGGGCGTTTGAAGACTATAAATGTGGAATATTGTACATATTGTAGGACCTGATTGACATATTGATTAATTTTACTGCTTTTTTCCCTTATTAATTGATGAGATTTGTCCAAGGTCACATGAATCAAAGCAGAAAGGAAGGTTGCAAAACCTAATTCTGAGTCTAAATTCAGTATTCTTTCCATTGTATTTCCTATGGTTTCTGCTTAAACATCAAGTCTTTGATCTACCTCCTGCTTGCCTCCCCCTTTGACTGGACCAAGAGATACTCAGTATAGAGGTGTTTTAACCAGGGTGTGCCCTGAGAAAGTCTATAAAGAAATGGGTTCAGTGATCTAGTCACCATCTTCCCAAAAGTGACATGGTCAAGGGAGGTTCAGTCACAAGTATCCAACAAAGAATAGCACGACATAGGAGTAGAAAAGCACAGAACCCATGCTGAAGGATTTCATATCATTCCTGAGCAGGCCCCTAGTTGGCATGATAACCCACTAACTTGAAAATCAACATAAATTCAGTAATTTTTAACAACCCAGCAACTAATTAAGCAACAGTCTATGTTGCAGCAAGTAGAAATGTTATTTGGGGAGGGTGTCATGATGCACTCCACCTTGGTTTAGAGCCATGATCCTTTATCCTATTTCCAATAATAAAGTTCTTTTCCATATGGAACCCTGGTGCAAACTATTGGGAACTCAGTGTTCTTATGTAGATCTCTACATATATCTACAAACACAAAAGAAAAGTTACTTATTTTTAACTACTGGTATAGCTGTGTAAGAAAAAAAGTATGAAAGCATACACACACACACGCACACACACACACAGAAATAAATGTGGGTCAAGTATTTTTGGTATGGGGTCAGTGCAATGAAATACAATTGAAATCAAAAGCACAATTATTTGTGAGAGGGTCAAAGTTATCTCGACAATAACAGTAGGTTTCAGCAGGGGACTCAATGCTGTGGAACTAACCATTAGAGTCTCAGGGCGAAGGGGTTCACAGGGAATTTAATCATAAGCTAGAACTAGTACCATTTAGAATTAGTTTTAATTTAAATACATTAAATACTCACTTTAAGGACTTAAGTTTTACAAAGTTTTAACCTTAGAAGAAAAGTCAAAACTATTTTCTATTTTTAAAAAATGAAAGTGGGTGAAAAAATTCAATGATGAAGTAGAAATAACTTTGAGATGCTCCTTTTACATCTTTAAAACATGCTACTAAACTTCAGGGAAATGGAATATTAAAAGAATTATCCAGAAATGATCCTTCTATACACAGATACCTAGTGCCTATTATAATTTAAAATATTCTTTGTGCCCCTTAAAGCACACACACACACACACACACACACACACACACACACACACACACACCCATACAACTGGGCAAATGGACTTAAACTAACCTAACAAAAACAAATGTTAAATCAACATATAAATATTCACTACCTGTACCTCAGCAACAATAATTTTGAAGGACAACAGTTATTTGAAGGTTATAGAAGAGTACAAGTGTCAATCTTCATTGTCATATTACCGTTAAACCTGAGATACCGTTAAACATAATTACCGTTACCGTTACTAACACTACCACAGACAACTCATTTATGCATAGGTTTATGGTTGGCAAAGGTTTTTTCTTACAACAACCCTGTAAGATAGGCAGTAAAGGTATCATTGTTCTTATATTTCAGGTGAGGAAACTGAGTCTTCTCAGGGAAGTTGAGTGATTTTCCCACAGTCACACAACAAACAGGTAGTAGAGCCAATCAAAAGTCCAGGTCTTCTGACCCACCAGGTGGAGCGTCACATTTCAATATATTTTTTTCATACTTTTTTTTTCCATTTTTGATACAGACTTGTAATTTCATAAAGGTACTAGATATGGAAAAATCAACAGCTTATCTATAACATATAGTCTTAGAAAGTTTCCTGAAACTTTGAGATGTTAGATTCCTTACTAAGCATCACACAGTCAGTACGTATCAAAGCCAGAACTTGAACTCAGGCCTTTGTGATTCCAGGACCTGCCTGCTATCCACTACAGCTAGTTGATACTTAAGTGTTCAGTCTTAAAAGAAGGTCCAGGGATAGAACACTGGAAATCAAGACCTCAGTTCAAGTACTGCCTTAGAATCTTGTAAGCAATGTAATTTACTTGGGAAAGTCACTTAACCTCTTTCAGTCTCAGTTTCCTTATCTGTAAAAGTGAATCTAATAATAGCACTACCTCCCAGGGTTGTGAAAACCAAATGACATAATATAGTTGATAATTAATTTATTGATTTGGGGCCTAATGATCTCCCATCTGCTCTTGGTTCATTACTAAAATGTATAAGACTGGGCACTGAGGGTGTCGCACCAAGGTCTTCTGTGGCCCTTTGAAAGAACTACTATTAATGTAGGGAATCAGAAAAAACTCAACCTGTTCTGACCTTGTAGACTAGTTCTACCAAATGGCAGAATTAGGAGCTTTGGGAGGAAGCTGCAGAGGGTGACTGAGGCTTGATGTCAGAAAAAAAAATCCTAATAATTAGAGCTATCCAAAAGTGGAATGGGCTTCCTCAAAAGACGCTGAGTTAAAATCTCCTAGAAGGAGAGCAGAAGCTAGACAACCATTTATGGGGTACATTACACTGAGGATTGCTAAGATGTAGGAGTTCAACTAGATGGCCAATGAGGCACCTTCGAACTTCCTAATTCTGTAACTTCTTTATTATTTAGTTCTATTAACAAATCATTGTTTAAAAAATATTTACAAATGCTTTATTAAACTTATTTACAATCACCAGCAGAATGTCAAATGAATTTGAAGAAAATAGGCATATACATCATTACCAGTTAGTTAAATGCTGTGTATAACACTCTAATATAATTGCGTATTAATGTGCCTAATTTGTAGCTCTTTGCACATACTGCCTTAAGAAAAAAAGCACCAGTAGGAAGTTCAAAGATTGCAAGATCTGACAGGTGTCTTTTATTCTTCACAGCTAGGGTGGTATGTGGGGGGAAAGGGAAGGGGGGTACCAACCCACACCATTTGATAACATGCAACTTGATACATAGAAGAGAAAAAAATGAAAATAAAACAAAAAGCTGGAAATGGAGATGTCTGCAACTTATCACTTTATATTTCAATGAAAATAAAGAAATTATATCCGTTAAGACTCAACAGTAGGAGAGGGAATGATGTGCCTCAGTCTCTGACAAAGGCAAAACTTGAAACTTCCAATTTGATTTGATGTGGCTTAAAATAGAATACTCCAACCCCCACACCTCAGAAAATTATTTAAATCTAAATCGCATTTTTAATTATGGCACAGGAATTAACAACATGGTAAAAGGCAAAATTTCATATCCTCAAAACACAATGTCCTATCCATAATCATACCATGTCCTAGCAAATAGAAAAGTGGTCACAGGAAGACAAATTCATTTTTGCAATACTTTCCCTTCTTCCTTTACTGGTAAAGTGCATATAGCACTAACTCTAAGAGCTCACTTGATGTTGTAGATTCCTTTCCTTGACCTCAACTTTCCACAAAATTCTGTTTTTAAGGCAAAAAATAATTATCTTTGAACAAGGAGACAAATTTGAAATATTATATAGAGTCCTGGCATCAGATTTCTCATCAAATGGCTATCTTCCAGCCAGAGAAACTGCATCTGAAACATTAGTTAAAAGAAATTTTTTTGAAGTTCATTTGAAATTACAGGAGACATTTATAAGTGTTCCTGGTTAACATCATTGCTTTATTTTAAAAAAAAATGTAAATGGTGTGGGGTTCATATCCAGTTCTATTTTCTTTTGTAATGCTATTAAACCAAATAAACAACAAAAGTTAAGTTAAAATAAAAGCAAAATCAGTTTAGGATATACCTCCTGGATTTTCAGCAGAAATAGCTAGCTATATACCTCAATGCCACCATTTGATGAAATGGCTGTTTACAAAAATCATATTTGGAAACAAGGCAAGTCTTACAACATAATAAGGCAGAAATCCCAGGTGTTTATCCCTGAGTAGCCATCTAGATTCAATCTCCTGCAGAAAGTAGATTTGTTTATCTGTGGATTTAAAAGTTCAAGTATTCCAGAGAGAATGGGCACCTTGGGTCTGGTGAGAAATCTTGGCTGCCATGAGTATTTGTGACTTCAGTCACTCTTCAAATTGGTCTCAGAAGCAGAAAGGGAAATATTCTGTTTAAAGATGAAATACAAAAGCAGCACAGTACCACATTATTTATTGGGTGGGAGAAGCAGCTGAAGGAGCAAAGGACAAAGGAACATATTGAAAATCAAAGGTGTCATATGATTGAACTATAGCATCATATAACAAATTCTAATTGAAGGAGCATGACAGTGGAAAGAGCAATGAACTTGGAACTGTATTCAAATCCTTTCTGGTTCTCAGTTTCCTCATCTATGAAATAAAGGAGTTAAACTAAATGGCCTCTAAGGTTGCACCAAGCTCCAGATCTATACCTTTATTTTAATAATAGTTTTAAAATTATGAACAAAAAGTTTAGGATTTGCCCCCTTATGGGTAACGTCACCTGAAGGTTGGAACTAAAAATCTGTCAAAGTGATTCTATGCCACCTTTTTTCCCTTAAAAGGATCATAATTCTCTTGTGTGTTAATGATAGAAATGTTGGTTAATAAAGAAAAAAGTATCAATTTAAAGGGCACTAGATCAAAGAGAATCACTCATAGAAAAACCAGCAGCCCTCTGTATCAGTAAAGAGTAAGTCTGCTGATTAGATCAATAAATGTAGCCTACAGAAGGAAACTGAGCTAATACCTAATACAAAAGGCCAAAATGTTTCAATGCTAAACAAGCTCTCAGCAGATGGTTATATTATTGACATAGGGTCAACGAATTTTGAACATTTTCATTTTTAGCCACAATCAAACCAAATATTAAAGCTGAAATAGTCATCTGATTACTAGAAACTAAAGAAATAGAAACTAAAAGTAGAATGCTCTAACCACGATGACTGAACAAGCACTATTTGCTCCACAAGAACAGCTCCTGTATTTCATAATGGTATTAACACATTTGGCTGTTATCATAGGGACATAATACCAAATCTCTCAGGAGAAGCTCATTAGTTATTTAAGTTTCAGAGAGAATCATGGCCTACTCAGACAGGCAGTGTAGAAAGCACACAGAGGAGAAATCTTACCAGTATAAGCTCTCTACATATGTTATCTCATATGACCCAGAGATGATTCAAAAAATCTTCTCTGGACCATTACTTTCCACCATACAACCTTGACAGGGAAAAATGGACTGGCAAGAATTTCAATTTTTCTCCCCTTTCACAAAGCTGGCTACAGTAGCCAAAGTTCATAGATGACCTTCTCATATCCCTTAATTTCTCTGAGCCTCAGTTTCCTTGACTGTAAAATGAGAGGCCTGAACTAGATGATCTCTAAGGTTCCATCCATCCATGATACCAAAAAGGAATTCAAAAACGTTAGGTGTCTACTTCCTTCTCCCAAGTTTGCTCAGTAAATTCAAATACCAGATTGGATGCCAGCCAATCATCTCGGATCTGGATCATTAACAAAATGCACTGACCTAGAAGAAGAAATATGAAGTATGTTTGTATGACATTTTACCACTTCCCCCTTCCCCTCCCATCGCTAACCTGAGTCAACATAATAGAAGAGATGAGCACGTAACAGAGTTAAATAAATAAGAGGAGACCAAAAGTCACCTATTTTGAGGGATATTAAAGGTCTAAGACTACCTTTGAAGTAATCCCAATTTCCCATTAAAATGGCTTCCCTGCAATATAATTTTTCTCTTCTTTCTTTCTCTATGTATCCACAGTATTATCTATTTTGCTTATATGTTGAATTGGAATCTCAATTCATCACAAAGCAATCAATCAATAAACAATTATTAAGTACCTAATATGCACCAAGCACCATGCTAAGCTGTGGGAAACAAAAAGAGGCCAGAAAAAAAAAAGA
Organism: Potorous gilbertii; assembly: GCA_028658325.1. Classification (NCBI taxonomy): domain Eukaryota; kingdom Metazoa; phylum Chordata; class Mammalia; order Diprotodontia; family Potoroidae; genus Potorous; species Potorous gilbertii. The sequence continues at coordinate 35,345,094 of CM053774.1, read as the reverse complement.
GTCTATCCCTCCAGGACCTCACAATCTAATGAGAAAGACAACATAAAAAAAATATATACAGGGCATAGGAAATAATAAAGGGAAAGCACTGGAATCAAGAGGAATTAGGGAAGGCTTCTTCTACAAGGTGAGATTTTTAGTTGGGACTTAAAAGAAGCTAGGGAACCAAGTAAAGGGAGAATAAAAGGGAGCGCTTCCCAGGTATCCCCTACAGTCACAGAAAATACTCAGAGGAGAGAGTTGGAGCTTCTGAACTAGGAGGTCAATGTCACTGGATCAATAAACACAGGTCAGCAAGTATGGAACTAGAAAGGTAGGAGGGGTTAGGTTAGGAAGGGCTTTGAATGCCAGAATGTTTTCTATTTAACCCTAAAGGCAATAGGGAGCCACTGGAGTTTAAGTAGAGAGGTAACATGGTAGGACCTGCGCTCTAGGAAAATCACTTGGGTGATTGGATGGGGGACAGATTGGTAGGGATAGACTTGAGGTGGGACAGATGGCAATAGTCCAGGAATGAGGTAATGAGGGTCTGCACCAGAGTGGTAGCAGTATCAGGGGACAGAAGGGAACATATTTGAAAGTCATTGCAAAGTAGCCTTGGTAAGAGCTTGCATATGAGTAAGAGATAGTGGAGATTCAAGGACGACTCCTAGGTTTCCAATGTAAGGGACTGTGAGGATGGAGTTGCAGTAATAGGGAAGGTAGGAGGTAGAGAAGATTAAAGGGGAAAGAAGACGAGTTCTGTTTTGGAGATACTGAGATTAAGATGTCTACCAGATATCCATTTAGAGATGTCTGAAAGGCAGCTGGAGATGTGAAACTGGAGGTCAGCAGAAAGCTCAGGGCAGGATGAGCAGATGTAAGAATCCTCAACATAGAGATAGCGATTAAATCTACAGGAGATGATGTACACAGGAAAAAGAGAAGAGGGCCCTATGGGACACCTAAGATTAGAGGACATGATTAGGATGAGGATGCAGTATAGAAAACCGAGAAGTGCTTGGATAGACAGGAGGAGCGGTATCCCAGGAGACCACAGAGAAGAAAGTGTCAAGGAGTCAAACTAGATATGCAGTTCTGTGTTCAGTTCTGGGGACCACATTCTAGAAAGGGCATTGACAAGTTGGAATACGTTCTGAGACAGGCAACTGAAAAGATGAAGCACCTGGAGGTCATGTCATAAGAGACACTGGTGAAGGAAAGATGGATGTCTACCCTTGAAAAGAGGAGGCTTCAGGGTCATGATAATTGTCTGCAAGTATCTGAAAGGTTATCATAGAGAAGAGTGATTAGTCTTTAATTGCATGGCCTCAGAGGGCAGAACCAGAATCATTAGGTGACAGCTGCAAAGATGCAAATCTAGGCTTAACAGAAGGAAAAGTGAAGTGGGCTAGTTTGGGAGAAACGGGTTGGCACTAACTTGAGGTTTTTTGTTTTTGTGTTTGTCCTTTGTTGCCAAAGAAGACCGTGCCATCAGAGAAATGATGACATGACTTGCACTTGACTTTGTTTGGAGTGAGGGAGGGCTGTGTAGGTCACCAGCCTCACTTCTCCTCCAGAGCCATCTGAATCCAGTGACCAGATATTCATCAGGATGACTGGAGATAATCCAGGATGCCATGGGAGACCTTTAGACCAAGATCTTTGCAGGTACTCATTAGAGTGAAGCAATGCTCATTCATTGAATAGGACTGTCTAAGAGGAAGCCAGGGCATGGCCCCTTTAATGAGGCCAAGAAAAAGAAAGACATCAGGCTGGGAGGGAAACAGCAACACTTACTATTGATAATGACTGAAAGCTAGGAGGGTCCAGAATAGTTTAGGCAGGGACCTATTGGCATCCCAGCTTTAGAGTGCAGCAGGTTTAAGGTTTTGGGAGAGGAGAGGAGAGGGGAGGGGAACTAGCCAGTAACCAGTCAACTGGGCATCCAGGGTTGTTCCATTTATCTTAGCAGAAGTTCAGAAGAAAGGTAGATGTAGAAGATAATTCTCACCATCCATCTTCCCCTTCCTAAAAATGAGTGCCATCCAAGGCTCTGCCTTGGGCCACTTACTTTTCCAGAATTATTAGGTTCCTCTTTACGTACTGAACATTCCAGACAAAGTAACCTATTCCACATTCCCTAAACACAACATCCCACAGCCTAGTTTTCCCTTTGTACACTCTCCCTTAAGCCCAGAATACTCTGCCTCTTCTCATTTGCCTTTTAGCTTAATTCATAGCTCAGTTCTAGTGCCAGTTCCTATAGCATGATTTTCCTAGTTATCTGTTATGTTGAATTTGGAATATATTTATATTTTACTTACATGCACACATTGCTTCCCATGCCTTCTAATGTTAACTCTTAAAGGGCATGAGTTATTTTCATTTTTTATATTTATATTTACATTATATTTATTTATATTTCCCCATTATCTGGTACATAATCAGGAGCTTAACAAATGCTAGTTGAATGACTAAGAAAGGAAGAGACATGATAGGTATTGTGGTGGTATTACTTGGCAACTAAAGAATGGGCAATTCTGTTCTGCATATGTTGAATCTGAGATGCCTCTAGGCATCTTAATGGAGCTATCTAGCAGGTAGTTGGCAAGGTAGAACTAGAGTTCAGCAGAAATATCAGGGCTGCACTTGGGAGTCATCTGTATATTGATAATGAAACCTATGGGAGCAGAATAGAATATTAAAAGAAATCAAGCACAGAGAAAAGGGTAGAGAATTCAGCCTTCAAGGGCAACCATACTCAAGAGGAGGGGAGATGGAGGATGATCCATTCAATGATACAAACAGAAAGGAAACCAAGAAACAGTAGTGATATGGAAGCCAAGGGAGAAAATTTCTAGGAAGATCTTTCATCAACATTGACAAAAACTGGAAAAAGGGGGATTGAAATTGAAAAATTGGAGGGAAAAAGAGAGCTGGAAGAGGGAAAAAAAAAAACAAAAAACGATGAAGTTTACTCTCATCACATTTGACTAAAGGAAGGAATAAAATCCACAATCATTTTGGTATGAAAACCTATCTTACAACACAGGAAATTGGGGGGGAAGGAGATAAGCAGGGTGGGGGGGGATGATGGAAGGGAGGGCA
>CM053774.1:35306072-35341504 GCA_028658325.1 Potorous gilbertii | reverse complement strand
GAGAATTGCCCTGATATTCTAGAACCAGAGGGCAAAATAAGTATTCAAGGAGTCTATCGATCACCGCCTGAAAGAGATCCAAAAAAAAAAAAAAAAAAAGAGAAAAGGCATGGTAATTGGAATTGGCAGTAGTAGAGTGAGAATAGACAGTAATTCTAGATGGAAATGGGTGTGTAAAAGGGAGCAGTATGTGATAAAGCTTGAAAGTAAAATTGTAGTCAGATGTGGAAAGGGGATCTTGAGCTGCTGTAAAGTTTGTGTGTTTAAGCTGAAGCATGATCAGAATGTTAGAAAGGACACACAGGCAGCCGTGTAAGGTTTATAAAGGTGAAATGAGGACAAATGCTGGCCCTAAACATAGGTTTCTGCTTTACTTTTTTGTTTTGTCAAATGCCAAAATTTGCCGATGCTGGTGAAATTTCCTGCTGGAAGGACTTGGTTTTTCAGTCTCCCCATGATTTGCAGTTAATTTAATTTCTGCAGTCAGTGGTGAGCTAGTTATAACTGTAGTTTGTGCCTGTAGGAAATGTCTCCACTCATCTTCCAATTTGTCCTCAGTGTTTTGGAGTTGTGGAGTCTGGCAACCCCCATAGATGCTAGAGATCAGTTCCCGCAAGGCCTGCTCAGGTCCTGTCTAAGCTGGCACAGCCCATGTTGGACTGCTCTCTGCTCCCAGCATGGAGCAATAAATGCTTCCTGTTGACCAAGACAACCAAGGTTGTCTTGGGCTGGAGATTTGACTCAATGCATCATTCTGTGGGTTCTGCAGCTTCAGAATCGTGTAGAGTAATTTTTTTCTAGGTATTTGGCCGGGCCTGGGGGAGAGCTCTAGCAAGTCTCTGCTTCTACTCTTCCATCTTAGCTTCCCCCCCTCCTACTGCCAGTTTCCTTTAAGTCCAAACTAAAATCCCATTTTCTACAAAAAGCCTTTCCAATCCCTCTTAATTCTAGTTCTTTCCCTCCTTTATTTCCTGTTTATCCCATATATAGTTTGTTTGTACATATTTGTTTACTTGTCCCACTCATCGGATTGGGAGCTCCTTGAAGGTGGGAATGGCCTTTTGTCTCTTTTTGTATTCCTAGCCCATAGCACTATATACCTGGCACACAGTAGGCTAACAGCATAAATGATGGTTGATTGATTATTTGGACTGAATCAGTTTGGCTGGTATGACTGCCAGGAGGTAGCCAGAAGCATAAATCAAAAAATAATTCCCCATGCTGTCATTGCCTTGGAAATAATATTCCTTTATACATTTGCCCATCCCTCCTAATAGAAGCAAGGAACCTTCAGGAGTATTTTTGTCTTCTAGTATCCTTGGACTGGAGAATTTCTAAATCTTTTTTAAAACTTTTTCTCTTTCACCTCCAGCCCCACTTCTTGAGTGGGATTGTGTCTTGAATGGCAATGCCAGAATTTGGAGGAACTTTGAACTTCAGGTTCTAAGTGATGAGCCTGATCACATTTGCTGTTTCATTATTTTTAATGTGTTTTGTAAAAAAATAAAAGGTCCCCATCATGCTGCTGGCTATTCCTTCATTTAGCACTGCACAGCTGGCTAGGTCAGGCGCTGTCTTCTGGAATGGGCTGATGAAAAGGGACTGACATTGATTGACCAGGATCTGACAGGATTGGACATTAATCTGCATTCTTATGTGGACCACAAGACTGACCTGGACTTGTGGGCTGGAGAAGGGGCATTCTGAGCCTGCTGTACCATGGATGTCTACCCATCCCTCTTCTGTTTACATTTACACTGATTGGCAGCTGGATCTCAAACTGAGGCTTGATTTTTAAGGCATTCCCTTGTTTTCCCTCTGACCTGCATTGGGTAGCTTCTGGGACAGTCTCAAGGTGAACCTGTAGAAAGAGACTCTTCAGCTACCCAGCAAGATGCTGTGCAGCTGTGGGTAGAAATCAGGATAATTCAGGCATTTCTGAGAGCATTTTTAATAGAGCTCTGATTACAGATTGCAGGCACCTGGTGGTGTTTTGTACTGGGGCTGAAGGGTACAGTTCTGAAGACAAGAACTAGTCTTGACAGATCACTATTTTCAGACCCTGTTGTTTGCCACAGCCTGGAATAGGTACAGAAAACCACTGGTGCCAGACTGCAGCTGAGCCCAGGGGACAAAAAGAAGTTAGCATTTGTTTGGAGGAAACTTAGCCAATGCCAGCAACTTAATTCCTAGATCAATTGCCAACCACATGTGGGTTTATAATTTTATCACAACTTGAATAGTGAGCATTTTTTTTTCAGTAGATGGCACTCAAACTGGTATGAAGAGTGGTATTGTTCATTTGAGTTCACCATGGACTGTCCCAGGCTGTTTCATTTAGATAAATTCTCACTCTGTCCTTTCTCCTCTGAAGAGAGAGCAAAAGCTATATAATTCAAGGAAATAAAAGAGGATATCCAAGTGGCCTTTTCTAAGCTTCCTATCTTCAGTCTTCATACTAGGGGAATTTCAGACTTACCCATACCTACAGACACCTTTCCTTCTAGTCTACCACTGAAAAAACCCAACTCTGTCTGTTGTCTGTAAACACAAAGCAATATTAAATATTGTTCTGGGACTGTTTGACTATTGTGATCTCTTTTCACAGAATTCCTTATGCACTTATTTATAGCATTCATATGATAGTTACCAAATTCTTCTTTGAAAGAGAACTGGATTTAGGAGATTAGGGTCTGGGTTCTTATCTCACTTCTATAAACAAGAGACTTTGTGACTGGGTAAATGTTGTAAATTCTCTAAGCCCCTTCAAGAGAGGGTTGGACTAAGTGCTCTCTAGTGTCTTCTAGTAGATCCATGACTGTTAGTTACTATAACATGTCTTGCCTTCCAAGCTAATTTGTAAAACCTCTGGAAGATCAGGACCTTAAATTTATAGCTGGAATAAATCATAAAAGTAGTTTAGTTCAAGAGCCACATTTTACCGATGAAGAAATTGCTGTCATGAGAAAAAACTTGGCAGCTAGAGGGCTCTAAGTGGCCCAGTGGATAAGTACTGGAGTCAGGAAGATCTAAGTTCAAATCTGTTACTGGTAGTGTGACCTGAGCAAGCGACTTAACCTCTTCTGAGTTGGTTTCCTCAACTGGGGGGTCATAATAGCTCCTACTTCCCAAGGCTGTTCAAAGGCTCAAATGAGATAATATTTGCAAGGCACTTAGCAGTGCTTGGCACATAGTAGGTGTTTAATATCTGTGTCCTTCCCCTTGTCTAAGGTCACAAAATAGTAAAGTGTAAGAGTTAAGTTAGTATTGGGCAGCTAGATGGTACAGTGGGCATAGCACTGGACTCATCTTCTTGAGTTCAAATCCAGCCTCAGACACTTACTAGCTGTGTGACCCTGGGCAAGTCACTTAACCCTGTTTGCCTCAGTTTCCTCACCTGAAAAATGAGCTAAAGAAAGAAGTAGCAAACCATTCCAGTATATTTGCTAAGAAAACCCTAAATGGGGGTCAAAAAGAATGAGACCCAATTGAAATGACCAAACAAGAAGTTAGTATTGTAATTCGGAAGCCAAAGAAGAGAACTACAGTGTTGGACTGAAGTAAAAGAGTTGTAGCTTTTAAAAATATACAAGTGATTGTATCATCATACTCTGCCCTGGTCATAGCACATCTGGAATACTGTGTTTAGTCTTGGATTCCACAGTCTTAGAAGGACATTGCTGGAGAACATACAAAAAGTGATTGCTAGCTTGCTGAGGGATCTTAAATGCCTGCCATTTTAGGGATCAAGTGTAGAATCTGAGAAGGCTTAACCTGGAGAAGAGGAGGAGATATACGTATCTTCAAATATTTGAGGAAACATCACATGAAACAGATAATCTGACTTTTTGTGCTAGGTGCCAGAGAGGAATCAGGAACAATGGGTAAAAGTTGCATTGTGGCAAATTTTGGCTTGATATAAAGGAAAAAAAATTCTAGATAATTAAAAATATCTTGCACATGGCCTGAACTGCTTTTGGGAAGCAGAGGTTCCTCTTATTTGAAGTCTTTAATGAGAGACTGGAAGACCACTTTTCAGGTATGTTGTAATCAGGTTTCTTTATTGAAGTTAAGTTGATCTAGGCAGTTACTTAATGTTCCTTCCTTAAAATTTCCTCCTAAAATTCTTTGATTCTGGGATTGGGGCCCAACTCTTGTGTCTTCACATATAGCACTTTTTCCTCTGCATGTCTCTTCTCTAATCCTTTCCCCAAGTTGGTCTTCAGAAAGAAAACCCTTTAGAGAAGCACAGAATTTTAGAGATGGAAGAGACCTCAACAGCCATCTAGAATGAGGAAAAAAATCCCTACTATATCATATTGGACAAATGGTTATCTATCCTTTGCTTAAAGACTTCCTGTGAGTGACAGCCCACTACTTTATTATCACTACCTTATTCCTGGAAGCTATCTGTACTTCTCTTAATGTAGTGCTGAGATAGCATTTTCTTGACTACCTACATTAATTACCCTGTTGATTCATAAAGTCATCCTTTTCTCTGGATGATGTGTCTTCACCTTCCCCTAGGAATGCTTCACTCCTGGAAGCAGCAGTATAGTGAAATGAATGGAAGTCTTACCCCAACTGGCCTCTGTTGGACCCTTTTGATCAGATTAGTGGCCATACTGGTATGGCAACTAAGGCGGCAGGGGCAGCATAGTAGGGATGGGTCATAAAGAGAACCAGTGAGAAGACTGAAGCCAAAGAAGTATGTGAAAACAGTAGAGGGTGATAGCTCTATAGAATAAGTTGTCAGAGCCCTTAGAAACAGCAGAAATCTCAGAAATGCATGACTTTTCATATGTAAGACTTTTCATCTTGGAAAAACATCCTAGGAGATATAAAAAAGTACTTTGTGGCAACCATCCAAAAGTTCCCCAGGAGATGACTCCAAACTAGTAGTAACAGGAGGTACCATGGCAAACAGCTGTTGTTCAACATGGGTACGCCCTGTCTTGTTTGGGCATAAAATTGATTTGTCAACACTGAAACACTAAACTTTCCAAACAGTTCCATTTACAGTAGTAGTCTCTTACCAAGTTAGATTATTGGATTATCTTTACTAATTAAACACCACAATGAGCATACCTAGAGATTAACAAGATTTGCCAGAATTAGTAATTTTTAATAGCAGATTGATTTACTGCCTTTTTAACATCTCTCCTTTCCTAGATTTCCTGAGGACACAGGGCTGACCATTGACAAAACTGTGATATGAACCAAGTTTGCTTTTGTTTTTCCTTACTACTTCCCCTTTTCACTAACTTTTTATGCCCAGTAAAAGTCTCCGTTTCAGCTCTTTGTACTTACCTCCCTTACTTTCACTTGATTGCCAACTAATTTGATGCATACTGGGATCTATGTTCCAGTTCCAGCTCTCCTACTAACTCTAGTTTTTCAGTCGTGTCCAACTCTTCATAACCCTCTTTGGGGTTTTCTTGGCAAAGACACTGGAGTAGTTTGCCATTTCTCTCTCCAGTTCATTTTACAGATGAGGAAACCGAGACAAACAGGGTTAAGTGACTTGCTTAGAGTCACGTGGCTGATGTCTGAGGTTAGATTTGAACTCAGGTCTTCCTGATAGCCCACTCTGCTATCCACTGTGCCACCTAGCTACATCCCTACTAACTGTGGCCATGATCAAGTCACCTCCCTGCTCAGATCCTTATTTTCCTTATCTCTAATAAGGAGGAGCTGAAGGGGCTTGAAGAAGTCCCTTAATCTCTCTGTGGTATAGTTTTCTCACTGCTAAACTGACTAGGCTGTAGTAGATGATCCACTCATTTAGCCTCTTCCTGCATTTTACATTGTGACTTTCCCACTGGGCCCAAGCCACTTAACCCTCCGCTAGCTTCCTTCCTTCCCTGCAGATGATCTTGCCTTCCACTTCGCAGTAAAATTACTCACCAGAGATCTTGTCTCAGGTATTTGGATACTGCCCCTTGTGATTGCTATTCAGAGTCCAGTGGTCTGAAGAATCATTCTGTTCCTGCTTACTGAAACAGGACCTTTGGGTACCTGTGGGTCACAGAGAACTTGATTTCTAAGTGCGTCAGTAACATCTTTAATAAAATACTTAACTTTCCTAAAGTAATTTAACTTAAAATCTTAGTAAAGACAGTAAAGTCTAACAGTAATAACTAGGATGCACATTTGTCCAGCATGTTGCAGAGGGCACTCTTGTTCAGTTGTGAATTGAACTCTGTGGTCTCTTCAATCTCTTCCAAGTCTGAGATTGTGTGATTTTTTTTTAAATCTTTACCAATCTTATACTTCATATGCCTTCCCCAGAAGACTTTTCCCCTCATTGGAGGCAGTCAGGATTAAGTGACTTGCCCAGGATCACATAGCTAGTAAGTGTCTGAGCTGTGCTTGAGCTCAAGTAGTCTTGACTTAAAAGTCAGTGCTCTACCCATTGCACCACCTAGCTGCCTCTCTAACTTTTTCTTCTCAGTCAAATAATGCTTTCGTCTTTGATCTTTATACTATTTCTTCCTACTTCTAAAAAAAGAGAGAGGGGAGAGGGAACCCCTAAAACTTTTCCTTAATTCTGCTATGCCCCCAAGTTCCCATCTCACTCTATCATGCAAACTGCCATGCCTCAGTTTCCTTGGCTGAGGAAATTAGTGAGTTATACTTCATGACCTCAACATAGACAGCAATAACATGATATATAAACTTTCCATAATTCTAACTTTCCAGATTCTAATTTAGCCTGAGCTAAAGTGTTAATTTCCTTTCATAGAAATTTATAGTGAAATGTGAATTAAGTTTGGAAGACCGATGTACATTGTAATAATAAAGTCTGAAAGACCAAAAAGGAATCTTCCATGGTGGATCACCAAGGTAGGGGGGACAAGTGTGGAAGATATTTTGTAGTAAGGATCTTTCTCAGGGTCACTCTTGCTACAAGCATAATATCAGATTGACCCTTCTGGAGATAATTCTCAATTGGTTTGAATTTTTTTTTTAGCAGTCTTATGAGCTATATTGAATTTTTTGCCATTGCAAAAACTCTGGCATGAGAGTCTTTTTTTTCTTATCTTTCAAATTGTTATCCCAAAAGGGGCATTGAACCATATCAGGATTCTTCTTTAACAGAGGTAATGTTTGGAATATGAAGGATTCAGTGCTCCTATAGCAATGATAACAGAATATAAATACATTTCAGAAGAACATCCAAAGTGGTAGCATTTCCCAAATTATAGTAGGAACTCAGACTAAAAAACATCAGTTTAGTTTATGTTAAAATTAAAAAATGTTTTCAGCTGGTTTTCTTAGTGATAAAGTATGGCGAAGTGGGGGGAAAAGCCAAACCAAACAACATTAACAACAAACCAACAACCCAAAGTCAGAAGGCCTCAGGTTTTCATTGTAGCTCTGATCCTTGCCAATTACATTATCTGGGGGAAGTAATTTCACTTTTCTACACCTCAGTTTCCTCATATATAATTCAAAAGGTTTGAATAAGATGTCTTGTCTCCAGCTTTCATATTCTCTGGTTTGTTTCAGGAATTTTAGAAAACATACTGGTTTGTTTCTGGTTTAAATTATTGTTATATATTTTTTAAAATGTAAATTTTATCAAATTTTTTCAATGAACAAAAATCTGTTTTCTCTCCCAACCTGTCTGCCCTCCACCATTGAAAAATAAAAAATAGCAAAATTAGTTTAATAAATATTCATAGGCAAAACAACTTCTCTCTTTGTCTATGTCCAGAAAACATATACCTTGTTATGTGCCCTGAGTCCGTCACCTGTCAGTCAGAAGGATGGATATTTGCTATATGTCTAAAAAACTGTTTCAACTCATGGCTCAGCTAAAAATAAATTAAGAAAGAGAGAAAGAAAGACAAAGAAGCAAGGTTCACTGTTCCAGTTTTTTTTTTTAACTTGTTTAGTTCAAAGCAAGTCCCTGCTCCAAATAGAAGCAATCCAATCAAGAGTATTTATCTAAGACATCCTTTGACAGACTTCTTTGCTGGATGGCTTCTCATCTAAGTATAGACTCATAAGTTTGCATACTCTTCCAAGGTTGTTCTCTGTTTTAATCTCCTCTTAATAGAAAAAATCATTGAATTGCTGCCCAGCTCTCCGCCTTTGCTTTTAGAGATGAATTTGAAATGATTTTTCAACTCAAGTAGCCATTTCTTTCATCAAAGAACTATCGTGATTATCTGTGTTACATTTAAATGCTTATTTAATCTTTTGTTAATTGAATGTAGCCTTTCTCTCTGCTACATACTTGTTTGTATAGATTTATCCTTGTGGATGCCTCTCTTTTAAATAATAAGCTCCCTGAGGGCAGGGATTTGGTATTGTTAACTCGTTACTAATTAGCTGTTGTGTCTACAGTGCCCTGGGTATAGGATCAATCAATCAAGGGTGTAGGATGCCAGCAAACTTAGCTCCTTTACAAGCTAGGCTTTTACTGCCTTTGTTCATTTTAATGAAGCTTGACTGTCCAAGAGACACTCTAAGTTGCTCTTCCCTTAGGCCTACAGCTTCATAGGAGACACTTGGAATTCTGTACTGGTGAACATGAAGACTAGTTTATAGGACACCTCAGAACGAGAAGGGCATGCACTTTAGTGCTTTTTCTCCATGTGATGAGCCCCAGCACTGTCATATTCCAAATTAACTCATTTTTCAGTTCCAACTTCTCTTTTTAAAGGATCCAGTAGAGTCTCTTTTGTTTTAATTTTTATTAAAGTTAGTATATCTTAAGCTGATTGACAGAAACAGGGATCAAATTTGCAACAGGAAAATATAAACAAATGAATCTAAACATAAGTGTTTTTCCTTCGATTTAAAATGAACAGGGGACAGGCATGTATATAAGATATATCAGTAGGGAAGACAGGAGACTAAGATAGCCTACAAGTGAAGTATAATGTGATTCACTACCCCACCTTTTGTTAGTTTATTTTAACAATAATTAATGTTGTCAAGAATAAATTTTATCCCTTCCAGCAGCAGTAGCATGATAGATAGAAAAATATGACAGATCTAGCAGCCAGTAGCACCTTTCAGGGTGCTTTCTCTGTACTGTGAGAGTTGGCTCTATTTCCTTCATCCTGGCTAATGTTAAGGGAGAAATATCTCTTTTCAGAGTTCATGTGGTGGGGTGCTAGCCAAATAAACATATTTACTACAATGCAGAAATTGTGGAGGAGAAACTTGTTTTTCTTATTAGGCTCAGGCGTAGTCAGGCCTCAGAGAAAACCTAAATAATTATGAAGATTATGACTAGGCTTATAGAAAAAATTACATCAGAGTGTCAGAGAAATTCATTTACATATTGCAATTTTGTACATTTCTCTTAGGTCTTTAAAGTTAAAGAGAAGATAGATCCATAATCCTATGCTTCCTTCAGTGTCATAAAAGTTGAACGCATTTAGCTAGTCATAATCTCATAAATCCCTTAAGAAACAAACTTCATTGAACAAACTCTGTAGGGAAACTAAGTCAGTCTACAGATTAAACTACATTTAGAGGATTCTAAATTGAGGAGGAGGAGGGTTTACATGTTGCTAACAAGTCAGGGACAGTTGAGATTGTTCATCCAGTTTCATATCTAAGGGATGATTAAGTCTTTTTTTACATCCCATGAGGCAGGTTTTAGTGAGGTCAGGTTAATATTGACCAAAAGATGTGAGAAGAATTAAAGGAACTAGCAGCACTGTGGGAATAGATTGTCACATGGGAAATGACCAAAGGTCCAATGACATCAGACTCATTTTCTTTTCCAAAGTTATCTTTCCAAGTCAGCTCATGTCTCTTTCAGTGACTTCTGATATGTCTGCTGCTAATACTGACCTGGGAATCTTAGATTTTTACAATTTTAAAACTTGAAATCATCTGTAGACCTTATAAGTAATGTAAAATGAGAAAAATCAAAACTCATAAAAGGCAAAGAGTTTATTCTGAGTCACATAGCTAGTTTGTGATAGAACTAGGAGTAAAACCTAATTAGGGCAACACCACCCCCATCAAGTCATTTCTAGAGGAAATACCCTGGGATTTTCTAGGCTGTTTCTCTATGGGCAACTGCAGTCCTTACAACCTCCAGCTTCAGGCTTGGTTGTATTTCTTGACTGAGGGACTGCAACATTCTTGTATTTTTTATTTTAATTTATTATTTTTTGCAAATGACTTCCATAATCGTCATGTTGTATAAAACTAACTATATTTCCCTCTATCCTATCCTGCCCCCCATTTTATTCTGTTCTCCCTTTTGACCTTGTTCCTCCCCAAGAGTGTTTACTTCTAATTGCTCCTTCCTCCCATTTGCCTTCCCTTCCATCATCCACCCCCACCCTGCTTGTTCCCTTCTCTCTTACTTTGCTGCAGCATAAGATAGATTTTCATACCAAATTGAGTGTGCATATTATTCCTTCCTTGAGCTAACTGTGAAGAGACTAAGCTTCACTTTTTCCCTCTCACCTCTCCCCTTTTCCCTTCCATTGGAAAAGCTTTTTCTTGCCCCTTTTAAGAGATAATTTGCCCCATTCCATTTCTCCTTTTCCCTTCCTAATGTATTCCTCTCTCACCCCTTAATTTTATTTTTTTAGATATGATCCCTTCCTGTTCTACTCACCCTGTGCTCTCTGTCTCTGTCTCTCTCTGTCTCTCTCCCTTCCTCCCTCTCTCTCCTTTTATATGTGTGTGTGTGTGTGTGTGTGTGTGTGTGTGTGTGTGTGTATGTGTAATCCCAGATACTAAGAAAAATTTCAGAAGTTACAAATATTATCTTTCCATGTAGGAATACAAACAGTTCAACTTTAGTAAGTCCCTTGTGATTTCTCTTTCCTGTTTCCTCCCCTGTGATGTTCTCTTTCCATACTTCTGTTGATCCTTGTGTTTGAAAATCAGATTTTCTTTTCAGCTCTGGTCTTTTCATCAAGAATGATTGAAAGTCCTCTGTTTCACTGAATGACCATTTTTTCCCTGAAGTATTATACTCAGTTTTGCTGGATAGGTGATTCTTGGTTTTAGTCCTAGTTCCTTTGACTTCTGGAATATCATATTCCATGCCCTTCAGTCCCTTAACGTCGAAGCTGCTAGATTTTGTGTTATCCTGATTGCATTTCCACAATACTCAAATTGTTTCTTTCTAGCTGCTTGCAATATTTTCTCCTTGACCTGGGAACTCTGGAATTTGGCTACAATATTCCTAGGAGTTTCTCTTTTTGGATCTCTTTAGGGGGTGATTGGTGAATTCGTTCAATATTTATTTTGCCCTCTGGCTTGATAATTTCATGAAAAATGATGTCTAGGCTCTCTTTTTTGATCATGGCTTTCAGGTAGTCCCATAATTTTTAAATGATCTCTCCTTAAATGGATCTATTTTCCAGGTCAGTTGTTTTTCCAATGAGATATTTCACATTGTCTTCTATTTTTTCATTCTTTTGGTTTTGTTTTGTAATTTCTTGGTTTCTCCTAAAGTCATTAGCTTCTATCTGTTCCATTCTAATCTTTAAAGAACTATTTTCTTCAGTGAGTTTTTGAAGCTCCTTTTCCATTTGGCTAGTTCTGCTTTTTAAAGCATTCTTCTCCTTACCAGCTTTTTGGACCTCTTTTTCCAACTGAGTTAGCTTATTTTTAAAGGTGTTATTTTCTCCAGCATGTTTTTGAGTCTCCTTTAGCAAGCTGTTGACTTGCTTTTCATGATTTTCTTGCATCTCTCTCATTTCTCTTCCCAATTTTTCTTCTAACTCTCTTACTCTATTTTCAAAATCCTTTTTGAGCTCTTCCATGATCTGGGACCATTGTATATTTATTTTGGAGGTTTTGGATGCAGAAGCTTTGTTTTCCCCTGATAGTAAACATTGTTCTTCCTCATCTGAACGGAAGAAAGAGAATACCTGTTCACCAAGAAAGTAATCTTCTATAGTCTTATTTTTTTGCTTTTTTGGGCATTTTTCCAACCAGTTACTTGACTTTTGGGTCCTATGTCAAGAGTAGGGTATACTCTGAGGACCTGTAAGATCTCGGTTTCTCCCTGCAACATTCTTTTATAAAGAGTCAGGGAGTCTTACCCTAGGACAGATAAATACCCTGCTAGTTTCCTTCTTTACAGTTTTAGCTTTGAGGTTTGTCACATCCCAATTAAGAGATGGGAGGGCAGCTTGTCCTTTCCTTTTGACAAGTCTTCCTAATATAGGACTGGAGCAACTTGGTGGGAGATCTCACTCTAACTTATGCTGACTGTCTTGTATGTTTTCCAAATCTTCATTTCTATAGGCTAGGTCAGGGGGAGGGAACCTGTGACCTCAAAGCCACTAGACAATGGTTATTTGCTGAATAGTATCAAATATCTTGGACTGCAGGGTTCCCCAGTTTTTTTTTTTAATTCCAAAGTCTCTCATGTTATTCCATGCAAATGAGTGGATGGAGGTAGGGATGCAGGGATGAGAAAGATGATGTCTTGGAAGCAAATTCATTGTACTGGCTACTTAATTGATTGCCTGCTTTTTTTATGTACACATTAAAAAAAAAAAGCCCTCATATCTTTTACAAGATACAAATCTCAAAATTTTGTATCCTTTGTAAAGGCAAAATAATCTAATGAAATCTAAAAAGGGCTCCCCTTTTAAAAAATACAAATATAGACTGAATGGGAGAAGCCCTCATATGTTATTTTCTCTATTACTTGTTCCTTCATCCTGTAAATTGACCAATCCCTATTCTCACGGAATTTAACCTTCTAACAGGAAATTTAACTGATACAACATTAAAGAAAATTTGCTTTAGTAATCTTTCCAAAAGGAAACTGATTTGTCCTTGATAATATCCTTGGTCTTTTAAAGGAGGAACTAGGAAATTTACACTGATTTTCATTGCATATGAATGGTACCACCAGCTGAAGACCATAGATATTGAGAAACACTGCTATATTTTTGTATTTTAAGAGGTTTTGTATACTTAGTAGTTCACTCTTATAACATTTAGAATTTATATGGCTTTATATTCATTCATACACATATATGTACATTCTCTATATGTTTATGTACCTTATATACTACACATGCTAGGTAACTTAGGAAAAGTCACAGGACTTAGCTCTCCAAGTGATAGATGGGGTATAATCTGCTTTAGTAGGGGGAATTCCCAACACTAAAGAAATCGCAGAGCCTTCTCACATGACCAAATATTTTCATAGAAAGTTTTTAACCTTGGATTCTATAGCTGTGAAAATGATAGCAGATATCAAGCCTCTTCCTTGTCCAGAGGATCAAGAGCATCTGTATACAATGCAGAGAGACTGGTAGGAAATTGTTAAGCTTCAATTCTTAGTGATACCTGAACCTTGAACAATTATAGTATAGTCATTCTGTTTCTGTCAAGCAAGATTCTGCCATCAGGTTAACAAAGGCAGCTAGCTGACTTCACTTAGAAGACAGTGAAAATTGATACTTTATAAATTGGATGGAAAAACATAATAGTCCTGCACTCTGATAGAAGGGCACAACATGCAAAGATGCGCTCTCTTTAGGTCAATTGTAAGTGATAGAGGCTGGAGTTGACAAACACAGTATTGTATACTGGAGTCACATTGTCTTCCTCTGTCCTTGCTTCTACTGGTTGGTTCCTATCTGTAACTGTCAACTGATGATAATCCATTGGTGTATACAAGTAGGTAGAGGGGTGTGGAATCTTGTAGGATTATTGAGTTGGCTCAAAAAAGGCTTTGGAGTCCCAGGTGAGAAATAATTAGGTTTTGGTACATTAGATTGGATTTTGTAGTTCTTAAGATTTCAATCATGTGGTTTGCCTTAGATTGTGTTAGGTATGGCTTGTTGTGGTCATCCTCCAGGAGATATTCTCCCAAGTTTGTTGGGAGACTTTCCCATGTGATACTCAGTGATCAAAGTCCAAGATGACTTTAGCCCATTTCTTGAAAGTACACTTAGATCTCCAGATTCTTGTCCCCCCATCTTCCCACTCCCTTTCAGTTTGGCAGATTTTACCATGTTAACTTTTCTAATCCTATGATGATGATTTCACAAAAATGTGTCCTGGGACGGAAAGGCAGAACAGGGCAAAGTTATGGCAGCAGGGATTATTTAGTTAGGCTAGATATGTTCTTGTCTACTCTCTTCCTTTTTAAATTTTCTTTTTATTACTCAAAGGATAGATTGAAGCTGATGTACTTTCACTCTCTTTCTTAGAGTTTGTGGAAGGCTGGTAAGATGCCTTGGTGCTAGCAAGGTGAAAATATGATGATGAGGGTGATTTGTTGTCGTTATTATGTACAATGTTACAGCTTTGTTATAATGTCTATGTTTAGGAAAGTACTTAAATAACTTCTGGGGGAGAAAAATATTTAGTGACTCCTATGAAATCATAGCTTGCTATTTGAATTGGTCTAATTAGACTGATCTTGTTTCTTTCTGATAATGGCACAAAGGCTTTGTTGTCAGTGATGTAATTTGTTTTGCATTATGTTGTGGACTTTTGTCTCTAAGACACTTAGTATGTAATAGTTCTTGCTATAGCCAACTCTGTGTCTGGCCTGTCTTCTAGACGTAGGCTTCACAAGGGCAGACAGCACATCTTTTCACACTTGTATCCATCTCCATTAGTGCATAGTACTCTGAGGGTACCCGTTTGGTCTTTGCTAGATGAAAGATTTGACTCAAGTTACTGGAATAGAAGGGGCAGCAAAGTGGTGAAGTGGATAGAGCACCAGGCTTGGAGTCAGGAAGATCTGAATTCATATCTGACACTAGACACTTATTAACTGTGTGACCCTATGCAAGTCACATAATTCCTATTTGTCTCAGTTCCTCATTTGTAGAATAGGGACACATTGGAGAAGGAAATGGCAAACCACTGCAGTATCTTTGCCAAGAAAACCTTGTGGACAAAAGTCCATCGTACCACATCAATTCAGATACATTGAACAACAATAACTAGAAAAGAAACATAGGAACTGATTTTGTTTGAAGAGAGCTCTGGAAACCTCTCTCTGCTCTTGATCTCTTTCCATACCCTATGCCTACATCATTCAATTAAAAAACAAAAACCATTTTCCACCTAAGAAACTGGGGCTGAGAGAGTTAATACTGCTTCTTCTACACCAGTTAGATCTCAGTGACAGATTGCCTCTTGCTTAGTGTTCTTTAATAAGCCTGATAAGTTATTCTAGAACATATATTAGGCAGCTGAACTCTTGGGAGGGGGTCAGTCTTACTTATTATTTATTGGATACAATTTTCAGGAAATTGTGCCGCAAGACATGTTTCTGTACATGGTTCAATTTATTTTCATCGGAAACTACAGTGAATACAGTAGTGGAATAGAGAGCATGATACTTAAATTTAGATAGCTAAATGGTATATAGTCAATGGGAACACTCATTTTGGAGTCAGGAAGACCTGAGTTCAAATCTTACCTCAGATATTTACTAGCATTGTGAACCTAGTCAAGTCATTAAAAAAAAAAAACAAACCTCGGTAAGATGAAGAAGCTTTTAATATAAAGCACCTACCTCCCAGGGTGGTGGTAAGAATACAATAAGACAATATGTGAAGTGCTTTGTAAAACATATATATGTGTGTGTATGTATATACATACACACATGTTCACATATGTATAGATGTATACATATGTATAGATATATAGGTATATATCTTTATATGGAATATAAATTATATGTATTATATAAAATTGCAACAATACGTAATTTCACACACATATATGTAATGTTAGTTATTGACTTACTATTGCCACTAAATCATGAGGAAAGTCTTGAATGATGGGATTACTATTTAGAGTGGTCTTTAACAAAGTAAAAATAAACTGAATGGAGATAAATTGGGTGGCACAAGTAAAGGATGAAAAATAAATTATGCAGTCCTAGATGTGACCTTCTCTGTTCAAGCCCAGCAGGGAAGAAAAAAAATCATCACTGTGCAAAAGCAAAGAAGTGTTCCCTTCCCCCCTTTTTTTCCTTAAAACTAAATACAACTCTGATTTATTTTACAAGAATATATATTATAGGAACTTTCGAGTAGCATTTCTAAAACACTTGGCCACTGTTCTGCGTGATCCTGATCAAATTCACTTTACCTCTGTCTACCTCAGGTTCCTCATTTGTAAAATGTGGATGATGCTAACATCTTCCCTCCCAGTGTTGTTGGGAAGATAAAATGAGTTAGTATTTGTGCAGATTTGGAAATCTTAAAGCACTTTGGAAATCTTAGTTATTTTTGCTATTATAATTTTTATTCAAACTCCTATTAGAGACATATAGGATCATCTATTCTAATCCTTTTTTCTCACAGATGATGGAAGGTAAGGCCCAAGGATGGGAAATGACTTTATCCAAAGTCACTAATTAGTAAGTGACAGCTTGAAGAGAAAATAGAAAAGTCTGGAAGAAAAAGGTTAGATTTCTTCATATGTTAACATTGAAAAATAGCATATTTGGAAGCAGGCTAAAGTAATAAAATATTTAGCCAATTAAGGGAAGGCTAGGACATTAAATTTATGGTCTTTCAACCTCAGAAATAGTTCAATTCAGTTAAGCACCTGCTGTGTGCTGGTCTTGCCAGTTAATAAGAAAATAACATGATCTCTGTCCTGAAGAAGCAGTTCAGTCATTTTCAGTCATGTCCAAGTCTTTGTGACCCCATTTGGGTTTTTCTTGGCAGAGATTCTGGAGTGGTTTGCCGTCTCCTTCTCCAGTTCATCTTATAGATGAGGAAACTGAGGCAAATAGGATGAAGTGGCTTGCCCAGGGTCATACAGCTAGTTAAATGTCTGAGGGCAGATTTGAACTCAGTCTTCTTGACTCCAGTCTTGGCACTTGGCACTTTATCTACTGTGCCACTTAGCAGACCTGAAGAAGAAATCTAATTTTATATGTATGCATTCACAGAGAAATATGGTATAATACAGTTTATAGTATGATAGGTGAAAAGGTAAAATCCTCTGTCTTCTGTGAAATTTTGAGAAGGCATGGAATAATTAAAAAAAATTTCTTGATACATTTTGTTTTGATGCAAGAGTCACTTAAGATCAGAGACTTATAGATCTAGAGGTAGAAGGGATCTCATAGATTGTTTTATTTACTTCTCCCATTTATAGACATGGGAATTGGGTTCCTGACAGGATGTGACTACTTACAGTGTGACAAAGAGTGGCAGTGTTGGGATTTGAACCTAGTTCCTCTGACTTCAAATTTAGGACTGTTTCCATGGTGACACAGTGACTCCCCTTCAAGCACCCAAATAAATTCTTTTATAACATGTATTCCCCAGTCTGTGAATTTATCAAATGGCAATAAGATAGTAGAATGGAGGGAGGTGTTGCATTTGGGGCAGAGAAGGCTTGAGTTCAAATCCTGTCCCAGATGTTTACTAGCTGTCTGACTTGGACCAAAGAGTCACTTAATCTTTCTTAGCCTCAGTTTTCTCATCTGTAAAATGGAGATAATAGCACATACTTGCCAAGTTTTTTGCCAATGCCAAATGAGATAGCATGTGTAAAGTACTTTGCAAATGTTAAAGCTCTCCCTATAGTGCTAGCTATTTACCAGTTGTTAACAGAAAAGAGGGATGTATCTTTTAACTTTGACAATATAATAGTAATCTTTTCTTTTATTTGACCAGAATCTTTGTTCAGAGAAAGAGTTTTAGCTGCTGTGCTGAGGGTAAGACAACCTGTGAAAAATGGTACCTCTTCTTTATAGGTAGAACAGAGAGAAAGACTTAAATTGCAATTAAAGTGGGTATAGAGGAATGGCAAGGAACTCTGTGACTTTAAGAATTCTGGGGCAATGAAATAGGCAGAGATCAGTTACCTTGTTCCATGTAGGGTAAGGGAGAGGAAAGACATTAGCCAGCATGAAGAATGCTGAACTTGGCACTGGACCTGTGTTTCAATATTGGCTCTGACACTTAACTGCCTTTGTGACCTTGGGTTAACATCTTTGGGCTTCAGTTTTCTGCAGAATGAAGATGTTGACCTAGCTGTGTTCTAAAGTCTTTTAAAACTCTAGATCTATGATTTATGTTAGATTTAGGAGTGATCTGAGGAGATATATTGACAAACTATAGACTACTTTGGAGTAGTTAATGTTTATCAAGAACTCATTAGGACAAAAATATCTATTTTTTTATGGTCATAATTAAGTTTAGGACCATGCTCATTTAATGAAGACCCAGTGTTATAAAGTAATGGTTAACCCAGAATGGTTAATCTTACTTCATAAAAAAAAACAACTTGCCACCTATTTTATTTATTTTTATAGTATTATTGTATTCTTGGTACTATATAGAACTATAGTACTTGGTACTCGATAGTATTGGGGCAGCTAAGTGGTACAGTGAATAGAACACTGGGCTTGGCATCAAGAAGACATCTTCTTGAATTCAAATCCAGTATCAGACACTATCTGTGTGACTCTGGACAAGTCACTTAATCCAGTTTACCTTAGTTATCCCATCTGTAAAATGAACTGGAAAAGGAAATGACAAACCACTCCAGCATCTTTGCCAAGAAAACCCCAAAAGGGATCATGAAGAGTCTGTTGACTAAACAATACCAAGTGATACAGGGTATTCTATAATATCTTATAGTATTGTTATCAGAGATTCTTATAGTAAGATTAACTCCAATCCTCCTTGTCGTTTTTGCCTTAGAGTAATTACTGAGTGTCTTCCATCTTTGAACTACAATGAGTGCCAAATCTGCAATCAGCAAAGAAATTTTTGCACCTCTTGATGAGCGGATGCTGGGAGCTGTCCAAGTTAAGCGGAGGACGAAGAAAAAGATTCCTTTCCTAGCAACTGGGGGTCAAGGCGAATATCTAACCTACATCTGCCTGTCTGGTAAGGAGAAAAAAAATGATCCTAACTGAAACAACTTTATGCTTCAAAAATGATTCTCAGTTATGCAGAGCCTAATTGTCCAATCTGTATATAATTCATATCCTTTATCTCCTCAATTTCCTGCTCCTGTACCTTTGTTTGGCCTTGCTTCTATAGTGACAATGAAAGGAGGTGAGATTTTACTTATGAAATTTGACTAAGGATTTTTAGGTGAGTTTGAGGATAAATGTAGCCATGTGTTACTTTTTGTTTAGTACTGCAGATAATGGAGATTTTGCTAGTCTTTTTTTTTCACTTATTTTATAATTTCTGGTTATTTGAATTCTTTACTGGTTCTTTACTGGTGACATGAGATGCAGCAACTTTCATTGGTATAACTGGTACAGATAAGGAGTAAGGAGTGATGGGTGATGTCACAAGATGAATCCTGATACCTTTTGGAATATGAAAATGCCAACAAGCCTCCCAGCTCATTGCTTTGACAGCAGGTAACTTGTTAGGTAGATGCATCTCTTTTATTAAGTTCCCTTTGAGTACTTTTTCTTTCTCTGTAGATACATTACTGCAGGATTTACTCTGGAATCATAACTCAGATTTTTCTGATGAAAATTAGAACGAGACTTCCCATAGAATGATAGAAATTTCTAGTCTGATCCCTTGGACATGTGGAAATACCTGTTGCTTTGGACAGGTTGCTTTGACTGTTGCTTTGGACAGGTCAAGAGATAAATTGAACTATATCTTTAAAAAATAATCCTTTTCTAATTCTTTTTGTTTTTCTGAGTCAATGATTTCTTTCCCTCTTCTCTTTTTAAATATTTCTCTGTTTTTTTTTCTCTTTTTGTCAATATGTTGGACATGAAAATTTAATTGGAATGCATCTCAGGGACTTGGTGATTTTTCCTAGAAGGAAACATGATTGCACAAGTGGAACTATATTTAGTCTGTAAAAGCATTTTAAGTTTGGCCTGATTCAGGCTAGTCTGGTTGTTTGAGTTTTAGATTGGAACAAAATGAAGCACAGGTAAAATATCTAAAGTCAGATAAAGAGGTTTTCTTAGTCATAGCTGAGAAAGTATAATCAGCAAGGTTATAGCACTGATTCAAGTGGGCATTTCTTCCTTTCTCTTATGTTGGCCTGTCAATCAGAAACCTGATGGAGATGCTGCTGACTCCTTATGTTTGGGTGCTAGGAAGCTACATCAGTGCCTCAACCTTTAGTCCCCTGAGCCAGTTAGGTGTTAAGTGTGGTGTCATTCAAGTAGCCTAGCCTACTACTTAGCAGACACTGTTATGGGGTTTGGAGGTTAGTAGAAACTTAGAGATCATCAAATTTAACCCACCCTCACTTTATAGATGAGGAAAAGGAAGTCTCAAATGGTGAAATGACCAAGTGTTTTATTTTGTTAATAAAGGAATAGTAGAGGTAGAGGATAGGCAGAGAAGGTGACTCAGTGGATAGAGCACTGGGTCTGAAGTCAGTAAGACCTGAATTCAAATGTGGCCCTAGGCACTTACTGTCTGTGTGACCTTGGCCATGTTATTTAACTCCATGTGTGCCTTAATCTACTGGAGAAAGAAATGACAAACTGCTGCAGTATCTTTGCCAAGAAAACCTCACAGACAGTATGGTCCCACTGGGTCATGGGGAGCTGGACATGACTGAACAACTACAAGAGATAAAAGATGCACAGCAATGCCAAGATGCAAAAGGCCTGGAGTGAGCAGCTTTGTGCTCTGTTATCAGTTGGACTAGATGACTTTTGAGGCTTTTCCAAGTTTCAGATTCTGTGATTGTGTCACTTGCCCAAGACCATGCTTCTGAATCATAATTTGAAATGAGGTCATCCTATTCTAACTTAGGTATTCTTTCTACTGTATTCCACTTCCTTAGGAACATAGCCCCTTGCTAGAGCTGTCTTTTTTGTTTTTTTTATGGATTTTTAATCTTTTGTTTTAGGAAATAAAAAAAAGGTAGACTGCTGATTGATCTCAGACTATATATACTTTCCTTACATATAATGGATAATAAATTATTTGCACAAATGAAATTTGCAATTTCAAAGCACATATGTATACATCCTTATATAAGGCTTATAGGTTACCATCCCTCATCTTATAGGTGAGGAATATAGATGAAGAATCAGAATACCCTGGAGATTGATTTATGACTGCTAATATAATATTATGTGATTAATGGACATTTGAGTGCCACCAATAAGTTAAAAGCCATGGAAGCAGCTTGATGTAGTGGCTCTCTCCTTGGATTTGAGAAGAATTGGATTCAAGTCTTGACTTTGCTTTGTGTTGTGGTGGGTCGATCACTTAGTGTCTCAGTGTTCCTGGCAACTCTGTAAAACTGTAGGCATGGAGTTGTTACTGGGTGGCATCAGTGAAGGGAATTTTTGTATAAAAACAAAATCATAAGTCTAGAGGCTCTCTCACCAATCACACCTCCCTACCTCCTCCACCAAAAAAAGTGGGGGATTAATGATGAAAGATATTAGGTATACATCGTCAGGAGCTCATTGATAAAAAGGAGCCCCCACATATACCAACATATTGAAAGCAACACTTTTTGTGTTGGCAAAAAACTGGAAACAAAGTGAATGCCATTTGATCAGGGAGTATTCAAACAAATGTTGATATACCAGTGTAATGGAATATATTCTGTGCTGTAAAAAATAAAGAATATGAATACAGAGAATCATGGAAAGACTTACATGGACTGATGCAAATTGATCTAAATAGAACCAATAAAGCAATATACAAAATGACCACAATGATGTAAATGGAAAGAAAAACCACTACAAAACCATCTTTTAAAATATTGCGAAATTACAAAGAACAAATAGGGCCCCAAAGAAGAAATGTGAGAAGTCACCCTTTCTATATCACCAGGCTTCTTTACAGAGGTACAGTGAGTACATGGGTGTGAAACAATCCATACATTTTCAGATGTTTTTTCAATATAGATTGGTTTTGCTGATACATTTTCTTGTCCTCTTTTATTTTTTTAAAATAAATTCTTTATCTTTTGGCATGGCATCTGAGGAGAAAGAATGAGGAGAGATGTAGTATGAAACCTAAGTGATGTAAAAACAGAAGAAATCACCTAAAAACATTTTAAGAACAGACTATACTTTCTAGGAATAGTGTCATAAGACTTTATTGTTAGTGAGAACAGAGCCTTGAAAATGTTTGTATTTTCTTTAGTTAGGGGATCCTTGTGTTGATAATGAAAACATTTCATCAACTTGAGAAATAATTTGAGTCATTGCTGAGTTGAATCTGAAACTGTGAGATTTTGCCCTGTCTGACCCTTGGACATAAAAAGATTCTCATATCTGGTCATTTTACTCATATTCTGCCTTATAGGTATTTCTTTTCCTTAGGAAACAGGGGTAAGGGAAAGATAACCTTTTGGTCCAAAAGCTAACAGTTCTTCACTAGGTATATATAACTGAATAATTTTGCTTAGATTTTGGCTATTCATTATGGCCTGCCTATTTCTGTCTTGTCCTGTGCAGGAGTGATAGGGGATTCAGACAACCTAATCTCTGGAAGATAGCATAACCATTTCCTCTGCAATTGAGGATAGTGATCTGGGAAGAGGAAAAGCTGGGTTATAGGAGGGCTGGGTATCTTTCACAAATACCCATCAGCTTCAAGCTTCCAGTCTGAATCTCTGAGCTGTGTTTTTTTTCCAGAGCTGTGTTTTTTTCCCCACAGCTTTCTGATTAAGGAAAATCCTTTGTTCTCACCAGCTTTTGCCACTTGACTGCTTTAAGTTGTGTAAGGATAGATTGTTGAAATAGATCTGACATTTAGGCAGATAGCATAATTGAAGGGGAGGAGGGGGAGATTGACACTCAAGTCTTTCCAGTTCTCATTTATTTTTTAATCGAGAGGGAAGAATAAAGAAGCATCATTCACAGTTTGCTTTATTTTCACACTTCGAGTTCAACCAAGGAACTGGTGGCAGTTTTTGGAGCCCACCTGCTGCTTGAAGACATGTCAGTCTCATCTTGATGAGGTTTGCCAATGCCAAAATCCAGTCTCCTTTCTTCTCCTTCTGACAGACTGTGATTGTCTTTCCATTCCAGAAGGGAAGATAGCAGTAGAGTAGCTTTATTTAAGGAACTGGGGAGAATTGTGTGTTCTTTTATTCTGGTTGTGTGGGTCGCCCCTCCCCTATTTTCTTTTTAAGCACAAATTTCCCTTGACTGTGTTCACCTTCCCACCCCAAACCTTTGACTCAGACTGATGTTCTCCTGTTTGGAATTGCCAAAGCAGCTGCCAAATGAAAGTTTGTTCTGGAATGAGCTTGCTCCCTTCGATCTCCTCTAGCCAAAGCTAGGTCTTTTTGGGTGTGATGGTGAAAGTGACTAGCCTATTCCTGATGGGGTTGATTGAGAATATTTTGAATCCATGGGAAATTATAGGATTTAGAACTAGAAGACACCTTACAGGTGACTTCATTGTGACTTGTCCAAGGTCACAGAGGTAGTCAGTAGTATCATCAGTATTCAGGCCTTCCCCAAATTCAGTGGGGTTTTTTATTTTTCATTTTTTGGGTTTTTTTTTAAACTGACTTCAGGGTAGCAATCTGAAAAGATTTTTGGCTACTTCTGCAAACAGAGTACAATGTTAAGTGGAGTATTAAATTACATACACATTATGTATTCCAAAATTTTTTATAGACTTTTCTTTTCACATAAGTGTGTTATTTTGAGTTCTTAGAGCAGTGCTTCATTTCTTTGTGTTTCTTGACCCTCTACCATACAATTCCTATCCTATGGGAGTAGAAGTCTGTTAGGACCCTCATGGTTACTAAATATTGAAATGAGTTGCCTAAGGAAGTCTTGAAATATCTTTGAAGATAAGAGGGGAATTGGGAACTGTGTGTGTTGATATGTAAGATGAGGCAGTTTGGCCCTTTCTGGGATAGCTTAGGTATATAGTTTGGGATGAGGATGGATTCATGGTTTAAGTGGAAAGAATGACATTCATAGATAGAAGACCTACCTCCTAAAGGCAGGAGGGGTTAGGTTATGAAGGGCTTTAAATGCCAAACAAGGCATTTTGTTTTTAGTCATGGAGGCAATAGGGAGCTACTAGAGTTTATTAAGTAGGAGGTGACATGATCAGATCTGTGTTTTAGGAAAATCATGTTGATGGCTGAATGGGGAATGAATTAGAGTAGGGAGAGACATGAGGTGGGCAGACTTACCAGCAATAATGAAGGTATAAGATGATGAGGGCCTGATGATAGTGGTATCAATGTCAAAAGACAGAAAGGGTAGCATTTGAAAGATATTGCAAAGATAAAATCTATGGGTCTTGGCAATAGCTTTGATACAAGGGAGTGAGAGATAATGAAGAATTCATGATGACTCCTAGGTTGAGAGCTTGAGGGTGTGGGAGGATGGTGTCACCCTCTACAGTAGTGGGGAAGGTGGGAAACGGAAAGGATTTAGGGCAGGGGTAGGGAATCTGTGGCCTCTAGGCAACATGTGGTCCTCTACATCTCCAAGTGTAGCCCTTTAATTGAATTCAGAATTCACAGAACAAATATCTTTAATAAAAAGATCTCTTCTGTTCATTCAAAAAGTTGCACCCGAAGACCTAGAAAGTCACATGTGGCCTTGAGGCTGCAGGTTCCCCACCCCTGGTTTGGGGGAAGAATAATGAGTTCTGTTTTGGATAGACATATTGAGTTTAAGATGTCTACTAAACATCCACCTGGAGATGTCTAAAAAGCAGTTGAAGATGCAAGATTGAAGATCAGTAGAGACATGGCGGCAAGATAGGTAGATTTGAGAAACACCATGTTAATTAAATTCTTGGGCACTGATGAGATCTCCAAATGAAGTAGGGTAGTGGGAGAAGAGAAGATCCAGAGCCAAACCTTAAGGGCACCTATTGTTAGAGGCATGACTTGGAGGAGGATCTAGCAACAAAGATAGAGATCATTAAAATGTAATTGGAAAATGTTTAAAAAATACAATAAATATAGATAATGTTAATTTGAGGTTTTCTAAGTCATTATGTAGCTGGTGGGGCTCTGCTTCTATTTAAGTTTGACACCACCGGACTATAAGATCTCAGGTCCTTTCTAGCTCTGGTCGTGCTTGGAGGGCCAAGAAATTGGAAAAAATAATCTAAGAACTCTATGTTGCTCCTTTGCCTTTCAGATCTTAAGTTATATATAAACCAAGTAAGAGATACTCGCCAGAAATAATTTACCTAATAAATTATTTCAACAGTCTATATGAATTCAATTCAACCATGATTTATTAAGCACCTATTATATGCAGGATTAAATTATAGCCTCTGCTTCCAGAGAGGTCTAAAGGTAGGGATAAAGCATTTAAAATGATGACAGTGAGGAGGGGAGAGAGAAGCATAAACTGAAGGTATTAAGAAAGGTAAGTAATAAGAAAGTAGCATGCCTTTTGAACTGAGCCTTGAAGGAAGGTAAGGATTTTAAGATGTAGAGGGGCATGTATTTTAGGCATAGGGAACATCCTTTTCACAGGCACTGAGGCTGAAGGAAAAATAGTGATTTGAGCCAGCAGCTGGTAGACTAGTTGACTGGAACACAGGATGTAAGAAGGGAACATTGGACCGTCAAATTGGAGTAAGAAGGTATTTTCCATGTTATCAAGTAAAGTCTCCTCATTTTTATACATGAGGAAACTAAAACCCAGAGAAGTTAAATGGAATACCAAAAAAGTAATGTGAAATGTCCAGAAGTAGAGTCACATTGTAAAGGGCTGTCAGTGCTCAGCTGGGGAATTTGTATTTTATTGTACTAGCAGTAAGGAGTCCCGGAAGATTTTTGATTGAGGGAGGGCGGTGAGGAGAGGAGGGATTCTGTGGTCAGGCTTTTACTATGGAAGGTTGTTTTGGTTTTTATTTATTTATCCATTTATTTATTTTGGAGAGGGGCAGCTTTGTGGAGGATTAATTGGAGAAGAGACTGGTAACAGGGAGATCACAATGAGTAGCATCCAGATGATGAACCAAGATGGTGCTTATGTGAGTGGAGAGAAGGGGACAGATGTGGATGGATAAATGGAGAGGTAGAATCCATAAGACTTGCCAAATGACTTCATTTGGGGAGGGAAAGAAAGAAGAGTTAAGGACTGAGCTGAGCTTGTGAATCTGGGTGAGTTACAAGGTTGGTGCTGTCCTCAATAGACAGAGAAACTTGGAGGAGAGGGAAGATTTAGTCGGGGAAAGTTAAGTTCATTTTGAGACATGTTGAGTTTGTTGTGCTTTGAGGATATCTATGGAGGGCCATCTAATGGGTAATTGGAAATGCAGGATTCAGGAGAAAGATTAGACGTAGGTATTTGGATATAGGAAGTGGTGAGTAGTGAAGCCTTGGGAGCCAATGACATTACCGAGGCAAATGCTTTGGGCCTAAACAGTTCTTATGTGCCAGGCTCTGTAATTGTTTCTGGTGAGTCAACCTCTCTATATCCATAGTAGTTACCTGAGTGGTATTAAGCATTACCTGTCATTGTCATTTTGGGGGTATTCTTTTTTTCTCCTTAACCATTTTTAATAAAATGTCATGGAATTTCTTGATTTTTATAACAGGGACTGGCACATGATCTCTGATGGGATCTTCTCATGTGGCAGAGGCTACAGAGCCTCCTTTCAGGGGAATGAGTAATCATGACATGTAATGGAAATGTTCTGGAGAAACTGTGGAGTAGAATAAACATGCTTAACTGGTTACAATCTGCTAACTGCTCAGTGAATGGGCACCTCTTTGGTTGGCTATAGCTGCCTATTGCCAGATTAAGGTGCTTTTAGAAGCCCTTTTAGTCTGCCTCAGGGTATTGATTCTTTTCTGGTGTGAACTTGGTGAGACCAATGCTATTTAGAAACTGAACTAAGTCAGAGCCCACTCTCCCCAAACATCTATTTGAAATAGGGGAAAATAGCACCTCTGGCATGTTGGGAGAAAACATCCTTTTTTTTTGGCAATGCCTTTGAAGCAAATATCCTTTTCTAAAATCTAAGTAATTTTTAAATGGCTAAATGGTTTAAATGGTTAAATGGGATACTAGTGACTGTCACCCAACAGTAGGAGGTGAGGAGAACACAACTGGTAAGGGCTCAAGTCGTTGACATTAAAGACACCTCAAACCCCTCAGGGAACCCATAGAACTCTGTTGGGAAGAGCCTGGCTCTGGAGTAGTGGTCAGGATACTCATTATATTTTTTAAAAGATCAAATTTATCTTGGCAATTAATGGGGTAATTTATCTTTTAAGCTAGAATCCATTATAGACTCAAGTAAGATAGGATTAGCTTTGTCTTGAAGAAATTATGGATATTGCCAAATGAAAACAGTCCAATTTCCCTGCCTCTAAGATAGAATGCCAATTGCAAAATACACTTTTCAGGATCTTGATTCTTCTTCTTAGGCTTTAAAAGTCTTTGTATTTAGTAGGTAATAACTTGTAATCCTTGTTGGCTCACTGAATTTCCCTGCTTTGTTTTTTCTCATTGAGAAAGTTGGCAGTACTTTTCTAACATTCTCACTTTTTAGGAATTAGGCTAAATAAGAATTGTTCCAAAAATCTTCATGCAGTTTTAAGATTTAATAGCTTAAAACTGTGTGAATACTTTTGAGAGAGAGAGAGAGAGAGACAGAGAGAGACAGAGAGCACACATGTATGTAAAACACTTTTGAATTCTTTGGAAGGAAATTAATTTTATAATGTCTTAAAATTGCTTCTGTGTTGATCTGTAATTGCTTCATGTATGTCTATGTTTTTTGGTCATTTGGATTTTAAGTTCCTCTGTGTTATGGCCATGTATTCTTTTACATTTCCCTCTCTGTCCTTCATCAATTCCCTTAGAGGCAGCTGGTGGCACAGTGGGTAGAGCAAAAGACTTGGAATCTGGAATACCTGTGTTCCTATTTGGCCTCAGATACTTACTAGCCATGTGATTCTGGGTAAATCACTTAATCTGTTTGCCTTAGATTCCTCACCTGTAAAATGGGGATACTAATAGGACCTACCTTGTTGGATTGTTCTAAGAATTAAATGAGATATTTGTGAAAAGCACTTAGCACTGTACCTGGCACATAGTAGATGCCATAGAAATGCCTCTTACCTTCCCTTACCCTTTCCCTCTAGCACTGTTTAGTGCACATAGTTCAGCAGATACTTACATGTTTACCAAGTTTAGTTGAAGTTGCTATTTAGATTCAAGATCTACTATGTACTTTAGGAAACTACTTGATCTTTTCAATCTTTTTAATTTATTAACAAAGAAAACCAGCAAATTCCCCTCCCTTGCCCCTTCCCCCGCAAAAAAATTTAATCTCAGGGAAATTCCATTTAAAACCAGGTGATTTCTGGACAGCATTTAAGTCTAATGATTTTTTTCCTTTTATAAAGTACTGAACCAGAGGCTCATTAGGAAGTTATAACTTATGATTGACTATAACTTATGATTGAAACATTCCATTCTAATTACATGTGGAGATATATATATATATATATATATATATATATATATATATATATATATATATATATATGTATATATAAGTGCTTTTGAAATATTTTTTCCCCATTCTTGTTTTAAATCAGTATGTGGTCTTCAGGACTATATATAGTTCCTGTCTTAATTTTCCTAAGTGGAGATAAAGATCTTCTTGCGCTTGCCCTCTCTTAAGAAGGAGAGGTTTATCTTTGTGTTGACCAAATTATGCTTGTATGTTTTATTGGAAAGCTTAATGTTTGCCACTTCAAAGGGTTTTAAAGTAAGAAGTTTAAAACCTTCCTCATCAAAGCACAGATGTAACCTTGGGTTCTTGAAGAAAATGCCATCAGAGGCTAAGCTCTGACAAGTCCTACCAAGATGAAAAGTCATTGAGCATCAAAGGTGACAGCTTCCATATATTTCATTTCAGAAACATCCTACCTAAGTTCAAAAATGTTCATCACCTGATGGAGTCTATAGTGATGAATCTTTAGGCCTCCATACTCTTCCAAGAATATCCCCTAAGGACTAGAGGGATTGTGACTTGCATTAGTGAAATCACTTATCCCTGAAGTACTAATGTAGCATTTGGATGGGTTAGTGGGATGAGGCACTGAGGGAGAAGAAATAATTTTTAGAAGTGGTTATGAATACCCTTAGAGGAAGCTACATCTATATCTGGAGGGCTATAGGGAATAGTAATACTGTATGTGGTACCTGGCAGTCATGCTACCCTCACAGTAACGGCAATGATAGTAATGAAAATGAAAATAATTTATATAACTTTTGATAGCCTTCATTGAGCCTCCCATCTTTTATCAATGTCTTAATGAAGTAGGAAAAGCCTCCCCAATTTCACTCATTATATAAAAAGAATATATTGTTATAGAGAAGTTCCATTGTAGTATTAGCAAACAAAATGAGGTGCCCTGGAATTCTGTGAGATCTTGGGGGCATTTGGCATTTGCAGTTAGCAATGTTGGGGCAATGACATTTCTTTGATAATGATCCCATTGAAGAGAGTAGTCATATTCAGTATTCCTGAATAAGTTTCAATCTAGTCCTAGGACACGTGAATATCAGTGAAGAAAGAAAAGCTACAAAAGCATGCCATAATGTCCAAAGTTTGAGTTAGTGGAAAAATCCACAAATAGTTAATCATTTATGTATCATCTAAAGATTTGCAAAGCACTTTTGACCCCCACAACAGCTGGTAAGTGCTTTTTACAGATGGGGGAATTGAGAAAGACAGAAGTTAAGTGATTTTCCTAGGTTCACACAGGTAATGAGAATCTGATGCAAGATTTGAACTCAGGTTTTCCTGACTTTGGGTCCATTGCTCTATGCAATGCACCATCTACCACTAGATAGGAAACTGGTGCATGCATGTATGTGCACGCACATTCACACATTCACATTCACATTTTATAAAGAGGAAAGTAAGGCAGAAAAGTTAGATGACTTGCCCAGGATCACATAGTTAAGTGTCTCACAGGCAGGATTAGAACTCAAGATATCTTCTTGAATCCAAATCCAGTCTTTTATTCACAGTGATGTCTTGATGATACAATGATATGTGGATAACTATAAGGTTTCTTCAATCCTCTTATCTTACAGATGCAGAAACTGAGACACAAAGTGGTGCAATAACTTGCCCAGAGTCACTTAGGTAGTAACTAACAGAATATGTGTTTTGATAAGGATAAGGCTGGACTTGTGATTTCTTTGCTATGGCAACCTGTAGATGAGTTAACTCCCTCTACTGCACTGAAGGTTGGTACCTCCTTTGTAACTTGTGGCTTAGGAAGTTCTACAGAGCCCAAAGACTTGCCCATGGTCATACTCCCACTATGTGGTCAGAGACTAGACTCAAACAGGTTTTCCTGACTTTAAGATTGGTTGTCATTCTACTAGACCACATTGTCTCTCAATTTGATGCCCTGAAATTTTGATAATATTGGTGAAATTCTTCGAGCATAGATTTTGGAACTGAGATAATACAAACATTTATCATGACATGTCCAACAAACAGAGAATTTTTACTTACTTTTCATCTACCCTATAGTGTAACACCTTTTGTAGACAACTTTCAGATGGTATATTGGAGAGGGAGGAAGGAGTGAAGGAGGAAGCACTGGTCAATGAGTTGGCATGCCCCAATTTGAATTCTAACTTCTACTTTGTTACCTATGGGTACTTGGTCAAGTCACAACTTTTCTGAGAATAGATTACCTCATCTATGAAATGGACTTTTTTTGTTCTACTTTATGATTCACTTGAAATAAATCATCTCAATTCTAGCCTCTGATTATTAAAGAGAGAGAGGGAGAGGAAGAGAGAAAAAAACAGGAAAGTTGAGTATATCGGAAGGTTGAATGAAATGCTTACATTGATGAAGATATAGCAATAAAGTCCACACAAGTGATCAATCTATCCTCCTGACTCATAAAGATATAGGATTAATGAAATGAAATATTATGTTGAAATCAACATATTTTTTGGTTCACCCAACTTAAATAGCCTCATTATACTAGTCAAGCTATTAAGTGTCTCTTTCTAAAGCAATTTTCCTATTAAAGCACAAGTAATATTGCCACATGATTAGGTGAAGTACTTTTTTAGTTTCTTATAAGTACTTTTAGGTAATCTTAGAGATGCCTGTTTTTCAGAGGATACTGACATTTTCTGAATGTTAAAGTATGGAAGTCTCAGTCAGCCAGAAAGAGGAAATTTATAATTTCATTCAGAGATAAGGCAGTGAGTGAAGTGATCCTATCCCATGAAGAGAAAGCAGCCGCCAGGATTATGAACAGAGCTTCACTAAGATGACTGGCAAATCAAGTATCTCCATCACATTTTTCTAAGTCAGGCTAGGAACATTTTCATTCTATGGCAGGTTATCGTTGACAAAACTGTTTCTCTCTAGCCCTTCTGTGTTGATAGACATGAACCGGCAATTGAGTCTATTGTCTTTCATATCTCATTCATGAGACATCTATTGATTATCTGCCATTTTTGTGTCCTAGATACATTGCAGGTTTGTATATTTCAGTCTGCCCCTGTCCCCTGCAGAGATAAGTAAACTTGGAACCAAATTTATCAATAGATCTAGAAGAATATATCTTTAAGAAAATAAAGAAAAAAGTACCATAATTATTTACTGATATTTTTAGGGTGACTTAAATTTAATTTCCTCATCTTTAAAATGAAGAGGTTAGACAAGGTAACCTCAAAAATGCTTTTCCAATCTAATTCTTCATAACCGTTAGAAGACAATCATATTAGACTTATCACTGCTTGCTGGAGATGGCTATAAGATATTTTGGGCTCCCCCAGCTCTTAGATATACCCAAGGCATTCTTGCTTAGGTTACCATACCCAGGACTTGTGATGGGTCCACCCGTGCTCGTGTTTTAGTCATGTTGCCCTCTTGGCAAAATTGCTTAACTGTGTAAATGTGGTTTGTGGGTAGTCACCCTTGTCTAAATTCTGTATAATGTAAATCTTTGGAGCCTAGAAGAGAGGGAGTCATACCTCCTTTCCCCCTTGCTCTCTTCTATGAAATGACCTAATATATTTCTTTCTAAAACTATTTCAGATTTTGATGTGTGTTTTCACAAACAACAGATTTGAATTCTTGTCCTTTGACTTTAAATTCATTACCCTTTCCTCTGTACTATTATATGGCCTCATTCACTCATATGCACATGTATGTGTGTGTTTGTTTTATGTGATCAAACAGTAATTTGCTTTATAAATCTATAGAGATTTTCTTCAGAAGCATCTTCTGAATGTGGAGAGAATCCCTGAATTGGCAGACAAATGCCATTCATAAATAAAGCTATACATGCTGAACCACCAGGTGCATATGGTTAGAACACAATCAGACTTCAAATAGTTGTCCTGTCTCTCAGACACCCACAAGGGACAGTGAAGTGGTTTGCTATATTTGGCACAGGCATCATACATGGTCGTATTAAAGACAGTCTTTCCTTAAAGTCTGTAGCTCAGTGCTTGCAAGTTTAGGTGACTTTTGGTTTTGGCTGTGTTATAGCTATCTCATCAGCTAGTGGTGGCCATTAAAAAAAAAATCAGTCATGATCGTGACAATAGCTTGTATTTCATATCGGCCTGGGCAGGATGTTTTTTGTCTGTTTGCTTTTTTTTCTTTTTTGAGGCAGAGTTAAGTGACTTGTCCAGGGTCACTGAGTATTGGAGACAAGATTTGAACTCAGGTCCTCCTGACTTCTGGGCCAGTGCTCTATATACTGCACCACCTAGCTGCCCAAGGCCTTTGCAATTTGAGGCATTTTCATATGATTTCATTTAATATGCACAACAATCCTGCCAGATTGGTAGTCAAAAATATTACTAATGTGTAGAGTTTAGGTCCCTCAGACAGAAGTTGTGGCTGGATTTGGATGCGACCTCTCACATATAACTGGCTGTGTAATCCTGGGCAGGTCACTTAATTTCTCAGTACCCCAGCCACCCTCTTAGACTATAAATTGCCAAACACTGGCTTCATCTGCACTAATCAAAAGAATTTCCTCATTTCTGAGCCTT
Organism: Potorous gilbertii; assembly: GCA_028658325.1. Classification (NCBI taxonomy): domain Eukaryota; kingdom Metazoa; phylum Chordata; class Mammalia; order Diprotodontia; family Potoroidae; genus Potorous; species Potorous gilbertii. The sequence goes on along the minus strand of CM053774.1, from coordinate 35,308,578 downwards.
AGTTTCTTCATCTATAAAATGGGGGTGATTTTTCTTGCACTATCTCCTTCACAGTTATCATGAGGAAAGCATTTTGTAACTTTAAAACATAATGCAGTGAGAGTGTATCACAGTGGACAGATGGCTGGTCTCAGAGGCAAGAAAACCTTGTGGTTGTGTCATTGATCTAAGTCACTTCATTCCTCATTCCTCCCAACAACTCCAAGATTGTAAATTGCAAAGCAGCTATAAATCTCATTGGTAGAAAGAGTTGGGAGCTTCCTGCTGAAATCACAGCTCCATTGAAAAAGAAAGCAATCTTCACTTAATAAATGAGGACATAGTAACAATGTAGCACTTGGAGGTTTTTGCAAAGCACTTCACATGCACTATCTAATGAGAGTTTGACCAGCCCTGTGAGAAAGGTATTACATATATTATTATTTCTATTTTACAGATGAGGAAAGTGAGGCTAGAAATGTTTAAGTGATTTGTGGAATCAGTCAACAGTTATTTAGTAAACTTGGGCTATGCACAAAGACAAAAGCAAAACTGTCTCTGACTCTAAAGAGTTCATATTCTAAAGGGGAAGATATACATATATAATTACATTACAAAACAGATACATTGAGAGGGAGATATTAGCTGTTGGTAGAGATCAGCAAAGGGTTCATGAAGCTCCATATGTTCAAAATGGAACTCATTCTCTTTCCTTCTAACCCTCCCCACCTCCTACCTTCCTTATTACTGTAGAGAGACCACTGTCCTCTTTGATCTCTCAGAATTCAAACTTGGTGTCATTCTCAACTCTTATTTCTCACCTCCCCACATCCAGTCTTGTGCCTGTTGATTCACCTTTGCAACATCTCTTGAATATGCCCCCTTCTCTTCTGACATTGCTCCCACTGTTGCTGGTCTTTCATTGCCTCACCCCAGGATTCCTGCCAAGAGCCTGTTGGTGGGTCAGCCTGCCTCAGATCTCTCTCCATTCCAGTCTATCTCCTTTTCACTAAAGTGATTTTCCTAAAAGACAGATCTTACCATATCATCCCTCCCACCCCACATAATATACTTCAATGGCCTTCTCTCACCTCCAGGAAGAAATCCAAAATGCTCTACTTGGCAATCAAAGTCCTTCTTAACCCAGTCCCTTCTACCTTTCCAGTCTCTTTATACCTTACTCCCCAATAGGTACTTTTTGATGCAGCCACACAGGGCTTCTGATTGATCCATAAACAAAACACTTCATGTTTCAGCTCTGGTTATTTTCTCTTGCTTCCCACTATAGAGTGAGAATGTTTTCCCTCCTCATTTCTGACTCCCTGGCTTCCTTTAAATCCCATCCAAAAAAACATCATTTTACTAAAAAGTCTTTTCTGACCCTTCTTAATTGTAGTACATTCCATCTCTTAATTATTTCCTATTTGTCACATATATAATATATATGTGTGTGTGTGTGTGTGTGTGTGCGCGCGTGTGTGTATATCTTGTTTACACATATTTGTTGTCTTCTCCATTAGATTGTGAGTTCTTTGAGAGCAAGTACTGTCTTTTACCTCTTTTTTTATCCCCAAAGGTTAGTACAGTGCCTAGCATATAGTAGGCACTTAATAAAGGTTTATTGATTAACTAGACAATAAAACTTAAGCTGTCTTAGAGCCCAGAATTTCTAGATCACCCAGGAATGAATGCTAGGTCTGCTTTCATGTTCATCTCGATTATGCTGGGCTTTGGGTGATTATGTTTTAAAATGTAACAAATGACATTAGGGAATAAAGGGGCCAGTTTACAGGTCTGAGAAGTTTCTGGGAAACTCATGGATATCATCCATTTTATCAGGAACAGGAAGATGCTTGTATATTTGTCTTTAATTGTGTGAGGAAAAAAGGAAAGCAAACTCCTTGAAATCTCTCAAGAGACTTATTAATGGGTATAAATCTTCTTTTGTAAAGGAGGATGTAAATGATTTTTTATTTGCCTCCCTCTTAAGTGGTGGTTGGGAGGAAGGAGATTGGTAAGCCCAGGAGAACTTTCCATTTCTTTTCCAAATAATTGTATCTGGAGAAATAGAACTTTTTTTTTAAAAAGTGAGTCAGAGAGCAGAACCAAGGTGGCAGAGTAGAAAGACACAAAAAGGTAGGCTCGCCCCACACAGCCCATAAAATACCTGTAGAGAGAAACTCTCAACAAATTTTGGAGCAGCAGAAGGGGAAAACAACAAAGTGGAGGAGATTTCCAGCCCAGGGTGACCTGAAAGGCCCATGGAAATGTCAGTTGCACCTGATGTGGAGCAGAGCCCGGCCCAGCCTTGGCCCGAGCCTAGACATCATCTTTCATGAAATTATCAGGGACAACTGCCCTGATATTCTAGAACCAGGGAGCAAAATAAATATTGAAAGAATCCACAGATCACTTCCTGAAAGAGATCCAAAAAGAGAAACTCCTAGGAACATTGTGGCCAAATTCCAGAGTTCCCAGGTCAAGGAGAAAATATTGCAAGCAGCTAGAAAGAAACAATTCAAGAATT
>CM053774.1:35283051-35305572 GCA_028658325.1 Potorous gilbertii | reverse complement strand
AAAATCTTAATTTTAAGGAAGTGATTGTAGAACATTTAAAAATAAATAAATAAATAAATTTTTAAAAAAAGAAAAAAAAAAAGGAAGATTAATATGCTAATGTGTATAGGCCTGAATGTGGATATATGGGTTTAAACTATTGGAATACAGGGCCTCATTTAAGTTCTAATAAAGTTTGTAGAGAATAAAAAAAAAATTTGATGTTTCACCAGCTCTGGAGTCTGGAGATTCTGAATTTAAATCTGGCCTCAGACACTTGACACTTATTAGCTGTGGGACTTTGGGCAAGTCATTTAACCCCAATTGCCTCCCCCCCCGAAAAAAAACATATTGTCTGATTTTACATCACTTTCAATTCTGAATATAGCCCTCTTTTCCCCCAACCCCTGTAACAAAGAATAAAAGAAGAAGGTACTTTGCTATGTATGGTAGCAAAACTAAATAGCACATCAACCCTATCTGACAGTATATGCATACTTATAATTCTTTATACCTGTTCTGCAAAGATGGAGGTAGGTTCATTTTCTCCTTAAATCCCCACCTACTATTTCCATTTATTAGGTCAAATATTCTTCTTCATGGTCCTTCTGGGTAGACTGTAGACCTGCTCCTCAGATCTGGCCTCTCATAAGTTGGTTAAAGGCAATCTTCTATATTCTCAGATCTGGCCAGATCTGAAGGTCAGTTTCACCTTTCTCTTATCCATAGCTTTCAAAGGAATGAGTCAGATTTTAACCAGGGGGTTCCTACCCTATTAATAAATAGAAAACATCTAAAATAGAGTCAGAATGACTCAGGGCCAATTTACCAGAGACTGGAACTGTTGGAAGCCAAATGTTATTCTGTATACTCTTCCCTTCTCCCAGCCTCATTATAGATAGCTAGAAAATAACTTTGTGTCATTTGTAATTAATAATATTGCCAAGGATGGTTGAGCTGATAGACTCCTAATAGTGTCTTCTGAGGAGTTTATAATCTAACAGAATGGACAAGTCACATAAGTGATCATAGTACAAGGCAGAAGATGCTAAGTGCAAGAGAGAAAGACTGTACCGAAGTGTCATGCCAAGTTTGAGGTAAGAGATGCTTATTACTGAAGAAAGATTTAGTGGGGAGAGTGGCTCATGAACTGGGCCTTAAAAGAAGGGGGAGAGATTTAAACATGTGGAGTTGAGGAAGAAATTCAAGGAGCTAGAGAAAGAGATCATAGGATTTAATACTGAAAGTGACTACGGACATCATCTGGCCCAACATTCTCCTTTTACTGAGTAAGAAAGTGAGGTTTGCCCAAGGTTCTACAGAAGGAGGCAAAAGTAGGATTTCAGTATAGGTAATATAGGTAATATAGGTAGTATAGGTAATATAGGTAATAGGTAATATAGGTAATAGGTAATAATTTCAGTATAGAAATTCTTTAATACAACATTTTAATGAAGCCTGTTTCATGAACAGGGGGACAGTGTGAGCAACAGCATGAAGATAGGCTGGCGATGGTGAAGAGTTCAGTTCAGCTAGAATAGAATGTATGAAGAGGGGAGGAGTGTGAAATAAAGTGACAAAAGTAGTTGAGACTCAGATTTTGGAAGTGTGTGAATACAAAGCCCTATTCCATAAGATTAAGAGTTTATATCATATCAGGCAAGTCATTTAACCCAGTATTTCAGGTGTGGTTTGATAAACCACAAGGCAGCCTATGTGATAAAGCACAAGGCAGGCTCCTTTTGTTGGTGGTCCATTGAGTTTGTTCTTGGCCAAGTTCTTCAGGTCCCTCTTGGCCCCTTCTGTAAAAATCTTCAGATTGCCAACCCCACCTGGGCCAGTTGCACAGGGAAGAGCCACTAGCATTTATGCCCTTTCCTGTTTTCTTCTTTTTGTCTTTCCCCTGACCTAGACTCCTGGACCATGGTGTCACCAACTCTAAGACTTACAGTGAGATAGAGGACCACTAGACCTTACCATCTGCCCTGCTGTTTTGACTTTTACACCCATGGACCCTGTCATTTGACCTCATGGTATACCCAAGTAGTTTGACATTTCTTTCTCCACTGTGTCCCTATTTTACAGATGAAGAACTGATGTAAATAGAGGTGAAGTAACTTGCTCAGGTTCACAGAACTAACAAGTATCTTGAGGCCATATTTGAACTCAGATTTCCTGACTCTTGACCTGGTGCTCTATTCACTGTGCCATCTAGTTGCTCCTCCTTGACACAAAGAAGGCACTTAATAAATGCTTTTTCATGTGTTCACTTTTTCACATGACCTGCTGTTTTAAGACAAATTTTATTGGATAATAGGATTTAGAGTTAGATGGTACCATAGAAGGATTTTAGTCTAACCCCATCAAAGTGAGACCTGGGGAGTTAAAAGGGGATTTGCTTAAGGTCATATGGACACTGAGAGGCAGGGTTTAAACACGCATCTTCTGATTTCAAATCCAAAGTTCTTTCTATTATACAACTTCTTTTACTTAAAAGATAGCAAGATTTTTTTTTAAAAGCCTAAATATATTTCTATTTCTCTTAAGTTCAGTCTTGTTTTTAGACTATTACTCCAACTTATTGAAATATTTTTGAATTCTAGTTTTTGTCATAAAATGTTATTCCCACCAAGCTTGGCATCCTCCAAAAATTGGATAAATATGCCATCTGCATCTTTAGCCAAGCTGTTGATGAAACATGTTGAAAAAGAAAGGGCCAAGGACAAAAAAACCCAAAAAACCTTTGGCACTCTATTACACATCTCCATCCAGATTCACATAAATCCATTAATCTATACTTTGGGCTGTGATTGTTCAACCAAGCTACAAATTAAGTGAATGTGTAATATCATCCAGGCCACATCTCTCCATCTTGTCTATAAAGGCTACCATGAGAAACTTTGTCAATAATTTTTTCAAATCAGGATATACTACATCTGGCATTCTCCTAATTTACCAGTCTAGTGACCCTAGAGGAAGCATCTTCATCCCACTGTGGAAAATTTATGGAGGTCATAGACAAGCATAAAACAGGATGGACAGGCTGTAATCTGCATCTTTGAAAGGAATACCTCCCTATATCCATGAGATTACAGATCCTTTGAAATATTGCAGTATAAATTATGCTAATAAAAAAAGGTTAGTTTAATTGCCTTCTCTCTTCAAGTAAATTTGCTTCCCTGTATACCAGCTATCAATAATCTGCATTTTGTATTGTATAGTAAATAGAGAACTGGAGACTGGGAAGACCTGGGTTCGTATTCTGCATCTGACACATACTAATTGCATGACTAGGTTAGTTATTTAACATCCAAGTGCCCCAAGGGTGCTTCAAGGTGACTAAACTGTGGAACCGTTGCTAATTGGCATGGTTTGTGGAGTTTCCTCACTGGGAATTCCCTTCACCTATGGGGTCAGGGATGGGGAGGTGAGTGGGGAAAGGGAAAGGGGGACTGTTACGTAACCAGAGCTTATCTTGAGTATATGGGTAACAAGGTTTCTACTTAAAAATCTTTAAAAGGGGAGAATAAAATATGAGTCTTAAACATATAGGAACAAAAAAAAGTAATTTATGCTAGCTCAGAAAAGACTGTTTCTTAACCTGCTGGGTGATGATCAGCTTGTAAGCCCAAAGGATGCAGACTCTGGTCCTTTTGACTGAATATTCTCATGTGCCTAGAATTTCTACTAGTTGGTACCTGAAAAGCATGCAACAGAGTTTTTCACTGGTGCGGGATTTTAAGATGCTTGGTACAAAAATTTATTAATTTTCATTTTGCTAATAATCTTTTGAACACTGACAATGAGTCATCATAATATCTAACAACATTTCCCATACACTTGTCATTTGGTAAATGCATCAGTAATTTTAAAAAATCCCTTTTATTTCTACTTAGGTGAATGATTTAAAGTCAGTGAACTTGTTTCTTTTTCTGATCTCTTACTGATCCTTAACGTAGGCTACATTATATAGTCAGCTTTCATTTACTGATGCTAATGGAGAAAGGCAGTGGCTTGGATAATACAGACATTTGTTTGGTTTGAAAAGCGTTATATAAAGGGAAGTCAATAAAGCAGATTTAAATATATTTTCAAAATACCATATTTCAGAAATAGGAACAAAATGTTGTTAACTTTTTATCACAAAAGCAATGTTGCTATATATTCATATGAAATAATGAAGGTATGAAGTAATGTGAGGTTCCATTATAGGTATAACACTGTCTATGAATAAAGAAAATGTACTTTAGTCCTCCTTATTTCTTTTTTTCCCTAGCACAGTTACTTGCTTAATTGGACTTGTATTAAAGATAATTCACATTATATGAGCATGAACACACCAAAGGCCAAGGCAGCTCAAGGCTGTAAGGAATGAATTAGAGCTTTAAAATTTTCACGATTTAGCAACAGTAATTCAGCATTACTGAGCAAAGAGATAAATACACAGTGTCTTACGATGGAGTTGTGTGGATAGTTAAATCAATATTGAAATAGTTATAAAATGGAAACAAAAAGAGAACATTCATAAGTTTCTCCAGTTCATGGAAGGCAGAAAGAAATAGGAGTCCTTGAAGAAAAACAGTTTGCATCACTGGAATTAAGCAAAAGGTTTACTAAAAAGCAGCATCCAGGAATTGCTTCATAGGGTACACAAGTGCCCCTTTCTACTTTATAGAAAGAAACTGTGCCAAGCTAGTACTTAAGCTGGGAAACAGAAGAAGGCTGGGATTTCCAAATTTGGGCATCTACCTTCTCAACCCAGGAGGCCGGAGAAAATCACTGAATATTAGATCCAGAAGAGAATGTCCCCTTCCTTTTATAAACTAGGAAACTGAGAGCTAGTGAGTCACATAGCTAGTTGCATGGAGTCATTGCTAGTGTGCAGAAATGAGGATTAGTTATATGTGTCCTGATTGCAATGCTTTTTCTTTTCAGAGGGAAATTCAGTTGTGAAGTGCTATCTAAAGATAGGTGGGAATAAGTAAAAGTGATGAATGTATACTTAATCTGCCTGTTAGTTTCGTGTTTACTTTAGGTTAAGTTGTTGCTTAATACAGCCTTGCCCAGGCTGCAAGAATAGAAATAACTCTGTAAATAAGGTAGATCTTGAGGTTTTCTTTTGTATCTCATCACACACAAGTTAGGAGACAGGATGAGTACATTTTTTTATATAGTAATTTTCTAAATCATAGAATAGTAAAGTTAGAAGGATACTTGGAGATCATCTCCTACATTCAGCAAACAGTTATGAATGCCTATTACTGAATTTAAAAGACACTGCTAGGTGGGGGAAGGGGAGTTCAAAGACAAAGCAAAAATCATTGCTTTGAAGGAGCTTAAATTCTGCTGGTGAATTGGCGGATTGCAGGTAAATGCCATTATTTTGAGGTGGGAGAAAGTTCTAATAATAGTGAAGATCACGAAAGGCTTTGTCCAAGGTGGTAGAACATGTTAGCCTTAAAAGAACATAGGGAAGCAAGAGTGGAAGTACAGTTGAATTAGGCATACTAAAAGGCAAGATGGAATACTGAACTGGGACACTAGCACGGAGGCTTGTATGACACACAGTAATGTATGTGTATGAATGTATATTGCAGGGAATAATGTCTAAATGCCAAATTTGGAAAGATAGAGGGACAAGATTGTAGATTTAGGGCTGGGAAGGACCTTAGTTATCATCTAATACAGCACCCTCATTTTATACATGGGGATACTGAGACAAAGACTTGCCCAAGGTCACACAGCTAGTAAATGTCTGAGTTGGTAGTTGAACCTGTATCTCATGACAAATCTGGGACCTTATCTGCCACTCCATGCTTTTTCTAGTTAAAACTGGAGCCAGTTTGTGAAGGACTTTAGATACTATTTGAAGCATTTATATTTTTTCCTATAGAAAATATAGTCATACTAAAGATTCCTGAGCAGGAGACTGAAGTGGTTAGATATATACAATAGGAAGATTATTCAATCTAGAAAATCTTCTGAATTTTGCAGATAAGATAACCCAAAACTTAGAGGAGATGAGACCCAAGTTCAATCAGTGAGTGAATAAAGCCAAGTTAAAAACCCATGCTCTTCACTAAAGCCCTTCTCACTACATTTGGGATGTTCTCTCTCCCTCTCTCTCTGTCTCTCTCCCCCCGCCCCCAAGTACACACACACACACACACACACGCACGCACGCACACACACACATACACATTTATCCTCTTTCAGTATGTCACTCTGTGAATTTAAATAGTTACATTTGTATATAAGGATTAATCTACAGCAAATGTAAAGATAATGCTAACAGCACCTTCCTGAAGGCTTTACATCAGGGGAATTTGATCTGAGAGGTGGGTTAGAAGGAAGTGAGGTAAAAAGTACAAGTAGATGTCAGCACACAAGTGATTCATGGTTAAAAAAATGTGAGTTTGAATGTAACTAGTTAGTTATAGAAGAGAGTCAATGAACATGTACATATCAAATAATGAAAAGTTATATTCACATAACATTATGATTTACAAAATAGTTTCTTCATAGTAACCCAAGGAGAAAGGCCATATAAACATTTTCATTTCCATTTTTCCAGATAAGGACATGGTCTCAGAGAAGTTAAGCAATTTGTTCAAAATCACATAGCTGGAAGTTAAGGCTTCTTTGAGATTTGTGACGTTTTATTTTTCCACATGAATTTTATCATAATTTGGCATAATTCTATAAAGTAAGCCTTCAATAAATTGATTTGTTTAACCCTAAATCTGTAAATTAATTTAGGTTTTATACAAGCTTTATTATGTTTGCATAACCCAACAGTGAGCAATTAATATTTATTTCATAATTGAATTCTTTATTTCCATAAAGCAAGTTGTATAGTTATATTTATATAATTCCTGTGTATATCTTTGCAGGAGAATTCCCTTATATTTCATATTATTTTGCAGTTATTTTGAGTGAAATTTCTCTTTGTGCCTTATCCTGATGACTTTGGTAAATAAAGGGCTGCTTATTTTTGTGAGTTTAGTTTTGGTCCCGTTTATTTGTTGAAGTTATTGTTTCATTTAATTTTTCCTTGAATCTTGGGCCAAATCTTACATAATAATCTTCAGAATAACAAGGCAGGTTGCGGGGGTGGGGATGGGGGGGTGTCATCATTAATTCAATAAACATTTATTTAACACCTTTAATATGCAAAGTACTGAGTTCACAAAGATGAGAAACTAGACACACTTTTCTTCAAGAAACTTGCCGTCTAGACACTGGGTGAGAGCAGCTGCAAATAACTATAACAATGAAAATTGGAATATAAAGCTCACATGAGGGGTTAAATTGTGTAAAGTAGAATGAGATGGGCTGAAAGAATGACTCCAGCTTGGAGAGGGCGTTGATAAGCTGGGGATCCATTGACTTGCCCAGGATCTCATAGCTGCTAAGTGTCTGAGGTAAGATTTGAACTCAGGTCTTCCAGACTCCAGGCCCAGCTCTTTATCCACTGTGCCACCAACTGCTTTGGTTTCTTGGGTAAGCAAAGGAATGAAAAAAAAAATGTTTCTACAGGATGACTTACCTTAGTATTCCTTATCAGGAGGGCCTGGCCTCCAATATTCTATTTTTTGCAAGCACGGGACAAATGGTGGCTTTAACTTTTTTTTGTTGTAGCTATTTGTTTAATAGCAGGGGTAAAAGACAAAATGTGGTCTAAATCATGTTTAATTAGACCCATGTGGAAAACACAACAATTATCTATGTCAAATTTTCAATATTTTTCTTTTTTGTGTGTGTTCAATTAGTAATAGAGTTACTGGCGCACATATTCTCTCATTTTTTAAGTGAAATAATTGAAGTTTGCACAGCATTGCAAGCTGCTATTGAGTTTTTTAAGTATTCTTATCCTAAAAGAATGTGCATCTAAAATGAGAATATATTCATGTCCCATTTATGGAATTATTTTCCCTTTGAGAATATAGTGCTGCCATTTCTTAAATCTTGGAATGAGAAAAGAATTTTTCCTTCCTTTCTTTGAGCTAACTCCAGAGCTGGGATTTCAGGGTTTTTTGGAAACAGGAGTAGAGAAGAAAGCACAGAAGCAGATGACCATTCAATTAAGTTCTATATATGCCTATTTGTTACCTTCCCCTCCCCAAGTTCTCAACTTAGAAAATACAATAGTAAACTCATAAAGTTTAGCTTAGTTTAGAATTTTGAGGTCATCTTTGCCATGATACAAAATAAGCCTGAGACCAATTCACATTTTTCTTTGAGGCTTTGGATGTAGCACTTTTGACTTTTTGTCTTCCAGGTTTGTGCTTTGGTCTTCCCTGTCACTATAGTAACTTTCTAGGGTCAGGTGTTTTTATCTGTTTGCTCATTTTCCAACCTATTTCTTGACTTTTGACTCTATGTTAAAGTGGGACTCTCTTCCCAAGGTAGAGGGGGACTCTATCCCAAGCTTCAGGCCTTTTTTGCTATAGCTCTCCGAGTTAGTTCTGGAGGTCTATAAGTTTTCAGTTTTGCCAAGGTGGTATGATCTAGGGAGAGGTGTGTTTACTACTCTCTTGGCCTGTGCTGTGGTCTATGAGTGATCACAAGTACTCTTTTCCATCTTGGAGCTGTGACCAAGGTCCCTGCTCCCCTGCTGCAACAAACTCTTGTGAGCTAGTACTTCTCCTGTTCCTGGGACTGTTACCCAGGACTGTGACTCAGATCTGCCTATGGGTAATGCAGCAGAATACTGCCTCCAGTGCCAGCAAACACACCCTCTAATTTCCTTCTGACCACTTATCCTACCCAGTTACAGTTGTGGGCTGAGAGCTCCTCAAGCTACTTCCATCAGTACTGGTTCAGTCACCCTCCAGGCCTGCTGCTGGTTTGCTGGGACTGTGCCTGCCCTGGTGCAGCCTGAGCTGGACTGTGCTCCACTCTTACCCTACTGTGACAGACTTTTTCTGCTGACTTAAGTTGTCTTGGGCCGGAAAATTGTTTCACTCCATCTTTTTGCTCCAGAATTCATTTTGAGGAATTACTTATAAAGTTGTTTGGAGGGAAGTTAGGGAAAGCTAAGGCAAGGCCCTGCCTTTTTCCCACCATCTTGGCTCTGCCCTCCCCTACCTCCCACACTGCAAAATGAAACAAGCAGAATCAATAAAACAATATATGTAGTAACTATAAAAATATATCTAGAAAGAACAAATTGAATGCTGTTAAATTATGATGACCAAGCTTGTCCCTAAAGAAGAGACAGAAAATTGTACCTTTCAACATTTTTTGTATCAAGATTATGTATGGAAAACTCTCTTATAATATCATACATGGTATGGGTTAGTTTTACTGAATTTTTGTGGTTGTTATAAAAGGTGGCCCTGGATGAGGCAGAAAGAAGGATATTTTTGGGGGAAATATAAGTCATATAAAAACAAAAGATAGCAATAATTTTTTATTGTTTAAAAGAAGGTCATTTTTACTTGCCTTGCTTCAGGCTGGCCAAAACATTATTGTTTATTTGAGGAGTTCTTCAATTTTTTGATCCTCCTCTCCCCCTGCTTCCCATTTCCACAGTCTCATTTGGAAGATGGAACAAAAGAATGCTAGAATTATACACTGAAGAATGTTTCTCCTCTATTGGTAAAAGTGTTCCTCTTTGACCGAGGGCGCTGCTCCAGAAGGCAAACTTGTGAAGTGATGGGGGATGAGGAATACACTCAACCAGCTTGGCAGATGAGCCAAGTCAGGACTGATTTGCCATTGGGTATTATTAACTGGATTGGGCTCAGATACATTGAGACCTAGTGAAAGTCCTTGGCCAGAAGAATTAGATTGGAGTCCCTTTCCCTTCTCTTTTGATGAGTTCAGATCATGACTTGAACACTTGGACACAAACTCACTCTATCCTTTTTTTTAAAAAATATTTTCAGGGAAGGAGATTCCATATGCCTTTTTTTGGAGGAGGGGAAGAGAAGTGGTAACCATGGGACTTGGTAACAATGTAACAACTTGGCTTCCTCAAACTTTGGGAAATCTATTGAGTTAACACAGTAGAAGGGTGAAAGTATGAAAGAGATATATGTACATTTTAGAAGAATTATCATTTTTTGGTTGTGATTATTTTTTGGTAAGACATTTACTGATTTCATTGAATAGCTTTTTAAAAAGGTTAGCACTTAGTGAAATGGCATTGGATTTCTCTAGACTAAACTTTTTGAGATCCACTAAGTGGAAGAGAAGCTTCTTTTGCCCCAAATACTTAAAAGCGCAACTCCAATAAGGAAAAATCAGGATTAAGATCCGTCTGATGAGTTATGGCTTTAGCTTCAGGATGTAAGAGTGATGAGGCAGCTAGGTGGCGCAGTGTAGACAGTAGCTTTGGAGTCAGGAAGACCAGAGATCCATTGTGACTTTAGCCATTTAGCCTTGTGGTCCTGAGCAAGTCACTTAACCTCTTTCAGCCTCAGTTTTCCCATCTATAAATTAAGAATAATAGCACCGACCTCCTGGGGGTTTTGTGAGAAGCAGATGTGATAATATTTGTAAAGTACTTCGCAAACTTTAAAACACTATGTAAATATTAGCTCTTTTTATTAGATAATCATAAGGAAACACAAGGAGCTGGGAATTAATCTTAGTGCAGAGCATAAGAAGACAGAGAATAGATTGCTAGAATTTTGCTATATTATATATATATATAATATAATGTTATTATATATATATATAGCCATTTTGCTATATTAGTCCTAGTCTCTGTTTATTTCAACCAATGATTAAATGGCTTCTTCTACCAAGGGTCTGCTACACAGTACCACATTATTTCCACTTAAGGGCAGCTTTAGGGAGTAGTCTGCATTTTTTATAGAGAACTCTTGTTGACCTCTAACTTTCTTGACCACATGATCTCTTTCTATGATTGTCTAAGAGACATATTTCTAAGTCTTTGTAAAGCCACTGAAATTGACTCTTCACTATCAGTAAAGAGATTACTTTGTATCACTCTAAAATGTTATTTGTTTTCCTAGATTCAGCAGACATGTTTGAATCCCAGCTCTGTTATTAACCAAATATGTTACCTTGTATAAGTGACTCTGTCTCAGTTTCCTCATCTGTAAAATGAGGGGATTGGTTTACATGACCTATAAAGTTACTGGTAGCCTATATGTATGATCTGCAATCTAACATCTGTATCCTTTGTAGCTTAGAATCATAGAATGTAGTTAGTGGGTTGACTTTTGAGCCTTGAACTTGATATCATAGATTATAGATATATAATTAGGAGGTCCCTTAGAGGCCATTGAGTCCAACCTCCTATTTTTACAGATGAATAAAACCAAGGCCCATATAAGGAAAGTGACCAGCTTAGAGTGACACAGGCAGTGAATAGCAACACTAGTATTTCAATCTGGTCCTCTTGACTACAAATCCTGGACCTTTCCAAATTTTGGCTCTGTCCCTTATTACTTGTGTGACTTTAGAAAAGTTACTTAACTAGTCTGAGTGGATCTCGGTCTCCTCATCTGTATAATGGACTAGATGATTTATAATTGTGGTCCCTTCTAGCCCCAGATCTGTGCTCTTAGAAATAATCTTGACTAGCCCTCTTCATTTTTATTTTGTTGTTGTTGAGTTGTTTTTGGTTGTTTTAGTTGTTCCTGACTCTTTATGACTCCATTTGAGGTTTTTTTGGCAAGGATATTGGGGTCATTTGCCATATCCTTTTCCAGCTCATTTTACAGATGAGGCAACTGAGGCAAACAGGGTTAAATGACTTGCTCAGGATCACACAGCTAGTAAGTGTCTGAGGCCAGATATGAGTTCAGAAAGATGATTTTCCTTGACTCCAGGCCCTGCACTCTATCCATTGTGCCACCTCACTGCCCATTTTTTATGGAGTAAATTTCATGCCCAGAGAAAAGCTGCTCAAAATAATTATTTAGGAGTGGAACTGAGGCTACAACTCAACTCTCCCAGTTCAAAGTTTACTTTTCTTTGTGCTCACTGTAATGCAGCCCTACCCACTCTTGTTAAAGGATCATTAACCCTCTATTTCTCTTTGGTTGTTACTTGTTATCGTTAATAACTAGATGTCACTGCCTAAAAGTGTAATACATTTCTGAAGAAGTAATTGTACGTGCTCCCAAGGCAATTAGTACCAATATGTCGGAGAGGGTTAAATTCTTTCCTTCAGGTGACTCCCTGGCATATTTATTCAACTAACTTAGGAAACATCAGGAAGCCTCAGGTGTTAGTTGAGAAAGAGCCACCTCATTGAGGAAATCTGGAACAAGTCCCATGACAGAGGCAGGTGGCTCGTAATTATTTCATGAGATCACTATCCCAAGGGCTTGGAAAGGGTGGGAAAGATGTCTGGTGTATTCAAGGAATAAAGGGATTGGCCCTTTTAGAGGAAATATAGATTTGTTTGCCAGAGAAGAAGCATTTTGAATAGGAAATAAAGATTTGTACCCATGGACATATTTTTGTGAAGTCCAGCTTACTATTTTGCACACCAAATAAAATTTTATTCATTGCAGTATCGTAGATTTTGAGTGGGAATGGATGTCAAAGGTCATCTCTTCCAGCCCCATCATTTTACAGATGAGACAGTGAAGCCATAGAGAGGATAAATGATTTGTCCAAGATCACAAAATAGGAAACATGGGAGTCAGGATTTGAACCCAGGTCCTCTGACTCCAAATGCAGTGTTTTTTCCAAAATTACAGAAGCACGTAACATAAATAATGACCTTAATCTTCACTGCCTTCAGTTTTTAGAAAAGTGTGAGTCCTTTCCTGCATTTCACTGAATTAACTGTGCTTGAGATACTTTGTAGTACTAGAGAATGTCACAGTATAAGTAAGAAAAGCTTGGCTGAATGGGTTTTTGAATCTTCATAAGTCTATTATAAGTCATATCTCAATTTTATTTTGTCTGTATTTATCACTTTGGCTTCAGAACAGTTATAGAAAATGCTTGTTAAACAGAATCACTGTCCAGGCTTGTCACTACATGGTAAGTGTGTGGTATGGTGATGTGGGTCTAGGAGTTGTGGTTGGGGAATGCTAGGAATCTTGGGCTTAGTTGTCATTGGACCTCACCCCGCCTCTCTGTGCCTTGGGTCTCCTGTTTAGAAAGTTACGTCTTGCATCAACAGCTCAGATCCCCTGGGAGGATAGGTGCTTTGTGTGTGTTCTGTCCTGTTGGTTAAGATCTGCTGTGTTACTGAAGGCTGGTTCAAAGGTAAGTTAGGAGATTTATGTTTATGTGCTTTCACTAGGTATATTTACATACTTAATATATATGCTTACATATACTTACTTAGCATTTATAAATAGCATATATAAGTATATATATTATATGTGTATATACTTTGTAATATATTATATGTAGTGCGTACTCTATAGCAGACACTTTATATGTTATAGATTACAATATGATATATTATATATAGTATATACTTATGTATGTATATTAGTCTTAATATGAACTCACATTCAAAATTTTAATTGTAATTTTGGTGATTTTTATCTTATATTCTATCTTGCTCCTCTCCCTCCATTTCCATTTTCAAAAGCCACCAAAATCTTCCTGGGGAACGGCAGTGGTGGGAAGTGGAATTCATTTCAGTACTCTGATTAGGTGTGTTTTGTAAATACATTTCCAGGGATAGACAAGGAGACAACATCCATATGGGAAAATGATCTTAGCTTTATATCTAATTTTATAGACATCAAGGGTTGATGGTAAACTCTTTGTAAGGGTAATATTAGCTATGTATAGGGTACTTAACCTTGCTTTTCTTTTAAGATGTTCCTTAATAATATATTATGACCCCTCCCCTTCCCCCCAATAAAGGAAATCCCAACAATGTCAATGTAGATTGGGCAAGAAGTGCTATTCTGGAAATGCTTCTATTTTGAGGCTGGAAAAATTGGATAACTATTGAACTCTGATTGAGATAATTTTGCAGTATATTATGAAATAAACCCTTTTCAGTGAAATCTAATAGATGGGCTTTTTCCCATGATGGGTCCTGAATAATTCCGTTTGATGCTGACTTGCCTGAAATAGGTGCACAGCCGACATCATGGAGAGGTCTGGAAGGGATTGTAGAGATCATTTATTTTACCTTTTCATTTCATCGATGCGGAAGTGGGTCTAGAGAGATTAAAAGGATTTGCCTGAAGTTATGCAGATAGTCAATGACAAAGCTAGAATTTGAACCTAGATTCTTCAGATCCAGTTCTTTTTACTCAGTATATAGGAACAGACTTCATAACTGATTTGAAATGCTTTAAGTTTGATTTTGAATGGAGGTCTTTGTAGTTCGGCTCTGACAAAGCTCTCATAGTTGATGAGCTGCAGGAAGAGTGAAGGTCACTGAAGGAATATAGAGGAGCTAAATGGCAAGAAGAGGGCAAAAAAGCTGAAGATGTCTGAGCAGGAGCAGCTGGCGATGTCTGACACAGAGCTTCATGACAGACTGGCTCATGGATGTTGCAGAGCTCTCATTAAAGAAGGGCATTGCTCAGGTTACTCTTGAGGTCTCTTAGCTCTAAATCTTAGATTCTCTAAGTTCTCTTTTATAAGGAACACACAACCTGTGGATAGGATTTTCTGGAATTCATATTTCATATTTCATGGCAACTGCTTTCCGTGACATTCATGTGGATAGCCTTGGAAAGAAGGAAACTCAGTCTACACAACTGATTCTTCAGAGCAGACTAGGAAGATTCACTAGAAAGTGCTTTTTCTTCTTTTAGATGTTAGGAACAGAATGGAAAAGCAAAATGTCAGGATAATCCACAAATGGGATAGCACGTCTGTGAGGAATCAAAAAAGCTCTGAAATAGGGAGTCTTTTATTTTGACACAGCATGTTAGGATCTAAGAATTTTTGCTGTCATTAGATTATATAAAAATAAGTTTTTAAAAATTGAAACTAATTACAGTAACTCACAAGTGTAGCACTTTAGGCTTTACATGGTGCTTTATCTCACAAAAATCCAGGAAGGTCTGGTAATTTATAGTAACACCATTTTGCAGAAGAAGAAAATGGTAGATAGTGAAATGACTTACTCAAGGACACATAGATAGTAGGAACAAGAATTCAAATTCAAGACTCCTGGCTCCAAGTCTACTTCACTTTTCCACTCTTTTCATTTGCAATTTTATAAAAGGAAATTCCAAAATGAGGGATTCAGGAATTTAAAGTGATCTCAGAGATCATTTAGTTCAGTCCTCTCATTTTTATAGAAATAGATCCCGAGAAGTTATGTGATTTGCCAAGGTACATTTGATATAGGGGTGTGTGTGTGTGTGTGTGTGTGTGTGTGTGTGTGTATACTGCCATATATATGTAATTTTTAAAATGCTATTTACAAAACTTCTCAAAGCAGGATCCTAAAGCAATAAAAACAATAGTTAAAATTTATATGGGATTTCCTGTATGCCAGATTCTGTCCTAAGCACTTTAGAAACATTATCTCCCTTTACCCTCACAACAACCCTGGGAGGTAGGTGTTATTATTTCCATTTTACAAATGAGAAAACTAAGGTAAACAGAGGTTAAGTGACTGGTCCAGGGTCACACAGCTATTAAGTGTTTAGAGCCAAATTTGATCTCAAATCTTCATGACTCCAGATCCAAGTGAGTTCAAAGAGAAAAAAAGGTGAGAACTATCTTTCCTTTCTTTGGTGATTATTATTCTATTTTTCTGTGAAGATGACATTAATATCTCTCATGTATTGGCATTGAGATATCAGCATCTTCTGAACATCTGGGTGTACTCTGGGTAGATTGTCTAATTGCTGTTTTAGTATCAACAGAAGAATACATAAATATAAATCATTGTTGACAATAGTTAATTTTCCTTCAATGACAGACAGCTTGTACTGTAGTGGAAAGAACAGTGGGTTTAGGGGCAAAGGCTTAAACCCCAGGTCTGCCACTTGCCTAGCTTTTGTATGGCCTAGTGGAAGTAGTTTTCCCCTCTGTTGGGCATCAGTTTCCTGGGCTGGTAGATTGGATGGTAGACACAATAATGATGATGACTCATAATTCATTTTAAGGTTTACAAAATACTACTTTTAATATGTTCTCATTTTATCTGTATGATATTATTTATGTGAACTCTAAAGTCTCTTCCAGCTCAGAATCATCTTGTCTTAAACTAAATAAAATATAGCTTTTTAAGGTTCTGTTGGGGGGAAAACACCTGTCTGATTGTAACTTTTATCTGCTTCATTAGCCACCTGTGAGAATCTGTTTCATTTATTGAGCAGGTAGATTGAGAAGCTGAAAAACAGCTCCACAGCCATAGTTTTTATTATAGGTTTTATGTGAATGCCTATGAGCAAAGCCATGGTTCAGGGTCTGAAGATTTGGCTGCCAGGGGTTACAGAAGCCATTTGAAGGAACTTCCTGTTCTTATGCTGCCTGGCACTATGCCCTACACTACCATCGTAGCCTCTTTAAAGAGCCACCCGTAAAACTCCTGCGTGGAGTCAGAGCCAGATGGGAAGTGATCCAGAACTGCTGCTTACTTGTTCTTCCTTAGGACAGGCTGCCAAAAGCTGTCTCATCCTAGCGATTCTGTTCATTCTGAGTTTATTTGGGGAAATTAAAGTGACTTGTTGATTACCTGGGTCTCTAGGAATTCTGTTTTGTTATATCTAAAGTGGCATAGCCACGGTGATGAAATGGGGAAAAAAAAAGTAATTTAAGCTGCTAGATGTGTGATTCAGGAAGTCTGGAGTTCCAAACCAGCCTGTAGATACTTAGTAGCTATGTGATCCTGAGTGAGAGCCTGTCTGCCTCAGTTTCCTCATCTGTAAAATAGGGATAATAACAGTACTTACCTCCTAGGTTTGTTGGATGTTAATGATAACAAGAGACCATATTTGTATAGTGCTTTGCTGGGTGGAATAGTGCTGGACCTTCAGGAAGACTTGGTTCAAATTTGGCCTGAGGCACATACTAGTTGTGTGACCCTAGGCAAGTCACTTCGCCCTGTTTGCCTCTATTTCCTCATCTGTAAAATGAGTTGGAGAAGGAAATGGCAAACCACTCCAATATCTCTGTTAAGAACACCCCAAATGGGGCCATGAAGACTCAGACACAACTGAAAGATGACAGAACAACAGCATTGCAGATCTTGAGACACTTGCTGTTACGACATTTTCAGGTCCATTTGAAAAGTGTCTCCATGAATTCCTGCTTGACTTGGTCTGGAGTGATTAGTTTATTCAATACATTTGTCATCAAACTAAGATTGCAAATTCTTGTTTATCTTGAACGTGTGCAAGATGGAACCATAGCAGTGACTGCTTCGAAGCCTTAATTTTCATTTCCAAGTCCAGAACAATTTTCTGTATATAATAGTCACTTAACAGATATCTGTTGAATGAATATTCATTCAGAAAAATCATTCATTGAACATCAGTTTGGATATGATAGAGCTATATGGTCTTATTCTGACAGGTAAAGTGTCTCTGCTCTCTGGGAAGTTACAATGAGGAGATAGTGAGCTTTGATGTAGAAAAAAGGTTAAGGATACAAAGTAACAACTGAATGATTACAGAAAAAGGATTAAATTGCTGCTATAAATCCATAAATCTGTATATATATATATATATATATATATATATATATATAATCTTTATACACTCATTGAGCAACTGTGTATATTCAGGATGCACAGTTAGAATTAAGCTGTAGAAGTCCAGGACTCAGAAGGGTTGGGGTCACTGGAAATAAGCAGCACAGTCTGGACTGTACATTTCTTACCTCTCTGACTTGACACATTTTCTCTTTGCTCTTGGTACCAAGACTAATTCTAAGCACTGCATGGTCATAGGGTAATAGAAATTGAGCTAGAAGTGACCTTAGAAGTTGTCTAGATGGGTTCCATAGGTCATCCAAAAGACATAGTGTAGTGCAAGGGAATGAATACTGACTTTGGAATTCCAAGGAACTGAGTTCTAATCTTGTTATGATTACTTATTATCTCTGTGACCAGTTACTGTGGATCTTAGTCTCCTCATCTATAAACTATGGGGGGGAGGAGTTGGACTAGATGACCTCTTAATGTTCCTTCCAACTCTAAATCTATGATCCTAGCCTATCCTTCTTGTTTTACAGAAGAAGAAAGAGGCTTAGAGAGGTTAAATATCTTTCCTAAAGTCACCAGTGAATAAATGAAAACTTGGTTTCAAATTTGTACTTTCTGATATAGAATCCAGTATTCTTTTCACAACACAGGTTGAATCCTCCATCTGTCTGTCTGTCTATCTCTCTATCTGTCTGTCTGTCTATCTATCTACCTACCTACCTATCTACCCATCTAGCCATCCATCTAGCCATCCATCCATCCATCCATCCATCCATCCATCCATCTATCTATCTGTCTATCTATCTATCTACCTACCTATCTACCTACCTATCTACCATCTATCTATCTACCCATCTATCCATCCATCCATCCATCCATCTATCCATCTATCTATCTATCTATCTGTCTACCTACCTATCTACCATCTATCTATCTGCCCATCTATCCATTCATCCATCCATCTATCCATCCATCCATCTATCTATCTATCTATCTATCTAACCTACCTGATATTGCTAACTCTCAATTTGAGCCACCATGAGGCAGATGTGGTCATCTGGTCCTTACTGGTTTTTTTGAGCATCAAATGCTATTACAAAGCACTGGTTTGGTTTCCTGAGGGAAGTTAGCATTCAGAATATAAGCTCATCTTAGGTAGAAGAATATCTAAGCATAACTTACGTCAGTTAGGTTCATTACTGCCTCCTTCACTCACTGGCTGATTTCAGGAAGATCCCATAGCCACCACACACGATATAGAGCCATAAAGGTCTTTTCATTCTCATTTCATAGGTATCATTTCCTGCTCCCATGGTGCCGGCACAAGTTCACATGACCGTCTTAACCTGTTGGGTTAGTTTATCCAGTACCTAAGCCTTCCCTTAGTTGGGCTAAGATCCACCCAGCAACAGTGTCAGAGATAGGAAAGTGTTGAAATGAGGAATAGCTAACATAGTCTCTGCATGAGTTTGGTGAGATATGTTCTGACTCATTCTGAAGGCTAATCCTAGAGTTTATATCTGGTGACATGCTTGTGTTCTCTTTGGTGAAAGAATCATCTCATGTCATAAGTATTGTACTATACACTGTATTAGAAAGAGACCAGATGGATCTTTCTCAGAATGGGAACTAGGTTCACATAGAGAACCCATGTTGCTCATTGCTTTTGAAAGGAGAATTGTACAAAAAAGTTCACAAATTAATTTTACCTAAAATTTGAGTGAACATTCCTCCCTAGAGGATCTGTTATGTGCCTTCCTATAAACACATAATAAGGATTTTATCAAAATAGGATAGTGACCTAGAGCAGCACTTCTTAAACTGTGAGTCATGGCCCGATATGGAATTGTGAAAAATTTGGCAACAGTAAAAGGTTTCTGAACACACAACAACCAAAAATTAATTTAAAATGAAATGTGTAATGAATCTGAGGTTTTTTTCTGCCTGTGTTGCATTGAGGTCTTCAATGCAGCCTTGGTTCTGAATACAAAGCATGCACACTTTGCACTGTGCATCCTGTCAGGCCATGCAATGCCAAGGAATGCTGCCAAACTGGAAAAGGGGAAAAGTGGGTTGGGGTCATGAGTGGAAAAAGTTTAAGAAGCCCTACTCTAGATCCCAGCAGCCCAAGGGATCTCTTTTGCAGAAAGGAAATTGGGAGGATCTCTGTGAACCCCTCCTTCTGAGATGGGCTGTTCACTTGTTTTCATTTTACTGGAATTAAGGGGATGAAATCCCCTGCTTTGGTGTGTTAATGACATTTGAGAAGATATAGTTTTGAATGCACTTGTGTCATCAGAAGTAAAATGGCATAGCGGAAAGAGGATTGGATTTCAAGTCAGGAGAGATGGATTCTAATTCTCCCTCAAGCAATTAAAATCACTGTGAACAAGTTTTTTAAAATCTGAGTTTTTTTCCTCACCTGAAAAATGGGGGTGATCATGAATGAATGAAGCATTTAGGATGTATTTACGATGTTTAGTGCTGGGGATACAAACAGAAAAGTAAGATTGTCCCTTTCTCCATCGAGATGCCAGGGGAGATTGTGATCACAGCAGCGACTGTAATTTGACTTGTTTGGCACTTGTCTTTCCCACTGCCTCAGCTAGGCAGGCTTGCCTTCAGTGTAAGTGGCAGTTGATTGAAGTTGACAAGGTTATTGGAGAGGGTAGGAGCAGATAGCATTTTAAAATGGAGCTTGGAAGGGCTCTGCTTAAAGCATTATGTTAATCATTCCTTTCTTAAAAATTGTACTTCTACCAGTGACTTCACTGATGTAGGGAGCTGCCTGTCAGGAACTCCTACCCATTACTCTACTCTACCTTCCCTGAGGACATGGTGAGGTCATCCTCACTCCAGGTTCCAGATTCCATGTTGCCCCCTGTACTTGTACTCTTATATATGGCTTGTCCTCTCAAAGAGGACCATGATGTCAGGAAGATGATGCCATGATTTGCAAGTGAACTGGATTTAAATGAGGGAGGGCTGATTTGTACTCACAGGCCTGTTGGGAAGAAATGCAGGCTCTACTATATGATATAACTGGGACCTAGAATCTCAAATCTCACTAAACTGGAGAAGGAACATGTTGTCATCAGCCCTGGATTGGTATTCCAAAGACTTGGTTTCAAATTCCAACTTTATTGCTTACTGCAGGCAAATTATTGAACTTGTCCTGTCATTAGTTTCCTCATGTGGAAAATGAGAGAATAGGAATAGATGATCTCTAAGGTTCGTTTGAGTTCTAAATTTTGTGTTCCTTTGAATAGTCACTACCATATGAATGTGGCTTATTATTCCTTCCTGTCCTGACAACTTTTTTGACTATATTTATTCACTTTTAAAAATTATTGTTTGTCACGTACTTAATATGCATACAATTAACATTTTGATATACAGATAGAGGAAAAAGGGTATTGTATATGAAAATGTGAACTTCTGTTATGGAAGTCTTTGTTTTCTTCATTTAATTCAAATTTAATATGTTCTAATACTGCTCTATTTGTTTACGCCCCTCTTCTGGACCTTCCTTCTGTTCTTTTCTGGGTATTTTTAATGATTCAATGGAGCTCTTTTCCATCACTTTTTCATCTCCCTAAATCTCCCTCCAAAGAAAAAGTAAAAAGTCTTCCCTTGTAAGAAACATAGTTGTACAGAACAAATCTTTGAAATTTTCAGTTTTCCAAAATTCTCCTTTCATAGTTTTTATGTCAGTAATATCTCATTTCTTTCATATGCCATAGAATTCCAGACCAGGAGTCAGGACAACTTGAGTTCAAATCTAGCCTATACTCTTACTATCTGCATGACTCCAGGACAAGATCTCAGTTAACTCATCGGAAAATGGGAATAACAATATCATTTACTTCTCTGAAGATGAAATGATTTCATTGTAAAGCATTTAGCATAGTGCCTAGCACATAGTAAGCGCTATATAAATATTATCTGCTAATATTATTAATATTATTTATGATCAATTCCCTCTATGCTTTGGATAGGAGACTTTTATCACAGAAATTTGATAAATACGTTTTCCTCAGCTGTTTTCTTTCTAATTCTAATTACATTGTTTTTGTGCAGAAACTTTATAACTGCAAGCAAACAAAATTACCCATTTTGTCTCCTGTTATCATCTTTATTCTTGATTTGGTCAAGACCTTTGCTCCCCTGTCTACATGGTTTATAAGATATTGATTTAAAATTAATTTCTATCGGACTACTTAGTAATTTTTGATGAATAACGAGATTTTCTCTTCATATCTGAGGTCCTCCAGTTTATCAAACACTATCCTACAGTGTTCAGTTGTTTCTGTTTTTCAGGGAGTACAGGGAATCTTATTTCTCTTCTCTCCTGTTTTAACAGGCCCTTTGTTTTTCATAGTATATACTTTACATTTTTTCTATTTTTTTTCTAATCTGATAGCTTTATTCTCGGACTGCTTTTTACCTGAAAGTACTTTCCTTGCAACTCTGTGAAGTAGATGTTATTGTCCCATTTTGCAGATGAAGGAAATTCAGATTCAGAGACATTGTGACTGGTCCTCTGTTACACATTTGTGCACTGTGGGAAGTAAGACTCAGTCTTTTATCTTGAATACAGAACTCTGTCCAATGTATTGTGCCGTATAAATGCAAAATAATTTGATTAAGGTCACAAAAGTAAATGGCAGAGTTGAGATTCCAACTCAAATCTCTACCCATGAAATCTAATCTTTTCAACCATGCCAATGAGAACTTTAAAGCTCTATTCTAAGGAAAGAGATAAAAAGGATTGTAATCTTCACATTTCTCATTTCAGTATGTGACACAGACCTCATACATTTCTTATGTTTTAAGATTGACCCAAACCTGAAAGAATAAATGGCCTCTTTTAGCATCTTCTGCTGATTCATTTGAATATTCGAGATATTTGAGTTTGCAGTTCAAAAACAAAATACCAAGTATGTTACTTTTGCCAATAACGT
>CM053774.1:35207469-35282551 GCA_028658325.1 Potorous gilbertii | reverse complement strand
TCTGACATGTTTGCCAATCTTATAGGTGTGATATGGTACCTCAGAGTTGTTTTGATTTGCATCTCTCTAATCAGTAGTGATTTAGAGCACTTTTTCATATGATTATAGATATCTTTAATTTCTTCCCCTGAAAATTTTCTGTTCATATACTTTTCCTTTTCTACCTGGCTGGTGAGAGAACCACAGCCAGCCCTCCCTATCTCATTGTTCTAAAGGACCAAGCAGTCAGGAACATCCTCACTCCTCATCTTCTTGATGAAAAGAATGACAACCAGTTTTTTCCTTCTCTCTTTCTCCTCTCATTTTCTCTCTCACTCTCTGCTAAAGGTTAAGAAAAATTTCCCTGGAGAAGAGAGCCTGAGCTCTCCCCCAAATACCTTTAAAAATGACTACAAATATATTTCAAAGCAGCAGAACCCATAAAAAGATGGAATGAAACAAATTCCAACCCAAGACAGCTTGGAAGGTCCACAGGAAAGGTCTGTTGCAGCAGGGTGAGAGAGGAGCACCGTCTCACACAAGTGGAACCAGTACAGATCTGACCCCAGCAAACACCATGGCAAGTGTCGAGGCTACTTAAGTACGGGCAAAAGTGGCAATTTCCAGACTTTTCAGTTCACAGACATCAGAGACAATTTAGAAGGTCAGCAGGAAGAAGGTGTTGTACCTGGGTGAGAGTGGAACACAGTCCTATGTAGACCACACCACCCCAGCAAACCAGGAGCAGGCCTTGGAAGTGACTGAATTGGCAGCAACACTGAGCCTTCCACCCTGGAAGCAGAGCCCTACTTTAACAGTTAAAAGTCAAGTAATAGGCTGGGGAAATAAGCAAACAGAAAAAAAACCAACAAAACCTGTGACTATAGAAAGTTATTATAGTGATAAAGATGATTAAAACACACACAGAAAATAGCAAAGTCAAAACTCTTACATCCAAAGCCTCCAAGAAAATATAAATTGGTCTCAGGCCATGGAATAACTCAAAAAGAATTTTGAAAATCAAGTAAGAGAGATAGAGAAAAAATTGAGAAGAGAAATAAGAGTGATGCAAAAAAAAACATGAGAAAAGAGTCAATATATTGGTAAAGGAGACACAAGAAAGTACTGAGGAAAATAACACCCTAAAAAATGGAGTAGGCCAAATGGCAAAAGAGGTCCAAAAAGCCAAGGAGAAGTAGAATGCCTTAAAATTTAGAACTGGCCAAAATGTAAAAGGAGATACAAAAATTCACTGAAGAAAATAATTCCCTAAAAATTAGAATGGAGCAGACAGAAGGTAATGACTTTATCAAAAATCAAGAAATTATAAAACAAAATCAAAAGAATGAAACATAGAAGACAATGTGAAATATCTTATTGGAAAAACGACTGACCTGGAAAATGGATCCAGGAGAGAGAATTTAAGAATTATTGGATTAACTGAAAGATATGATCAAAAAAGGAGTCTAGACATCATCTTTCAAGAATAATCAAGGAAAACTGCCCTGATATTCAAGAACCAGAGGATTAAGTAGATATTAAAAGAATCCATGAATCACCTCCTGCAGGACACTCCAAAAGGAACACTATTGGGAATATCATAGCCAAATTCCAGAGTTCCCAGGTCAAAGAGAAAAAATTGCAAGCAGCCATAAAGAAACAATTCAAGTATTGTGAAGTCACAGTCAGTTTAACACAAGATTTAGCAGCTTCTACATTAAAGGATCAAAGGACTTGGAATATAATATTCTAGAGGGCAAAGGAACAAGGATTACAATGAGGAATCATCTATCCATCAAAACTAAATATAATCCTTCAGGGGGTAAAATGGTTATTCAGTGAGATGGAAGACTTTAAGCATTCTTGATAAAAATACCAGAGAAGAATAAAAAATGTGATTTTTTTTTTGCCTCTTTTTGCATGTTGTCTCTTCTTCCTCCCTCCTCATGTTATGTCATAAATTCTCTGAGGGTAGGCATTATGATTTTTTTTTATCTTATTTGATACCACTCCTCCATCAGCCTACTCTCCCCTCTGATTGGAGGGCTGGAAAGTGAATACTGAACTCGTCCCAATGCCTTCCTTTCTAGAGGGCAGAAAAGTGGACTTGGGCTCCCTTCACTCTGCATCTTCTCTTCTGTCTGGTTTCAACTCCATGGTACAAGATATATCCTTTGGTATTCTCTCCCCCTACCCCACCACTGCCACTTTTTTTGCCTCTTTTTGCATGTTGTCTCTTCTTTCCCACCCACATTATGTTGTAAACTCTTTGAGGGCAGGTATCATGATTTTTTTTTTATCAATTGTATCCCAGTACTTACTGCAGTGCACATAGTAGGTGTCTAATAAATATTTACTGTATTTAAAGTGAGAGCTAAGATTTACACTTAGATCCTCTGACTTCAAAATGGAGTCAAGAAGAGTCAGATGATTAAGAATGACTGAAACAATATACACCTCTAAGTACTGGGGATAGAAAGACAAAGCATCGAAGTCCCTGCTTTCAAGAGGCTTATAGTCTATTAAAGGATAAAACATGTGCATTTGTAGAGTATCCCAAAAGTCTTAGTGTGGCTTTAAGCTCTAATAACTTCTAAAAGTATAAAGTCTAAAATACTTTTTTAAAGTGATATTGCAAAGGTTAAATTATTTAAGTTTTTGAAATATTGATTTTTCTTATTAAAATTCATCATAACCACCATCTTGTGCTTTATTGCTCCAGTCGATTTTTTTAACTTTGTGAAAACTTTCATCAGCTGCTGCTCAATGATTGAAAAGATTGCATTTGTAATTCAAGTCTTAAGATTACCCAAGGAAAGAGGTTTTTATGCATATTTGACAGTTTTGATGGGACTCCCAAAGGAAAAAATATAATGGAAATAGATCAAGGAGGAGAGAAGGCCAAGCAAGAAGACTTCCTCTACTAAGAAATGTTACT
Organism: Potorous gilbertii; assembly: GCA_028658325.1. Taxonomy (NCBI): domain Eukaryota; kingdom Metazoa; phylum Chordata; class Mammalia; order Diprotodontia; family Potoroidae; genus Potorous; species Potorous gilbertii. The sequence goes on along the minus strand of CM053774.1, from coordinate 35,279,634 downwards.
CAGAAATCATCACACACATAATGGCAGGGTGCCTCTGCCTTGTTAAAAATTAAAATAGAAAATATATTATTTAAAACTTACAAAATTAAATAATTAAACTTTCAAATTAACTCCATTTAGGTTTGTAGTATTTATATTTCTATAACTATTAACACTTAAAACTGCAATAAAACTTTTGGGACACTCTAAGTACACAGGAATGGAGAATGGATCTGTGATTTCATTTATTGTTGTATCCAACTCTTTGAAACCCCATTTGGATTTTTCTTGGCAAAGCAACCATAACAAATAGTTTGCCATTTCCTTCTCCAATTCTTTTCACAAATGGGGAAACTGAGGCAAACAAAATTAAGTAACTTGCCCAGGTCACACAGATATTAAGTGTCTGAAGCCCAGATTTGAACTCAGAAAGTTGAGTCTTTCTGACTGCAGGCAGGGCACTCTATGCACTATAGCACCACCCAGCTGTCCAAGTGATTGGATTAGCATACAGAATTCCCAAGTGAAGAAATTCCTTCTCCCGATATAGGATGACACCTTTTCTGTAACTTGTAGTTTTAGTAATAGTTAGGAACACTGAAAGTTTTTGTGTGGTCTCCTCAGGGTCATAATGTGTCAAATTCAGGATTTGAATCCAGGGCTTCCTGACTTTGAGGCAGGCTAGAGTAGAAGGATATGAGTCCTGAAAATTGAGCAGTCCTGTTTAACAGATTAGTATAGGAAGACAGGCATTTAACAACTCTCTCCTTCCTTTATTTCATTCTCTCATAGGACGGATGCTCTTATTTTATCTCTATATCTGGCACAATGCTTTCTCACACAGTAAGTATTTAATAAACATTTTTTTTCAAATCAAATTTCCCAGGGTCACACAATGAGAAAATGGCAAGACAATCTTTCCATTTCAGCGCTAGGACTATGCTCAATCTATGCTGCTCTTAAGGACAGGATGAATCAGCAGTGACATTTCGGTGCTTTACATAAATTATCTCATTTATTTTTTGTTTTGTTTCATTTAGTTTGCTTCACTGGGTTCCCCTACCTGACCCCAGGACTGATTATCATTAGCACCTGGGCCAATTCATCTCTCCTTACATAGTCTGGGGGCCCCTTCCAGAATGATTGGCTAGGTGCCCACTTAGCAGATATCCTGTGGGTGACAGTCCCAGTGAAACTCAGAACTCCTGAACATAAGCAATTCACCAGCCTCCGTCTCTCCAGTAGCAAAACTTACAGAGATATTGGCCACTACACCAAGCTATTTTTTCCTCACCACTACAATTATTGTCCACATTTTTTAAAAATTGTTAATCCATGGCTCTGCTTCCCATCCCTGTAACTTCCTAGAGCCAAACAGCCCTCCCAGGTCACCACTCTCTTCTCTCGGTTACTTCCTTTAAAGGCAAGGATTTTCTTTGCTTTTTTATCTGAATCCTCAGTTCTGAGCATAGTGTTTGGCACCTAATGAGCACTTAATAAACAGTTTCACTGAATTTTACTTATGAGGAAACTGAGGTAGAGAGATGTTAAGTGACTTGTTCAGAGTAGTGAAACTATTAAATGTATGAGGTAGGATGTGGACCTGGGTCTTTCTGATTCTTTGCCTAGCACTCTCCGCTACACCATGTTGCAGTGAAGAACTTCCTAGACTGTACTGCTGTCCAACAATAGAACAAGCTGCCTCACAAAGTGGCATTCTACATCCCTCCAAGGATAAAAAAAATCCACCTGTCAGGGATGCTATAGCAATGGAAAAGAGGCTGGACTAGCTGAATTCTAAAATCCCTTCCGAGGTAAAAATTACCTCATTTTATGGCAGTATGAAATGGTGTGCTGTATGCAGTAAAAGGAGTTAAAGGGAGAATGGCTTTGGGACTGGATTCATCTGGGAAGGATATGAGATTCTGAACTGAGCATTAAAGGATGAGTAGGCTAGAGATAAGTGGGGCAGGGACAGCTAGGTGGTATGGTGAATATTGTATGAGCCTTGGAATCAGGAGAAACTGAGTTCAAATCTGGCCCTAGACACTCACTAGTCGTGTGACCCTGGGCAAGTCCCCTTAACCTGGATTGCCTTTAAAAAAAAAAGTAGAGTAAAGGGAAGGAATAGAAAAATGTGTGAAGCAACAAAACTTCAAGTAATTAAACATGTTTTTCTGGGAATGTGAGGTGATAGGCGTGACTGGAATTAAGGATTAATGGTGTAAGCATTCTAAGGTCTGTAAGTGCTTTGTAGCAAGTCAGGATCATAAGGGCAAGGTTTAAATGCTGAAACTTACTTTGGGGAGCCTCGAGGACCCCAGGAGTCTTCTCTCTTAGAGGTCTTCTTCTCTTATTTTCTTTTATTACAAACAACTTATGGATATCAAGCAAGTCATGAGGCAAAAGTACTCATTAGCCTATAGCCAGCTCTCTGACCTTCATCATTTTCAAATTCCATAGCAAAAATATAGTGGATCCAATGTGTTCCACACTCTTTAAGCCCTATACCTAGACACTCTGATTTTGTGATGACCATTATTTGTCACCCTTTAGATGTTACCTCAGATGTGTCATCTTATTTTAAACCTAAATGAATTTATTTTCCTTTATCTGTGGATTCCTTTTAATCCTCTTTGCATCTTGAGTCTAGGGAAAACTTAACTCAAACTCCTTATCATTCAGAGAACTGAATACTATGAACTATAAACCTACTGCATACCAATTACTAATTACAAGAAAGTTTGCTTCCTCCAACTTCTTCCTGCTCCCCAACACAAGGCTCCTCATGCCAGTAACATGACATCTCATCCACCCAACATCCATTAAGCCGCACCCAAAGAAAAAGAGCCACAAGGGAGAAGTTAAACTTGACTGCTTGTGGAGATAGTCTATCTATACAGCAACAAAAAGATACATCAATCCTGTTCAGAAGCAATATGGTCATGTAAAGGGAAATTAATGATATATTCTCAGCAATGGATTTAACAAGTTTAAACTATTATGTGGATGCCTGGGAATATAAAATAATTCAAGTAATGTAAATATTTAACTTTATGTGCCAAGGCACTAAAAAATGAAAATGCCAACCTGAATGCATTCCTGTGAGTACATAGAGTTGCAAGAAGAAACTGATCTTATTATCTAAGATAATCCAAACACCAAATGTGGAAGAAAATAAAGACAGGAACTGGAAGCTCATAGGCAGATAACATGCTCAGTAGTTCCATACTCTGCCTAATTCAGAGATTCTACTTCCTGGTTTCTTTAACAATAACTAAATTTGGCTGATTATTTCATAGGATCTTTCTACTCTCTCATCCCCTCCCTCTCTCTTTCCCCTCCTCCTTGTCCTCCTCTCCTCTTTATTTATCTTTCCCTTTCCTCTTCTCCCTTCTCCTCCCTCTGTGTCTGTGTGTCTCTGTCTCAGTCTCCCTTTTCCTCTCCCTCTGTTATCTTAGCAGTTGGGATTCCTCAACACATAGTTGTCAAGCATGAGCCATTCTAACAATAGTTTTTTGTATAACAAATCCTTTCTTATCCAAAGTGTACCAGCTACTGGGCTTTATCTGAATACAGAGTTTAAAAAAGACAATAGTTTATTGTCATTATTTAAAGACAATTCAATCAAACATGTATGTCCTTATCTGGTGTTCTCTCTCTCTTCCTCTCCCTCCCACTCTCTTGCATTTAGGCATTGACCCTATTTTTTAATGTTACTCTAAGCAGAAGGCTTTTTCTACTTTCTTCCTTTTCCCTTCAGGTCATGCTGCATAACAGGATTTTGAAAGAAGCTAGAAAACTGCTCCAGAGCATGATTCTTTTACCATACAGACATTTTAGCCAAAAGCCTCTACAAAGGGACAAATGACTAGCAAATGAAACATAGGACTTCAAATAGGAAGAGCTGGGGGGGGGGGGGCGGGAGTGAGGCAGGGCTGAAGGAGGTACTGACAACTATTTAAAAATGGAAATTACTTAAATGTGCCCTTCAAAAAAAAAATCATGTTTTTAGGCTGTGGCTTAGGCAGCAGTGTCAATAAGGACAGACCCACTGATCCAGGATCTGAAGAACTGGTAGTGAGAATCTTAAAAATAAAACAACACTGAGCCAGAATTGCCTATGCTTCAAATTACAGAGCCCAGGAGAAGTCTTACGGAATCACTGAGACAGAGATCAGGGACTGGCCCTGTGGTTCCATCAGTATTGGGAAGTACACTAATGCTACTAATTCCCTCCATCAACACAGATCAGCAGAACCTTGTTGGCAATTTTTAGTCTTGAAGAACTGCAGAACATACTGAGATGCTAAGAGACTTGCCCAGAGTCTCATGGTCAAGTCCCTCTGTCAGCATCTGGACTTGAACACAGGTCTTCTAGGCACTAAGGTCAGATCTCTAACTACTATACCACCCTGCCTCTCTTTCATCTTGAGAAGGTCTGTTAAAAATTGTAAAGATCTGAAAGACCTTTCTAAAGCAGGCTGAAAGCTTGCACTGAAGACAAGGATACTCCCCTGGTATCAAATGTGGATCCCAAAGGACTTTAATCCTTTCCTCTTAAATTTGGAAAATCCATTTTGCCTCAGTTTTCATCATCTGGAAAAATGAAAGGAAACATCCCTCACAAAACTACTGCTACCTCCAGAGATTTGCAAATAGTGCAACAAGGAGAACACTTATTTGTCAGTTTTGATGCCCTTAATAAAATCAGTTACATTGAGTATATTACTTTATAGGGAAAGGATCACCCTGGTTCTAGTATATGACCCAAAGTCCAGTTCTACATTTCTTGAATAACAAAAAAAAAGTCTTTCCTCTTCTAGGACTTGAACACAGAAAAGAACTACTCTTATCAAGGAAAATCAAGGGGAGAAACTACATGCATATTTGTAGAAGGGTGATATGGTATGCAGCTAGGTGGCTCAGTGGCTAGAGCTCTAGGCCTGGAGTGAGGAAGAACTCAGTTCAAATGTTGCTGAAGATACTCACTGGCTGTGTGACCACTTAACCTCTGTTCCCCTAATCCACTGGAGAAGAAAATGGTAAACCACTCCAGTATCTTTGCCAAGAAAATTCCACACAGGATTAGGAAAAGGTGAACACTGAACAAGACACAATAATAACATGGTATAAAAGAAAAGAATACAGTAGACATGTGGAGTCAGGGGACCTGGGAGATGGCCTTTCAATGTCATGTCTCAGTGCAAAGTGACTCTGGATAAGTAACTTAAACACCCTCAGCTTCTGTAAAATGAAGCTCATGTTAACTGCACTACTTCACAGGCTCGTTAGGGGCAAAGTACTTTACAAACTAGAAACTTATACAGAAACCTTCATCCTCTTTTCCAATTGCTCAAAAGAAAACAGTGATACTCAATCTTTTTTTTTCTGCAGTAATAACCTGTCACTTTAACAATAAATTCATTCTAGAAAATAAGTGCTTCCTGAATGCAATTCTGAGAAAGAAGCATGAGTCAAACCTGCAATGCTCCTTTGGTTCTCAGTCCTTTCAGGTGATGTATGGATGTCATTCTTCAGAAGGAAAAGGAAAATCTGCGACAAGAACCTTTGAGACCTTTAAGTGCATTCTTGGGTCTCTGTAGCAAAGTCACTTACAACCTAAGTGGTTCTTAAAAATCTACTTTCTTTCAAGTTCTTAAGTTGGGATCTCCACATTGAGTTCACAGTCTATGTTTAATGTCAACCTTTTGTAAACTGAAATAGATAATTAAACAGCCATTCTAAGAATCTGTTCTAGTTCCAAAGAAAGTGATTCTCTTCCCCCTCTTTCCCACCCCAGGAGGGGTTACTTCTTCATTTGGCAGTCAACAAGCATTTATTAAGCACCCATTATATGCCAGGCACTTGTGTTAAGCACCAACAGCACCTACTGCCCAGAACTGTTGTGGGGATCAACTGAAATAATCCTAGCCCAGTGCCTAGCATGTAGCAAGAGTTATAGAAATGCTTATTTCCTCCTTTTCCTTTGGAAAAAACTAATTTTTAGAAAGTCTTCCCAACTCAAACCTAACTTTGCATCTTCACATTTTTAACCAATTCCCAAGGCAAAGCAAAATAAACCCAGTTCTCCTTCCCTGGGTCAGTCTTTCATATGTTTAAAGACAGCTACCACTTTCTCTCCCCAGTATTATATCTCTAAAATAAAGTGATTTTTCCAAAAGCATGGGACTGACCATGTCACCTTCCTACTCCATAAACTCCAGTGGCTCCCTATTGACTCCAGGATCAAATACTCTGACAAAACTCTGTTTGGCATTTAAAGTCTTTCATAACTTAGCCCCCTCCAACTTTTTCCAATCTTTTTATACCTTATTCTCTAATACACATTCTTCAGTCCAGTGACAGAGGCCTCCTGACTGTTTCACAAAGAAGATACTCCATCTCTAAAGGCATTTTCTCTGGCTTTTCCTTACTCATAGAATGTTCTCCCTCTTCTCTAAATCCTACGTTCTACAGGAAGCCTTTCCCAATCCTTCCTAACTCTAGCGCTTTCCCTCTATTAATTATTTCCTATTTATCCTCTATATACCTGGCTTGTCTCCCCCAGGAGATTAAAAACTCTTTGTAGTTCAAGGACTGTCTTTTGCCTCTTTTTGTATACCCAGCACTTAGCATAGTGCCTGGCATATAACAGGTTACATAATAAATGTTTATTGGTTGATTGATAAATATCCCCAGATCCCTCAAAGGATTAACTCAAGGTCTGGTACCTCTAAAGGAAAGAGTTCTTAAGTCAAGGAATCTAGGTTTAAATCCTGCCTCTCACACTTCCAGTATGACCTAAGGCAAGTCACTTACTTTCCCTGGTCCTCAATTTCTTCATTTGTCAAATGAAAGGATTGGAATGAGATTCCTTCTAGCTGTAGATCTGTGTGGTGCTATGACTGCCCTTCTGTTTGTCCTTAAACATTTTCTAGAACAACATCCTTTCTAAACTGTGTTGCTCAGAACTAAATACTAGATTCCAGATGTAAATTAGCTAGGCAGAAAACAATTTAACTATTACCTCCCTCGTCCTCATCCTGGACCTGCTTAATAGAGCCCAGGATTTCATTAGCTTTCCTAATCATTTTTTTTCCAGGATTCTAGTTATTTAAAACTCATTTAAAGAAGGTAAATCAATCTACTATGCTTAGGTACTGAAAGATGTGATTTTATTGTTGACTTTATTGTATCCACCCCTCTGCTGAGATAGATTATAAATACTTCTCCATGGATTAGTAGCCCATTTTCATAAATTATTATGCCCCTCCAAAAAATTCTCCTTCTGGAGACCAACTTTAAGATGATAAGGCCCTCCAAACTTAGCTAGGTTGGTCTTTTATCAACACATTTTGCAATAGTTTATACTTGAGACTCACACTGGGAGCCTTTCTACCTTACCAGAGGATCTGTTCTACTAGCATGGCTTTCAAAAACCTAGGGTCAACCTTCACATGGAGATCAATCAATACTGTATGGAAAAACTGAGGCTTTGTACTGATTTGCATTGTTCAAAAGACATTGAAACAGAAATTTCCCTCAGGAAGGAAGTGGTGCTTTGAAATTTTTCCAGTGCCTCTCTCTCAAACCCAGTACAAAGTCACACTTAGGGAACTGATTTTCTAACCAGATGTCACAAATCCAACTCAATCCAATATGTGGTTGTTAGGTACATACTATGTGCCACTCTTCTAGGTACTACATATACAAAAGACAAAAATGAATATAGTCCTTGACCTTGATGCTTATATATTTCAACTAGGAAAAATATGTACAGAGGTAAGTCAATACAGAATATATGCAAATACAAATAAGTCATCTATCATCTCCCATTCCAGTTTTCTAAGACACATACCATTATGATAACAACTGAAGAGAGTTCTCTTAAATAAATTTATTTACAAATCCCAGAGGATAGTCCAGAGCAACATAGCTTTGGAAAGGAAAAAGAAAAGATTAAAACTATAAACTTACTCAACTCTTTATTTTTCAGATTCCTTATCCACACAGTCATCAATTAGATGATTTTGAAGGTTCCTTCCAGTTCTAACATTCTGTGATTTTTAAAAAATGCTCTCTTCATTTATATGTAGCTCCATTCTCCATAATAACAACTCATATTTATATACTGCTCTAGGTACAAATCACCTTAAAAAAAAACACACACAGAACTATGACTTCATTGGTATGGAGAACTCCGGGTTCTCACCCACTAGGCTTATCAAAACATATTAGCAACATTTTTCTTTCATTGCTCAGCCATATTCTACTCATTTTCACCCCCATTGGAGGTTTTCTTGGCAAAGATTCTGGAATGTGTAGCCATTTCCTTCTCTGGCTCATTTTACAGATAAGGAAACTGAGACAAAAAAAGTGAAGAGACTTGCCCAGGGTCACACAGCTAGAAAGTGTCTGTCTGAGGCCAGATCTGAAGTCAGGAAGATGAGTCTTCCTGACTTCAGACCTGGCACTCTATCCATTTTGCCACCTACCTGCCCTAACGTTGTTACCTGGAGCACTGGGAAGTTAAATGGCAAATATACAAAAATCAAACAACAATCCTCGACAGTGGATTTTGCAAGACTTTTGATGCCCACTTTAAAGAGCAGGGAACCAAGCCTTGAAAGGTAAGGTCATAAGTCACAGTTTGAACTCAGGTCTTGTGACTTTGAAGCTGTGCTTTTTTCTATTATACATATCGCCAGTTACACAAGTTCCTCAATATGTGTTCTTTCTCCTCTACCTAGAGGAGAAATAAATTAGACTACAACAGAACTTCCCACTCCCAATATGTCCTACTTCAAACATACCAGTTAATTACCATGAACATCCATCTAAACTCAATCCACTAAAATCAGATACCCCTCTTTTCTCCTACTGAGATCAAAGCCTTATGTTTTACCTGTCTCATCATCATCTATTCTACCCCAACCTGCAAGTCTTGAAGTCTATGACTTTCTGGCAATGTAGTTATTATAGAATTCCACTGAAAATATTTTGTGCATCATAAGGAAATTTAACCCTTCCCTAATACTGCAAATAATTTTTTTTCTTCAGCAAACATTTATTTCTGTATAGAAGTCCAGATTTTTTTTAACCAAAAGTTATATAACCAGATTTCAATAGGGTTTTTTTTTCCCCTAACAGATGTTGATCTGTTGTATGATTTAGCTAGCTCTTTTTCAATGACAGTGAGCTTCAAAAGTAGTTAAAAATAATAAAAATTCGGAGGAAGAAGAGGCCTGTATTTGGAAGCAATGATCTTGGTTTCAAATCCCAGTTCTGTCCTTACGCACAGCACTTTGAACTCCATTTTCTCAACTGTAAGATAAAGGAGCTAAACTAGCAGGGTCTTAGAAAAAGAATAGTAAACTTGAAGACAAAGGGTCTGGGTTCAAATCCTTACTGACATGTTTTACCTTTATGACTGAACAGGACACAGCCTCCATGGACTTTAATTTCTTCCTCTAAAAAATGGAGATGAAGTGACATCCAAGTCCTTTCCACTTCTAAATCTCTAAACCCAGAATTTCTAACATCCTTCGATCTTATGACAATCTATGACATCACTTTTGGCCACAGCACTCAGGGAATACTGTCCTGAAGAAGCCACTAAGAGCAGTCAGGATTTCAAAATAAATTAACAGGTATATGATAACAACTACATTGTAAGGACCAGAAACTTTAGAAGACTCCCTTGAATGTACTGACCAACAAGAATTCCAGAAAACCAATAATGAAACATGCAAACCCCTTCTGATAGAGAGGTAACATACTCAAGTTACAGGAGATGTGAATTTTGGGGGCTTGGCCAATGGAAAACTCTGTTTTGATTGACTGTATATATCTTTGTTACAAAAGTCTTGGTTTTCTTTCTTTTTTCCATAAGGAGATGAGGAGTAGGGAGAAAGAGGGGATGAAGGGATAAAATGACAGGAAAAGAAAGGGAAATGGGGAAGGGGAAATGGAAGGGAAGAGAAGGACTCATTTAAATGTTTTTTGAAATTCATGAAAATGAATAGAAGGAATCATAGACAAGCAAGACAGCTTTAAAAATCACATGTTGAATGTATTACATTCTTAAAAAGAAAAGCAAGTTGTAAATATGAGAGATTCACAATTTTATGCATAGCCCTCCATGTTCTATTGTGAATACAGAGATGCTCGTTTTAATTGATGTTTATTAAATTCAGATTTTTTTAATGAAAATTTTAAAAAATAAGTGCATAATGGTAGAAAAGTTTAGGTGGTATACTGAAGAAATGATATAGAATTCAGTCTAGTTAAAGCACAGGACATAGATAAGTGAACTCTGGGAGAGCAATCAAATATTTATTTATTAAGCATTTACTATGTGCCAGGCACTGTGAGAGACTATGAGGATACAAGTTCAAGGCATGAATGAATTCCTATTTTCAATGCACTTACATTCTAATGAGGAAGATAAGTATACATAATATATTTATATACATACATACATTCACATATGTGCATATATACATACACACATGTGTATGAACATATGCATATATATGTAATAAATACAAAATTAACCAGTACAAATAAATGCAAAGCAGTTAAATTCAAGACAATGTGGGATGGGGAGATCAAGAACGGTTACAGGCATGAGAAGATGTCCAAGCTTCATCTTAAAGCAAGGGAGGGATTCTAAAAGGCAGAATTAAAGAGGAGTGCATTCCAGGTATGACAGGCAGCCAGAGAAAGGCAGAGAAATGGAAGATCTAGAAACATACCAGAACCTGGACAAATTGTGGAAAGCCTGGAATATGATGCATAAAGGAATCTGTATTTTATTTGATAAGAAATAGAAGCCACTGAAGGCTTTTCTATAGGAGGACTGACAAGAATGAAGTAATGGTACGATGATGAATCCAGGACTGGGGGAACGGGAAGGAAAAGAGACAAATTAAGAGACTTTCACAACAGGGTTTCTCGAGGATTCAGCTGCCCTTTAATCAAACCTTTAGCTTAAAGCATCTGCTTTGATTTTCACTTGATTTTAGTTCTCAAGGTCTGGTGCAGAAGCCAGAGAAGGAGGAGAATGAATATTCAGTCTTTGAATTTAAAAAAGGTGGAAAAACCCTAAGTCTCTGAATTTCAACTCTACTAAAACCACCGGTTTTCAGAACCTCACTCGGCCATCATTCACTTTACAAATGTTATCTCATTTGATTCTTACAACACTACTGGGAAATAGGTGCTATTATGATCTTTGTTTACAGTTGGGGAAACTGAGGCAGACAGAGATTTAAGTGACTTGCCCAAACAACTAAGATACAATATGTTAGGATTAATGGAGTTTGGTCTGCCCTGTAACTGCCCCCCTCAAAAAAAAGATCATAGGCTAAATTACTGTATTTTAGCTCTCTTCACAAAGGCCCTCTCATATGTGATCCAAAATGTCCAGCAGTTTTCACAAGATAAAAAAAAAAATGGCTGTGGGGAAATATGCTTATTTAATGATCTTATTTTTTTGTCTCAAATATATCCACTTGGCAGGGTTCCAAGTCATACCTAATTATTGCATAAAATTAATGCTAAGCAAATAGGAAAGCCTGAAAGACCTAATCAGCTTGTACAATAATGAGACCTTTTAATCCTAACACCCAACATTCATTAAAAAAAAATTTGTTTCATTGCCCAAGAACTTTGGCGAATGGGATATGACCTTCCCCCAGAGAGGCCACTGTGACAAAGAACTGAATCTGGGACTATTGGGTGAGAAGAGTGCTAGACTTGGAATCAAGAGAGATCTTGTTTCAGTCACCGTCACCTAACTTCTGCATCTCATTTCCTATTCTGAAAATAGGGAGGAGGGGGCAGGGCACAGGAATAATATCTATGTCTACCTCACAGTATTATTCTGAGAGTCAAATGAGATAATGCATATGATTCTGCTTGAAAATCTTAAAGAACTACTTAAATATCAGTTACTATTATTAGTAATGGCAGTAATATAGACTTATTAAGGGCAGTTAGATGGCACAGTGGATGCAGCACCAGTCCTGAAGTCAGGAAGACTCATTTTCCCGAGTTCAAATCTGGCCTCAGATACTTACTACCTGTGTGACCCTGGGTAAGTCACTTAAACGTGTTTTCCTCAGTTTCCTCATCTGTAAAATGAGCTGGAGAAGGAAAAGGCAAATCACTCCAGTATCTTTACCAAGAAAACTCCAAATGGGGTCATGAAGAGTCCTATATGACTGAGAAGGACTGAACAAAGGACTTAATAAATATTTTATTAATTAGATTTGGTAGATCTAAAAAAACCTCATATATGCCTGTATTTATGAATAAATGCTTAAAGGATCACAGAATTTAGAAATTGAAACAATCTTAGCAATCATCTAGTACAATCATCTCATTTTAAGGATAAAGAAATTGGTAACAAAAAGGTAAGAATTATCTTTTCTGCCTTTTTTTCAGGCTTTTTGGCCCTCAAGATAAGAGGCAAAGAAGAGTGGCACATGCCAGAAGTACTGACAGATCTCAAAAGTATTTATCAATTCAACTTGCTAGTTTTTAATGAATATCTACGTTCTATGAGTAATTAGCTAGGCAATAAACAGATTTAGGTTTTAAAAAAACTTGCCATAAAGGAGTTAATTAAACAGACATGAAGAACATATAGACAAGAAAATAAATAATAAATAATAGTTTGGGGAAATGAACTAATGCCATACAACCCCTTCATTCACTGAGGGAGACTGAGGCCTAGAAAGGAAAATGACATGCCTGAGATGATACTTCAAATTCATGTATGAATGAAAGGGAAAAAATGCACACGGAAACTCTAATAGAGTTACTCAGTCTAAAAATTCAAGAAAGAAAACCAGAGAAAAGGTCTGTTAATTTAAAGGTGGGAGCAGAGTAAAGGTTTGGAAGAGGAAATAGAAAGATGGTGTGAATGGAATACTAAACCATGAATTCTGGGAGAAATTAGAAAGAGGAAGGTGATGTAGTCATAGGAGCCAGAAGAAAAGAATGAAAAAGTGAAATCAGATGAGATGACCTAAGTAAAAGGGTTTTAAAGTTTTCTTCTGGTTTTAAGTACCCTGACTACAGGGGTAGGTATTTCTGTATATAATAGATAATAGAATAGATAGATAGATAGATTAGATTATAGACAAATAAATAAATTATCTATGAGAAACTTGAAACTCCTATGAGGAGAAAAGATTCAGAATGAGCAGTAGAAGGCAACAGTCAGAGGACACATAGGCAGATATTCTTCTTTTGTAAATTTGTTTTTTTTTTAATTATTAAGAAAAAAGTGAAAAAAAAAGCCTTGTAAGAAATATGCATAGTCAAACAAAAAAATTCCCCTAATGGCTATGCATATCTCACTCTGCATATTTAGTCTATCCCTTCTTAGAAAGGAGGCAGAAAGCATTCTTTATCATGAGTCTTCTGGAAGCATGGCTGATCATATATGGGTCAAAACTAAGTATTTCAAAATTGTTTGTTTTTACACTATAAATCATTCTCCAAGTTCTGCTCACTTCACTCTGCATCAGTTCATGCAAGTCTTCCCAAGTTTCTCTGAATCTATCTTTGTCATCATTTCTTAAAGCACAACAGTATTTCATAATATTCATATACCATAATCTATTCAGTCATTCCCCAATTGAAAGGCGCCCTTGTACTTTCCAATTCTTTGCCACTCCAGAAAGAGCTGCTATAAATATTTTAGAACGTGAGTCCTTTTTTTCATTCTTTGATCAGGTATAGATCTATTAATGGTATCACTAGGTCAAAGGGCAAGTAACTTGTGTGGTATAGTTCCAAATTACTTTCCAGAAAGGCTGCATCAATTCACAGTTCAATCAAGAGTGCACCAATCTGCCTGTTTTCCCAGGCCCTCCAACACTTGCCATGTTCCTTTTGTGATCAATTTTCCAATCTGCTGAGTATGTGATAGAACCTCAGGATTGCTTTAAGTCTCATTTTTCTAATTATTAGTGATTTGGAGCATTTCTTTTAAAATATGGATTAGACTTCTTCCCTTGAAAACAAGCAGGCAGATAGTCTTAAGCACACCCCTAACTAGAGTGTATGTTGAGGGTGAAGCAGACACAAGAAATGTCCTTACCTAAGCCCAAGTTTACTACATTGAAGAGACAGTTCATTTTGATGGTGGAAAAGCAAGTTTGTAATAATGGAACTAAGACAGTTACCATCAAGGAGGCACTAAGGAGAGTAGGTCAGATGATCTGTAGCAGAAGTTGAAAACCAGGAAAAAATACAAAGATCTTTGTAAACAATGAACCGTTTAATATCACTATACTGTTCCATCCCCTTTTTGAGTTCCCTGGGAGTAATCTAAAGCAAAACCATTTAAATTACTTGAGAAGTTGGTATGTACTATCTATTGTCAAAGAGTAAAGAGAAAAAATGAGGTGGAAACCTGAAACATGAAAGAAGCAAGGCTCTGTCTGTGCTCTTCTTCCCCCAGAGGATCTGAGGGATAGAGGAGAAGAAAACTTGTCATTGCTATAAAGTTGAAAGGGGAACCAGGAAGTGAGAGACGGGCATGACAGTGGAATGCAATAGCAGATTGAGATGCAAGAAGTCCCTTGTACTTCATGGTACCACAAATGAACACACCTACAATCTACTGCCATGCTACACACATACTTGGTAAGAGAAGGACCATGAGACATAAGTGGTGCTTTTATTCACATTGAAACCCATAATAAATAGCAGCAGCAGCCACCTCTTCAGATAGGAGGGAAAATGGTAACACATAACAGCTTGGGTAGGAAAATATTATTATACAAATAAAAAGAGAAAAAAATAAAAGAAATGTGTTGGGAGCTGGTCTTGAAACCCATTTTAAAAAGCTAAGCCAATATCTAACTTTCACAAATAAATATGGAGGTCAATTCCCAAATCTACCTTCCTTATATGATACAAAACTATAATATTAGGCACATGCAACCCAGGAAGACAGGAAGGAATAGGAAAAAACTTTTTGCAAAGGAAAGTAAATGTCACATTGACAATAAAGCCAACAAGAAGAGGAGAGAAGGTCAAGGGTCAATTTTTTTTAATCTAACTCTTCCAAAGAAATTCTAATGGAATCAGCATTATCTACGAGATGAAGGGGACCTTAGAGAATATCTCTAGTTCAATCCGTACCTGAACAAGAATGCCCTCTATGACACTATAACATATACAGCAAAATCCTCTGGCCTTCACTTGAAATCCTCTTACAATACTTGGAAACCAATTTCTCTATGGCACAGGATGCCAAAGTTCCTATTTCAGTAAGGGGGATGTTATCCCTTAGGTATGAGGCAGACACCATTAGATACTGACCCTCCCAAATACCTAAAACCCAATTTCTGATGAAAAATTTTGCTCTAACTGAACAACTTTCAACCAGAAGACTGCTAACAGTCAATCCCAACAACGTGGACTTAAAAACAGCCCAGACTATACACATGCTCTTCAGGAAGTGGCACAATTCTACCTTCCACTTTCCAAAGATTTTCCTAATTAGCTGAAAATGTCTCTAGTATCAGCATACCACATAATGCCTATTATAGGGTAATTTGTTTATTTGCTGATCCCTTCTCTCCTATTCTCAGGGGAGACATCGTGAGGTAGTGTATATAGTGCTTGGACATAAGAATTCAAATTCCTTCTGACACTCCAATGACTCTGAGCAAATCACCTCACTTGTCTTGCCTCGGGTAACTTAATCTTCATAATTTAGCTACTAAGTCAGAAGTTCTTAATCATGTTTTGCTACCAACTCTTTTGGCAGTCTGGTGAAACCTAGGGACCATTTCTCAGAAGACTTTTTAAAAAATTTATAATGAAAGAAAATGATAAATTTCAATTGGAAGCTACTAAAAATAAATATTTAATTTTTTTTTCTACCCAAGTTTATATAGAACCCCCTGGAGTCTAGCTAGTGACCTCAGGTTAAAAGCACTTATTCTTATTGACTAATGGGTCAGTGGAGGAAGTTCTCATCTCTTCTATACCATATCTTCCCTACTACAATAGTAAAAGTTCTTGGTGGACAGGGACCTTTTTTTATTTCATTGAACCTACTCTCCTGATACCTAGCACAGAGTCCTGCATACAACGGACACTCGATTGTTGCTGTTACTTATCCTTCTTAAAAGAGGACTAGTGACATCACAGGTTGATGCCGTGACTTTTGTGGGAATTGGATTTAAGTGAGGCCGAGTTACACAAAGTTGGCAGCTTTATTCTCTCTTCCAAAGTCAAAGTCCAATGTCAATGGCCCCAGATGCAATAGATGATTTTAATGTCTTTAATGTCTGAATAAGCCGTCCATAGTGCCTGCTTCAGCCGCCTTCATGTCTGTTAGAACAAAATGTTTTCTTCTGCCCATTCTGTACATGCTTAGGGTAACCATCTCCCTAACTCACCAGAGGTTTTGAGGCCTATCGGTTACCCTCAACCTGGTTTAGCCAGTCGGGTAACATGGTGTATGGGATGCTCAGTGAGGACTAGCCCTTCTGGTAGAAGGCTTGGCAAGCCCTTTTTAGAGCTGCTCATCCACCTTTGGTGTCCACCTTTCACTCAACTCTCGTCTGTGGATCCAAGAAGCTGTAGCATGTTCAATGACCACACACTGATAAAACTGTCTCAGCAGATGGGCTAAACCTGATACTCAATAAATATAGAATGAAAAACTGACAGGACATCATAAAGAACAAGGAAAAAGAATGAAAAACCAAGGATGCCAAGTGAACTATCACCTTGCCTGGTAAGATAAGGCTACCTTATGCTAAAGTCTTTAAAGTGTTTCTCTTCTTATCAAGACTTACCTCCATTTAATCTGACCTCCATCCTCTCTCTTCCACTCTCTTTCCAAAATACTTGGTCAGCACCTGATAGTAATTATTGCTCAAATTAGACAAGGATAAAAGATGTGTATGTTTTGAAGGTATTCTGGCATATATGACATTTGACTTCAGAAGGTGGATAGAAAAGCAAGACCCTTAAAAAGAAATAGAGGAGGAGAAAACAAGATTCAGTAAAATGCAGCTTCTGATAAAGAGCCTCAACACAGGGTCAAGTCAATCAATAAACATTTATTAAGCTCCTGCTACATGCCAGGCACCGTGCTTTGTGCTAATACAAAAAGGGGCAAAAAGACAATGTATGCCCTCAAGGAGCTTACAATCATGGGAGAGATAACAAGCAACCAACTATGAACAAGCAATCTATACATACACACACATGTGTGTGTATCTAGATAGAGAGATATACACACATAATAAATAGGAAATAAAAGAGAAAATGCTTGAAGAGTTTAGAGACTTCCTGTAGAAGATGGAATTTTAGTTGAGACTTGAAGGAAGCCTGGGAAAACAGTCGGTAGAAAAGAGGGAGGAGAGCACTCCAAGTATGAGGACTATCCGAAAAACCTAGAGCTGAGAGAGTATCTTCTGTGAGGAACAGAGGAAAGGCTCGTGTCACTGGATTACAGAGTATGTAGAGGATGTAAGATGAAAGGAGACTGGAAGAGTGAGGGAGGGGCATATTATAAAGGGCTTTGAATGCCAAATAGAGGATTTCGGATTTGATCCTAGTGGTAACAAGAAGCCACTGAAGTTTACTGTGGAATTGGGGGATGTGGTCAGACCTCCACAAAGGTCACAAAGAGGAATGCTACTATAAATTTGCTAATATTTTTTCCTCTTCATTTCTTAAGAAGAAACCATCACCCTTCTTTGGCATTTTCACATTGCGCCTTTGACATACTAATGTATAGTGTGAGGGATGAAGGGTGCAGTCCAAGGACAGAGAGATGGACTTAAAGTCAAGAGGTTAGGATTCAGCACTCAATAAACATTTATTTAACATCTACTGTGTGCTAAGCACTGGGGATACAAATATGAAAGAAGAAAGACAATCACTGCCCTGAAAGAGCTCACAATGGGAACACAACACACAAATTAAAGCTGAAAAGATGGGGGGCTGAAGGGAGCCCCTGCCACAGGAACATGATGGAGAGGGAAAGATATTCTAGGGTAGTGCAGCCAGGTGAAAAATGTGGAGATTCATGCCATTATTGGCTATGTGACTATAAGGAAGTTATTTAACCTTTCTGTGACTGAACTTCCTTTTCTATAAAATAGGAATGTTTTCACTACCTAACAAAGTACATCACAAACTATAAAGGACTACTAAAAGTGAGTTACAATCATTGTTTTAAATTAAAATGAATTAAAAACAACTTTGCTTTAAGAAATTCCTGACACCCTTTGAGATATCTTAAGATGCACTTGTTTCTCACATATCTAAAACTTGAAACAAAAAAATCATTCTTCTAAGGAAGCAGTGGTTCAGGGACACCTAGGGGTCCCCAAAACACTTAAGGAGCTCCCTGAGGTAAAAACAATTTTTGTAATGATACTAGGATATTTTAATTTCCAATATGGTAGATATCAATTGACATAACTTTCATAAACAAAAAAGAGTTCCTTGATAATTTTTAAGACTATAAAGAGGTCACAAAAGTTTGACAACTGCTATTCTAAGGATAGTTTAAGAATGAAGCACGTTTCACAGAGACAAAGGTAAAAAAAGAAGATATGTTTAAACACAAACAAAACTAAAATTTTTCCAAACCAGAATTAAAACATTCTATTTATTCCAAAATTATTTCTTCCTCCATATTTTGCCATATTCAGTAAAACTTATTTATAGTACTGTCTTCACATTAATTTCACGCCAAGAAAACATTGCTTAGTCTCCTCTCTTCTGTACAAATTAAAGTTGGCTTGCTTACCAAAAACCAAGGAAATACAGTATAAGGCAAAATAATCTTGGCCTCTTAATATTTAAATCTGACTTTTAACTCAAGAGGGTTAGAACTTTAATTTCTATGGTTAAGTGCAAATATAGTCAGATATCTGATTTTCTTTAAAAAACAAAAATTTAAAAAACCCTATTTCATATTCAAAATAAAGTCCAGAAAAATCAGGAAGGGGAGCACTGGAAAAACTATTTCACTTCAGACCATTTGTGTAAAATCTTGTTTTTACATAAATGTCAGTTTCATAAGATGAAAATGACAGGATAGTAAAGAAGATTTGAATGATGACTAGAAGTCAATCTGTCACGTAATTTCTGGTTGAGTTTTTGTATATTCTAATTCAAAAGACAAAGAAACAATGTACCCATGATTTCTTTTCCTATAATTCCAAAAGTTTTGTTTTTCCCCAGTAAATTTGTAATAGCAAACTGTCAACATGATGGGATAATGAGGCAAGAAGTAGAAGAGACAGAAGGCTTTAATTCTATTCTCAATTGTACCACTAATGAGTTGTGTACCCTTAAGCGACCACCTCCACTTTCTGAATTTGTTTCTTCATCCAGAAAATAAGGGTGCCATTCTGCATTTTTCTCTTTTTCAAGGGTTGCCTTGACCAAAGAACTCATTGTCAAATGAAAGGGACCCTAGAAACATCATTTGGTGTACCCTCCATTCCTTCATTTTTGATTCACTGAATAATAGGAAATGAGAATGGTTTGGATCTCTATGATCCTTTCAGCTCTAACATTTTGTGACCGTGAAATATTTCCTCTTTTTTGGCTAGAAAACCCATTTTTTCAGAATGACTATGGTCTTTACACATTACATTTAAACATGATCAAATGATGAAATAAGGACAAAAGCATTACTCAAATTACTCCCTTGTTCCCACACAAAATTATAGATGAGGGTCAGATCCGAGGCATAATAACAAGGGAGCTATTGATGCTACCTTTATGCTGTTGGGTTTTTTTTTATTAAATGACCCACAGACTTCAGAGATATCTCTCTAATCTTCACCGAAGTGCTGAGGGGAAAAATAGTAACAAGCATTCCCTTTCTTTTTCTCTAAGTATAATTTCTGGCACTCAATTTTTGGAAAACCTAAGAAAAAGAAAAAGTAGCTATTTTGAAATAAAAGCAATACTATATGGTAATGTATGGTAGCTCCCTGGGAGCTAAAGAAGATGGCGGGGAGAAGAGTATAATTTTACCATTCAAAACTTCCAGAGCTGGAAAAGGCCTTAGTCTAGGCCAACTTTTCCACTTACCATGAAGAAAATGAGGCAAAAAAATGTAAGGTTATATCGTTATCATCATTGCTAGCGTTTATATGATTCTTTAAAGTTTGTCATGTGATTTCATCCTCACAACCATCCCGAGAGGTAAGTGCTACATTCTTCCCATTTTAGAGATGGAAGAAGCAGAAAGAGGTTAAGTTACTTACTCACAGTTACACAGCAAGTAAGAGTCTAAGACCAGATTTAAACTCAAGTTCTCTTGACTCCAGATCAAAGGCTCTATCTACGGTACTACCCAACTACCTCTTAGCAACAAATAATAGTTAAGAACCTGATACAAGGTAAAATGTGAAATTAAATTTCAAAAACAGTGGCTTTGATAAACTTTAACTAACTATTGATTTGTGCCTATCTACTGCTTAAATGAATTAATAAAACTAAATAATCTCTAAAATCCCTTAGAGCTCTAGAATCTATGATCTTATGATTACATGAAATTTACGACATCCAGGAAAAAAACGAGAATTTCTCTGAACTTTTTGAAATGTTACATTCAAAAAAGTTTGTTGGAAAGCATTGCACAGTAGATAAGAGTACCAGGCATGAAGTCAGGAATTCTCATCTTCCTGAATTCAAATTTGGCTTCAGAAACTAGCTGTGTGACCTTGGCAAGTCACTTAACCCTGTTTGCTATCAGTTGCCTCATCTCAAAAATAAGCTAGCAAAGGAAATGGCAAAACACTCCAACATCTCTGCCAAAAAAAACTCCAAATGGGCTCAGAAAGAGTCAGATAGGACTGAAAAATAATTCAACAACAACAAAAATGTACATTTATCTTTAGATGCTCAAACAAAGAACTAGTGAAAAGTTTCAAGAAGGTAAAACTGAAAGCTGAGACACATGACATTTATCCTCAACAAATCCAAAGAATCCAACTGGCCCTGTCACTGTTTTGAGTGTCATTTGGAGCCAGAACCTGAAACCTTAGCTCTCTCTCTCCTTGAAATCTACATCCAGTCCAATTAACAATACTTTACTTCATCTCTTTAAGGAAAGATTGCTGGGGCTGAATAGAGAACAAAAACATTGGGAACAGGACAAGAGTCTGAATCTGTACATGTGTAAATTCTGTATACAGTGTCTTTGTTACTACAACTATGGCTAGAAAGAAATACAAATCTCAAAGAAGAGTTTGAAATCTGAGTACAGAGAATATATATACACATATATATGTACATGTATATGTATATATGTGCATGTATATGGTGTGTCTATATATACATATGTTCACATGTATAAAGCAACACAGAAATAAGTGAAGTTGATACAATGCAGGTTATGTACTACATGGATCTTAAGAAGTCTCTTTATTTTGTAATTTTAGCTATAAGGGTCATAAGGAGCATAATGTAGCAGGAGTCTTATAACTTGTGCCTTGGAGTCACAAGACCTAGATTCAAATCTGTGGCTGTACTACAGCTAAAACAAAAACCAGCAAGTTTTAAAAAATTATTGTGTCTATTGCATGGCAGGCACTGTGTTACCACTTAACTAGCTAAATGATTTGGGGCAAGCCACCTGACTTTCTGGTTACAATGTATTTCACATATATTACCTCATGTAATCCTGAGAAGAACCCTACGAGTAAGTGCTTTGAGTATTTTCTCATATAAAATCTTTATAATGTAAAGTATTTTGTAACCAGAAAAAACCCTTTAATTGTTTCTGTTCAGTCATGTCCAACTCTTCACAATCCCGTGGAACACAGCATACCAGTCCTTCCCTCCTTCACTGACTCCAGAAGTCTGTCCAAGCTCATGTTCACCTTTTCCATGACACTCTCTATCCATCTCATCCTCTGCCATCCCCTTCTCCTTTTGCCTTCAATCCTTCCCAGCACCAGGATCTTTTCCAAGGAGTCCAGTCTTCTCATTATGTGGTGAAGCTTCAGCTTCACTATTTGACATTCCATTGAAGGACCACAGCAAGGTAAATTGCGGTTATTAACATCCTGGTTGATACTGTCATGGTCCCCCTAGGTTCACCTATTCTCACCTTCTTTCTTTTTGGAACATTATTTTTGGAATTAGGAATCTTGGTCCAAAATTCCTTATCTTCCATTTACTTTCTAGATGGTCTCCAATAAGTCCCCTCACTCTCATGGAACTTACTACTGTAAAATGGGAAGTTGGACCAGATGATCATTTAATATCCCTGGTCCCTTCCAGCTCTAAAGCCTTTGATTCTATAGTCAGTTTCTGCTAGCTATTCCTTCTGGCTTTAGCTAAGCCAGACCCTCCACTTCATACCTGTTTTTATTTGGCCACATCTTAACAAAAAATTATACTGCAGGACAAATTTCAGAAGACTCATAGACTCTTTCCTTTCTTCCTGATTTCCCTTCACTGGGTCATACCAAATAGAGATGAGCAATTGAGGAAAGAAGCTACAGAGAAAAGTGATACAAGAACAACCGAGGCTCTCAATACCAGGAGGTGTCGATAAACACTGTTTGATTTTGATAGAAGGGAAGGGAGTTAGCATTTATGGAGTGCCTGTCATGAGCTAGACACCGTGCTAAGTGCTTTTTAACAAATATTAGCTCAGTTTATCCTCATGGCTTCCTGTACAAGAAGGAAACACAGATAAGCAGTTACTTTGAAAATAACATGAATTTATTATTTATTTTTTAAAGTAAGGTGTGTAACAGAGTCGCAATTTCATATACAGTCCTCTTTGTCCGATCTACTTGGTATATGGAAATGTTCAACTTTGTTAGGGAAGGGGTATTTGTGAAGTTTAAATTTTTTTTTTAATTCTGAATTAAATCAAGAGTTACCTGTACTGATCTGTTCCCAGTTTCTACTCTAATCTTTCCCTTTTATTCTGGGTCTTCCTCAGTAGGCAAGGATACTGTCATGCCATGCTCCAGTTGCTCACCCCAGTGCCATACCTTCTGTGACAGTAAGATATTCAGCATTTTTTAAAAAAATTAATCACAATAAATAATCCAGGAAAAAAGACCTTCCACCAACACTGACCTAAAATGAAACTTTAGATACTTATTCAATTAAAATTAATAAAGTAAGCTTACCATAGCAGCCTCAAAAAAGGGGGAAGTCTAGTGGTCCCTAAACTAAAGCCCAGTCACATACGTACTGAACCTATTCATTATCTACACCCACTCAAAAAATAAAGGATGTGGGTGGTATTTTTACACCACCTGTCAAAATGTAAATCCTTTGTTTACTCAGTGGACTGTAAATTCACTACATAAAACCATATTCATAAGGTATGCCTTTCTTTTGGCAGGAGGTCAATTTTAAGGTTCAGGCTTTTAGCTGTGGTTGCCAAATCTGATGTGCACAAACACCCATAAGTAGGATGATAGTACAACCTATTAAACACACATACAGACACAAAACCTTACATTACTCTATTACTACTATACCAGGAACCCACAGCGCTAAGGTGGCTCAGGGATGCTTAACTCGTCAGCTTACCTCATACAGAGTCTTCCACAGAAAAATTAAATGCTGAGGGAAAATGGCAATCTCACTACTACAGTAAATTTCCTAACACTGATTCAGTTTCCTTTTCATAACAATTTTGTTTGCCCAGCAGATCTCTCATTTTGGCTAGAAACTTCAAGTTTAAAAAAAAAGAAAATTTCTAACTGGCAAAGGGGTAATCTAACTTGTTGTCTATAAGTGTCTCATTATCCATAAAGACCCTCCTTATTAAGGAGCAAAGGCCTTAAGAAGGAGAGAGATCATCAAATGAAAGAAAGAACAGAAAAATCCAGATGTTTCTGTGCCACTCTAAAACAGAACTAGAAAAACAAAGTTTTCAGCAACTATTTCTGTTTGGCCTTAAAAATATTCCCAGAGAACAGAGGACTAGCAAAAAGGCTGATCCTTCAAGGAAAGAGGAAGAGGGCAGAAAGGAAGAAAAGTATTATTTCTTCCTACTATCTCTAAAGCTGTGAAGTTGACCTATACTGGTAAAGCACATCACAGGAGGAGACATTGAGTTTCCCCAAGGAACATCGGGAGGCAATACACCTTTGGCTTTCTGGAATGATTTCAGAAGGTCCATACTGGATATGCATGTGCGCACACACACACACACACACACACACACACACACACACACACATGCACGCACATTATCTCCGGGTAGCTTTCACAACCATAATACAGAAATACCCCAATCATCAAACAGCCTCCAAAATTTTCTGAATAGCTGCCCATACATCAAGGAGGCATAGAAGAGAAGGCTAGTTTGCTTGAATTCAAAGATATTAGGCTCATTCAGGGATCAGAGTTCCCCACACAGTTAAGATGCCAAAAGGTACTAAGGGTTCCCACTTTCAGAAGCATGAGGAATGCCACAGCCTGAGGAATCTATGGGTGGGGTAAGAGGCTGCTGGGTTTTTGCATTCCTCACTCACAGGTCCCTTTTCAGACTATGAGCAAGTAGAATCTGGAAAAAAAGTTCAGGGTAATAGCACCTATGAACTTGCCTTCCAGATCTAACCAAGACCTACCAGTAAAAGGAAAAAGTAAAAACCACATATGGATCTGATGACGTAGCTGTGACCACTAGGCTATGCTGACAGCTGGCTTCCTGGAGAAGAGAATCCATTCAGCTTCCTCTCCATGCAGTTCAGTCATACTAGCCCACAGTGAAACTACCCTGAGCCACCACACCCAAAGTCCTGCTCCGGTGACAACTTCTGCTGACGTTCTCACCCCCTTAAGGGATAGAGAGGTCTCTTTTCCAGACAACTATAGCTTTCTTATCTGACTGTCCTCCAGCTAGCTACCACTGGTACCCTGATCTCTCCCCATCCTCTCATCAATATCTTCTGGTGGCCCCCACCTGAATGAGTTTTCCCTGCACTCCAAAATTCCTATTTATGGCTCTGTCTGACCACATACTTAAAAAAACAAAAACTTTCCTCAAATGCTGAATTATCAAAGGCTTTCAAAAATGTCTTGGATATGATACAAGGATACAAACACTTTCCTTTCCATGGTGCTAAGGAGTAAAAGTAATTCATGCAAATTAGTCAAAATCTTAAAATGTTTTATTTGAGAAGGGCCTTAGAAATCCTCTAGTCCAGAGGTATTTTGCTGTTCACAAAACTCCCAAGTGCCTCCGGAAACAGATTAAAATGTAATTGGGAAATATTTATCAAAATAAAGAACAATTCAATACAGCAAGGACAACGTAAATGTGTGATTTTCCAGATAAATTTGTAGTCAGCAATCCAGCTCTTTTGAATCTAAGTCCAGGGCTTTTTTCAACTAACTCAATAGATAAGCCTCCCAAAGTGACTACTTTAAAGTGGTCAATACATTTATATTTATGATTTTTAGTATGTTTCTTAAATATTGAGTCATGTTATTTTAAAGTCACATCTCAGTGCCTGAATCAGCTTCCTCCCTCATCTCCATCCATCACTCCTCAACCCCCGGCAATCTGGCTTCTGTTCTCAATGATCTACAATAGGTTTATTACATTTATACATAATAATTTCCCTACCGCTAAATCCAATAGCCTTTTCTTCCATGGCATTTGACACTACTGAACACCCGCTGACACTCTTCCCTTCATTTCTTTTCTCTTGGTAGTGACACTGTACTTATAATGCTTCTTTCCCTCCCTCCCTAACCCCTCTTTCTGCCTCTTTTGCTCACTCAACATCTTCCCATCCCTTAAGCTTTATCATCCCCCAGGGTTCAGTTCTTTACCCTCTTGTCTCTCTCTCTGCCAGTGGTTCTTATCTTTTTTTTGTATCCTTTGGCAGTCTAGCAAAACCTATGGACTCCTTTCCAGAAAAATCTTTTTAAATGAATAAAACAAAATACACAAGGTTAAAAAGGAAGCCAATTACACTGAAATAGTTGTAAAAAATTTTTTTTTAAGTTCACAGAATTGCAGGGATGCCCATCAGTTGGGGAATGGCTGAACAAGATGTCACTGCAGCTTAAGAATCTCTGATCTATAAACTCATCCACCTCCATTTATCATTCTCAAATCTCCCTACTCAACCTCTGCCCTGAGGTCCAAAACTATATCTCCAACTTCTATTTCTAATTGGACTTCCTTCTGACACATAAATCTAAGCACATCCAAAACTAAACTACTGTTCCTCAAAAAACCTGCCCCTCCCTCAACTTCTCTATTTTATTGACAGTACCAGCATCACTGGAAAAGCAACCCCAGCACCAATTCGTAAGAGTCATCCTCTCCCTCTCTCTCATTCCCACCCCCCACCCTCCAATCTATCAGTCCAAAAATTTGACCTTGGCAATTTCTCTCAAATATATTCCCCATACACTCCCACTGTAATAACCCCAAGTAGGCCTTCCTTACCTCACCTGGATTAAAATGATAATCTATTAACTGATCTTCCTGTGTCCAATCTGACCTTTCTCCAAAATTTTCTTTAGACCACTGCCAGAAGAATCTTCCTACATACTACTGATATATACGCACTGATCCTCAACACTGATCAGTGCTTCTAATTACCTAGTAAAATCAAGTATGAACTCCAGCTCTTGGTATTTAAGGCCCTCCACAATCCAGATCCAGCCTACATACTCTACCTTCCAACCTTACTGCACTCCTCTCCATACCCATTCTACTCTCCCCTCTCTCAACTCCAAACCTTTTCTCACAACATGCCCTATCTCAAATGTTCTCTCCCTCTTAAAATGTTTCATGGAACTTTATCCTCAGCCTTTCCTTTGTGATGCTTACACTGCTCCTTTAGGCTTAGGTATGAACTCAAATTAAATAGATCCCTGGGACCTGCGCATCAACTTGTTGTTCAGTTGTTTCAGTAGCGTCTGACTCTTTGCAACCCCATTTAGAGTCTTTTTAGCAAAAATACTGGAGTGGTTTGCCATTTCTTTCTCCAGCTGTTTTTCTGTTTTTGTTTTTTAGTAGAAAAGGTACCCTATCAGACTTGCCACAAGACTTAGAAAACCACAAATGAACATTATCTGTGTTGTATTATATTTCTACTTATTTTGTCAAATTATTTCCCACTTCAATTTAATCTGGTTCCAAATCCCATGTTTGATATCTCTACCTTATGGTATAATTATTAAAGTAGATATCTTCCTCCAACCACATCCTCCATGATAACCTGGACCATAAAACTGATAACAGACAATAAATTTCTTGAGAGCAGGTTATCTATCTATCTACCACTGCATTCATAATACAGTACATTATTAAATATCATCTTATCTTCACAACTAAATTGTAATCTTTTAAAAGATAACTAAATTTACTAAATACTGATAGAATGGCTACATGTTGTGGTGGATATGCCACTGGACTTTGAGAGAAGAAGACTTGAGTTTATATTCCACCTCAGAGATTTAAAAGTCGTGTAATCCTCAGCAAGTCACCGACCTCAATGTGATTGTTTCCTCATCTATAAAATGAGGCCCTTAAGGTCCCTTCCAGCTCTAAATCTATTTTCCAACTATTATTATTTTATTATCTCTACTTTATACAAGGACCAGGGACACAAAGACAACTCCACTCGCACACCCTCCAAATGCCTTGAGTTTACATTTCAGTGGGGGAAGGGAGAGGGAGAAATGAATAAGCAAATGCAAGGACAAAGAAAAGCATGGAGGAAAACTCAAGCCTAGAAGGCTGATTAAAAATATTGAGTAGTAGAGCGGAAAAATGAGCACCTTCAAGGAACAGACAGAGCACAACTTGTCCAAAGTCACAATGGAAACCTAATGTCAAGTCTGGTAACTGTTGGGCCACTTTGGCTTAACTGTGGAGTTTGTGGATTGAAATAGCTAGAATTAAACCTGGAAAGGTGAGAAAATATCAGATTACTTAAGGCTTTAAAATTCCAAGCTCAAGGTGGAGTAGAAGGACTGACCTGCTGCAGCTCCACCGCCCTTCCATAGCCTATAAAATATCTGTAAAAAATGACTCTAAACAAATTCTAGAGCAGCAGAAACCACAAAACAGCAGAGTGAAAGAGATTTCCAGCCCAAGACAGCCTGCAAGGCAAACCGGAAAGGTCTATCACACCACAGAGGGAGCCCCGATTTGGCCATGGGCTAGGGTGGAGTGCTGTTGACAAGATCAGAAAAGACCTTCAGGAAAACCGTTCTTTGAGACTGTGCTCATTATCATCTGGAATGGCTCTCCATGCCCCTCAGATGTTGCTGTCTCCGGGAGACAAATATGGGAACTACAGAAAACAAGGGATATGTAAAATAGATGTCCTCTAGGCTAACAGTCTTTAAAGACAATAAAACTGGCCAAATCACAGGGACAGGAGACAAGCAGAATGCCACGTCGACTTGCAGTTTCTGTCTACATATACCCTAACCCTTGGATCAATAAATGGAATTGGTCTATCTTTTCCTGCCTCCTGTGTCTTTTCTTCAACCACTTCACTGAGCTGTGTAGGAACACAGGCCATCTGCTAAACGCAGGGACCAGACTGGAGCAGGTTTCAGGGCAGCATGATCTGCAGGTGCCAGATTTTTCACCACGCAAAGGTCAAAGACTGTTGCAAAGGTCAATAAGAAAACTCACATGGATGAGAAGGGAACATGGTCTGGCCACAGGGGCAGTTGCTGAGGCAGCAGCATTCATTTTAGGAGCCCTCTGCCTAAAAATGCTGCAGGAATTGAGCCTCTGATCTGGGTCTCAGTCATGAGTGGCAGAGCTGGGGTGAGGAGGAGTACTGGTGTGGTGGAGCTGGTAGAGGTTCTGGAGAGGGAATCTACTCACAGATTCTGGGCAGAAAAGCGTATGGTTGCTTCCAGACCAGAGCACAGGCCAGGAGAGGAATAAACTCCTCTCTCTTGATTGTGCCATCTTGGAGGAACTGAGAACTTACAAGTCACTAGAATATGCCCTCTATTTCACAAAGGACTCAAAAGTCAAGTAACTGGCTAGAACAAATGCCCAAAAAGGGGGAAAAAAGACTATAGAAGGTTACTTTTTTGGTGAACAGGTATTTTCTTCCATCCTTTCAGATAAGGAAGAACAAAGCATACCATCAGAGGAAGACATAAAAGTCAAAGCTTCTACATCCAAAATCTCCAAAATAAATATGCAATAGTCTCAGGCCATGGAAGAGATCAAAAAAGATTTTGAAAATCAAGTAAGAGATGTGGAGGAAAAATTGGGAAGAAAAATGAGAGTGATGAAACAAAATCATGAAAAGCGAGTCAACAGTTTGCTAAAGGAAACCCCAAAAAATGCTGAAGAAAATAACACCTTTAAAAATAGACTAACCCAAAAGGCAAAAGAGGTCCAAAAAGCCAATGAGGAGAAGAGTGCTTTATAAAGCAGAATTAGCCAAATGGAAAAAGAGGTTCAAAAGCTCACTAAAAAAAAAAAGTTCTTTAAAAGTTAGAATGGACCAGATAGAAGCTAATAACTTTATGAGAAATCAAGAAATCACAAAAGAATGAAAAAATTGAAGACAATGTGAAATATCTCATTGGAAAAACAACTGACCTGGAAAATAGATCCAGAAGAGACAATTTAAAAATTATGGGAATACCTGAAAGTCATTACCAAAGATATCATCTTTCATGAAATTATCAAGAAAAACTGCCCTGATATTCTAGAACCAGAGGGTAAAATATTGAAAAATCCAGCAATCACCTCGTGAAAGAGATTGGAAAAGAAAAACTCCTAGGAATATTGTAGCCAAATTCCAGAGTTCCCAGGTCAAGGAGAAAATATTGTAAGCAACTAGAAAGAAACAATTTGAGTATTGTGGAAATGCAATCAGGATAACATAAGATCTAGCAGCTTCTATGTTAAGGGACTGAAGGGTTTGGAATATGATATTCCAAAAGTCAAAAGAATTAGGATTAAAACCAAGAATCACCTACCCAGCAAAACTGAGTATAATACTTCTGGGGAAAAGATGGTCATTCAATGAAATAGAGGACTTTCAAGCATTTTTGGTGAAAAGACCAGAACTGAATAGAAAATTTGACTTTGAAACACAAAAATGAAGAGAAGCATGAAAAGCTAAACAGGAAAGAGAAATCATAAGGGACTTATTAAAGTTGAACTGTCTATATTCCTACATGAAAAGATATATTTGTAACTCTTGAAATTTTTCTCAGCATTTGGGGAGTTGGAGGGATTATATACATATAGACAGAGGGCACAGGGTGAGTTGAAGAGGAAGGCATGATATCTAAAACAATAAAATTAAGGGATACGAGAGGAATATATTGGAAGGAGAAAGGGAGAAATGGAATGAGGCAAATTATCTCTCATAAAAGAGGCAAGAAAAAGCTTTATCAATGGAGGAGAGAAAAGGGGGAGGTGAGAGGGAAAAAGTGAAGTTTATTCACATCACATTTGGCTTAAGGAGAGAATAACAGGCACATTCAATTTGGTATGAAAATCTATCTTACACTACAGGAAAGTAGGGGAGAAGGGAATAAGTGATGTGTGGGAGGATGATAGAATGGAGGGCAAATGGGGGGAGGGAGTAATCAGAAGTCAATACTTTTGTGGAGGGGCAAGGTCAAAAGAGAGAATAGAATAAATGGGGGACAGAATAGGATAGAGGAAAATATAGTTAGTCTTTCACAACATGACTACTATGGAAGTCCTTTGCATAACTACACATGTATAGCCTATATTGAATTGTTAGACTTCTCAGTGGGGATGGGGGGGGAGGGAGGCAGGGAGAGAAGTTGGAACTCAAAGTTTTAGGAACAAAGGTTGAGAATTGCTTTTGCATGCAACTGTGATATAATACAGAAATCTATCTTGCCCTACAAAAAAAGAGAGAAGATGGAGACAGGAGAAGGGAAAAGTGTGATTGAAGGGAGGGCAGATTGGGGGAAGGGGTAATCAGAGTGCATGATGTCTTGGGGTGGGAGGAGGGGAGAGATGGGAAGGAAATTTGGAACTCAAAATCTTGTGGCAATGAATATTGAAAACTAAAAATAAATTTTAAAAAATTCCAAGCTC
The DNA here is from genome assembly GCA_028658325.1 of Potorous gilbertii. Taxonomy (NCBI): domain Eukaryota; kingdom Metazoa; phylum Chordata; class Mammalia; order Diprotodontia; family Potoroidae; genus Potorous; species Potorous gilbertii. The sequence continues at coordinate 35,248,568 of CM053774.1, read as the reverse complement.
AAGATTCTATATTCTGTCTTAAAAAGAACAACAGGGTTCCAACTGAGAGTGGTGATTGTTGTTCTGTTTTTATTAGGAAAGGTACCCAGTCAGATTTGTGGTTTTGGAAGACTTATTCTTGCAGAAGAGATTGCAGAGGAGATTAATTGGAAAAGAGTCTGTGACAGCAGTCTTACTACCATATCTTACCACGAGGGCAATGTCTGGCACAAAGATGATGTTGAAAACAAATAAGACTTTCGCAGTGTCTCTTTCTTTAGTTTCATACTCATCAATGTGTGACTCAGATGAGGGGGTAGGTTTTAAGCCAGCAGGGTCAATGCTCAGAGCTCCACATTTTGCCCTAGGAGCTCCTGCGGCTTATCAGAGCCCCCAGAAGCAGACATACTCATGATCTTGAGCGCTCACTCCATTTAAGGTCTTGCTCCAAGGCTAAAGATTACAGTGATGACTGGTCCAGTAGCTACAGCTCAGCAAGCAATGAAGCTTTGCATGACTGACCTAGCCCCAAGACCTGGTATACAAAACAGTATCATGAAGTCACCAGTCATCAACCAAACTCCCAGAGGCCATACCACCCTGAAATTCTCTGATCTGCTCTGATCTCAGAGGCAGCTGTGCAAGGTCAGGCCTGGTTAGTGCTAGGATGAGAGACTGCCTGGGAATATTAAACCCCACTGCAGTCTTTTCCTAAGGAAGCTTAGAGTAACAGAAATAATGATGGATTTGGAGTCAGCCTGGGTAACTTCCTAATGCTCATGCTCTGGCAACTCAGTTCTTATTCACAAAAATCCAAAGTAACTGCACTTCATGACCTAAAGTCCTTTTCTAACCACAAATCTATGATCTTACAATCTTAGGACTGATGACAAATCCTTCAAGCAAAGTCTTGCTACTTTGGAACACTGAAAGTTCAGAAGATAGATATGAGAATAGTTAATTAGTTATTAGTATCAGATTAAACTCCCTTGTTTCTTCTACCTCTGCCACTTCCAAGCTAGTTAAGATAATGCCTTCCCATAGACAGGGATGGAGAAAGAAAAGGTGGATGATGTTGCATGGATTTGAGGGCAGAGAGTTAAAACCCAACGTGAAGGAAATGAGGTGGGGAAGGGAAGAATCAAAAATTCCTGGTGGCAGACAGTGTTAGTGAGACAGAGAGTGACTCCCTGACTAGAGCAAACTGTTCATTTGTAAGAGACATTCATTCATAAGTAGGATGCTCTTAAGTTAGGGCCTGAAATATACTATTTAAAATTTTGCCATTAAATCTATTATGTAGACTTAATTCTAAATCACATAGATTCACCCACATTTATCACCCACATCTGTAAAATGGGGATAGTACTGATTCCTTAAACATGAACGTAAAATATTTATTTAATAGGCTTTGAGCTTCTATAGCATCAACCTTCTAGCTACGTGACACATAACATTTATTATTGTTATATAAGGATTATAAATTTAATGAGAATGACTGCTCCAATCAGTAAAGTTTGTATATTCTGCCTAATAGCAAAGCTTCACACTTCTTTTGAATGGTAATACAACATTCCTATTGCTGCTGTGCTAATTCACAAGGATAGACCCCTTATCAATTCCGTATACTACAGTGATTTTCAACTATTAGCTGCAGCTCATTTTAACCTCATATTTTGAGAAGTATCCATTCTGAAAAATCCAGGTCAGCACTCCTAAGTAACCCAAATACAAATAACTGACGTTGGACCTATCTAATCTAGCTTATTTTAAGGACTATGGAAAAATCCAATCCAAGTCAATTTAACCAGCGTGTATTTAGTAAGCACATATTTCGTTCAAGGCATTACGATGTCTTGGTCCTCTTCTAGAACAAAGGCCAAACAGCAGCAGCAAATTAAGCCTTTATCACACTGGAAGGACTCTGCCTCAATCAAACCGAGACCTCCTAAAAACCTTAGCTTGAAAAGGTCAACGTCCTCCATTGCATTCTGGGCCAACTCCAGTTGTCCTAATCCATATCTGGTCAATGGACTCAGATGGTTCCAAAAGAGAAAGTAAAGCTAGTGACTCTGCACAGCCCTCCCTCGCTTAAATCCAATTCACTTGTCCGTCAAGGACAAACAGCAAGCAATGACAACTAGGAATAAAGACTCAAACAAGAAAAATTGTGCCTAACCTGGAGGAACTTCATTTCTAATGCAGATAAGTAGAAATAAACAAGCGATCTTCTAGGTGTCATACAAACACTACATGCCACCCCTCACCTTCCTCATGTTTGTATAAAGGGTCCCCCAACACTGGTAACACATTGCCCTTCCTCACCTCTGTCTGCTACAATCCTAGCTTTCTTCCCAAACAGCTCACATCCCATCTCCTACATAAAATCTTTCCTGACCTTCTCCCCAACCCATCAGTTATTAGTATACTCCTCCTCTTGAAAACATTTCATACAGGCTCTATACCCTGGGTAGAATGTAAGCTCACTGAGGGAAGAAACATTTTTTTTTTTTATCTTTAGCCCCCAGGAACACTGAAGTTTAAGTTCCATTGCTGACACACACTGGCTGTGTGATCCTAAGCAAGTTGCTAAACCTTTCCATTGTCAGTCATCTTGATTTTTGCCCTGGCTCTGGACTCTGTTGACTCTGGAGAAGAGTGAGGCAGAAGACTTTGCATAGTTCTGCCTCACTTAAATACAATTTACTTGTAAGTCAAGACACCACCCTCATGATATCATAGGTCCTCTCTAGGAACAAAGGACAAACAACGAGTGACAGAGAAAGTACTGACTGGCTTTGGTAGAGTTCCTGAAACCAATTAAACCTTCAAGTTCCCGAAACTGGTTAAACCACAGGTCTAATCCAGGGATGGGGAACCTGCAATCTCAAGGCCACATGTGGCCTGCTAGGTCCTCAAGTGTGTCCCTTTGAATCTAAACTTCACATAACAAATCCCTATAATAAAAGGATTGGTTCTGGAAAACTTGGACTCAGTCAAAAGGCCACACTCAAGGACTGGGGGCCCTAAGTTCCCCACCCCTAGTCTAGTTCCCTCTCCTGATCCATACTCTACTCTCATACCTAGATCAGAGCATTGCAAATAGTGGCCCCTTAATGTCTGTTGCATTTTGTTTACTTAAGATAAATTATTTAGATAAAAAGAGAGAGAAGGAGTAATAAGTAAGAGATTAGGAAAAGGTTCCTTTAAGAGAAGACACTTGAGTTGAATTCATTTAGAAAAGCCTGGTATACACTCAGTAGAACTCAGGTAATTCTAATTCTAATTCCTTTCTCAATACCTCAACCTCAATTTTTTCAAGACAGAAATAAACACCAGTAAAGGTCAGTGTCAATCTTCATAACACTGAATATCTTGACTTCAGTATATTGACCTCACATAAATTTAAATATGTATCCACATTACTGCATAGGCCTACATATGCAGCTACATTTTGTTTCTGCAAGGAGGCCTAAGGTCCTAAGGATATAATGATGTTACTTTGAGGAAGTCTTAAACAGGAAGGTCGCAAGAACTTTACAAGATGTAATTAACGTTTCTTGTTAAGCATGAAATTTACCACTGAAAACTGGGAATAAATTTGATGTATTTTACATATGGATTTTAAGAAGATTTTTTAAAACAAGTCTTCATTTATATTTAATGTTTCCCAAAAGAATCTAATGAATTTCAAACACAATTTTTGGTTTCCCCCAACTTAAATGATGAAAAAAGGAGAATTAAGAGTTAACAACCAGATCTACTTTATACAAAATCCCAAGAAGGCAGATCAGATACAAAGTAAAAGGATCCATATTTACAAACCTATTTACAGCCAAGCTTTTTATTGTAGAAAAAAAATGAAAACAAAATGGCAGAACAAATTACAGTATTTGAATGGAATATATATTATACATACATATATATGAATGTAAGTTGTACCACAGCAAATGAAAAGGTGGAAAATTCTGAGAAAATTTAGAAGACTTATATGAACTAATGAAGTGAATTGAACAGAAGCAAAAGAAAAGAAATGTATACAATAATAGCAACATTGTAAAGGCAATTTTGAAAGACCTAAGAACTCTGATCAAAGTAGTGACCAGATGCAATTCCAAAGGACTGTTGGTAAAGCATGGCGGACAGGGGAGGGACTAGAGGTACAGAATAAGACAACATTTTCAGACAACTCGTGTTATTTTGTTCTGCTCAACTATACTTATTTGGTACAAGGGAGGACTTCTTTTTGGAAGGTGTAGGGCAATAATTGATGATGATGATGATGATATAGGGCTATATATTATCTCAAATAAACTCTCAAAATCTTTCTCTTCCTTCAACAGATCAACTCAAACACCACCTCCTCTGTGAAGTCATCCCAGATTCCCCACATTTTCCTAGAGCACTTTGGACTTCTCTTTTGCTTCCCACACTACTATCACCAACACCACCAACACCACCACCACCACCTACTATCTACTGTGTATGTTGCTTTTTGGACCATGCTTCTATTAATATGTAATATGTTCTCCCTACCCCAACAAGGATTTAAATCTCCTTGGGAGCATTTGTATTCCCAAAATTTGTATTTGATATTTGTATTATCAAAACATAGCAACTTACCCGCTACACAGTAGACCACTAAATGTTTGTTGAAGGACTGAATCACAACTATCAATGATAATATTACCAGACATGATGACTTTGCACAGTTCTCCCTCACTTAAATCCAATTCATTTCACATCTTTACAAATACTTTGACCTATATTATCTCATTTAGTACAAGTACCCCATGAAGTAAATCTGATGGGTAGTAATACTCTGTTACTGAGAAAGAAACTGAGACTCAGAGTAAGTGACTTGCCTAAGGTTACTAAGCTAGGTAACAGCTAGCTAGGACCACAACCTAATTGTGGCAATTATTCCATTACATTATGGCTGCTCCTCCCTTGTTTGGGTTCAAGGAAGGAAATTATTTAAAAATATAGGTAATCAGGGGCAGCTAAGTGTCAGTGGAAAGAGCACCAGCCCTAGAGTCAAGAGGACCTCAGCTCAAATCCAGCCTCAGACACTGTGTGACCCTAGGCAAGTCACTTAATATCAACTGCCACATATTCCAACTGCCATATTCCAGACTTAAGACTCCATATCTAAGCCATCTTCATCTCCCCTCTTCCTTTGTCACCCCTACTAAAAACTCACTATTTTTCACCCAAAATACTAATAAAATTAACTGGCTATTTCATTTTCAAGTTGATTATCTAAATTGGAAGAGTCACTTAGTTTTTTTTTCTTGCTCTCTTGCTCGCTCCTAGCTGCTTTTTCAAGCCCTTTTCTCTCCTTACATAACTTCTACCTTAGTTCTACCTCATCATCTCTTGCCTAGACTCTTTCAGTGACCTCCTAATGGGTCTCTCTTCCTAAAGTCTCTTGACTCCCATTCATCCTCCATACACGTGCCAAAGTTATTTTCCTTAAGTATAGATCTGTCCCTCCCTCATTCAATAAATTTCAATAACATTGTCCTCCCATCCTCTCCCTTCTGGGATAAAAATATAAACTCCCTTGTTTGGCTTGTAAAGTCCTGGTCCCATCCTACCTGTCCAGCCTCACCATACTTTTTTGGGCACTCCTTTCTCAAACTCTGTGATTCAGACAGATGTTTTTTCTTTCATATACATAGTACTCCATCTGCTATCTCTGTATACTTGCAGTGGCCAACCCCCCATATTTAGAGTAGACCATATCCTCACCTGTTCCTCCCATCAATATCTTTAGTGACCATCAATATCTTTATTTAGTGTCTTTTTAAGGCTGTATAGGGTTCAGTGGCACCCAACTCAAATTGAAACAGGAGCCACATATAGTTCATATAAGGATCCCTGCCAGCCACTTATTGACAGTTTGAAAATGCAGTCTTATCTAGAGTTTATTGTACCTTTATTAATTTTGTTAAATGTTTCCCCGTTATATTTTAATTTAGTTCAGGCTACATTTGAGAATGCTAAGGAGGGCCATGTGTTTGACACATCTGGTATAATGTATAGAGAACTGACTTGGGAACCAGGGAGACCTCTGCCTCTGATACCTATAGGTGGCTCAGTGGATTAGGCCCTGGAGTCAGGAAGAATCATCTTCTTGAGCTCAAATATGGCCTCAGACACTTTGTGTGACTCTGGGCAAGTCACTTAACTCTGTTTGCCTCAGTTTCCTCACCTGTAAAATAAGCAAAAGGAGGAAATGGCAAATCATTCCAGTAAGAAGACACTACTGAAAACAACAGAATATCAACAATAACAACTGATACCTATCTGTAATGTGACCCTGAACAAGTTAGTCACCTGACAAGCAAGTCACCTGACTTTTCAATTCCCTAGGTAATTCTCTAAACCCTAAATTGCTGACTTGCACAGGTAGGAAGGATTGCCTCATCTGGAGTTCCTTGTATCTATGAGATAACAGGTCTAGTCCCTTTCCTTGTGTGTATATGTGTGTGGGGGTGTGGGCGTATACACATATATACATATTATATATATATATGTATATATATATACATATATATACACACACACAAGTTTGTTTCCATAGAAACAATCTCTTTCTCTCTCCTTTCTTCTTTCTCTTTCTTCCTCCCTTCCTCCCTTTCCCTTTTCCAAGTGCTTATTGGTTTGATTGTACTTTTTTTAATTTAAAAACTTTTTTTTAAGTATACGCCACTTTCACAATAGGAGGCAAGTAGGTGGTTCAGTGGATAGAGCACTGGGCCCGGAATCAGGAAGATCTGAGATAAGATATGACCTCAGACACTAGCTGTGTGACCCTGGGCAAATCACAACTTTGGTTTGCCTTAATCCAACAGGAAAGGAATTCACCAACCACTACAGTATATTTGCCAAGAAAATCCCACAGACAACATGGTCCATGGAGTCAAAGCACTGGACAAGGCTGAATGACTGAAGAATAACTTTTACTATTTTTCTCAGATAGTTAAAGAGATAAAATGAACTATAGCTAATGAATTATTAAAATTTACACAATAAAATGAGTAACTGTATGAAGGATGAATGGTAGGAGAACGACTTGAGGAAGGGAGACCTATTAGGAAGTCATTGCAATAGTCTAAGCAAGAGATGATGAGGTGGAACTGAGGTAGAAATCGTATATGGGACAAAAAGGGGAACAAAAGGCAGCTAGGAGCAGGGAAGAGAGTAAGAAAAAACTAAGTGATTGCTCCAATTAGATAATCAACTTCAGAATGAAATCATGTTAAAAATAGTCACAGGGAGGTAATCTGAATTTGTTATGGTCCTGCCTGCTTAAGCCCCAAACCCATTATCATCTTGTCTGCCTATTTGCCTTGGTTGTGAGAAGCTTTTGAATATGTTTTCCGATGGAGTCATCTTACTTGATGCCAACCACGTACCATATGAGTGCTAGATCCAGGGAAGACACCAGATTGGCTTTGATCTGCAGCTCAGAATTCCTAAACTCAAAGAATCCAACAGCCTCATCCTCTCCCCACAGCAGTAATTATAAATGTGCATTGCCACACCGAATCCTCCAACATCATCAAAATGTCATTTGGACTAATAAGTTAAAATCTCTCAATATGCTGCAAGAAAAAAAATGATACTAAAAGTTTGGGACTTCAGTCAGAAAGTCAAAGAGCACAAATGGACAAAGATAGTAATTACAAATATTTCGGTCTTCAGACAAGGAACACTAGGCACAAAGCTATCAAGAATAACTCTGTGGCCATGTATGTCAAGAGATTAATTGATGTTCCAAAGTCAAAATTCAGTCTGAAGAACACTCTAGAGCAGAGGCGTTCAGATTAAAATATAATTGGGAAATATTTTTTCAAACAAATAAAAATACAATAAAACATAGATAATGCCAATGTATGGCTTTCTAAGTAAATATGCAGGTGGCTTATGTAAGTTTAGTGACCCCCATTTCTATTTGAATTTGGCACAGTGCTCTAGGACATCTTTACATAACTTGTATTAATGTGCACCCCTAAGATATACAGCTTGTAACAGCAAGCAAAGTAGGATTCCCTCCCTTCCCCCCCCCACCCCCATAGCAGTCCTACAGAAGATAGACCTGCATCCCGATACTTTCATTCAGTTACAAAAACAGAAAATACAGAAGAATATCAAGATAATGACTTGTTTTAGGGTCATTTCTATCTGAGCACCACAAAATAAACCAACAAAAATGAAATAACTACTGAGTGAATTCATTCAAAGAAAAATTCTCTAGCACAATGGGGATTGTGAGAAATTAAAACACAATTCATAAGATAATAAATTTTAGAACTGAAAGGAACTTTACACATGATCTGCTGTAATCCCTTCATTTTATAGATGAGAGAACTGACAAAACTTTAAGTGATGGCTTAAGGTCATACACAAGTGCTAAGTACCAGAGTTAGGATTTGAACTCAAAGATTCCAATTCCAGAGTTCTTGCAATACCCTAATAATTTCTCCTTCAGAGTTTAGAAATACAGCACCAGCCTTAAAAGCAGTAGCAAATGTATCACATTATAAGATAAGGTATCTATGATCATGCTTCTATCAGTACTTCCTAAAAGCCCTTGTCTTTCTCTCTTTCTCATTCAGCCACTGAAAATCCTGGCCATGGAAGACAGTGCCAAGGGAAAGACTCAGGTCAAAAAGAAAATCCAGAGCCTGAAGCATCAGATTTCCCAGCAGGCTGTGCATGGGTGTGTAATGGTAGCCGAATTTTGTCCCAACAGTGTTGGCATCTGAGTAAGTTTATGTTCTTGTTAATCCCTAGTACTAAATGAGTTGTGTTTGGAGAGAGAGAGAGAGAGAGAGAGAGAGAGAGGGGGCAGGAGGGGGAGGGACAGGGGAGGGAGAGAGAGATCAGTCTTGACAGGATGCCAAGAAGAATACTGGAAGTTGATATTAAAGTGCCTATCCATAGTTAAATCTCCACTGGAGGACCTAAAAATAAACTTCTCTGTCAGCAATGCATATTCTCCTCCTTGGACCACAAGAACACTAAATTTGAAATTTCACTTGGGAGAGAAGTAATTCTGTGGAAAGTTGAAGATCACAGGACATGTGGCCCAAGAGCTACCAATGACCCAGTAGCTTGGGCAAATTCCTAACACAGAGCAGACGCTGGGGAACAAAAGAAACTGCCACTAAAAATTGAGTATAGCTTTATGGTTTGAAAAAAAGCACTTCCCTACAACAAACTTGAGGGAAAGGTGGGACAAACATCATTCTTCTAATAGTATAGATGAGAAAAGAAGCTCCCAGAATTTGTAACTGCTTCATAGCTGGTGGACCCTAGAGGAAGGACCCAAATCCAAGCCTCTAACATCCAAGTCTCATTTTCCTTTCACAATTCCAGGCTACCCCTTGGGGTAGAGAAAAACTTCCCTCATAAGTAAAGAAACCAGTCAGGCTTCTCCTCCTTCCCCAAAATCACAAACTCCAGCTCTATTAGGGTGCAACAACACAAAAGTTAATATTCCAAGAGAATTAGACTCTAAATAGGACATTCATAACCTGGTATCCACTGTTCCAGATTTCTAGGCATCTATGAAATTGAATAGGAAAAAAATTGCATCTTTTTTTCCCTAACCTCTGACATTGCTTGGTATTTCCTTTATACATTTAAAAATATGACTCTGAGAAGAGGTTTATATGCTTTACAAGACTTCCCAAATAGCCCACAACACCAAAAAAAAAAAAAAAAAAAAGGTTAAGAACCCTGGCTAAATGTTCAAAGGCCAAACTGATATCAAAAGCCTGAGGCAAATCAAATGATTTAAAGGGTTGTACTGGCCCTAGAAACTACACAAGACTCCATATGCATTTAAATATTTAATATACTTCTCTCAACTTTGTGAAGCAATATATCTACCAGCTGTAGCTCCATATTTTGGGCAAACTCATGTTCACAACTTTGAGTTTTGTCAAAACTTAGATAAGACATAATGGCATGAGGATTAAAATTGTAATTACCATATTGGTTACTTTCACACCAAAGGGAAATTGTGATTTCCTCAGAGCCCAAGCTAAAGAAGCATCCCTGTTTTGAAAGGCAAATGAAATAGATACATTCGACTAATCTCCCTCATCCTCAGAACAAAAATAAAATATAAATACAAAAATGCTATAACCTTTTCATTAAAATGTTTAAAAGGAATATAAACCAAGCTAGAAAGTAAACCTCTTTTGCCTTTAGTTTCACTTTTGCCAAGATCACAGTATCATAGATTAAGACCTTAGGTACAATGAAGTGTAAGTCCTTCATCTTATAAATGAAATTTCTAATATGTCTGAAATGAAAGTTAAAATGCTCTATTAAAAGCATTAAAAGTCCTTCAAAATGCTGTCCGTCTTAAACATTTTTAGTCTTAAACATTATCCCCCTCTACAGATATTATAACCCAGCTACAACTACCTACCTTCTTGAATTCACAGACATTCATCTCCCAATTTTGTCTTTTTCAATGGCAGTCCTCCATACCTGGAATTCTCTTGCCTCACTTCCATCTATTGACCTCCCCTTGGCATCCTTCAAGATGCAGTTCTTAAAAGCCTCTGAAAGAAGCCTTTCCAGGTCCCCATCATCATTGGTGTTTACTCCCCAAATTTACTATCTATTCTGTATATGTTTTGTCAGTACAATGCTGTTTCCATGTTGTTTCCTTTGGAAGAATGTGAGTTCCATAAGAGCAAGGTTTCTGTTTTTGCCTTTCTTTGTATATCCAGCATTTAGCACACTGCCTTACACATAGTATGCACTTATTAACAAATGCTTACTGACTGAAAGACTATTAAGCCACTTGTCCATAATCATATAGGCAGGGTGGTTGGGTTCTATACTAGGGAAGTGATCATTTATCATGAGACAGACAATTTAGATCTAGAAAGGTCTTTCTGGGTTCCCTAAAATTATTGTTTGGTTCTGCCTATATTAACAAATTAATCTGATTATCAGTGTGAAAAATAGATAGTGTACTTATCAAGCACTATGTGCAAGCCCTATACTAAACTCACTTTTATCATGGTCAGCTAGCCATACAAGTGGGTAAGAATATAATATATAATCTATCACAAGGGAGATAAGACAGATACACTTGAATAATTCAAGCCCTGTGATTTCCTCATTGTAGATATTCCTTGCAACAATGTATATTCCAATCCTTCTAGAATTGCTGAGTGGGGAAGAATCATCACTGATGATGACGACTGAATTTAGGTAGGCTAATCCTAAATTCAATTCATCAAACATTTATGAAATATCAATGCTAATTCAAGACAGTCCTTGCTGGGGAGGAGAAAGGGAGAAGTGGGAATACTTAAAGAAGCATAGTTTGGAGCTAGTGGTCCAGAAATCATCTAGTAAGGTGGAAGCTTGATTCCAGGCAAAATAAGGCAAAAATTCACCCATAATAAACAAGATCTTTTTCCCTGAAACTGATAGAACCAGCTGCTGCTACCCCAGGGAGAGGGAACAAAGGTTAGGGGAAGACCAGAAATGAGCAAACCGTGTCCTTTAGGACTCAGGCTAAAAAAACTCAGTGGGTTCTTCGGATTTCAAAGAAATCCAGAAGTCCTGAAATGAAGGCTGGATTGTCAATCCAAGATGAGATGAATGGAGGTCAAGGATGGTGTAGTCATCAGAGAGGCAGAATAGGAAATACTATCAAGGGAATAAAATAAGGTATCAGATAATGAAGGGGGTGGACTTCTTTAAAATCAGTCTCTTCCCAGGACCATGTTGTTTTCTGACAGCTACACAGTCATTACCAACCTCCAAGCCTGAGCTGCATCTGCACTACTGCAGGCCCAGACAATGTTGCCAGAAGAAAAATACAAACACACAACACACACACACACACACACACACACACATACACCTCTAAATTCAATAGTCCATGGCTCCTGAAAATTCATCTAACAAGAGAGGAAAAATCAGCCAATGGTGTTAATTCAATCTGGATTGTTGGATTGGGTCTAATTCAATGTCAGTGTCACTTCCCCTATTGGGAATTCAATCCTTCTGAGTCTAAGTGATAATTAGAGCAAGCTGTGATCAGAGCTGGGAGTCAGGGAAAGCTTAAAAACTTCACTCTCCCATAAGCAGGAAGTGATATTCCAGGAATGGACTCTGAACTTCAGTGACCCACTACTGAAGCAGCTATGACCTTTGTGAAATCAAGTAGCATCAGGATGACTGCCTAACATTAAACTTATCCAACGGAGCAAAGGTAATAAAATAACAAATGAAAGAAAAGTTATGTCCTGAACATAAAGAATAGCATCGATTTTTTTTAAAGGTGCTTTTGTCCCTGCAGGAAAAGATGTCAGCAGAAAAGATGGGCAACACCCAAGCCACACAGCGAAAGGAAAAAATTTGAAAATGGTAGAGTTTATTCACTTGTATAAAGTGAGAGCCCAATAAATCAACGACATTTCAATAATTACCTGCAGTTCAGAGAAGGTTGACAAGCAGGTTTTCCTCTACCAAGTGCTGATTACTATCAGGAAAAGAGGTAACATGAACCTTGCAACTTTATCTTTCAAAACAGTAAAATGAGCACTTGAATTTTTCTGGACACAGCTACTGAAGGGGTTGCTTTCGTGTTCAGCATGATTTATATGAAAGCTTCAACGTGCAACTGGAAACAAGATAAAACAGGATGGCTTGTTCAGTTTGACATAACAGTTCAGGAACCAGAAAGCTGACCAACCAATTTCCTAAAAGCTTGCTACATTGTTATTTCTTTTTTTCCCATAGTAACCCTAGAAAAACATGAAGTAAAGGTACCAACTCAACAAATATTTTGAGTGCCTATTGTAAAAGATCACACTAGGCAAACGCATTGAGATAAAAGATGTAGTATGTCATTAGATTCACCTTTATCATGGTCGGCTAGCCACACAAGTGGGTAAGAATAATGATAGATAATCTGTCACAAGGGAGATAGGACAGATACACTTGAATAATTCAAGCCCTGTGATTTCCTCATCGTAGATATTCCCTGCAACAACGTATATTCCAACCCTTCTAGAATTGCTGAGTGGGGAAAAAACCATCAAGGATGATGACGACTGAATTTAGGTAGGCTAGTCCTAAATTCAATTCGTCCAACATTTATGAAATACCAGTGCTAAGCTGCAAGGCACTGAGCTAGGTGCTGAAGAGACAAAGTCAAAAATTAAAATTAGTTCCTACTCTCCAGAGACTTGTTCTATTGGATAATATAACAAATAAATAGATTACCAGGAGCACTGGAGAGAAGTTGGACTTGAGGTAAGGTAAAACTTCCTCATGAGGAGGACAGCTGTCCAAAAATAGAATGGGCTGCCTAAGGAAGCAGTGGGTTCCCCTTCATTGGAGGTCTTCAGACAGAGATTGGTTTATTGCTTGTCAGGTATGTTAGTAGATATCAATCTCTACTATATTATTAATAAATAAGTAGTTAGGTAAGTAGACCTTTTTGAGGATAGGTGAGACTAGATTCAGAATCATCATGGCATGGCCATCTCCAGTTGTCTGAACTATATCTGGTCACTGGATCCAGATGGCTTAGAAGGAGAAAGTGAGGCTGGTGACTTTGCACAGCCTTTCCTCACTTAAATCCAATTCACTTGCAAGTTCTGGTATCACCTTCCTGAAGTCGTGGTCCTCTTTGAGAATGAAGGATAAACAACAATAAATCATCATGCAACTCACTGAAGATGCCCTACAGTAGTATGTCGAGCCTTGACGTAACCAACACAGGACACTCTTGTCACCCATGAAACACAATATCAATGCAATATCATCTATGAAAAATCAATGGATTTGGAATCAGAAAATATGGCTTCCAGATCTTCTACTTACTACCTGCATCACCCCAGGGCAGGTCAGCTTTTCACCTGCTAAATTAGGTTATTGTACTGAATCCTTAAATTCCCTTCAAGAACTAAAATTAGAGAACTATGAATTTCAAATAGAGTGACATGAAAGAACTCAAAAAGAGAAAATTCTCATATAGGGGTTCAGTGAAACAAATGAGCTGGGTTATGAAGGAAGAAAAGGATTTCAACAGATATTCAAGGAGAGCATTCCAGGTATGGGAGATAAAATGTGCAAAAATCAGAGAGGTAAGAAAAGGTGGGACGATTTGGTGGAATAAGGAGCTGTCCAGTCTGGCTGGGACAGAGGATGTGACGAACTTGAAAGAAGTAAGTTAAAGCCAGAACAAGGAAGGCTTGAACATTTGCTTGTGTGAAATAAGAGACCAATAAATCAACTAGTTAGTGGTGTACTGGTACACTGTAAATCAACTAGTTAATAGGAGCACCAGTCCACTGCAGGTCCTTTTGAGGACATTAAGAGATTTCTACAGAAGAAGCAAACTGGTTAAGGATGCCAAAAGCACACACACCTTTAATTTGACCCCCAAATAACAGAAGGCTCTTAAACTGAGACACCTGTGGCTCGAGAGACAAGGGAAAAGAGCACATCTACATCACTGTCACAACAGAGGCAAGGACAGCTGGATACATCACTGTAAAAGCAGAGGCAATCCAGATACCTGGAGGGGCAGAATGTGGTCAAGATTCATCCACCCCTGAAAAGTGAAGGCTTGAGGCACAGGACAGTACAGAAGAAGGGAATCCAGCAAGCAGCACTCCCCAGACCTGACAGCGAGTTCATGCTGCTAGTTTTTCACTCATTGTTAGTATAGGCGTGCCAAGCTTTAACCCAGACAACAGAGTTACTCCCAGATACAGATAAATGCCAGGCATTTTATCAGGAGCAAAAGCTCAAACAGGAAAATCTAACTGATTTCCCACTTCTGATGTCCAAAGTCAAGCTGTTGCTTTTGTTGTCATTTTAGTTGTGTCTAGCTCTTAGTAACCCCATTTGGGTTACTAATGGAGTAGTTTACCATTTCCTTCTTACTCATTTTATAGATGAGGACCTAAGGCAAACAAAGTTAAGTGACTTGCCCCAGGATTACACAGCTAGTAACTGTCTAAGGCCAGATCTGAACTCAAGAAAATGAGTCTTCCTAACTTTAGGCCAGGCACTCTATTCACTTTGACACCTAAAAGGCTTTGATTATCAAAGCTGCATAGGGCACGGAGGAACTGGTAGATGGCACAGCAGAAAGTGTGCTAGCTTTGGAGTCAAAGGACCTGAGTTCAGATCCCAGCTCTGAAATTTATTACAACCTATCTGACCTGGGATAAATCATTTCATCTCTCTTAGCCTGTTTCTTCTTCTGTGAAACAAGGAGAGTGTAAACTAGATAAACTCTAATGTCCCAGCTTTATAGTCTATAATCCTAAAAGGAGAAGATACAGAGAAGGAGTGTTGGAGGTCCTCAGAGGATGCAGTCTGTTTGTCAAGCAGGCAGCAAGATCGCATACTGAAGCAGAGAGAACTGGGTTGGAGCTGGAGGTTTGAGGACAGTGATGATTTGGAATAGGTGTAGTCAAAAGAGACGGATAGAAGTGTTGCCAGGAAGCAATAAGGTCATGGCTGAGGTTAGATAGAAAAGCAGTTGGTACCAGAAAGTTTGCATAATGGTTTATAAAGCACTTTCCTCAAGCAATCCTGTGAGATATCTTCATTTAAAATAGGAGGAAACAGATTAAGGAGCCTATATGAGTTGTCAGTGATCACACAGCTTATTAAAGGCAGAAAGAGCTAGGTAGGACTCAAAATTATCAGAGGCTTTCCATCTTCCCACACTGGAGGATCTATTCAATTCAACTCAAACATTTATTGATCACCTACTTCAGGCATGCCTTGTTTCATTGCATTTTGTTTTATTGTATCTCAGATATTTCATTTTTTACAAACTGAAGATTTGTGACAGTCTTGTGTTGAGCAAGTCTATTGGAGTCATTTTTTCAATAGCTTGTGTTCACATCATGTCTCTGGGTCACATTTTGCTAATTCCTGCAATATTCCAAAGTTTGTCATTGTTAATTTATGTTATATATGTTGTCACTACTATAATTGTTTTGGTACTTAATTGGTAAATGTTGTGTGTGCTCTGACTGCTTCACCGATCTCTGTTGCCCCATTTCTCTCCCTCTCCTCCAACCTCCCTGTTCCCTGAGACACAACAATATTGAATTTAAGCCAATTAATAACCCTATAATGGTCTCTTAAGTGTTCAAGTGAAAGGAAGAGTCCATTGATGCAGAAAACTTCATTTTGCTTTATTTTAAAGAGATGACACAACCACTCCAACCTTCAGCCACACTGCCCTGATCAGCCATCAGTCATCCACAATGAGGCAAAACCCTCCACCAGCAAAAAAAAATTACAATTAGCTTAAGGCTCTGATGATGGCTAGCATTTTTTTTTTTTGAGCAACAGAGTATTTTTTGTTAAGGTATATACATTGTTTCTTAAGACAATATTACTGAAAACAGTACTGACTACAGTACAGTGTAAATATAACTTTTATATGTATTGGAAAACCAAAAAAAATCCATGGAACTTCTTTTATTGCTGTATCTGGACAGAACCCAGGATATCTCCAAGGGATACCTGTACAGATAACGCACAGGGATAGATGAAGTGATTCAAAGAAAAAAAAAGAAAATTATTCTTGCCTCAAGGAATTTATTGAGAGACAAGGGAATGAGAGGAGAGAAAATATGTGCAGAGATAAGTAAAAACACCAAGTTCCAGAGGCAGAGAACGAGATAATTGGTGAGAAAACAGGGAGAAGTGCCTGAACTATGTTTTGGAGGAAGCTAGGACCTTACTTAGAAGCAGAAATACTTGGGCTGTAATCCTGCTTCAAGTCCTTACTTGCTAAGGGCAATCACTTAATTTTTCTGAAGCTTAGATTGCTCATCTGTAAAATGGTACAATAACAGCCCCATCCTCACAGGATTGTTGTAAGGTAACATATGTAGAGAACTTTGAAAACCTTGAAAGTGTTATCTAAAGTGTCACCCAGAACAACTGTTACTGTTGATGGCAATGAAGAGAGAACTTTGTAAGAAGATCCAGAAGAAAATACCAACGAAAGGGCTTAAGACAAGAGACAGCAATGATTATTAAATGGCATAAAACCTCTTCATTTGAAAAGGAATGTGCAAAGAAAAAAAACCCTTCCACAAGAAATATATTTTAATTGTATTTTTTATATATTTTTTTTAAGTTTGAAAGGAGCAGTATTGAAGGAGGGAGGGAGGGAGGGAGAGAGAGAGAGAGAGAGAGAGAAAGAGAGAGGGAGGGAGGGAGGGAGGGAGAGAGAGTGCGCTAGCCTCAGAATCAAAAAGTCCCAAGTTCAAGGCCTACCTCTGAACCCACTCAATAGCTGGTTATCTGACCAAGAGTCAAATAGTTATCTCTCAGCGCCCCCAGATAACTCTTTTAAAGAATAAATTGCAACGCAGTTGCTTGTCTACATCAGAGAGGGAATTTCCTGCACTAAAGAAATCAGAGGAACCATCAAAACACTTATTAGTATTTATACACATATGTATTAACACATATATTATATACATATATGTACACAAATAAGTGAAGTGTATGGACTCCTCAGAATATTTTGAAATGCATAAAATTAAATACATAGAATTATAAAGGAAACCAATCATTAAAATAAAGATGCAATTTGTTTCCCATCCAAGTTCACGGTCTTCCTGGAATCTATCCATAGATTTAAGAATAAGAACCCTTGGAATAGAGTAAGGTAAACAGTATTTGCAATTTTGACTCTGAATATATGTATACGTATCTATGCATGCATACATATGAATATGTATCTATATATATATATATATATATATATATATATATATATATATATATATACACACATACATACAACCTGACTCTCTCTGTATATAGGTGTGTTTGTTTCTTTATCTATCTCTTCAAAAGAGTTCTCATTTTGAGGTGTGGCATAAACTCAGACAAATGTAATACTGCCTTTTATTCCCAAAAGGAAAACATAGTTGGCCCTTTAGCAGATCTGGGTCAAGGTATCTGTGCACCTTAGGGATGGTTTAAAAATTACACTACCCCCTCACCCTCCAGTGACAGCTCAGAATATTCACTTTAACATGTGGGACTTGAATTATTACAAAATGAAATACCTACATGCCACAGAGAGCCAAATTCTCTGATATTAAAAATAATACTTCTATAAAAATTGATACTAAAAAAGCATCCCTCATTGACCTTCTGAGGTAGCTATATACAGTGTCGTGGTTAGAGAATTGGACCTAGAGTCAGGAAGATCTGAAATTCAAATCTAGCCTCAGATATTCACTAGCTGTGTGACCTTGGACAAATTACTTAATCTGTCTGCCTTAGTTTCCTCAATTAAAAAATGAGAATGATAGCACCTACACTGCAGGGTTATTAGGCTCTAAAGAGATATATTTGTAAAGCACTTAGCATCGTGACCAACACAGTAGAAGCCACATAAATGCTACCTTTTATCATTTTCATCATATTACTACTTCGCTATGTGCTACAAACTGGGCGGCTGCCTACCTTGTCTCTCCCTAATCTCAGTTTGGTCTTCCTTTCAGACAACAGAGAAATCAGAAAAATGTTTAAATCTTGAGGAACTTCCAAAAAGACAAAAAATAATCCAAGCCATTTAAATGGTAAGGTCAAACAAAAAATCACTGTCCTTTTTGGCTTCCAGAATTAAAAAGCCAGGTCATCACAGGCTGTTCAAACGTTCCTCAACCTCGCTCAATCTATTTATAATGTAGTCCAGGTGGCTATATTATATGTATACATACACATGTGTATGTGTGTATATACATATGTATGTATGTGTGTGTGTATTTAGATAAACAGACATAGATAGGTAGATAGACAGAAAGATAGAAAAGTGTGAAACAATCTACTGGATCATCATGGTTCTCTAAAGAAAGACTAAGAAATTGATGATATCCACTGGGCAAAGCAAAGTCTAGTTTGCATCAGGAACTCAACCACCTCAAAAGCCAGAAGAGCAATTCACAGCTTTGGATCTCTCCTAGCACTGCTAACTCAAGTCTAAAACCAGACAACTTCACACCCCAAATAACTTTGGGCTATATCAAACCTGACCCTATACCACATGCTGTTCACCCTCCTCTATTCTAGGGGTTCTTAATCTGGGGCCCATGAAAAGATCTCAAAGAATTCCTTGAATTTGAAAGAGAAACAAATTACTTCTTTATTTCAATATTATTGATTTCCTATGTAATCCTATGTATTTTGTGTTATGGACTTAAAAAACAATGTTTAGCACAATCCCTCGCACACAGTAGGAGGTTAATAAATGCTTGCTGACTTGCCTGACATCGTTCTAAGAAAGAGGTCATGAGCTTCACCAGACTGTCAAAGGGATCCACAACAACATAAAAAGGTTAACAACTCCCACACTACTCTCTTTCTTCAGCAATTCAGCAGGAAAGGGAAATTTAGGAGGTAGGTTAAGGTTGGGTTAAACTATAAATACTTAGCACCACCTAAGTTATATGGGTCATTAGTGAAATAGACTTGGAAATCTACAAAGCTGACAGACGGTTAACAGATGTCTCCAAAGCTCTACCTTTCCCCTCCCTGATAGACAGCTGGGAGAGATTAGATGCTTACATTATTTCCAAAGCACCACTAACTTATAGAAAGAAGACCTATTAGATTCTGACTGATATATAAGAACACAGGATTTAGAGCTGTAAAGAGACCTTTGGTAGGTCATTTAGTCCAGCCCTCTTGTCTTACAGACAAAGAAACTGAGGCTCACAAAGGTCAAGTGCATCACCCTTAGGGTTCCTTTCATATTATCTGTTAGGAAGGATCTACTTAAGTCTTTCAAGAGCACAGGACAAGATTCCTATTCAGAGAAAATGCCACCTTAAATTCTCGTGAAACCTGCTCTGAAGGGTTCTTGTTCTTTTCAGCTGTTAAGATTCTTTTGTCCAGATACAGAAGATTCCAGAGGAGAGTCTAGAAGCAGAGGAGAAATTTTATGGAGTAAAACATGGTGAAGAGACCTTGCTAGAGAGGCCTAGGAGCTCAAAGACAGCATGAGACCAAGCATTTCACCATTTGGAGGGAAGAAAGATTTCCACTTCTTGCTTGGAACTGAAACAAGTTGAGAGGAGCAACATAGTATAAACTAATATAAAATGTACTGTTGTAATCACGGTAGTTACTCACCAAAGGAAAGAATTATTTGACCAACTTCCTAAGGGATTTGCTCCTGTCACAGTGAATTCTTGTACCAACCTAGAAGGGAGAAGGGAGTGGGCCCAACATTTAATTAAATGTAAATGACATTTATCAAGTAACTACTAAGTACAAAGCACTATGACAACAACAGAAGATAAGAAAACAAAGACTCCTGCCCTCAAAGAGTTTATATTCTACTATGGAGAGGGGATATAGTACATACAAAGTTATACGATGTAATTTCAAGACAGATACCAGTTAGGGATATCAGGAAAAGTCCCTAAACTGAGCTTTGGAGAAGTCCTGAGATTCTAAACAATGAGATATAGAAGGAATTCACTCCAAACCTGGAGGGACCAGTAGGCAGATATGCTTTGAATTGAGAGTATAATTGGTTTAAAAGAGTAATGAAAAGACTGGAAAGGTAAATGTGAGCTAGATTGTCCAGGCTCTAGGCTGAGAATTGTGCATTCTATCCTGGAAACAATAAGGAGTCATTAAGAATTTTTGTTTAAAGATGTAGCATGGTCAAATCTGTATTTTAGGAATATCAGTTTGGCAGCTGTTGTAGGAAAAGAGAAGGAACTGAAGCCAACTAGTAGGCTTTGAGGTAAGCAGAAATTCATATTTAGGATCCTAGAATTAGTTCAAGGGCTAGATTCATGTAGCTGATCCCTTTCTCCCCCCTTGGTTTACAGATGAGGAAATTAACCCGCAGACGTTAAATGATTTGCCCAAGGTCACATGGGCAGCAAGTGGAAGTCCTAATTTGATCTACATCTTCTATCCATGAATTCAGCATTCTTTCTGAGATCTGGAGGAAAATCCATTCCTCATATCTCTGTCTCCCCAAATAATGCACTACTCTGTATTACCATACTTGTCAATTAATTCAACAAGCATTTACTAAGTGCCTGTTACTTGAAAGTCACCTTGCAAAGGACCGGACATACAACCAACAAAAAGTCAATTCTTATCCTCCTGGATGATACATTCTATTAATACAGTTCTTGCTAATAGCCATCACTCATTAATAATCTTTAAAGATGAAAGCATTAGCAGTAGTTTCATTTAGAAATCAGGCCCCCAATACAAATACAACCTCCTTTTTAATCAGCAAAAACCATAATTTGTTTCTGGTCACAGAGACTGAACAGAAAGAGACATCAATTATCACCTACACCAAAAACAGGCTCTTCCCTTCTTCCCAGGGCTCCAGTTTAGGCCTGGAGGTGACTAGGAAGACAAAGTATGGTGACTCCTCAAATGGTATAGTCAGTTTCACTGATATCCTGTCTGATCCTTTCTTTGTGACTGCCTCAAATCTGTCCTCCTCAGATAAGAGTGAAGATGCCATCACCAAAGTTGGACTGTCTTCTAACCAGAAGAAAGAAAAAAAAAAACACTGATTTATCTTTTAATGGAGATACATTGAAGAAAGAGAATATAAAGGATGAGAAACTGCATTTTTTTTAAAGGGGGGAAACGGCCAGAATAAATGAACCTCTTCAAGTCTTAGGAATGGAGTAGATGCACCTGTTACCAATTTTTTTTAAATTTTTTTTTACCAAATAGTCATGATGACCATTATTTGAAAGATAGCCAATGAAACTAAAAGGAATTTTGCAGAAATTCAAGTTTGGAGTTACCTATGGCCAAATAATCTTTATAGTTTGAGGTTAATCTGTTTTCAGGAAAAGCTAGAGTTTCTGAACTTAGACAAAAAGTACAAATTAATACCGCAGAGTTCTGACAGGACCCAGTGATGGAACCTGGAAAGCTGCCTGGCCACTCCTGTTTCACTCCACAAAATACAAAACAAGAAAATCGAAGCAGTTCTGATGATAAGCCTTTTAATGTGTGATACTTTAGAGTCATGTGTGTCCCTTTAAGAACTTCACACACAAACCTCAACAAGCCAAGGTGTTCAGCCAAAAAGAAGGCATATTTCTAGCCTGCATAATCATTTCTGGAATGATTCCCACCAGCAGCCTCTTAGGCGAATAGCAGTTCCCTGCTCTCAACCCAAGCTTTTTCCAGCGCTTGGATTATGACAGGGTGATTCTTGTACAACCTCCCCGCCCCAAACTCGAAACAAGAAGTGGAAAAACTCCAACCAAGAGACCCTAAGCATCCTCCACACACCTGCATTTCACAAAATGTCATTTCCAGTGTCCCAGGACACAAATTTGGGGAGCCTTTTGCTTTGGGTTATCCTACTTATTCCTAATCAATCCCACCTAGCCCCTGGGGAAGGAAAAAATAGAAAGGGGAGGGTCAGTTAGCCATGGAACCTCTCCACCCCCAATGACCTAGAGCTGAAGCCAAGAACAGATACACATTTGTTTCAACTACTGGAGCAACTGTATGTCATCCCTAACTCTCACCCCGGCCCTTCCCTCCAACCCTCCTCTAGCCCTTTCTTCTCTGGAATGTGCTACCACAGAGAGACCATGGGGGAGAGGGGAAAAAAATGCTATAGGCAAAACGGCAGGGAACACTCATCCACCCCAAACTAACCACGTTTCCCCTTCTTTCAGTCTCACTCGTATAAGAGGCTGGTTTCTGGCAGGCGCCCAACCCGGAGTTGGCGCTCACCACAGCAAACTCAAAACGCCCATTGCCTCCAGCTACAGACCCAAAAGCAAATGCCCCAGGGCAAAGGGAGAAGCATACGCCTCCAGTTTGACAGCAGAGATCCTCTAAGAAAATCCCGGCAGTGAAGATCTGGGGTTATTTGCGAATTTCAGTCTCTGGGTAGAAATTAGGAGGCTCAGTCCGAGCTCCAGTGGAGCTTAACCCATTCAGCTCTCCCACTTTTCGTGCCCTGAGAAGCAACACCCCCTCCTCTCTCTGGGATAAGAGGGAATTCTTTCCTCTGATGGATAAGGGAGGAAAGGGAAGGGACTGATCTTTAACTTTCTCCAAAAAATAAAAACTGCTCCTCTGTCTACACAATCCACCTATGCACATCAGGATTTAACACTGAGGGAAGAAAAGGGGATGGGCAAAGGTACCCTCTCCATCTGCACTGAGCAACTGAGACGTCCTGAATAGAAACCCCCTCTACCGCTGCACGCAAACTTAAGAGCATCTTGCTCTCATTCACCACCGCTGGAGCCCCCTCCCCACAGAAGCCGCATCTGAACCCAGCAGGCAGCTCCCCCAAAGCTGGCATTGCGATGGCATCCCCCTGTCCCTCCCTTTGCCAGTCCCTCTCTCCCTCCTCACTCCCGAGCCCCTACCTTGCTCGTGCTCCCGGAGACACAAGTGCGCGGCACGCGCCCCGGCTCTAGCCGCCTCCGTCCGTGGGGCTCACCCCGCGCGGGGCGCTGGGCTCCAGCGAGGAAGGCTCGATCGGGCCCGGGCGGGCTCTGCTCCGGCTCCTTCTCCCGCGCGCGCCGCTAGGGAGGGGTGAGGGGGAAAACTCCCGGCAAGTCCAACTCCAGTCCCTGGCTCCAGCTGCAGCCGCCCGCCAGCCGCGCAGTGCGAACGCTAGTAAAGGCAAACCTGCCCCCGCCGGCGGACTGAGCATGCCCAGTGAGGCTGCTAACCACCGCTACCCTGCCCGGGGCAAAGGGCTGAGGGGCGTCCGGGCCCTCCGGCGAGCCCTGCGGGGGAGGAGGGAGGTACCAGGGTGTGGGCAGGGTTGGAGGCAGGACCTGGGTCAGGCTGGGACTGTTCCTGGTAGACTTCTGGAGAGGGTAAATAGCAACAATGTGTAAATGTGGGTGGAGAGGAGAATCTGGTAAGTTTCACCCGCCAGAAGACTAAGGTGTTGTTTTGAAACCGACACCTAAGGTTCTAATGGGGTGGAAAGCTGCAAAAATGTCTTTGTCAAGGAGCCCTAGGCAGAGGGAAAGTGGTGTATCCCCGTGGGGAAGACTTTATTCCGTGACATTGTCTCGGTTATATAGCATCTTAATATAAAACTGTTTTAAGAAATCATGCAGTGTTTCTGAAGAGCAGTTTTCCAGACCACTCGAGGTGTGCCCCACCTGTAATGGGTGGCATGATGTAGGGGAGGAAGTATTGAAGAATCGGAAAATTATGTGACCTTGGTCAAATAACAGTCCCCTGGGCCAGATTTGTCCTCTGTAAAATGTGTGATGACAGGAACTTGTCTTACTTCAGGGATTGTTTGGAAGATGAAAGAAAAAAGGTGAAAGGGCCTTGAAAATTCTGAAGGACTCCACATTTTTTTAAAAATATGATGCACAAATCCAATATACAAAGATGAAATTCTAAGAGTGATCAGTGAAGGGGTGATTTTACTGCCTTTAGAAAGACATCATCAAGAACATCCTTTAAATAGCTCTTGGGATACATTTAATAGATGATTTGATAGGAAGGAAGGAGGGAAGGAAGGAAGAAAAGAAGGGAAGGAAGGAAGGAAGGGAAGGAGGAAGGAAGGATTCGATTTATAGTCAACTGTGAAGCATCACCTCCTTCCACTG
This sequence comes from Potorous gilbertii, assembly GCA_028658325.1. Taxonomy (NCBI): domain Eukaryota; kingdom Metazoa; phylum Chordata; class Mammalia; order Diprotodontia; family Potoroidae; genus Potorous; species Potorous gilbertii. Next base: position 35,223,930 of record CM053774.1, on the reverse strand, counting down.
TGTAAGCCATTTTACCCCTATACCTTTCTCTAGCACTTTTAAACATCTTCCATTATTGCCTTATCCTGCTTTGCTTCTTCCTTTATTCAGTTTTTCAGCTCTAGTTAGCACAATATTTACCCCTCATTTCAGGTGTTGCCATACTCCCCCCCTCCCCATCATTGCCTCATTCATTCATTCATCTGCTTGGAATCAACTCAGTTCACTACAGCTGTTGCTGCCTCCCCATTGTCTCTAGGACCTTTTTAAAGCCATTGACAGAAGTGGTGATTGCTCTTCATTCATGAAGGATGTACTTGTGCCTTGCATGAAAGGGAGGAGGCTGGTAACAACTCATATTTCTGTAGTACTTTAATCTTTACAAAATACTTCCTCACAACCCTGTGAGGTAGGTAGTGATAATGTAGTGTCCCCAAAGTCTTAGTGTGGTTTGGAGCTTTAATAGTTTTTGACATACTGTTTATTATATACATATTTAAAGTTTGTAAAGTGTTTTACATAAATTATCTTGATTTCAACCTACTAATGCAGGTAGTATGGGTAACATTATCCTCATTTTCTAGATGAGAAAATGACACTTAGTGTTTAGTGACTTACACAGTGTCACAAATCAGTGTCATAGGCAAGATTTGAACCTAGGAATTCCTGATTCCAAGTCCTATATTCTTTCCTATCTGTCATATCGTTAGTATTATTTGGGAAACTAGATGGTACAGTGGATAGACTACCTGACTTTGAGTCAGAAAGGCTTGAGTTCAAATTTGACCTCAGATACTAACTGTATAACCCTGGACAAGTCACTTTCCTCTGTTTACCTCAATTCCTCATCTGTAAAATGAGCTAGAAAAGGAAATATCAAATCAGTCCTGTATCTTTGCTAAGAAAACCCCAAATGGAGTCACAGAGAGTTAGACAAGACTAAACAACAGTAGTATTTATTCCCTACTCTCCAGATAAAAAATATTGAGATATAAAGTGGTAAAATGACTTGGTACACAACAAGAAGATCCGTAACTCACACCTATATGCTCTGACCTCAGGTCCAGTGCTTCTACAAATGAAGCAATTTTAGAGCTCAAAAACCATTACAGATCTTCTAGTCATACCCTGACCTACCTCATTTTACTCATAAAAAACTAAGGCCCAAAGAGATAAGTAGTTTGCACAAGGACACATGGCTAGTTAGCATCATGGTCCTCATTAAGCCTGCTGAATGCCCATTTAAAGTAGAGTTTAGATCTGAGAATGAGGAATCTGCAGTCTTGAGGCCACATGTGTCCTTCTAAGTCCTTGGGTGCAGCCTTTTTACAGAATAAATCTTTTTATTAAGGGATTTGTTCTGTGAAGTTTGAATTCAGTCAAAAGTCTCTAAACTTTAGAGGGCTTTAGACAATTTCTAGCAATCATCAGAAGGCTACAAAGGAGAAAGGGAATTTTCCAAAATAATAACTAACATTTCTATAATACTTTTAAGTTTGTAAAATGTTTTCCATATCTCGTCTCCTTTGTTAGGTACTGCAAGTGTTTCTATTGCCATTTTAGAGATAAAGAAACTGAGTCTCAGATATAGTATAAAGGAGTTGTCCATAGTTATACAACTGGCCATTGTCAGAGGCGGGACACTGTATCTATACAATCCCTTTACAACACCTTCTTAGAATTGTTAAATGATCCTAATGATTAAAATATTGAAAAGGGAAGGAATGGAAGCAAGTGTTGGCCACCAAAAACATATTTAGTATATGTAAAACTTGAACAGTTTAGTTTCCATATATGTAGCTTTATATATCTGCTTTATATATGTTATCTCATTTGCAGGCTGAAGGAAGTGATATGACTTACCCAAGGCCACACAGCTAGGGAGTGAAGTAGGCAATAAAAGTATGATTCTCCCCATTTTACAAGAAAAGAAATAGGGTCAGAGAGGTGAGGTAACTCTTTTTCCAGGACCCCAAGTTCTAGGCATACATGAGCCTTGAAACCTACACCCAAATCACTTTCTTTGGATGATAGTTCCCATGTCCAGAGGTATGTCTGAGAAATTTCACCATATAACTCTGAGAATGTTGCTCATGTCTGGTATAGGAAATCAGGTTCCAAGTTCCCATTCTGTCACTCAAGGTAATGGTGCATATAGGGTGGAGCATAGCCTTTATTATACTCCACAGCAAATGCAAAAAACTCAACAAGTACTACTAAAAAAAAAAAAACCAGCTCCCACACAGCCAATACAATTCTCTTTCTCTGCTGAGTTCCTACTTGCCTTAGGGTTTTCCAGTGTTCCATACCCTATGGTTTGGTCTCCTATTAAAAAGGAGGAGAATTTTGGATTTAAAGTGAAATTTCCTTACTTTTCAGTGAGTCACACTTTTACCCACCAAAGACCTCTACAAGTAACCAGCATTATGAAACTAAAATGTAGAGCTGTCTCCCCTGAAAGGGAAACTTACTTGGAGTCAGTAGGCAGACTCCTATCAGGCCTACAACTATCTGAGTAACATACAATAACCCTGAAAGATATAAGCTAAGACTTTTGTTTCTCCATGTTGTGATATAAAGTCCCTACTGACACTTAAAGCTTTGGGGAAGTGGGGGTGGGTTCGGGTGGGAACAATATCTACAGGTTAGGCTAATTCTTCCTCAAAAACATTAACGCTCTCCTTCAGAATTCATTGCTAAATCTACTAAGGCAGAAGCTGGGGACCTAGCTTCTGGAGGCCTGGAATCCTAAAGCCAATCTACAAGGAGTGTCTTGGCCACCATGGCCAGGTTGCTGTTGTGTTCATCCTTTGTTTTTGAAGAAGACCATGCTATTAAGGAAATGATGACATAACTTGCACTTGACTTTGTATTTCTTGAGGGAGGGCTGTACAAGGTCACCAGTCTCACTTTCTCCTCCTGAGTCACCTGAATCTAGTAACCAGATATTCATCAGGATGACTGGAGATGGAGCATGGCTAACATAGAAGCAGGGAAGTTGTGCTCAATTGAATAGTAATTCTGTATCCTTGCTAAATAGTCTTTCCTCCATGTTCTGGCCAAGTAAATCTGCTTTTGTTTGTTGCTAGATGGTCTACAAGCATTTCATTTCATACTGCTCCACAACCTGAAACACCAAACCTGCCTGAATCACTCGAGAGACCTACAACAGGGGATCCTATACAAATTTTTATTTTTCTGTTTCTAAGAGGTTGGAGTTATCTAGGAAATCTTTTTTCTTTCTCTAGAAATGTGGTCCCAGAATCCTCAAACTGGGTTGCTGATGAGCATCCCTGAAATACCCATGAACCCTTCTTTTTCTCCTGAAAAATATATTCCAAGATCATGCTTCCCAGGAATTCTGTCTCACTTCACCCCACTCCCACCACCCTGGAGACTGTGGTTAACAAACTCTTGATATTTCTCCAAAAAGCTCTCCAAAAAAACCCCCCACCCCTAACTGTAATGATGTTGAAGCATGTATGCCTCTTTCCCTTGCTGCTTTAAGCCTGGGTTCAGGAATTCAAGAACTTTCCTAATGGGTTTTTAGGAGCTGCTAATGTCTCCCTTGAGGCATATAGTCTTATGGGAATTACATATATTCTCTCAGTAGACATCTAGGAGCACTGAATGTAGAGTACAAATCCTACTTCTAACTGTGTGACCCTGGGCAAGTTACTCCATCTATTTCAGTCTCCTCAATTAGGTTACTAAGTAGAGGACCTACTCTATTTGCCTTTATGGGTTAATAATAAAGAATAGGCTTTATTTTGTTTTGTAAAATGGAAATAGTAAAAACATCTGCCTCCTAGAGTTGTTGTGAGGGCAAAATGAGTTATTTGTAAACCTTTAAGGCACTAGGAAGTGTTAGTTATCACTATTCTTAATGCCGGCTCTCCCCATCCCTAGGGTTGGATTGCTGCAACTTAGTACTGCTCTACTTAGATCTGTCTTCAAAAGAAGGGGGAGGAAGAATGGGGAAGAATAAGTCTGTGATTGACAGCTCCCTTATACATATTAGCACAGATGGATGGCCCTTCCTATAACAAACTATCCCTCAACAGTCAAAGACAACTAATTTATCCCCAATCACCATGATTCATCTTCCATGACAAGTCATGGGACATGTCCATACTCTGAACAGGAAGATATATATTTTTTTAAAAAGTCCCCTCAAAAACTCACAAAATAGGTTCATCAAGAAAATCAAGAATCTTCTCTGATCCATCCCTACAACTGAAACTGACAAATAAGAAACCAGAGTTCAGATCTCCTAACTCCCAGTCCAGGGCTCTTTCTATAATCCAATGAAGGAGGCAACATAGAAACATAATTTTTATCTTTATTTTAACTAAACCTCTGAATTAATTGCTCTTCTCCATGCAGATCAATGCCTAGTAGCTCTGCAAAGTGGAAACTTAGCAATTCTGAGTCACAGACAAGACTTGAACTCAGGTGTTCCTGACTGAGACCCTCCTCTTTATCCATTATGCAGTGGTATTTAGTAGCTCATGAACCCCAAGAGAGTGGCTACCGTGGCCCAGGGGGCTCACGCTAAAAATTTTTAATGGTGACTTAAACAGTAAATAATTATAAAGAGTATTATGAGTAGTATATTAAATTCTTTGGAGATTCAAGATGGTGTCAGAATCCCTACATTATACCAAGCAGCCCTCAAGTCACTAAAGAAATTGCAAACTCCTTTATGAGGGACTGTCTTTTGTTGCTTTCTATATCCCCAGAAGTGCCTGACACATAGCAGATGCTTAATAAATGTTTAATAAATGAATGAATGGATAATAAGTTAGTAAATAGAGGACCAAATCTACTCACCTTTATAGAAAATAACAAAGAACAGAATTTATTTTGTTTGAATGCTGACAATGGCAATTTAGGTAAGGTTTCTAGACAAAAAGAGCAATCAGGTTTGTTTCATTCACCTCATAACAAAAGGAAAAATCATGGCGTGGAGGACTGTGGGCCACAGAACAAAAACCTATTTCTGAATTTCTGAGCATAAAAAAGGGTCAGAGAACATTGGGTTCTAGTACTCCGATTGCTCTCTGTCTATCCCAATCTAAAAAACTTGCACAGATTTCAGTTTTCTGTGCTATTTGATGGCTATAAAGGGAAGAGCTGTATAGATAATAAATGAAGGAGACTGATGTGGATACGCTCAACTAGAACTGGGGGATTGTTCTCAGTTCATAATCATATGACTATTTTCATCAACAACATTTATGTGATGGTATCATCAATCATATTCTGTCCTCAAAACCAATAAAGTCAGTGTAAAAAAATAAAATAAAAACCTTTAATAAAAAAATAGAGTAAGTCGTCAGTTGCATTCAGGACCATTTGGATTTGGTATCTTGCTTTTAAATAAGAAACATGGGTGGATTACAAATGACCAAGAAGTTATTGTGTTCTAAAAGTTCTGCAAATTGGCTGCTCAGGACTCAGGACTATTTCCCCATGGAAAGAATGTTGTGAAAGGTGGTGATGTTTCCAGACCAGTCCACAGATAAAGTACCAGAACTACCCTATATCTGGGTCCTGTGAAGAGTGTGTCATTCAATGAAAAGGGAAAGAAGAGTATTGAGTGCACCCTCTTCTTTAATAGAGAGTTATAAACAGAAAAAGGCATTCTTGTACCCAAGATGTTAGAATATTGTGCTCTCTAAACATGGTTGTCCACCAAGCCTTCATTAAAACACAAATGGTTTCAGATCACAAAAGAAATACCTATGTGCTGTAGACAGTAGAATTTCCTGGTATTTGAAATGTACTCATTAATAAAAGGTAACATTTTAATAAATGATGCTCATTGTATTGTAACACTTTTGTGTTGAACCTAGTAGGACACCTACCTTTGCTATTCCTGGTCCTAGTTCGGGGCTCTGCTCTGGGCAAAACCAAAATGGGTGAAAGACTATCTGTAGCATCACTCTACCTGGCTTTATGAATTCCTCCTCCCACTTCTTTGTCCCCATGCTGTTCTAAGACTCTATACAGTAGTTTACTCAGGTTTTCCCTATCCATTCTGCCACCTACCCAAATGTTACATTCTCCAAAGTGACTTTATCTTCCCCACAATATCCCCTGCTCCCCCAAATAACCCAAACAACAACAGCAAAAAAAACCCAAACAACACTTCATTCTCCAAGTGCAATTGTCTCATCTGGCTGTTAGGGGCAGTATCACTCTGCTTGGTCTAACATGCTGTTCCTCAATCCCCCCAAGAGGTGTTTGCATTTTTAAAATAAGATGTTTTTCAATCAACATTTAGAGGTACCTTTTACTATTTCAGGCAATGTAAAAAGTAAAGTATCCAGAGGACAGCTAGGTGGCACAGTGGAAGACTCAACTTCCCAAGTTCAAATCTGGCCTGACACTTACTAGCTGTATGACTTTGGGCAAGTTACTTAACTCTGTTTGCCTCAGTTTCCTCTTCTATAAAATGAGTTGGAGAAGAAAATGAAAAACCACTCCACTATCTTTTCCAAGAAAACCCTAAATGGGGTCAAGAAGAGTCAGACACAACTGAATCAATTAAACAACAGTAAAAAGTAAAGTAATATTTCAGGTAGCTGGATATCTTGTGGGCAGGAGAGCTACCACAAAGAAGACTAGGCTAGACTGTTAGTTCCTCTAAATTTTACCTTATTTTTGTGTCGGAGCATTTTCCTGGGCCTCGGTGGAACTGAATTTAAATACCAGGCCCACAAGTTAGCTGTGTAGACCAGCTAGAAGCGATTTAGCTACTCCAAACACTTCAGGGGTGGGGATGCGAGGTGGCAGAATGAATAGAGCACCTGGCCTGGGGTCAGAAAGACTGGAGTTCAAATGTGACCTCAGATATTTACTAGCTCTGTCACCTTGGGCAAAACTCTTAACTTTGTTTTCCTCTGTCTCCTTATCTGAAAAGTGAGCTGGAGAAAGAAATGAGAAACAACTCCAGTATCTCTGCCAAGAAACCCCAAATGAAGTCATGAAGAATTGGACATGACCGAAAAACATCTGAACAGGAACATGATATTGCAGAGGAGGGTAAGTATCCTATATGAGTCATCTGCAAGTCTTATTTTAATGAGTTCATTCTGTAGTGCCTAGGGTACATCCCTTTCACATGTGGACCCCCTTATAATAAGTTCTAGGTATCCACATCCATTCAAAATCACCTGTGAATCCCCCTCCCATGTATTTACTTTTGTTTTCTTTAGTTAGAGCACACAATTAGTTCAAAGGAAAGGCATTTAATGAGTAAGAATACAGTAAGAAAAGTCACAATAGAACATTTCCCCTTCACAAACCTGGGGCACACTTTCCCACAAATACACATACAATCTATAAAGAGAGCAGGTATTCAAAGGAGTCACATATGAAGGATAAACATATAGGAAACTTGTGTTGCCATAGCAATGGGTAGATGAGCAACTTATGCTTCCAATGCTGAGGGACTACAATCTTCAACTCTCATATTGTCACACTACAATCACTGGACTTATTTCCCACTAGGTGTGGGTTCTCCACTAGACACATTGTTCCACTGAAACCACTGAACTGGCTTGTTGTGTTGTTTGTCCTTCAAAGAAGACCATGATATCAAAGAGATGGTGCCATGACATGCACATGAATTGGGTTTAAGTGAGGGAGGACTGTGCAAAGTCACCAGCCTTACTTTTTCCTCTGGAGTCATCTGGGTCCAGTGGCAGGATCTAGATCTTTTAATGGCTGCTGGGAATGGTAGTGTCTTCTGGGCATTCATACCAGAGTCTGGGCTCCATCTTTTCTAGCCCACTTTCAGATTATCTCAGTTATAGTCTGCTGAGGTATCTTGACTAAAAGCCCTCCCTGTAATAGACTTGCTGACAACTTTTTAGTTATAGACATTAATGCCAATTAATAATAAAGCAAAACAAGCAAACAGGCAGGGCACCTGAAAACTAACATTAAATCTTAGTGTTTTTGATTCCTATTTCTCCAGGAAGACCAGCTCCAAACAACCATGTCACAGCAATAGAAATTCCAAGATTTTGGAATGCATGGCATGCAAATGCCTGTGAGCCACAAAAGGTAAGCAAGAAAGCACTACCTATCTAGTTTGCAGTATTGCTTATATTATACATGGTTGTCAATAACAAAAGCCTGTTGTTTTGATGCTGTATTTTGGTCAGAAAAATCTGTCTCTGTAATTGAAAAACCATTTAATAAATGCTGTTATATGACTGTATGAGACACTAAGGCATATAAAAATTGAAAGAGGAGGTTGTTCAAAGTGAAGCATACAAGTACATGAGGCATTATGAGCAGGCTACAAAAAGTTATAAATGATAAGCAGTATAAGGAAAGGAAGGAAACAAGGATTTATTGTCTGTATGTGCCAGGCCCTAGGTTTAATTTTTGTTGTTGAGTTATTTCAGCCATGTTGAACTTTCCATGACTCCATTTGAAATTTGCTTGGCAGAAATACTACTGTGGTTTGCCATTTCCTTCTTCAGATCACTTTACTGATGAAGAAAATTGAGGTAAGTAGGGTTAAGTGACTTGCCCAGGGTCACACAGCTACTAAGTGTCTGAGCCCAGATTTGTCACCACAACCTGGAAAGCTAGATCCTATTTTTTTTATCTCTATTTTACAGTTGAAGAAACAGAGTTTGATAGTGTCAAGTGACTTGCCTAGGGTCATCTAGCTTAGTGCAGGGGTGGTGAACCTGGGCCACATGTGGTCCTCAAGTATGGCCCTTTGCCTGAATCCAGACTTCAGAGAACAAATCCCCTTAATAAAAGAATTTGTTTTGTAAAACTTGGACTAGTCAAAAGGCGGCATTCAAGGACTTAGAAGGCTATATGTGGGTTCCAGGCTGCAGGTTCCCCGTCCCTGGCTTAGTGTCTGAGGCCAGATTTGAACTCAAGTCTTCCTGACTCTAAGCCCTTTGTGTTCTATCCATGGAGCTGTTTCTGATGTGTTCAAAGATATCATCTAAGAAATGTATGAACCCAAGCACGTGGCAGAAGTGATAGCCATCAATAGTATGTCAAGAAACTGACAGTTCCCAGGTGTTCAGTAAGCCACCTGAGCTGAAATTATTGAAAGACATGGTTGAAAGTTCCAGGGTATAAGCAGATATAGATACATTGTAATCTGCATTGTTGGAAGGACTCTGAGATAGCTAGTACTGAATAATAACAGCTACCATTTAGATAATACTTTAATATTTGCTTGGTGCTTTACAAATATAATTTCATTTAATCCTCACAACAACCTTAGGAGTTAGGTGTTATTATTACCTGCATTTTACAGTCAAAGACACTGAGGCAACAGTTGAAGTGATGTGCTTAAAATCATATAGGTAGTAACTGCCTGAGGCTGGATTTGAACTCAGGTCTGTCCAGACTCCAACTCCAATGCTCTGTAGCTAACTGGCAGATCCATTTGGGGTATTGCAGCACACATGTATTGATCACCACCCAAAGCATAGTTGTATGTCCTTTAGGAAATAAAGTAAATGAGACCATTTCCTTCCCTTTTGGAGCTTAAAAGTCTAGTATAATGGATGGCCATGGTCAAATAATTCATCCCCAAGTGGCCAGCCTATTCATGATAACCTATCCTATCTATCTGGACTGGTCTCTAGAAAGAAGACATCATCTATTGCCAGGACCATACTTCAAGCTGTCTAGCATAATAGAACTTTTTAGAGTAAGTATTAAGCTATTTCCACAAATAAATATAATACCACCATAGATTCAAATTCTTGGAATTGGAAGAGACTTCTTCAGTGTTAACACAGACAGGAAGGGAGGGCAAATGACCAGTAGAACAGGAAGACAAATACTGCCAATAGCCCTAAGGAGTGCATTATCCCCACTCCCTGCCACTCTGAGGTTGTCCACAGGCTTATATAAAAGCAGAGACAGCATAGGCTTTTGAGTTATTGGTACACAAGCACTTATATTGTGATGGAGGAACTCAGAAATTTGGAAAGAGAGAGAGCAAAAGAGCATAACATGATCTCTTTTTGCAGAGAAATCTTTTTTTAAAATTTGATTTCCTAGTGCTTAGCACAGTGCCTGGCACATAGTAGGCAATTAATAAATGTTTATTTACTATTGAGAAGTACAGTTCCCTGTTCCTCTTTCATGCATGTTCCTAATAAAATTCTCACATCCAGCTGGTATTTCTTATCAAGATCCCATGGTTTGTGACACAAGCTTGGGAAAATAATACTATTTTGTTTGGGAACTTCTCATCATCACAAACATGCCCCATTTTTGTTTTTTTTTGGTATTTACTTAAATTACCATTGTAGTTCCAAAAGAGGCCAATAGTTTTCTCTACTGTTTTGGTTCATTCACTTCATAATCCTTCCCATGATAGTGACAGTCTTGATATAGAAATAAGATAATTGCTTATTTACCACTGCCAAAGGCCCAAGGGGAGAGGAACTATTATCCAAAGTAACTACTACGGGTGAAGAAACTATTTCTTGTTAGCCTGAGCTTTGAAACTGTAGGTGATTGTCTAAGTGAACACTTTGAGAAACGGAACACCCTCATCAATTGATCAGGTATTTCTCATCGTCATATAAAATATTCCCAGTGCTTTGGATTTTCAGATTTACTCTCCCATAGAAAAGGTAGTTATTCTAATGTGTGGTTGACCACACAAGATTGATGAATAATGGCAACTGTACATGTCACAAAGTCAATAAAGTCAACCTTGACCATTGTTCCCAAGTGATCCTCTGGGATATGAGTGTGGCAGAGGTCTATCTGAATAGTTACCCTCTCCACAACATCAGAAGCAACGATAGCAGCAAGCGCTTGTTGTGTGCTGGAAGCTATGCTGGGCACAAAGAATGAAACAATCTCTCCTTACAAAGATCCAACATTCTAATGAGGAAGATGACAAGGGCATAAGTAAGTATATACAGAATAAATGGAAGAAGAATAAACACAAACAGCGTGTCGAAGTGGTCATCCAGCCTTTGCTTGAAGACCTTTGGTGAGGAGCAACTTCAAAAGGTAGATTATGCTTTTTTTAGTTCTTTCAACCACTATTTCTACTGTGTAATCACTTCTGGTTTTTTTTTGTTGTTGTTGTACAGTATGACCTATATTATTTGTATGGTATGATACATGTTATTTGTTATTTGCACGATGTGACATTCACCATCCTGGTCATTGTCCCCTGGACATACTATAGGCTGTCAATTAAAATGTAAGTGAATGAGAGAAGTTTGATTTAATTTACATATATTATCAAGAAATTCATCAAATCTTTCCATTTACTTTGATATTAAGTATATGTAAGTATGCTTGTACCTATATACATATATATATATATATCTAATGGAGGTTTTTTTCTTTTTTGTTAAATGAACAAGAGGAGGAAATAAATTGCTTGTGAATTCAGATGGAGTGCTCACTGACAGTTTAGAGAGATCAGGAAGAACTTCTTGGGGGAAGCCCCATCTAGCTGGACATCTATAATGACAACAGATGGAGAGGGGTGATGTTTTGAAAGTGGGTTGTATCCTTGTGGTTGACAAGTTGGGAATCTGGGATGTCTCTGGAGAATTTGGACCAAGTTGTGGAACTTTTGCTTCTGGGTGATGATCAAAGGAATTTATTTCTCTTGCTGTAAAATTATCCTTCTTTTTGCTTTCCAAGGGAGTCCAGCTGACTTCCCCTTTGAATCTATCTTACTGTGGAGAACCAAAATTGGTCCTTTTAACACTGGGTTTCATTTCTAACTCATCTATACCATAGTGCCCATGTGCTTTCTTCTGCTACACTTTTCACAGCCAGGGTTACTCTAAGGATCTTGGGGAACCCTGATAAAACCTAAATGAATCATTAAATGCTCAATAGTCAATAAACATTTATTAGTGCCTATCTTGTATCAGGCACTGTGCTAAACACTGCAGATATAAATACAAAACAAATAAACAAAAGAGGTAGCTCTGGGCCTCAAAAATATATAGTCTAATGGGGGGAAGACAAAACACCAAAGCAAAACATGGGGTCAGGGTAGGGGGAGTCCGGGGAAGGTATCTGACACAGGGAAATAGTGAAGAAGTCAGAGATGTCCCAAGGTAGTGTGACCAGGTGAGAGATGAGAAGATGTCTGAGTTAGGATCTCTCCTTAAATAGAAGTTTGGAGCTTATGTTTCAACTTTCAAATCACAGAGGCAGAGGGTAGTGATGAAATGAAGTACAAAGGCTGATGAGATCTTCCAGGATTATGAGATTATTCCAATAATGAGCACCCTGAAGTATGATGGAGATGACACAAGTACAGCTAAACCTTATTCCCATTAACTCTGAAAGGGAATGACTCTTGAAAATGTTATGTGAAAGAGTTCTCTTTTCCCCTTTTAATATTTCTTGGTGTGTGTGTGTGCGTGTGTGTGTGTGCGTGAGAGAGAGAGAGAGAGAGAGAGAGAGAGAGAGAGAGAGAGAAAGAGAATCTTTGTGATTCTCTTCTGAGTCCATTATTATTTTCTTTTATTCCCTAATTTGCTTTAACTCTTGTTCACCACTTTGTGGGAAAAAATTAGACTGATGGGGAAACAGTTCCCTGACACAAATAGGGCTAAAGGTAGACTTTATGCCACCTTTCCATCAGTAATTCAGGCTGCCATGATGTATTGCATCCATGTAAGTAGTCCCTCCACTGCTACGGATTGAAAATTTTTCAGTCTTCATAAATGGTCTTTATGAATTGCTGTAGATGAAAAAATTCATCCTCAGGTGACCAATCCCCTGTCAATGTACCTCTGGTACTGTCTTCAGATAATGCACAATTCATTACTGGGTCAATTTTCAGAACCTTTCCAGTTTCAGAGGGTATACTAGAGTTTATAATCTGCTGGCATAACCTTAGAGAAGCCAATATCATCTCCAAGCTACAGTGAGTCTAATGGAATACAACATATGTGGAATATATTCATCCACTGCATACTTCCAACAGCTTTGATAATATACCACTATTTCTTGCTCTCTGATTGTTTTGTGTGAGAGAGTCTGATCTTCCCAACAATACTGCAGGTTCTTTTAGGTCAGGGACCATGTATTAAACTTCTGGATCTAGCATGATGCTTAGTTTGGTACTGGGATATTGAAAAGAGACTAGAGTCTAGTTAAAGAGAGAGAGAGAGATCAGGAAGCAAGGATGCACTTGACATTTACTATCTGTGTGACCTTGGGCAAGACACCTAGTCCCTATTGCCTCATCTCCCCTCTCCAAAAAAAAAGGAAGCAAAGGTAAATGGTAAGTCTGATCCTCTAGAAATTCATGAAACCCTAACGAGATTTTGGTAGAACATAATGCAATCCATCTCGGGGAGGGAGTGGGGAAGGATGGGGAAAGGAGGGGGAAAAATCAAAGATATATGGAAGTGACTGTAGAACCCTGAAAAAATAAATAATTTTAAAAAACACACAAAAAAAGCAAATATTAGCTGCAGAATCAAAGTTTGGATTAGTTTCTGTCTTCAATATAGAGACTAAGAATAAAACAGTGTAACAAATTTCTAGCATACCTTATAGAAAATCAGCTTGACCATGTTATAGCCACACCTCATCACTGTGCAGCATAGGAGCTGATCACCTGCTCAGTGAATATGAATAACGTTATTTTTGTATATGAACCTAAGACCTGTCAATGTGTAGATATGTGAATTGGGATGTTAACATTATACCTAACAGGTATAGCTTCTCCTAGAGACCCTAACAATCTGCCACAGAAGGTAGGGGTGCCCATTTATCCTTACAAAGCAAGTTTGGTGTTGAGCAAGCATCAGAGATGAGCACCTTAGGAAAAGAGATAGAACAGATAGCTGACTGCAGAGAGCAGGAGGAGTGGGTCAGAAGGTCAATCCCATAGCATCTTCAAGGAAAGTCAGAGGATTGGGAGTACATTTTGGAAATCCTAATCAGAGCTATTTCCTGGAAGCCCTATCTTAGCTACATGTCATTCATGTCCACAGATGCAACACAATTACGTTGTTTCTACAATAACGAAGCTCATCTTCAAAGCTCTCTTACCACGCTCTAGATCTCTTGCCTGGGCATCCTGGGGTTTCTAGCCAACATTTCTGAGAAAAAGAACTAAAGGAAATGTACTGGTTTAGGATTTGGGTTTTATTTTTCATAAATACGGACTTAGTTAAAACTTACTAAGAAGCTGTATCTATTGGGTAAAATACTTTGGAGATTCAGCCAAGGCACAAACAATAAACAGTGAATAATCCTGAATTCTGATAATAAATAGCAAAGTTCTATTCTCCCTACCTGCCCCTCTACTCATTCTCCCCCTCCCCAAACTTCAAGCAGTAGAAATCCTCAGCTAATAGTATGCTTCAGAGGATGTGTTCAAAACTGCTTATAGTTTCTCTACCCTGCAGTAGCTCTATTTTAACTGGAGACAGTTTGTTGTGTCAAATTTCAGGGTTTAGTAGGCTGAACTGTCCTATTCACTGCTTCCTTTATTTCTGCAATGTTCTTGTGAGGACTATTTTTGGTTAAAAAATGACTCAGTTTCCACTAAGATTCAAAAAAGCAGCACTGCTTTGATGCAAACAAAAGCTCCCTTGCAGTGCCTACACACCACAGAGCCTGGGACCAAGGACAGCTGCTATCTCACTGAAGGATTCTGCCCTGGTAGCTAAAGATACCCTGTTGGTTCCCTAACATTTTACAAAGGGGAGTCAGCAGAGGAGGGCTGGGACGTGTTAAAGAATGAAATTCTTTAAAGAATTTCTAACAGAAACAATTTCACTGAAAAGATATAAAAAGAAGAACTAACTAAAGACTCATATAAATGTAAAGAGAATTCTTTGGCCAATAGAATTTTAAAAGGCATATATAGAAAATCATTGATACAATTCAACAGAATTTGCCAGTTAACAGTTAAATAGTTAAATGTCACTTACCAGGCATTTATTTTTCTCTCTTTCCTACTTACTCCTACAACTGAAAAAAGGAAAAAGAAAATCTTTGTAACAAATATGATCAGTCAAAAAGAAAATACATTTCCATATTGGTCACACTTAGAAATGTGTGTCTCATTCTATGTAGTGTCCTTACCTCTCTTCTAGGAGTCCAGGTATAATGACTGAGTATCTACTATATGCCACGCACTGTGCTTGCTGATGGGGATATGATGAAAAAAATGAAATCAGTTCCTACCTTTACACAATATGTACACAGATAAACCAACACAAGATATATGCAAAATAAGTACAAACTGCAGGATGTGTTAAGCACAAATAATTGTGGAGATTAGGAAAGATCTTGCAGTATATCTTTCAATAAAGTTTCAATTCAATACTTCATCACGGTATGGAGGTGATCCTGTGTTTTCGAAGGTTATAACAGTAAAATATAAATTCCAGCCGGTCCTACTAATGTGGAAAGGCCTCAAGTCTGACAGGTTGCATATTTCTCACCCAAAGGCCAGTCTAGATAAGTAAATTTCAGAGAGGTTTGTCTCTGAAAATTGTGTGGGTTTTTTTTTTTACTTTAGCATCCCTCAAAGACCACGTGCTTCATTATGAAAAGTTTTTCATCTTCACAACAATGAAATCATAGGTGCTTGCCATAGTGAACTGTTTCTAGAAAACACTACATTATTGAAGTTAGATGAAATCTGAATGACACTACCCAAAGGTTTAATCAACTTAAGTTACCAAAGCAATAGATTGAACATGTGGATAATATAATATTCCCTCTTATTTCTTTGTTGACTATTTTTAAAGTTTTTATTTATTTTATTTTTAACATATTGAATAAAATAAATATTTCTATAACAGTATAATAAAAAAACTGCAAATCTGTTATGTGAAACTTACTATTCTTTTTAAATATATAATGAAGTTATCCCCTAAATTTCTTTTTTTGTAAAAAAAAAAAGTGTTTGATTAGCAGGTAAAAAGTGCCTTACAGGTGATTTATGAGTGTAATATATGTGTATAATCTTATGTGAGAGAACTTTATTTGCATATATGTATATATATATAGTGAAAGAATAGCATATACATGTATCTTACAATTATTTAAGGTTCCTTGAAAACTGATAAAATAGAGATAACCTTATTTGCCTTGTGATCAATAATACCAAATGACATATAATAAATAAAAGCGTATGTTTGCCAAAGGTGTTCACAATCATCAGGAGATGAGATCCCATGCAGAGTCCAAGTCAAAGAAAGATTTCTTAAAATGATAAGGTTTTCCAAATGCTCTTGTTTTGCAGATGACATTTTGTTGGTTGTATCAAGCCTCAGTCTATCATACAGACTCCTAAATGAGGTTAATAATAACTTATGGAGAATACTCTGGAGTGACTCTCTCAAACTTTGCCCTCACAAGCAGGCGGTGTATTTAGACACAGTTGGCTAGTTACATTTCCCTCTCAAGTTTCTGTTGGTAGCCCTGAGAGGTTAGAGGGTAGACATCTAATGACACAGCTCA
>CM053774.1:35187566-35207369 GCA_028658325.1 Potorous gilbertii | reverse complement strand
AAACAGAGATATATATATATATATATATATATATATATATATATATATATATATATATATATATATATATATATATATTCCATAAGTACATACAGAATCCAGGGAAAGTGAGTTCAAGCTTAGAAAGTACAAATGGCAAAGAAGTAACTCATAGCTCTTGGGTATCCTTTTGCCAAAGTTTCAGGATGCTCCCCTTAGGTATTTATCGTGTAGCTTCTTTGCTGGACTCCTTGTAGAGCTCTGAATCTAACTATCCTCATCTTGTCCAATCTAACCTCAGGACCTGGTGCAGAAACTATCATCAGAAACTTCTGTCCAGAGACAGAGTTATGACACTGATTAGAAGTTCAAGTTTTCTGATGCTCTGATGTTCACAAGGTACTCCTAAAGCCAAGATGGAGAGGGAAGGAATGACCTGAAACTGAAGTCAATATTATTCCAGTGATGCTATATGATTGCAAATAATATAACACTACAATCTCCAAAAAATGGAGTATTACCAAAACAGTAGTTGCCCAAACATCTCATGTTGTTCATGAGAAGATTCAAGTAGAAGCTGCCAACAGGTGAATTTAGGCTTGTTATGAAGAAAAAAAAATTTCTAACAATTAGAGCTATTCAAAAATGAAACAGGGCACTTGAGGTGGTAAAATTCCAATTAACAGGAGATCTTCAAGCAAAGGCATCAGGGCTATTTGTTAGGTCTATTGGGTGAGATGTCTGTTCCTGTTTGACTGATGACTTCTAAGGTCCTCAACAACTTTGAGATACTGTGATTTTACATATGCTGTAGGAAAAAAGATGTCTGAGTAAACTTTGTTTCAGCTCCAAATACTTAAAAGCTTATTCATTTCTGCCTTATCCCAAATGTATAGATCTATACAAGATAGGACAATTTAGTTCAGAAATTCTAGTTCAGTGCCTAACACAAAAATGCTCTTTCACTATTTATCAATACTTTGGTTTGCCTAGAACTGACCCAGGCTTCCAGGAGTCATCTGGATTAAAACTGATCCATGTCTAAGATCCAAAGTTTACTGGGATCCAGGTTAATTCCAGTGATAGGATCACAAAGCTAGAGTTAGAGGGGATCTTACGGACCATCAAATCTGACTCTCATTGTACAGACGAGGAAACTGATGCTTAGAGAGGTTAAGTGACTTGTCTTTTGTCACACAGGACCAAAATTCAAACTCGGGTCTTCTGACTGTAAGTCTTATGCTTTCGCCATACCAAACTACTTTTCACCACGCATTATTAGTTTTAGACTAGAGTTATTCACCAATACATTTACCCCATGTCTTTAGGAATTTTGTAAGCTACTACAGTGGAGTGAAATATTTTTCAGTTTACTTCTTTTTTCCACTTCCATTATATCTTCTGTTCCAAGTTTAGCTTTTGTAGCATTATGAAAAATAGTACTTCAGAAGTGTCATATCCATCTCTAACAGCTACTTTATAAAGAGATCTAAATTAAAAATATTTATAAGGCTCATGACTCTAGGTTTTGTAATTAAGAGTTGGATAATGCAACTCAGAGTAGGAGCAATGAATTTCTGGCTGCCAGTTACAAGTTGAAGGAACAACGTGTTTTATTAGTCCTAATTGATAGCTGCTTCATTTAAAAAACCTTGGCTCTAATATTATATAAAATAGAAGTACTAGAGGAATTTGATGGTCTTCTGATGTCATATTGGCAATGAATGTATCTTCCAGACAAAGCCAAGTGTCATTGTAATTCTGTCATCCATAAATTATAGTAGGATAGAATGTTTTATAATAAATTGCACATCTTTGGCATGGTACTCCTTTAAGAATGATAAAAATGGATGTTCCATTCATGCGGATCTACATTTAGGGGTAGTATAATGGAGATTGTAGTTCATTTAGCATGGGTATATTTTCTTTGAAAAGTTTTATAAGTAGTCTGTAAAGAAGTTTCTTGTTGTGGTTTAGTTGATTAGTCACATCCAACTCTTTATGATCCCAGTTGGGGTTTTCCTGGCAAAAAAAAAAAATGGAATGGTTTGCCTTTTCCTTCTCTAACTCATTTTATAGGTGAGGAAACTGAGGGAAAGAGGGTTAAGTGACTTGCCCAGAGTCACACAGATAGTAAGGCCTCAGGTTGAATTTGAATTCATGTTTTCCTGACTTCATGACCAGCATTTCATCTACTGTTTCACCTAGCTTCCCATAAAGAAGTTAGTTTGGAAATTTCTGATGTGTCCAAATAAAACATATCAGTAAATGTATGCATGGTAAAATTATAATAGGATTCTTTTGACTGTTCTTAATGTTTTATCCAGAAAAGAGCAGGCCATGGGTATTTACTTTAAAAAGTCATGTTGAAAAAATTTCCTGTTTAATTAAAAAAAACCCAACTTTCTACTAAACTATTTTTCTTCACCTGGAATCCATGAGCCTGTGGACAGATTTCAGGGTTTGTGAACTTGGATGGGAAAAAAAAGCATATCGTTATTTCAACATGATTGATTTCCTTGGTAATCCTATGAATTTTATCTTATTCTGAGGAGTCCATAGAATTCACTAGACTTTAAATGATGCATAACACACACAAAAAAAATGGTTGAAATTCTCATGATAAGTTTTCAACCTCAGGATAGACCTTTAAATAATAGTTAAGCTCCCTTGTCAGAAGGCTGGGTATGAATCCTTGGATAGATGTGACTCTATTTGGCTCAGATCTAACAGTAAGGTGTTTTTTTTTTAACTGATTTCATCATGACTACTTATTTCTCTGTTTTGTGGACATAAGAAAGAATGTACTATTTTACTACACTAATCAGTTTCAAATAGCCTATAGCAATTGAACTGTTCCTTATGATGCCTTAACCTGATTAACAGACCTTTGTCTGTAAATTATTTTGTGCAAAAAGATTCCTTTAAAGAAGGAAGGAAGGAAGAAAGAAAGGAAGGAAGGAAGGAAGGGAGGAAGAAAGAAAAAAGAAAGAAAGGAAGGAAGGAAGGAAGGAAGGAAGGATGGAAGGAAGGAAGGAAGAAAGGAAGGAAGGATGAAAGGAAAGAGGGAGGGAGAGAGGAAAAAAGAAAGGAAGAAAAGAAGAAAGAAAGGAAGGGAAGTAAAGGAATAAGGGAAGGAAGAGAGGGAGGCAGGGAAGGAGGGAGAAAGGAGAAAGAAGGAATTGACTCATGTAATTGAAATGACAGCTTTGACTTAACAGATGTGCATTAACTAAACATCCCCAATGAATCGGGAAAAATTGGTTTGATTTTTTTAAACATCCTTTCTGATTTGATTACAAGAAAGAATTTTTAAAAGGAGCTGAAATGGCTTAGTCAGGAATTATCCTTCTGTGAGCATTTACTGCTATCATTCAAAGGGTTAACTTGGAAAACTTGCAGTAACATTTCAAGCACTCGAACAAAACAAAACAGAACAGGGAGAACCAGGAACAAGCAATTTAGATCTAGACTTGGAAGAAATCACCTGGTCTTAGACACTCATTGGGCAAAGGCATCTCAGAGGCTATCCAATTTCACCTTTGCCTGACCAGCAACCCTATCTATAACATTCTCTAGCATATGCCATTCAGCCTCTGCTTGAGGACCTATAACCCTAAAGAGGTAGCCTATTTTATTTTTTAATAACTAATTACTAAATAGTTTCCCTTTACTTCAAGACTAAATCTGTCTAGACCACAGTTGCTCCTAGTTCTTAACCTAACCAGTCATTTTACAGCTGGTAAGAAAGCCCAGAAATTTCAGGGCATAAAGTGTGTCTTTGTCCTTTGTTGCTGAAGAAGACCATGCCATCAGAAATAATGACATGACTTGCACTTGACTTTGTTTTGAGTGAGGGAGGGCTGTGCAGGTCACCAGCCTCACTTCTCTTCCAGAGCCATCTGAATCCAGTGACCTGATATTCATTAGGAAGACTGGAGATGACCCAGGATGAGGCAGTTGGGGTTAGGTGACTTGCCCAAAGTCACACAGCTAGTGAGAATCAGGTGTCTGAGATGAGATTTGAATTCAGGTCCTCCTGACTCCTGCACTGGTGCTCTATCCACTGCATCAGAAAACAGGTAGCAGAAGTGGGATTTGAAGCCAAGTCCTCTAACTTCAAATTCAGGTATCCTTACACTACATCTTTCTGCCTATAGTGCAAGACAGTCAAGGAAAACCCACAGGAAACAAATGACCCGTACGATGCCCAGAACCAGGAAGTGTTTTAAGTACAGAAACTGTTTGTCTAAGCTACAGGGTAGCCTTGGAACAGAATCCATCTGGCAGGTAGCAGCCTGGGCTTTAACTGAGTAAAACATTAACAAGATGAAAGCTCAGTAAGAACAAGATGAGTAAGAAAGAAGCTGGTTGGTTCAGCCAGAATACCCACAAGCATTAGCCAAGAAGTTCAAAATCATTCAGTGATCAGCAGTAGGGTATTTCCCACCTGCTTTACCCATTTTAATTTATTAATAAAGTGTCACAATCACTTCTTTTTCAGTGTCAACCACTTCTTTCTCAGTGACCTGGCCCCCTTCCTTTTCCCCTATCTCCAGCAATAAAAACAGAGGGACATCTCACAGAAATGCTTCCTTACTTGCTCCCTAGGCTGGACAAAATGTACGTTTGGAATGGGGAGGGGAATAGTGCTGATAAGGAAGACATAAAATGGGAAAGAAGGTATAGTTATAATAAGAGGCCTGAGAAAATTAGAAGAGTAGTGTGGTAGATTTGGAATAGGTTGAATGACTGAACTTAAAGAGAAATCATTAATGCTGTTCCTGACACCATGTGCTCTATCTACCGTACCACCTAGTTGCAACCTATGATGTAAATCAATAATTCTTAACCTTTTTTGCATATCATGAACCCCTTTGTCAATCCCATGTAGCCTAAGGACCCCTTTTAGAATAATGTTTTAATCACAAAACATCAAATGCTTAAGATTACAAAGGTAACGAATTTTATCTAAATAAAGGTGTAATTTGTTTGCCATCCAAGTCAATGGATGCCCAATTAAAAAGGACATTTTATATATAATGTCACCTAATAATATTAACTCAAGCTACTCCCTGACACAAAAACCTATCTACTTTTAACAGCAATATTCTTTGAGTAATGTTATGTGGTCACAAATAATAGAATACCACTATCTTTTAAGAATCAAAATTGCAGGCGATCCAAAGGGTCATGGAGAGACTCGTGGTGGGCATTTGTCAGCAATAGCATAATATAAATTAAGGCTTCCTTATATGAAGAGTGGCATAAGAGATTTAATCTAGGAACCATGCAATCAGAAGAGGAGGTAGACTCTTTATATTGTAAGATGAAGAGATAACTGACAGCCAGGCTGTTATTCTAGCATATACAATATGTTAACATACCTAGAGAAAGGCTTCCATCATGTTTGGTAGTACCTTTCTGGAAGATTTATGGAACATAATTGCATAGGATAAGAGACCTACGTTGGGTTGCCGTCTGAGCCACTGGATAAAATAACCATATTAATGAGATCACAAATCTATCGAAGCATATCAATAATATCCAAAAAGAACTTATAACCAGTGGTATGCAACTCACTTAGACAAAGACTGACTTCATAGACCTATGGCATAGAACTGCCAACAAAACTTCAGAGCAGGAGTGATTAAGTGGAGGTGAAAGTGGCCAATGAGGGCTGGCTTTTCTTTTTTTGTTTAATTAATTTATTTATTTTTAATTTTCAGCATTCAGTTTCACAAATTTTTGAGTTTTAAATTTTCTCCACCTCCCTCCCCTATCCCGTCCCTGAGATGACATGAAATCGTATATAGGCTGTACATATACATTCATATTAAACACATTTTACATTAGTCATGTTATAAAGAATTAGAGCCAATGAGACAAACCACAAGAAAGAAGAAATGGAACAAAACAAAAAAGAGAGAGAGAGAGCAAATAGTCTTCTTCCATCTGCCTTCAGGCTCTGTAGTTCTTTCCCTGGATGTGCATAGCATTTTCAGTCATGAGTCTTTTCGAGTTGTCTTGAAACCTTGCATTGTTGAGAAGAGCTAAGGCTATCAAAATTAGTCATGTCACAACGTGGCTGTAATTGTGTACAATGTCCTCCTGTCCTGGTTCTGCTCCCCTCACTCAGCATCAGTTCATAATAGTCTTTCCAGGTTTTTGTGACGTCTGCCTGTTCATCTTTTCTTGTAGCAAAACAGCATTCTATTGCATTCACATACCACTTGTTCAGTCATTCTCCAATTGTTGGGTATCCCCTCAATTTCCAAAACTTGGCCACCACAAAAAGAGCAGCTATTAATAATTTTATTCTTGTGGGTCCTGTTCTCATTTTTATGATCTCTTTGGGATCCAGCCCTAGATGCAGGGTCAAAAGGTATACACATTTGTACAGCCCTTTGGGCATAGTTTTGGTGGACTTATTTTCAACTATTACAATGCAAAGTTAGTACTATTTGATGATAAAATGCCTTCTGATTGGCTCTGAACTCAGGACTGATTATTCAGAAAACTCTGAGCCAATAATAAGTATGCATACAAGAGTTTTGAACAGCCCATCTTTCATTCTCTTCCCCAGTAGCTCTCAAATGAGGATTGCTTTGAGCTAACAGAGTAAGTCTGCTCTTCCCAATCTAGCCTTTAGCTCTTTTGTATTTATTCTTTTCTGGTCTTAGATAAATTTGAGATGGGAGGTGCCTAGGTGATTGAGATATCCATTAGTGTCATTAGAAACTTCAGTCAACCAGAGTTGCATTGTCTGCTAGAATGATAGTGACCAATGACAGGAAGAACTTGCTAATGTAGGTGGAGAGAAAGTCTCCCCAGAGGTAGTGACAGCTTTGGGGGTCATGACCCCTTGTGATAGAGAGAAACGTTGGCTATGGACTCTAGATTGTCATCAATCCACCAAATCCAGAAGCTACACCTCCAGGACTCCATGGAGGGAGAAAAGGACTTCAGGGACCAGGAATCAGGAGATAAACCTTGACCACATATATTATTTTCATTACTCACTCTGTGAGTCCATAAATATTTATTAAGTGCCAACTATGTTCTGGACATTGTACTATTCCAAAAGAGGTGTCCTCCAAGGGCTCACAATCTACATGCACACCTCATTTCTATTATACTTTAAATTTTGAGTCCAATCTCTCCAGTGGCTTTGTATTCAAGGGCAGAAATACCTTTGGGTTATGAGGTGGTAGAGTCAGGTTTTGTAGCCATTGTTCTACTATGCCTTTTCAGTATCCTTTTCTAGAAGCTGATTGATACCCAATAGTTGATCGATTTTAGGGAAAACAAGAAAGGCCTCAAGAGAGACAGTATTAGAAATAGTAACAGCTCAGAGTTACCTACTTAAATTCCTCCCTTCAGGGAGAAAAGCTTTCTTCTGGGAACCTTACCTGCCAGTCTAATGAAATTTGGAAGAGTGAGTCTAGAGGGAAGGCTGCAGATATAAAAATAATGTGGATGGGTGTGGAAGGAAGTGCTGAATGAAATGGTAGAGAGATTTTGGGAAATGAAAAGTTTTTAACATGAAAGTTTGGTTAAAAGAGGCAAATGGGCTAAATTCATACTGTTTATTCCCTTAAAATTAGCAGATACATGATCATGGAGCCAGAATGAAACTCTGATTGTCTGATACAAGGTTGACCAGGCTTAAATCTGTTTTAGCACAATCCAAGAATGTCTGTGTCTCTCAGATTTATGGTCTCTATATCTAACTCTACCATGCAAAAGGAATTTTCTTAATTGAATAAACTGTAAATACAATAAGAGAACTGACAAAGTTTCAATTGAAATTACAACCCAGAATATCTGTGTTTTCTTTATCATTAACATGCCATAACATAGTATATGTTCACAAAATATTAAGATAAGGAAAAGATCCTATTATTCAAGCTAGTGTCTCAGGTTAAGGATCTCATAAAGAATGCTAAATCAGCCCCATCTGACCTTGTTGACATAGGAAGAGGTATTCTCTGAATTTACTACAGAGAACAAAGAGGCTGTTAGGTTCAGGCTCTTCTTCTGATTCATTAATTCAGGCTCTGACCTTTATTGAAGTCCAAAAATGATATTAAATGATTATCAATACCTAGCTACAAGCTACTGTGCCAGGCAGATGAGCTGTGGTTTGTCCTGGTTAGGCCACATTTGGAGTGTCATATGCCCTTTTGGGGTGTCCACCCTAGGAAGGATTATCTGGTAAACTGGAAAGTGTCCAAACAAAGAGATCCAGAATGATGACATAATCTAAATCCTTGCCATGTGAGAATATGGTGAATGAGCTTGGGATATCTAGTCTGGAGGTTACACGGCATAATATAACTATTTTTAAGGGCTTGTTCAATGAAAGAGGGATTAGATTCGTTCTATTTGGTTCTAAGGGGGACAAGTGGGTAGTAAATAGGGACGCAGACTTAATAATGGCATGGCTAACAATGAAAGCTATTAAAATAGAATGGGATACCTCTGGAAATAACAAATCTCCCTTGGAGGTTTTACAAACAGGGACTGGATGACCCTTTGCCGAGTGATGATTGTTTTTTGGTTATCAGTTGGACTACACAGGCACTATGTATTTTTCCAGTAGTTCTATGACTCTGTTATTTTATGATCTTGCCAATATCCATTATCTAGAATTCTTTATTTTAATCTTTTCCGAGAAAAATGAAAAAGAAATGATTGTAAAATGCTGCTAAGAAATTTTCTCCCAAGAATGTTTTCATAGTTAATATCTGATCGAATTCTTCTTATTATTCCACATGTACATAGTACTTTATACTTTAAAGTGATGTTTGATAGTCATTAGTTAACTTTTCTTCCAGAAGAACACAGGAAAATGTCTTATATATTTGACTTAAAAAATTTTAAGCAATTCAAAATGAGCTTTTCCCTTGGACTTGATTTCTCTTTCAATATTTATTCTTTTTGAGAATGTCCATATCATGTATACATTTGGAAGTTTTTAAAAAGCCAGGCATATCAGTGAAATTTGTTTGAGGTAGATATATAGTTCTAGAGAGGCAACTGGGGTCTTGTCCTGGAATTCAAAATTTAGAAGGTATCAAATTTAGAGGGTTATGATAGTACTTGCTATCCTTCAACATTGTAGAAGCAATGGAACTTCTTATTTTGGAAATTCCAGCAATCTCCCCGACGGCAGCCTCAAGTCAGTGTCCTTGAGTATTTGTTTTCATCCTGTCTTGGACCCTGCTCCTCTCTTCCTTACCCTCCATCAGCTGAGAACATGCTTCAGCAACACTGGTGGGAAGTTACAGTTTTTGATACCCCAGTATGAAAAGTTTTCTAGTTGTGGAGCTAATTTAATGATTCTTTTTCAAGAATCCCGTAAATCAATAAATATTCCAAAATTATAACACCTACATTTGCAGTTAATTTTGTGCAAGTAATGTGTTTAAAAATCTTTACTGACAATGTTATGGAATGTCAATAACCTGGAAGACTCTGCATGCAATCTAAAATTAAGTACCTTGCCAATAAGAGATCATCAATCTAGAGCTGAAAGAGTCCTCAGAAGCAATTTAGTCCCAACCTCTCATTTGAATATTAGGAAAATGAAGTTTAGAGAATTTAAATGACTTTCTAAAGATCATAAAAGTAGGAACCAAACCCAAGTCCTCTGACTAGTGAAGCTGTGCTCTTTTCTCTAAGTTTACAATGTAAACTTTCTTTTCTAAGAACTCTCACTCTCTCTACATTTATAGGCATATATGTGAGTATATCTGTATATATGTGTATGAGTATATATTGTCAACTTTCTTTTCTTATCTATTTGTACACCCTGCTATTCCCAACCAGCTGTAAGGTTGCTTACACTGTAAGTACAGTGTACTACTACCACTGTAGTAACTCTTTAGTCTGTTTAATATTTCAATCCATCATTCAGTCAATTAACAAATTTTATTAATGCCTTTTATGTGCCAAGCACTGTTAAATACTGTGAATACAAAGACAAAATGAAATTACTTTGTCCTCAGAGAATTTGTATTCTCTTTGGAGACATGTACATGTATACATATATGTATATGTACATGTTAGACAAATGTAATAGAAGGTAATTCCTTCATTAGCAGTTCTGCTTGTCTTTCACCCCATGAAACAATATGTCCTCCCTCCTTCTTACAAACAGACACAAACACACACACACACATGTACACAAGCACACACTCACCCATCAGTATAAGCTAATCCCTTCAAATCTCATTATTAGGAAAAATGACTCAGGTCTGGATTCTGTACACCTTCTCAATTCACCCTCAGTTTCTACTCCTGTCTATTTTCAGAGATGGAGAGAGGGGAATACTTCTCCCCCAAACCTTCTTTTATAGAGGGCTTACTCTATTATAGGTTGTCCTCCCCATAATTCCATTCTCCATCAGCAGTGGTTGTTTTTTGTTCTCAAAGGGGACCAAAATGCTATCTCTGTGATCTTAGAGTCAAGTTTCAGGGTGTCTGATTATGGCTGATCAGACCAATACAAGCTTGGAATGTTCTACCACGGGTAGCGCACAAATAATCTGTATGAACATTTGAGATAGATTCTCTAAATTTGCGCATCTTGTGCTGCTTCTGAGCTATTTCACTTGTATTTTGCTCACAGTGCACAGCACCTTCTTTGATGGGCATGCTATGCTGAGTGGTCCTGTGCCAGCGTCTCCCATGTCACACAATCAATTCTAAAGTTCTTAGGAGAGACTTTGAGTGTGTCCTTGTATCACTTCTGACCACCATGCGAGTGCTTGCCTTGTGTGAGTTCTCTGTAAGATAGTCTTTTTGGCAAATAGATGTTTTGCATTTGAACAAGTGGCCAGCCCACTGGAGATGTGCTCTCTGAAGCAGAGTTTTAGTATTTGGCACTTTAGTTAGAGAAAGGACGTTAGTGTCTGACATCTTATCCTGGAAAGTGATCTTCAGAATCGCCCCCCCACCCGCCCCCACTACCTGCTACTTTTCAGAATCCCCCATTTGATTGTGAGCTCCTTGAGGGCACAGACTCCTCTTTTCTTATTTGTATCTCCAGTGCTTAGCAAATAGCCTGGTATATGGTAGGCACTTCATAAAAGGTTATTGAATTGAATTGGATTGGTGAGGAGGTACTAGTGACTGAAGAAATTAGGAAAAACCTCATGTATTTGATGACACTAGAGTTAGGTTCTGAAGGAATCTCGGACTTCTAAGAGGTGGAGGTGAGCAGGGAGTGAATTACAAGAACTGGAAATAGCCTGTGAAAAGACACAGGCAAATAGAAGATGGAATGATCTGGATGGAATGAGAAACAAAATGAAGGAAAATAGTAATATATACCCACACGCATATAAACAAACATATGTTTGTATCTGTATACATACATACCTATACATATATGTGGGTTTGTGTATGTATACACATATACATAAATATGTTTGTGTGTATGTATACAGGTCCACTCAATCAGCTCACACAATTACACTTTATACTATATATAAATTTATGGGGAAAGCTTCTCTAGAATCTAGACCATCCACACAATTTGAAATTTTTATGTATTCAGGTTATGTTTAGTCTCAATCAATCCACATATCTGAGTTTGTACTGCCTTAATAATACATCTAAGAAGTCATCATTAAAGTACAACCAAATGCTTCCTTATTGATTTTCAGTCGGATTCACCTGAAGCATTTTGGGGAAAAACTTAGCTGGTTCATTATTCATCCAGGTGTCCGGAAAACTTTTGGAAGAAAATTATCTTCTACTGGGTTTTCTGTTTCTGTTTAATTGGTTAGCAGAGGTTAGTTCAAGGACAGATTAAACAATTTTCAATAGGTCATTATTGTACATACCCTTGACATTTGGACAGGTCTTCTAAAAACGTGATTATGTCAAGAATGATGTACTTTCCCCCTCCCCTGAAACCACCTCTATCCCTGTTGACAGAACTGGTTTTTTCCCCCCAGTACTCTGGTTTGTTATTTATTATTCATTAGAAATCCCATGAATTAGAAATTTGATTCACATAAGACTTCTACTCTAGGTAGCTTGGTACTTGACCTTTCTCCATTGACTTTGCATGAGACAGAGAACTTCATTTCACTCAGTTCTGTTTTACTTTGTTAGAGGCTGGAAACTAGGTGAGGAATTTTTTAAGGCATAGTAACTGTACTAAATAACAGGGTCCTGGTTTGCATTGGTAGACAGAGTCTCCACACCCTTGAAATTATAGCTTCTTGAAATATTACAGATACCATTTTAATATCTAAATATGTATTATACCCTTAGATTTTGTGTAATAATTAGTACCATAATAATCTTATTTACCACAGCCTAATAAAAATCTATGGAATGTAATTTTTAAAATTTAATCTTCTAAATGGATGAAGAATGTCTATTTTCCAAAACTATGGTATAAAGTAAATGGACTGCTTATTGAACCAATCCATCAGTATTTATACATACGTGTGTATATCTATTTACATACAGAGACAGAGATAGACATCTTTGTTTATCTACTTAACCTATCTATACACACATATAGATATGTATTTTTATCTATCTATACACACATAGACTTATATTCATATCTTTTTAATCTATATACACATGTATAATATCAATATAGAGACACACATCTTTTTAATCTATCTATCTCTCTGGGATAGACATGGTGAATGGATAACAGATTGGACCAGTTGAACAGGAGGACATGAATAGCCTTTGGGAAATCACAGAAATTCTTTTAATGATCTCAAGTTTTTCCTAGAAATAAGGTCCTATTTTTTTTTAATGCTGACATTCTTTTAGTGTTGTTGTGAGTCAGAGAGAATAATTACTACCTTCAGAGAACTGAAATCAAGAATCAAGAGAAGGGCAATAAGAGAGGTGAATGGTAGCCATGAATAGGATAGGAGATCCTACTGAAAAGGCACTTATGAAGGAGAAAAGTTGTAAAGGATGTCATCAAAGAAGTGTATGACTCTTTAAAAAGATGAATTTGTCATGTAAGAGCAAAGGATAGCTGATGGATACTTGTTGGTCTCCTCTTGATGTCGGAAAAAAGTAAAGTCCATTGGAACATATTCTAGACTTGGAGTAAGAAGAAATGAATTCAAATCTTGACTCTGACACTAGCTGTGTGATCTTGGGCAAATCACATAACCTCTATAGGCCTCAGTTTCCCTCATCTGTCAAAGGTAATTTCCATTTCTAAATCTCTTATTCTATGATCCCTTGACATATTGTGGTGAATTTATGGGAACATGTGAACAAGAGTTGTCTCAGTGGGGTAGGCATGGATGAATAACCATCAATATGGTTGGAGGAAGCATCCACATTAATTGAAGCACAAATCTATTTGCTTTATCTCCTCATTTCGGAAGAGGTCCTTTCCATTAAAGAAATGAGACAACAGTATCTAATTCTACTCTGGATTTTGTTCTGCATCCACTTCAAACTAAGGTGTTTTGTTTTTTTTTATAAACATAAAAGGAGAGCTGCAAATTAAAATGAGGAACAATGACACATCTTCCTAGTTAGATGGTTAGGTTCTGGTGGACAAGGTCTGTGCCAAGGAATTTCTTCCCTATTATCGTTAGCATAATGAACATATAGTAAAGGCTCAATAAACATTTACTTAATGAAAGAATGGATAAATAATTCATGCCTGATGTCCCCTTTGTTTTATGAAAATTACTGAATGGAGTCAGACCTAGACAAAGTTAAGTAAACTTTGTTTTCAGTATATATCTCTTTCATGAACACATTCACATACATCTAGATACTAGATGGCATTTTGTTGTCTCTATTACTGTCTAGAATTCTCTTCCCACCTTCCACTCCTTCTTTGTTGGTTCCCTGCCTAGATTCATGTGCAAAAGCCAAGATAGCTACAGTGAGTGAAATAAAAGACAAGAAAGTGAGTTGAAGGAATTCTCAAAGTTTTGGTAACAATCTCTTTGAATATCTTTTCTAGTAATTTTCCTTATTGAGGTTTCGCACCCTCCACACCTTTTTTCACTTCTGTCTCTTGGATCTCTAGTTGCCTTCAAGACACAACTGAGTGACCAATTACTATACAGAGTCTTTCTGGATACCTCTCTGTTGTTAGCTCTTCTCCTAATTGTTAACATAGTCTCCCTCCTGAAATTAATTTGTATTATTTTAAATTTACTTAATCTGTGTCTATGTTGTGGGGCAGCTAGATAGAGTACCAGGAGGAGAGTCAGGATGACTCATCTTCCAGACCTCAGATACTTACTAGCTGTGTGAACCTGGGCAAGTCACTTACCCTCTATTTGCCTCAGTTTCCTCAT
The DNA here is from genome assembly GCA_028658325.1 of Potorous gilbertii. Lineage (NCBI taxonomy): Eukaryota > Metazoa > Chordata > Mammalia > Diprotodontia > Potoroidae > Potorous > Potorous gilbertii. Next base: position 35,193,069 of record CM053774.1, on the reverse strand, counting down.
CTGTAAAATGAATTGGAGAAGGAAATGGCAAACCACTCCAGTATCTTTGCCAATTTTGTGGTCATGAAGAGTTGAACATAACTGAAAAATGACTCAACAACAACTGTATATGTTGTTGTATCCTGCTCTACTCCCAGTAGAATGTAAATCTCCTGAGGCAAGGAAATTTCATTTTTTTACTTTATGCTCTCCCACTGTTTAGCATAGTCATGTAATGTGTGCTTAACTGTTTAACTGAATTTTTTGTTGGGTTGATCTCTTGGGTAGGAACAGGATTACCCTGACGTAGGAGAGTGTCCCTTCTCCTATCTAGGTCTGGTCTGTAACTGAGCTGCAAACAGTTACTCTGTCTTTACCCAGATGCTTCCTTTTAAATTATTCTAAAAAAAGATCCATAGCATAACCTGGGCAGCTGAGGAGTGAGATTAGAACAGAAAATGATAAAGAATAATAACATGGTGACTTACAATAAAACAGGCTGATAGATTTAGAAGTAGATGGATGCCTCAATTTTAGAGATGAAGAAACTGATGCCGAGAGGGGTTGAGCCACTTATCGAAGGGCACATAGTAAGTGGTAGAACCAGGATTTGGATCCAGGACCTCTGACTCCAAATCCAGCACTCTATGCATTGGATCATGCAGTCTTACTGAACCTCTGGATTATTTCAACTATTTTTGGGAGGTTTAACTCCTGAGACCAAGGGTGCTGATTAATAGTAGGATGAAAACAGAGACTAAGAATGGGAGTGGTATGGGGCAGGGGAGGGGAAGAGATGTTTGAATATAATTGAATTTATCTCCCTAGATTGAACTTATTTTCATGTCTTCAAAATGCCCGGTCCTGAATGCCTCAGATATATGAGGTGGTACTTTAAGTCTTTGGCAGAGTTTTCTCAATGTAATTTTAAAGTCAGAGAAAATGACAAAATCCCTGACATGAGGGCTATTGTCTATTTAGTTTATTTTCTAAAGAAGAAAGAAGCTCCTTGGTTAATACAGGGCCTAGCCTATAAAACATTTATGTATATTTTATTGTAAAGACTAGCAGAGGAAGCTGACAAAATGATACACAGTGCTCAAACTATTCAGTCTGAGGAAGGAAAAATGAGATCATCATTCACTCAAGGAGAAATAGTAGAGCATATGAAGTGGGGGAGATCAACAGGACCCTTGGTAAGCTTAGATTGAAAGACCATATTTAATGTAATAGGGCAAACCATTTGTTTAAAACAATGAAAGTATACTGACATTTAATGCACATTGTGACCTGGACCTTCCTGTCTTTCCAGAATTCTCATACACTTTTCCATTCTATGGTGCATTCATGCTGGCCAACTTGCTGTTCCATCTCTTATCTCTGTGCCTTTGGACTGTTTGTCCTCCCTGCTGTCCCCATCTCCCCAGTTACTAGTATCTTTCCCTCTGAAATAACTTTGTATATATTTTGTATGAATCTTGTATGTATCTATCTCTGTACATGTTGATTTCTGTTAGAATGTAATGTCTTTGAAGAAAAGGATTTTTTTTCTTTATATCCGCAACCTAACATTGTACCTGGCACATAGTAAGTGCCTAAGAAATGCTTTTTGATTGGTTGTTTGCCACCCTGAAAGGGCCCTTGTTTTCCACATTCCCTCTAAACAAATCCTACTTCATTTGGAGGAGAAAGTGAGGCTGGTGACTTTGCATAGCTCTCCCTCACTCAAATCAAAGTCAATTGTAAGTCATGTCATCGTCTCCCTGATGGTCCCTGTGGTCCTCTTTGAGAATGAAGGACAATCTGGGCTATCCCGTAAGTAACTACTTAAAGAGGTCTATTCATTGAATGGGCTTTACCTCACTCAAAGTGAGAACCTAAAAAGACCTTAATCTAGAAGGACCAGGGTCTCCCATTGCATCCTGGGCCATCTCCAGTTGTCCTGATGAATATCTGGCCACTTGACCCAGATGGTTCTGGAGGACAAAATGAAGCTGGTGACCTTGCACCGCTCTCATCAGCTTGACGTCATGGTTCTCTTCTAGAAGAAAACACAAACAACCCTAGGGAGGCCTGTATTTACAAATGAACAAAAATTGAAATTGTCTAGGGCATTCTAGTTTTATGAACCTATATGAGGACTTGTAGAAAATAGCTAGAGGGTATTTACTTATTAGCAATTTACCCAGGGTACACACAAGCCTTAATGTAATCCTGCCTCGGGGATCAACTCAACTTGCTTTTGGATGAAATATTTTTCCCCTAAAATATCTCATGAAAAAGAAAGTCCCAAACTGATTAGTTCTTCACTTGTTAAGTAGACCCAATCAGGATATAAAATATCTAACTTGCTTTGCAAACTTTAAAGTGGCATAATTGTTAAATGTTATTTTCATCATTGTCTTTGTTTGTTATGAAATATAGAGAATAGACTTGTGATTTCATTGCTATAGGGAACACTCAGATGGAGAGTCTTCTTCTACTGAAGTAGGTTGGCAATTTTTAATTTAAAAAAAGCATTTATTAAGTGCCTACTATGTGTCAGGCACTGTGCTCAGTGCTTTACAAGTGTAATCTTGTTTGATTTTCTCAATAATTCTACAAGGTAGGTAATATTATTGTCTCAATTTTATAGTTGAGGAAACTGAGGCAGATGGGTTAAGTGAGTTGACTAAGATGACCATAGCTAGTAAGTGTCTGAGGCTGAATTTGAACTTGGGACTTCCCAGTTCTAGGTTCAGTGCTCTATCCAATGTTCCATCTAGCTGCCAATTTATGATCTTGGAGAAAGTTGTCCAGGGTCATATAGCCAGTAGGTCTCAAAGGTGAGCCTTTGAACCCAAGTCTTCCTGATTCCTGGGTCATCTCTCTTTGCCCAATGCTATAATGTCTCATGTAATAACATCATTACTATATTTCCCTAAATTGGAATGGAAGGTATGGAGAGGGCTCTAGATAGTGATGGAGAGAACAAAAGGGTTCATGGCACTTAGATTATGTGAATGTGTGAAATGATGACAGTGATGATGATGATGGGGATGATTATTTATTTTACAAAGGAATCCTGCCCGTACCGTGGAAGTCTAAAGGAAAAGTCTAGAACCAAAGTCTCTATGGAAAAAGACTCAATCTGCAGGCTTTTGAAGAGGGGGAGCCTCAGAGGCTAGCTGCCAAAGTACTTGCACAACAATAAATAAAGAAAAGATCCAGTTAATTATATATTGAAATGTATGAAGTTGCCAGATGCTGGTGAAGATACAAGTTTTTACAAGTTTTTCTTTTCCAAAGGAGGGATTTCAATCCAAAGCACAAACATACATAAATATGATTAGCTTTTCAGTGAGAGCTTTCAACTTCCTTCCTTTCCATTTCTCTGTATCTACATTGACTCTTTTTCCATTCCCTCTGGGGAAGAAGAAGCCCTGCTCTTTTACAAAGTTAACTCAGAATCATAGAAACTTAAAACCAGTGTTTATGTTCTGTATTCCTTCCTCCAACGTGATTTTGTTTCATTAATTATCTTTTCCTTTGCAGCTTCTCTTTCTCTCCATCTCTTTTCTCTCTGTCTCTGTCTTTCTTTGTCTCTCTATCTCCATCCACCATTGGGTCTTTGACCCTCTTGCTACAAAAATAATTTGGAGTCCCCTATTTTTTAAAAAAAATCATCAGGCGGAGAATTCAAGATGGTGGAGTAGAAAGATACACATACACTACCTCTTCCCCCACAGCCCATAAAATACATGTAAAGAAAGACTCTTAACAAATTCTAGAGCAGCAGAAGCCACAGAACAACAGAGTGGAGGAGATTTCCAGTCCATGGTGACCTGAAAAGCAGACTGGGAAAGTCTGTCACACCAGATGTGGAGCAAAGCCCAGTCCAGTCTTGGCCTGAGTGGTACGGTGCCTGGGAGAAGGATCAAAGCAGGCCTGGGGGGCAGAATCCCCAGTGGCAGTAGTGGCAGTTTGCAGAGCTCTCAACCTACAGCTGCCAAAGGTCAGTGAGAGGGTTTTCTCAGCTTGCCTAGAAGGGTCATCCCCTAACTCTAGCCTCAGGTAGCAGCATAGGGCAGCAGCAGCTCTCACAGCAGCCTGCATCTATTGTTAGATCATAAAACCCCTGGGGGAACTGAGAGCAGATCCTTACCTCCACCCTGTGTGGTGGCCCTGCCCCCACCTAATGCTCCTGGGGGAATTGAGCAGCTGATCTGACAGCCCTGCCCCCAACAAAAGTCCCTGAGGGAATTGAGCAGCCTATCTGAATCTCAACCACCAGTGCTGGCCAGGTGGAACTGGAGGCCAGGTGGTTGTGGAGAGGAAATTCTATTACTCATAGATTCTGGGAACAAAAGTTTCTAGTTATTCCCAGACCAGTGTACAAACTTGACTATGCCACCTTGGAGGAACTGAGATCTTACAGATTCCCCAGAGTACACCCTACTCTTGACAAAGGACCCAAAAGTCAAGTAACTGGCTGGGAAAATGCCCAAAACAGGGGGAAAAAAAGACTATAGAAGGTTACTTTCTTGGGGAACAGGTATCTTCTCCCATCCTTTTGGATGAGGAAGAATAATACTTACCATCAGGGAAAGACATAAAAGTCAAGGTTTCTGTATCCCAAACATCCAAAATAAATATTTAATGGTCTCAAACCATGGAAGAGCTCAAAAAGGATCAAGTAAGAAAGGTGGAGGAAAAATTGGGAAAAGAAATGAAAGAGACACAAGAAAATCATGAAAAGCGAGTCAACTTGCTAAAGGAGACTGAAGAAAATAATACCTTACAAAATAGCTAACTCAATTGGCAAAAAAAAAGGTTCAAAAAGCCAATGAGGAGAAGAATACTTTAAAAAGCAGAATTAGCCAAATGGAAAAGGAGGTTAAAAAACTCACTGAAGAATATAGTTCTTTCAAAATTAGAATGAAACAGATGGAGCCTAATGACTTTATGAGAAACCAAGAAATCACAAAACAAAACCAAAAGAATGAAAAAATGGAAGATAATGTGAAATATCTCATTGGAAAAACAACTGACCTGGAAAATAGATCCAGGAGAGACAATTTAAAAATTATGGGACTACCTGAAAGGTATGACCAAAATAAGAGCCTAGAGATCACCTTTCACGAAATTGTCAAGGAAAAATGCCCTGATATCCTAGAACCAGGGGGCTAAATAAATATTGAAAGAATCCACAGATCATCTCCTAAAAGAGATCCAAAAGAGAAACTCCTAGGAACATTGTGGCCAAATTCCAGAGTTCCCAGGTCAAGGAGAAAAGCTAGAAAGAAACAATTCCAGTATTGTGGAAATACAATCAAGATAACACAAGATCTAGCAGTTTCTACATTAAGGGATTGAAGAGCGTGGAATATGATACTCCAGAAGTCAAAGGAACTAAGACTAAAGCCAAGAATAACCTACCCAGAAAAACTGAGTATAATACTTCAGGGGAAGAAATGGTCATTCAATGAAACAGAGGACTTTCAAGCATTCTTGATGAAAAGACCAGAGCTGAAAAGAAAATTTG
>CM053774.1:35066837-35187466 GCA_028658325.1 Potorous gilbertii | reverse complement strand
ATATATATATATATATATATATATATATATATATATATATATATAGAGAGAGAGAGAGAGAGAGAGAGAGAGAGAGAGAGAGAGAGAAAGCATGCATAGGGTGAGTTGAATAGAAAGGAATCATATCTAAAAAAATGAAATTAAGGGGTGAGAGAGGGATATATTGGGAGGAGAAAGTGAGAAATGAAATAGGGAAAATTATCTCTCATAAAAAAGGCAAGAAAAAGACTTTTCAATGGAGGGGAAAAGGGGGAAGGTAAGAGGGAAAACATGAAGCTTACTCTCTCATCACATTTGACTCAAAGAAGGAACAAAATGCACACTCATTTTGGTATGAAAACCTATCTTACAATACAGGAAAGTGGGAGAGAAGCAGGGTGGGGGGCATGATGTAAGGGAGGGCAATGGGAGGAGGGAATAATTAAAGTCAACACTCGGGGAGGGACAAGGTCAAAAGAGAGAATAGAAGAAATGGAGGTCAGGATAGGATGGAGGGAAATATAGTTAGTTTTATACAGCATGACTATTATGGAAGTCATTTGGAAAGTTACACATAACATAGTCGATATTGAATTGCTTGCCTTCCCGATGGGGATTGGTAGGGAGGGAGGAAGGAGGAGAAATTGGAACTCAAAGTTTTAGGAACAACTGTTGAGTACTGTTCTTGCATAGAATTGGGAAATAAGAAATACAGGTAATGGGGTATAGAAATTTATCTTGCCCTACAGAACAAAAGAGAAGATGGGGATAAGGGAAGGGATGGATGTTAGAAGGGAGGGCAGATTGGTGGTAGAGGTAATTTTTGGGTGGGGGGAGGGGAGAGATTGGGAGAAAATTTGCAACTCAAAATTTTGTGGAAATGAATGTTAAAAACTTAAATAAATTTAAAAAATCAAAACTGACCCTACCACCTTAAGTGATAATCATATGCTTTTCTTTTCATTCCATCTTCTTGAAAAGTTAGTCTATGCTCATTACTTTCATTGTTTAGCCAGTTGTCTATTCATTAATCTTTTAACCCCCAGCAAACTAGTTTTTCCTTGCCACCACTCTACTAAAACTTCTTTTTAGAAAGTCATCAATGATCATTTTGTAAGTAGACAAGATCAGACTATTTCTCATTAATTTTCATCCTCTTTAACCTCTGTATTTCTTCACTTTATAGAGTAAATGAAAGCATACATGAAATGGTTTTTTAACTATAAAATACTATGTAAATGACTCATTACTGACTAGATCTTATTTCTTGAATTTCTACTCCTTTGACCATTTTGACTACTGTGTCATATTCTTTCTCATACTAGTTCTCTGAACACTCCTCTTTTGCTTTCATTTGCTCCTTTTCTTCCTCTTGTTTCCAACAGAAATATTTCACAGTTTTTAGATCTTGTCTTTCTGTTCTCTTAGCTTCATTATTGTTGTTCAGTCACGCCTGATTTTTTGTGATTCCATTTGGGTTTTTTTGGCAAAAGATACTCGAATGGTTTTCCATTTCCTTCTTTAATTCATTTTATAGATGAAGAAATTGAGGCAAATGAAGTTAAATGACTTCCTCAGGGTCACACAGCTGGTGATCAGATCCTCCTTACTCCAGAGCCAGCACTCTGTCTATTGCACCACCTAGCTTCTACTCTCATATCTTTAGCCTTTCTCTGAGAACTCAGTCACTCTAATGACAAACTATTATCTTAGTGCCGATGATTCCAAAATTTTGTTTCCAGCCTCAGTCTCTTTTTCCATGTTTCCAGCTTAATATGAAGTTCTACCTGTAGGACCCAGTAGCACCTCCGACTCCATACATCTACAATGGAATTCATCATCTTCCTCCCAATACTTGCCCTTACTCATAACTTCCCTATTTCTGACAATTACAACACTATTCTCCTAGTTATTCGAACAGGAAAACTTCTCTTTGATTCCTTCCTTTTTCATTCCCTCATCCAATCAGCTGCCAGTTCTGGTTGATTTCATGAGTGAACATCAACCTATAAGATAGAGGATTGCATTGACATTAGATTCTATGAAATAGATTTTATTCAAATATTGTATAAAAACAGCAAAGTTGAAGGAAAGTATATATAAGATATAAATAGGAGATCTGTACAAGCCAAGAGGTGAGATATAATTTATTATAGTGCTGATTGCTGAGAGCATCTCCTTTCAAATCTGTGCATATATTTAGAGTAAGTTACTGTTCTAATCATAATAAATAGAGGATAGTAAATGAAAGATGAATAAATATAGAATAATTGTAATAAATACGGAATAATCAGGAGAAGAAAATGGCAGGGGGGAGGGGGAGGGGGAATAAGCACTTATAGAGTACCTACTATATGCCAGACACTAAGCTAAGCACTTTCAAAAAAAAATCATCTCATTTGATCCTCACAAGGGTCTGTAAGGTAGGTGTTGTCATTATCCCCATTTTGTAGAGGTTAAGTGACTTGTCTAGGGTCACACAGATAGTAAGTGTTTGAGAGTGGATTTGAATTCTTCACATTCTGACTTCAGGTCCGGTGCCCTATCTACTGTACTTTCAATTGCCTTTTCAGAAACTCCAAGTGCCAAACTATTAATAAAAAAAAAAGCAGAAGTATATTTTATGGGTAAGGATTACATAAAACAGAACTGGGAAGAAAGTGGATGAAATAGCGAAAAAAATAAAGCTGTGATTTTGGGAAACTATCCTGTAATATAATTTGTCTCGTAAATTTTAAAATTCTCATCTTTTTATATGTTAAGTGTAGCTATTGCCAACTCAAATAATTTTGTTTTAATTGCTACATGAGTGTAGCATAATATGATTGAAAGACAGCTGTTGTATTCCACAGACAAAAGGCCTAGGATGAGAAATCTAACTGTTGTTTGAAATGAAGATTTTTGTGATCTGATTTTAATAAAGGAGTTCTGGTTGTAGAAGAAGGAGGCAAAAGTAGGAGAGCAGAGAAATTTTTTAAGCTTGATTTTCTTTTATCAACACAATGATCCAAGACAATTCTAAAGGACCCATTCTATCTAATTCGAGAAAGAACTGATGAACTGTGTGTGCAGATTGAAGCATGCTTTTTAGACTTAATTTTTCTTGGCTTTCTTTTGTAGTATGGCTAATATAGAAATATGTTTTGCATGACTTCACATGTATAATGAAAATCATACTGCTTTCCTCCTTAATGGTTGGGGTAGAGGATGAAGGGAGGGAAAGAGTCTAGAAATCAAAATAAAAAATTAATATAAAAAATAATTGTAAAAATGAAAATTAGTATTATAATAAATAGTTTCATCGCAACAAGCATTTTTATTGTGTCTAATGTATGATCTCTTATTGCTTAGTGACTTTGGGTAAAAGTTTTCTCACTTAAAAAATTAGGAGTTTGGAATAGTTTGCTTCTGAGGTCGCTTCAAGGTACACAGATCTCTCATCCTCTGAACCTGTGAAATTGATTCAGTTTCTTGATTGAATGTGAAAACAGAAAATCAGAGGACTAAGGAACTTGAGTCTCATGCTGGGTCCTTCACCCACCTTTCACTGGAAGTCCCAGAGTGAAAGAGAATTACAATTCACAGGAGTGACAGTGCAAGCTCTCTTTCCTTTTAAAATAATATAGATTACTCTGATTCCTCTAGCCTTAGTAAGTCAACTGAGGTACATTTGGCACACTTGTCCTTTTCTTCAAATACAGAAAGATCTTTTGACTTCAGGGAAGGATCAAGAATTGCCATTCAAATGGCTTCTTCAATGTCTTGATCTAAAGAATTCCAACAAAGTGCACATTGCATAGTCCCCAGTTGTCTCCCAGATGCCATATAAAAAAATCACAAGCAGTTCATTCAGCACAGTTCTTAGAAAATCCCAGAATTCCAGTTGTTAGGGAGGCTTTAGGCCTTCTACCATTGTTGGGCCTGGAGTTCATGAAACCCCTTGAATACAAAAAAATGATGGCATTTTATAGCATGTGTCATCTTCAGGCAAAGATGCAGAACATATTCACCTCTATCTTTAGTTGCTGAATGTCTACAGATAGTTTACTTCACAACTTTCCCAGGTCAATGAGGTCCCCCTTATGCTAAATGGTCACATCCAGATTCACAAATACCCAAAGAATTGAGGCCATCTATGACTCACCTTCCTCTGCATCTGCCTTACCCTTCCTCCATGTCAACAATAATTTCATTTTGATCTAGTTCTGCTGGTTATCACAGAATGTTGTGGACTAGGACTGACCCCAGCCAGGCTAGTGGTTCAGATTTAGAAATGGAACAAAATGAGGCACATGTAGACCAACACTCAAACAAGGAGATTTACTTAATCATAATATGGAAGGGATATGCAGCAAAGATAGAACATTAATTCGCTTGAGTTCTGCTTCCCTACCTTCCATTTTGCTCTGTTGGTCAGAGGCTCCTGATTCCTCATACACTGGCTTTTGTACTTAGGCCACTGGAAGCCTACATCATCAGTGGTTCAAGCCTTAGTTTCTTAAATCAAGTAAGTATCTATGATGGTTTCAATACTTTACAAGAAAAAAAAAACTACCCTAGCATACGTGGGATAGGATCCTAGAAAAGACTAGCTTAGTTTTTATGTATAGGTCCCAGGAAATATTGCTCTGATCCTAGAGGTCAAGAAAAAGAGAATTCAGGAAGGGGGAGGGTGGTCAATAGTGTCAAATGATGCAGAGAAGCTAAGGAGGATAAATCCTATGACTATATCAGTATTTGAGGAATTGGACATTTTTTCATTTATTCTTTTTAATCTAAGAGTCTAAGGTCTTGTCTTTCACCATTAGCCTTTTTATGGGAGCCAGCCTGAATTACCAAATTTTATTGTTCAAATTTTACTGTGATAATGCTCTCTATAAAAAATAGTAACTTTTTGTGGTAACTAAGGAGTAAGTACCTATATAATATTTCAAATACCTCAGAAGAAAACTTCTTATTAAAAGCTCTTATTTGATATGAGTGTGCTCAGAGAATATGTCCCTACTTCTATTATTTTCATTTGGGGGGGTCACATCTTTAAACTGCAATCTCAACAAACTGCTGGGACAAAATGCATTTCATTCAATTGCATTTCCTCCAATACCTATAGAAGTGATTTTTTTAATTAAAAAAACATAGTATTATCCAAAACTAAGCTTGGAATTTTTTCTTCAGAAGTAGTTTGGGTTGGAAATGAGCAGTCTAACATTCAGAGAGAGAACCATATTCTTGAATGTTTCATGATTAAAGCCTGGTTTGGTGTTGAGGATTTTTATTTTTTTTAACGAACTTGTAATTTTTTAAAAATATCTTTATATGATAAAGAGCATCATGAAAAAGAATAAAAGAAACACCTTTCTTGATATAATTAAATCCTATCATATTGTTGTCAATGTATATTTGTTCCAGAGGGTTTTTTTTAAAAACTTGATTTCTACCTTTGACAAGGAGCATTTCATGATAAAATAAACCAGAGCAATTTTTTCCTTGATTGAACCTTATAACAAAGCATTGGACCATAAGCTCCTTGAGGGCAGGGACTTTCTTTTTGCCTCTTTTTGTATCCCCAGCATTTAGCACAGTGACTAGCACGTAGTAGGTACATAATAAATGTTGTTGATTCTTTAAATGATCGATTGATGGCATTATGTAGATCAGGGTATTTCCTGAAGATGCTAGAAGGAAGTGTTGTGGTAGAATAGAAAGGGCACTGGATTTGGAATTGGATGATGTGGGTTCAAAACCCACTTTTGCTACTTAACTACCTATGTTACCTTTAAGAACGTAATCTCTCTGAACCTTCTTTTGATCATGTAAAAAAAACCACCTTTCTTTAAGTGTTTACTATGTGCTAAGGTCTGGGAATACAAGTGGAAAAGTTAGACAGCATCTGTTCTCAAGAAACTCATATATTTATCAGGGGAGACACATAGAGGAGATTTCAGTAGTAAGATAGAAAGACATAATGCCCTTAGGTTGCAGTGGTAAAGTAGTTGACGATGTCTCTTCTCTAATGTCATTTCCACTGACAAAACCATAACCGTGCCTGAAATCGACACATTTGCCAGTGCCAAGGATTTTAGTGGAAAAATCTTTCTTTTTGATTTCTTCAGAAACTGTAGTTGCTGATAAGGGAGGGGCTGCAGCTCCTGCAGAAGCAGTTGCCAGGTTACATCTCTGGATATGATGGCTTTGGGGGCTGTGCTGGAATGAAGGGGTTGGATTAAATGACCTCTGAGGTCCCTTCTAGTTTTAAATCTATAACTAAAAACACACAAAATGACCATGAAATCTCATTTAATTGAAAGCAAAGGGCAAGAACCCTACTTTAGGACCAATGTTCATTCTATGTGACATAGTAGAAAGTGTTGGATGTGGAATCAGTATCACTGAATGCTATTTTTTAAAATTTAACTAATTTATTTTTTTCACTTTTCAACAATCACTTCCATAAGTTTTAAATTTTCTGACCCTCCCTTCCCCCTTCCTCCCTGAGACAGCATGCAATCTTATATGGGTTCTACATTTACATTCTTATTAAACACATTGTTCATATTAGTAATGTTTCATAAAAGAATTAAAATGAACAGGAGAGGCCATGAGAAAAAGAACAAACCAAACCAAAAACACAACACAAGAGTTTGCTTCTTTCTGCATTCTGAATTCATAGTTCTTTCTCTGGATGTGGAGGGTATTTTGTCTCAAGACTCCTTTGGGAATGTTTTAGGTTCTTGCAGTGCTGTGAAGGGCTATGTCTATCAGAAACAGTCCTCGCACACTGTAACTGTTACCGGGTATAATGTTTTTCTGGTTCTACTCATTTCACTCAGCATCAGTTCATAAAATAGATAGAAAGACATAATTCCCTTTCTTTCCAGGTTTTTCCGAAGTACAACTGTTTATCATTTCTTATAGCACAATAATATTCCATTATATTCATATACTACAACTTGTTCAGTCATTCCCCAATTAATGGGTATTCCCTTGATTTCCAGTTCTTGTCCACCACACACAAAAAAGCTGTTATAAATATTTTTGTACATGTGAGACCTTATCACTGGATATTTACTAGCTGTGTAGGCAAACTGATTGACTTCTCAGACCTTGGGATCCTGGATTTTGCCAGTGATGATTAATCTTGGATTTTATGTAGTTTTGGTTTGATCTGGATCTGTGATTTCATCAGAACAAGGAACTCCCAGATAGTGAAAACACCCTATATAGCTATAGAGTGGTAACTCTTCTGTCCGCTATAATTTAAGATAATTGTTTGGGACCTTTGAGAGTCACTTGTCCATGTTGATAATACTTACAATACTGTGTGACTCTGGGAAAGTCATTTAAACTCTGTTTTCCTCATATTCTTCACCTGTAAAATGAACTGGAGAAGGAAGTGGCTAACCATTCCAATATCTTTGTCAAGAAAATCCCAGATAGGGTCAGGAAGAGTTGGACATCACTGAAACAACTGAATAACCATCCTATTCACAAAGCTAGTTATGTTTCAGAGGAAGTGTTAGAACTCAGGTTTTTCTGACTCGAAGGCCAATCTTCTACTGATGTCACACTCCTTCTCAAAGTGGGCTTAATAGGGACATACAATTTGAAAAAAAACTTAACATTTTGCTCTCCAAATAAAATTTAAATGTTTGCACTATTAAAATGAAACTATCAATTCTATGACTTAAGGTTGTTGTTGTTTACCTTCTGTTCTCGAAGAGGACCTTCACATCAGGAATGTGGTGCCCTGACTTTCAAGTAAATTCAGTTTAAATGAGGGAGGGCTCCACAACTTCACTGTCTCCTCCAGGTTCATCTAGTCCTAGAGACAAGATATAGATCAGGACAACTGGAGATGGTCCCTGATTTAGGGTTCTCATAATCACTAAATACCAACATTTTTCCTGATGTCTTATTTTTTCCTGTACTTCAGTCAGATATAACAAAAAGGTATTCTGAGTTTCATACAGATAAGGAATTCTCTTTTTAGAGGAATGACAAAAACGGCACCAAGAGAAAATATGAAGGAGAAACTTGAAGACTCTGGGAGAGCTACCTTTTTTCAAGAAACTGTGCTATTAAAAGCTGAAAGAAATCAGCTTAACCAACCTATTAGTTGGTAATATAAAGAACTGAGAAAGATATTTTCAATAACCAATGAAAGGCAGGATTACCCAACACCTTTCAGGGAGAAAGATTACTTCAGAAATACATCTTGAGAATCTGGCTAAAACCAATTTGTTTTGCTCCAAGCAAATACAGACTTGGGAAGGCAGCTTACTATGGTAGGAGGAAGTGGATAGGGTGGTGTTAGGGAAGATTTGGATTTGAATCCTACCTCAATCACCTAGTAAATGTCTGACCCTGGGAACGTTACTTAACCTTTCTCAACTTTGTTGGTAAAATGATAGCACTTAGCTAACTGTTGTGAAGGTGGGGTAAAAGAACAAATGATAAGGGTTTCACAAACTTTAAAGTGCTATAGAAATGTTAGTTATGAGATTATTACAGCCTGTGGCTAGGCACTATGGGATTGATTTTGGACAGAGACCTTAGGCAGATTCCATCATGAATTGTATCCATCAATTAAAAAATGTTTATTAAGGGATTTCTATGAGAAGTACAGCAAGTGGTAGAAATTAGACACAGTGGTCACATGATGCAGTGAAGAGACTTCTGGATTTGGAATCAGAGGATGTGCCTTTAATCCTGACGTTGTACAGTATAACCTGTGTAACCTTTTGCAAGTCAATTAACTGCTCTGAGCCTTGTTTTCTTCATTTGGAAAATGAAGAGGTTGGGCTAGAGAAAGGAAGGGAGAAGAAAAGGATTTATTAAACATGCACTATATGCCAGGCACTGTGCCAAAGGCTTTACAAATATTATTTCAATGATCCTCACAACAACCCTGGGAGATTAGTGCTTTGCTTATCCCTCATTTTACAGTAGAGAAAACTGAGGCAGACAGAGGGTAACTGGCTCACTCAGGAGCTCATAGCTAGTAATTGTCTGGGTCAAATTTGAACTCAGGTCTTCCCGACTGTAGACCTAGAATTATATCCAACTGCCACCTAACTGTTTCAGGTAATCTTATGGCAATATGGATTGACCAAAAAGGGCTTTTCAGCCCTTTTTTACTGAGCCAGATAATTGAGATGAAAAGATGATAAAGGGTGAATATAGTTGGAGAATTATTTCAACAGTAATCTTCTTACAGAAAAGCAGTAGCTATAAAGTCCTCCTGATCAATTCTCTAGATTTTTTAAAATGCTAATTATTTTAATTTTTAAAATTAAAAATTTATTTGCTGTCCTGTCTATCTTCCCCCCACCCACCCAAACCCATTTGCAGCTGGTCTAAATTAGCATACTGAGTGACCCTGGAATAAGGCCCTTTCCGGTCCCTGAAGCAGCAGCCCAGTGATTAACAAGACAGACCCTGGCATCCAGCAGGTGCTGACTCTTTGATGGGCACGCTCAGTCTATCACCAAATGCACTTCAGAAATGATCATGGCAAATTAACATCTATGTCATCTCTGAGTCATTCTTAAGATTCGCTTGGGCAGAAAGAAACAGAGCTGACTGAATTCAGTGTCACTACTTAGCCTTCTAATACCAAGAAAGCTTAACAAGAAAATTATATTTGTGATCTGGGTTAAGAAGTTTGTAAGGACCCTCCTGCCTCAACCCACTACCCACAATGATTAACACAATCCTAGCATATAGAAAATAATAACTGCTTGTTCATTCATTCATTATTCATTCACCTTTTCCCCATCAACATCTATTGGAAGTGAAACGTTATATACCTCTGATATATATAGCTGTGCTTTTATCTCTACCTACTTTTCTTTAAAAAACCATATCCTTTTTTTCTCCCATTCCATTACAAAATTCCTCTCTGGAATACTCTCTTTATTGTTTAAGAACTCCCTTTCATCACACATCTTATTCTAGGCTTACCATGTCTCCTGGCACATCGTATGTGTTCATCCTTTGTTGCTGAAGAAGACCATGCCACCTGAGAAATAATGACATGACTTGCACTTGACTTTGTTTTGAGTGAGGAAGGGCTGTGCTGGTCGCCAGCCTCACTTCTCCTCCAGAGCCATCTGAATCCAGTGACCAGATATTCATCAGGATGACTGGAGATGACCCAGGATGAGGTCATTGGGGTTAAGTGACTTGCCCAAGGTCACACAGCTACTGAGTGCCAAGTGTCTGAGGTGAGATTTGAACTCAGGTCCTTCTGACTCCTGCACTGGTGCTCTATCCACTGCACCGCCTAGTTGCCCCTGCCTGGCACATAGTAGGTGCTTAAAAATAAAAGAAGCTTGTAAGGAAATTCGGCTGAATTTTATTTTCAACTTATGTAGGCTTGCTAAGAGATCACCTTTAAACAATGACAATTTGTAAATAACTTACATGTGTACAGCTTTTATTTAATGAAAGAATGAAAACTCTATTTTCCCATAAATTGTGTATTCATAAAACTAAATACACATTCTCTTATTTCAGCTTTTTCATCCCTTTTGACCTCTCTGCAGCATTAGACAGTGTTGGTCATATTCTCCTCCTAGATATTCTCTTCTCATTGAATTCTTGTGAAACTGTCCTCTCTTATTTTTCCTCTTATCTATCTGACCGATCCTTTTCAGTACTCTTTGCCCGATTGTCATCCATTCTGTATACACTAATTATGAGTATGTCCCAGTGATTTATCCAAGAACTCTTTTCTCTGTACTCTTTTATTTAGTGATCTCATCAGTTGCCATGGCTTGAATTATAATCACTACATAGTGACTCTCACAGATTATCTATCTCTATCTACATGCACACACATATTTACAGATGTATATGGATGCACAAATATATACAAGTGTGTTCATTTTATATATACATTTGTATGGATACATCTCATAGGTATATGTACCTATACATATATACACAGATAAGTAGGTACACATATTTCCTTTAGAATGTAAGATCCTTGAAGGTAGTGAATTTTCTCTCTGGGTGTTTTTTTTTGTTTTTTGGGTTTTATTTTTTGTTTCTAGCACTTAGCATAGTCCCTGGCACCCAGCAGACACTTAATAATGCTTATTAATTGATTATGTTAAGATGAGGCAGATAATGGATTTTTGCAAAATGTTCAGCAAAAGAAAGAAGGATGATAGTTAACATAGCAAGTTGCTCAGCTCACTGGAAGTTCTTCTAACTTTACTCTCACTAATTTCCACTGGTCTTGCTGCTCCTTCCACTAGTGTAGATGGCAAATCATCCATGATTTTTATCCTGTGTCATTCTTATCCATGGTTTTCCTTCTTTGAGGAGGCACCTGATATTCCAGAGGCCTTCCTCCAATTTTTTTTACTAGTAACATGGCTATCAGAGCAGCACAAATTAATAAATCTGTTATCCTTCACTCTTCTAACTTCTTTCTTTTTCTTTTCTTTCTTTCAATTTTTTGACATTTTTATTTAAAGTTTTGAATTTCAAATTCTATCCTTCCCTCCCTTCCCCCTTCCTTCTCTTCTCCTCTTCCCAGAATGGTAAGCAATGAGATATAGGTTATATATGTGCAATTATGTAAAACATTTCCATAGCAGTCATTTTGTACAAGACAAACAAAAAAAATGAAAGAAAGCAAGTGGAAAATGGCATGCTTCAGTCTGTATTCAAACAGCATCAGTTCTTTCTCTGGAAGCAGACAGTAAGCTTTATCATTAGTCATCACTGCTTTATAATACAGCTTGAGATGTAGTATGGCTAGACCATCTTCTTTCACATTTTTTAATTTGCTTGATATCCTTGAGCTTTTGTTTTTCCAGATGAATTTTGTTATAATATTTTTCTATAAAATAATTTTTTGATAGTTTGGCATGACACTAAATAACTAGATTAATTTAGGTAGAATTGTCATTTTTTATTATATTGACTCAGCCTACTCATGAAGTAATTAATATTTTTCCAATTGCTTAGATATGACTTTATTTCATATAGTGCCTGGGTTTGTCTTGGCAGGTAGACTCCCAAGTATTTTCTATTGTGTACAATTACAAACTTTTTTATTCTAGTTAAATTTTCCCTTGATGATTTTTGTATTGGACTCCTTTTGTATTTATCATGGATAATATATGGCTTCCTACCTACGCTCAGTATTTGTCTTGTCATTGTCCTTTGGGTCACTAGCAATTTTGATTATTCATAGGTTTGTATGTTCCATTATTGATGGGAATATAACACCACTGGGACACATATGTGTGTGTGTGTGTATGTGTGTGTCTATTAATTTATCTAGCTTTGTGTATACCCCCACACACAAACACACTGTGGGGTTCCTATTGGAGAATCACCATAAAACACAGTAAAAAGTGAAAGCCGTAATTTCAGCTCTGTGAAAGGTGGGACTCTCGACATGGTGACCTGTTAAAAAGCATAATTCAGATACTGAGTCATAACTTAGATGCTGTGACTGGTACATGACTAGTATCCAACCTTGAGTGCCTGGATAGTTATCCGGCAGTGCTGGGTAAAATGCCTGATGCCTGGGAACCGGGTTCAATACTAAGTATAACCTAAAATATTAGTCAAAACATTAAGTAGAAAACCCCAAATTATCCATCAGTCCGTAGGGAAGCACCCTATGGCCTTTTCTCTCTTTGTCTGATAGCTATAATTACTACTGGGATTTTGGGTGCCCTTTCTGGGGATCCATTGAGTTGTCTGGTAGCCGCCCCAGATTGCCTCTGTTTGTAAGTATTTATAAAGATTGATTAAACTCCTATAATCAGTCTGGAGCCTCTTGACCTCTTTCTTTGATAGCAAACTCACCTCACAATTATGGAGGAGGTAGAGGTTTCCTCAGTCAGGGGAATTCCAGACCTTCCACACACATATGTGTGCATACAAATATGGATGTATGTATAGACAGATGATATGTTGTTATTGTTGTTTAGTCATTTCAGTTGTGTCCAACTCCTCATGACCCCATTTGAGTTTTTCTTGACAAAGATACTGGAGTGGTTTGCCTTTTTCTTCTCCAACTCATTTTACAGATGAGGAAACTGAGGCAAATAGGGTTAAGTGACTTGTCCACATAGCTAATAAGTATCTGAGGCAGGATTTGAACTTAGCATGTTAAATCTTCCTGAGTCTAGGCCCTTCGCTCTACACCAGATACCATATGATTATATCTATATCTATATCAACATCTACATCTATATATATATTATATATATATATATATATATATATATATATATATATATATATTGGCAAACCTCAAAGGATTCATGTGTCAACTCCTATGAATATACCATTTATAGATAACTTTTTATACAGCACACTAAGATTTGCAAAGCACTGTATGTACATTATCTCAGTTGATCCCCATCAGATACTGCAGGTATTGTCACACCCAATTTATAAATGAGAAAATAGGCTGATTGATTCAGTGATTTGCCTTGGTTACACAGCTAGTTAGTGGCAGAGGTGGGAAATGAACCCAAATCTTCCTGACTATTACCACTATGAATATGATTAATAGTGTGTCAGCTTTTTGGTCACTGGATATATACCAACACTTAATGTTTATATAAAGGAACTCAGCATAGTTTGATTTATTTACTTTTTTTTAGTGCTCTCTATCCATTCTTTCACTACCCTATTACCACCACTGATGATGTGGAAAGGGACCACACAAGAATGAAAATGATTAGGTTATGTTCTAGATGTAACTGGGGCTCAGGCACGCACACAGCTTGCTCAACTGATAATTTCATTGTGAAGAAGATACTGGGGAGTTTATTCCTGGAAAAATCTTAATATGATCTGGAGAAATACTTTGGGGAGACTGTGGAGGGTGTGCGGCAATTCTATGGTTCCCATTGGCTAACCACATGATTAGCCTTCTACAATTAGCAGCTTAGTCTGAAATTTCCTCGTCTTCGGAAGACCTGTCACTTTTGAATTTTCTTCTTTGTTTCATTCATGTCTGTGGAACTCAGGGACTCTTCTGCTTATTGTATCCAGTGAGAAACCATGCACAACAGGGAAAACCAGGCCCTTGGGATTTCACCCCTCTGTGACCATAGGGTCCTGAGAAGCAGATATAGGGCAAGCTTTTTATTTTTGTCCATCTTAAGTGAAGGGATTACAATCTCCAAAGGTGGGGATCTCAAAGTTTAGGAGAACAAGCCACAGAAATCTAGAAATTGGGATATATATAGTCTGTGAAACACTGATGATGAGTAAGGAGTAATCTTTGGTAGTGATCTTCAGGACTATTGTCCAGGGGAAGAGCTCCCTTGGAAGTCATGCAGGTTTTAGACATGAATGGGATTTGATGGGACTAAGATATATAGGGACTAACTAAGTTAGGAGCCTACCACCACCACATCTCTCCTCTTCCCTTCCCGCCATGCCCTTTCTTCACAGATTAGAATGGTATAGAGGACATTATGCCCCCAGATGTTGAGGAAAATGTTTGAACATTTGTTCTTGCTAAAACTTTGAAAGAAAATATCCATTTAAAAAAAAAGGTTAATTGATATTAAGTGGTTAAATAGAATTGGGAACTAGTCAGACCACTAACAGATGGGAAGAACATAGTTGATAAGGTCTCAAGCTTATGGCCAAGGAAAGAGACACCCACAATCCCCTTAGGACACCTCATAAGGGGCAGATATAGCTTGCTTGACTCTTTGAGAGAGTGAGCATATATATTAGCTAGGTCATCATAGTAAAATAGTTAATCACCTAGGGATTAAATCAAATCAATTAAATCACCTTTTGATGATGATTCTTTATACATAGTGAGCCAGGCTAGTTCTCAGATAGCAGAACTAGTTTGTTGTCACATCTACCTTTGAAGTCTTTCTAGCTTAGTAAAGCCAGAGCTTGTGTTCTACTGACAGCATTTGAGAACCCAGGGTTAGCTCTCTTCCATAATGAATACTAGGAGTAATATCTTCCTAGAAACTTTATTGTCCATCATATATTTTTCTCATGCATACACGATGCATTCAACAAAAGTTTATGGAACTGCTACTTGGATGAATTGATATAACTCAATAATTATTTCTCATTTTTCTTGAAATATAAACTTCTTAAGGGGAAGAATTGCATCCTTTTCTGAAAATCACATAATTTTATACTTAGCAGTAGTCTGGAATTTCATTTATTTCCACCCTCTCCTTGAGAGATGAGGAAACTGAGTCATAAAGACCACTTTATTTATACTGACGGATATGACTCAAAGAGAATTTTCCAGATCACAGGATTCTAGGCAACAGACCCCTAAGAGCCTGGTATTTTTGTGGAATTTGTAAACTTTTGTTCAAAGGGAGAGAGAAAGGAAGATCTTTTGTTTGGGTGGAGAGTGGGTGGAGTAGTGGGAAGCAAGGGTAATAGATTTCTCTGGGACATAGATGTTTAAAGTGAATAACAATCAGGAGAAAATTGACTAGAAATGCTTTCCCTGTGGGCAAGGCACTCCATTATCTGGCTCCACTTCTACTTATCCAACCATATCTCTCACTAATCCCCAACACAAATCCTCAGGCCCGAGCAAGACTTCAGCAGGAAGTTGCTAAAGAAGCTATTTTTAGAGCCAACCAACCAATTATATTTTCATGTTCCTAACGAGATTTGAATTAAATGCAGAAATCTGTCACTGATTCTGTTTCTTTTCTTTGTTCTGATATAAGAGGTTCCACACATTAGTGACCACAATACGCTCTCGCAAGCCATTTCTGGCATTGCCATTTTTGAAAAGTTAGTACTCTTGAGATATAACAGGACCAGCTTTATAAAACTTTTCAAGAGCTATCCAGTAATCTTTTCCCTGCTCTAAAATGATTCTCTTGGGATACCTGGTTTCCATACCAATCCAACCCAATCCAAGAAGCATTTGTTAATAACTTGTTTTTTTGCAAGTCATTGCACTAAGTCCTGGAAACTTGGAAATAAGAAATAGACAAAATGAAAAATAATTCCTGTCCTAAAAGAGTTTATGTTTTACTGGGAGGATACAATATATAAATCAGTATGTGTGTGTATATATACCTATACATACATACATATATACATATGTCTCTGTGTGTATGTATGTAATATATATTATGTATACAATCTGAAGGAAAAAGAGAAATCAATAACACATAATTTAAATATAAAAGATTCTTTTCATGGAGTCCAGTAAAAGATTAAGATATCCACATAGATAATTACAACATGTGAAAACTTCATTAGGTAGATACAAAATAAAGTCTTTTGTGAGATCTAGGGGGGCATTAGGAGGAAAGGTCAAGTTGGAAGGGAGGAGAAAATTTTCTTCTTTAGACTATTTCTATACATGTGAAATAAAGAATGGGGTCAATTCACAGTATCATAGAGCTAAAGCTGGAAGGTAACTCAGAGGCCACCATTTCAACAATTCCATTTTATAGATGAGAAAACTGAGCTCAAAGGAGTTAAGTGACTTACCCAAGGTGACGCAAGTAATGAGTATAGAGGTACAATTTGAACCTTTGAATACAGGGCTAGTACTCTTTCCACTGCATCTATTCAGGAAGGCTATGAAAACATTTTTATTTAAGAATCAAGAATGAGACAAGTGGTGCTTTGGGAACATATTTTTCTTTTATACTTTGTGGGAATATTTTTTTTTTCCACTGGGGTCATTTGTATTTGTCTGCAAACAAGGCCAATTACTACTTTAACAGACTCATTATCCACTTTTCTTCTAAAAAATTACAACGTTCTTTCAAATATATCATCACATTTGTCCTTCCAACATTCCTATAAAATTTGGAAATATATGCATATTTTAAAGATAAAGAAACTAAGGTACAGAACAATGGTTTAATGATGAGTATTAGAAGCAAGATTAGTTGGCTGGATTCTTGATCTATAATGCAGTGCGCTCTTTCTCTTTAGATTATACTATGGCTTATTGTTTGCTCAGTTATTTTCAATGGCCTCTGACTCTTTTTGATCCCATTTGGGGTTTGCTTGGCAAAGATACTGGAGTGGTTTACCGTTTCCTTCTCTAGCTCATTTGATAGATCAGAAAACTGAGGCAAGCAGGGTTGTGACTTGCCAAGGATTACTCAGCTAGTAAGTGTCAGAGACTGAATTTGAACTCAGGAAGATGAGTATTCCTGACTCCAGGTCCAACACCCTACTCATTGGAACACCAAGCTGCTCATACTATCCTATGGCATCTGCTATTCACCTGGTTATGAAGTGGGTAAAGAAATTATTTTTTTTAATCAACTTATTTTTTTTTTCAGTTTTCTGCAATCACTTTCCTATATCTTAGATTTTTACCCCCTCCCTTTCCTCCTTCCCCTCCCTCCCCACTGCTCCCTGAGATGGTATGCAATCTTATATAGGTTCTACACCTACATTCTTATTAAACACATTTTCACCTTAGTCATGTTGCATAGAAGAATTAAAATAGATAGGAGAAACCATAAAACAAAACAAAACCTAACACAAGAGAAAATGGTCTGCTTCATTCTGAAATCCAATTTCACAGTTCTTTCTCTGGATGTGGAAAGCATTTTGCCTCAAGAGTCCACAGGGAATTTTTTGGGTCCTTGCATTGCTGTGAAGGGTTAAGTCTATCAGAAAAATTCCTTGCACATTGTGGTTGTTGCTGCATACAAAGTTTTCCTGGTTCTGCTCCTTGCACTCAGTATCAGTTCATATACATCATCCTTCCAGGCTTCTCTGATATTTTCCTCTTCATCATTTTTTATAGCACAATAGTATTCCATTACATTAATATACCACAATTTGTTCAGCTATTTCCCAATGATTTCCAGCTTTTGGCCACCACAAAGAGAGCTGCTATTAAAATTTTTGTACATGTGAGACCCTTTCCCATTTTTATGATCTCTTTGGGATGCAGTCCTAGAAGGAGTATTACTGGGTCAAAAGGAACGCACATTTTTGTAGCCCTTTGGGCATAGTTCTAAATTGCTCTCCAGAATGGTTGGATCAGCTCACAGCTCCACCAGCAATGAATTAGTGTTCCAACTCTCCCACACCTTCTCCAATATTTATCATCTTCCTGTTTTGTCATGTTAGTCAATCTGATAGGTGTGATGTGGTACCTCAGAGTTGTTTTGATTTGCTTCTCTCTAATCAATAGGGATTTAGAGCATTTTTTCATATGATTATAGATATCTTTAATTTTTTCCTCTGAAAAGTACCTGTTCATGTCCTTTGACCATTTATCAATTGAGGAATGACATGTATTCTTGTAAATTCGACTCAGTTCTCTCTATATACATTTTAGAAATGAGGCCTTTATCACAGACACTAGTTGCAAAAATTCTTTCCCTGTTTCTGCTTCCCTCCTAATCTTAGTTGCATTGAGTTTGTTTGTGCAAAACTTTTCAATTTAATGTAATCAAAATAATCCATTTTGCACTTCATAATGTTCTCTATTTCTCATTTTGTCAAAAATGTCTCCATTCTCCATAAATCTGACAAATACACTATTCCTTTCTCCCCTAATCAGTCTTTATGCCTAGATCATGTATCCATTTGGATTTTATTCTTGTGTGTGATGTCAGGCATTGGTCCATGCCTAGTTTCCACCACACTGTTATTCAATTTTACCAGCAATTTTTGTCAAACAGTGAGTTCTTATCCCAGAAGCTGTGGTCCTTGGGTTTATCTAACAGTGGATTGCTGTATTCATTGACTACCGTGTCTTGAGTACCTAACCTATTCCATTAATCTACCTCTCTATTTCTTAGCCAGTATCAAGTGGTTTGGATGACTGCTGCTTCACAATATGATTTGAGATTTGGTAGGGTGAGGCCACCTTCCCTAGTATTTCTTTTCATTAGTTCCCTTAATATTCTGGACCTTTTGTTCTTCCAGATGAATTTTGATATTATTTCTTTCTAGCTCCAGAAAATAATTATCTGATAGTCTGATTGGTATGGCACTGAATAAGTAAATTAATTTAGGTAGAATTATCATTAGTGGGACAAAGGTGATTTCCCTTGCAGTCTCAGTGAAGACTCCTGACCTAGGGCACATCCTTTATATTATGCTCATTTCTATTATTTTTTCCTGGACTTTTCTGAGGTCAAAAGCACACAGGACAAGTAAAATAGAGGGCTATCAATTAATAATCTAAGAAAAATCAGATATAGTATTTTGGGTTCAAATTATCTAGATGTTAGGGGCAGCTAGGTGGTGCAGTGATAGAGCACCAGTGCTGGAGTCAGGAGGACCTGAGTTCAAATCTCACCTCAGACACTTGACACTCACTAGCTGTATGACCTTGGGCAAGTCACTTAACCCCAATTACTTCATCCTGGGTCATCTCCAGTCATCCTGATGAATATCTGGTCACTGGATTCAGATGGCTCTGGAGGAGAAGTGAGGCTGGTGACCAGCAAAGCCCTCCCTCACTCAAAACAAAGTCAAGTGCAACTCATGTCATTATTTCTCTAACGGCATGGTCTTTGGCAATGAAGGACGAACACACACATCTAGATATTAAAACAATACAGACTGCATCTAACAGGGCTTCCATGTATATAGTAGTCATCATGATAATAGACAATATAGGTGATCTAAATAAACAAACATTTGTTGAATTCTTGATATTCATATGGTACCATAAATCATCTTATTTTTAGGATTTTCCTTAGGCTTTGTGGCTAGGAGGGCTGTCAACTAAGAATGCTGAGAGAATTGGGTTTTTTATAATTGTTGACTTTTCTCTTTTGATCTTGACTAGTGTATATATCCTGAGTCTTGTTCCAGAGATCATTGTCCCAAAACAGCTTTCTAGAAATACTTAGGTTAGCACCTGAAGCTAAAACTATGTAAATCATGCCTCTTGTTTCAGTAAATATTCAAGTAGATGCTTCCTGACTTAAGGAAACATGCATATCATGAATGGAACTAGAGGCATTAAGCCTCTTTCCTAGGGTTGCAGAGAGATGGTGTGACATGGCAAATTAAATGGTAAATCTGTTTTCTGGAATACTTGTCCCTGACAATTAAGATGACCATGGACAAGTCATTTAATCTCTGAGTCTCAGATTCAGTATCTTTAAGATGAGAATAATGCCTATAGTACTTACAGGGTATGGTTCAAATGAAATAATGTACATAAAGGTAATGTGCTATGTAAATGACAAATATTAGAGGCAATTTGATGCAATATATAGTGTACTGAACTTAGAATCTGAAAAATCTGAGTTCAAATCTAATCTCAGATACTTGCTACCTATATGACCATGGGTTAGTCTCTTAATTTTTCTGGGCCTCAGTTTTATCACCTATAAAATTGTTGGATTGGATTGGACTGCAACAGATCCCTTCTAGCCCTAAATCTGTAAAGTTATATCTTCTCTTGGTCTCAGTTTCCTCATCTATGAAATGGGAATAATTAATCAATAAATCCATCAATAAGCATTTAAGTGCTTACTACATGCCAAACTCTTTGCTAGATGCCAATGTTACAAAGTGAAAATTGAATGGTGCTTTCCTTCAAGGGGCTTATATTCTATTGGAAAAGACAATATGTACATGAACAAGTATGTAAAAAATAAATATAATGTAAAGTTTGTGGGATTAAGGCTTATGAGCTTGGTGGATCAGGAAAGCTTCACAAAGAAGACAACTCTTGATTAGAGTTTTGAAGGAAACAAGGGCATTCCAGGGATGGGGATAGGCCATGAAGAAGGGTGAACACAGAAGACGGTGCATGAGAAACAGCAACAAAGTCAATCTGGCTTGACTATAAAATTCAAGAAAGGAAGTAATTTTTAATAAACTTGAAAAGGTAAAATAGGAACTGATTGAGAAGGATTTAATAACTGAAAAAAGAAACTTGTATTTGATTCTACAGGCAACAGAGGACTTCTGAGGTCTATTGAGAAGTGAAGTGATATGGTCAGACCTGTATCTTAGGAAAACCACTTGGCAGTTATGTGGAAAATCCTTTGGAAAGAGGACAGACTTGACTAGGAAGTTATTTGCAACAGTCCACGTGAGAGGTAATGAAGGCCCTTAAGTAAGGTGGCAAAAAGAAGGAATGGATATGACAGATTTTTGGAGGTAGAAATATTTGGCAATTGAGTGGATATATAGCATGAAAGAGAATGAGGAGTCAAGGACAATGAAGAGATTGTGAAACCAGGTGACTGGAAGGATGGTGAAATATGCAATTTTGCAAGGGGAAGGGTAGGTTTTGGCAAAAAGATAATGAGTTCAGTTTTGGACATGTTGAGTTTGAGAAAACTATACAGTTTGAAATATCCAAGTAAGAGGCAGACTGGTGCTTATGAGAAAGACTAGGTTTGGATATATAAATAGATTTGGAAGTCATCTACAAGGAGATTATAATTAATCTGGATATCTGATGAAGTCAACAAGTAACAAAGTATAGAAAGAAAAGAGGGTTCGGTGCAGAGAGATCAATGAGAAAATGTTTATGAGGAACTTTGCAGGCTTTAAAACTATGCAAACTTGCATCATTTTCATTGTTGTTACAACATAGCCTAAGGAAAAAATTGTTTTGTGAAATGACTTGTGGAAGAGTTCTGTCTCCAAGACAGAGTACATCCACGTTCACTTTTGCTATCTCTTGAGAATTTAATACATTACTTTAAAATTGGAGAATCTTTGGGCTGGAAATGATCTTGAGAGGTCAAGAAAGGGTAATTTTGACATAGAAATCAGGCAAAAGTCAAGTGAATTTTTCCAGGTGGTGTTAGGAGGAATGGGGGGAAGAATTTATGGTCTGCCTTTTTTTCCTCTCATATGAAATGATATTCTTTCCTAGGCATTTTCTGGGAGAGCATGAGATATGGTTCTTTCTTTAGGTGGTAGAAATTTTTCCTAGAGAGTACCAAGATGTTCCAAATCCTCACCCTGAGGAATAGTAAAGGGCCTAAGTCTTCAGTGTATGAAAATCACAGCTTGTCACTGTCTGAAGTCATAGGCACCATAATCTCTTATTAAGGTCTATGCAGTTGCTCTTCCAAGATGTAGACTCAAACCTGTTGTGATCAGCAAGACTTATCACAAGCTTTTCTGATTGGAATAAAAATCTTTAAAGGCCTTGGACAAGTTTTCTTTCCACTTTGTGGCCTGACGAGTCCTGAGGTCTGAATGAATGGGTTTAAGACCTAGAGCTTTTATCTGTTAACAGATATTGGTATTTTAGAGGAGGAGGCTTCAAAATTGGAGTGGGGTTATATAACTGAGAGGGGAGTATACCAATGTAACACAGGAAAATAATAGAAATTTTCATTCAGAGAACAATTTATTAAAAGCAATAGATATATTCCTACAACAGGAAATAAAGCAGTGTAGTGTTAGAATGCAGAGAATGAGAAGTATTTTAGATAAAGGGGAAGCTAGGCAGCTTGGTCCTCAAGCTGAGTGAGGGACAGAAAACAACCAAGAAATACAATGTAAAAACAGTTTTGATATTTCTGTATTTACATTTTCCATTAGTTATTACCTAGGGCAAGTAAGAATTGTTGCTTACACTGAGTTTTCATTTTCTTGTTGGCATCATTTTCCCTTTGGGAAAAAAACAATAGTGATTTACATTATGTCTGGGGATGCCAACTTTTAAAAAGTTGTGTGCCGTAATTCTGACCTTTTCCTTTCTGGTCTGTACCAGATAACTCATGAAGAAGTGGGAGCGGTGGAGAGCTTTGACTGCTGATTCCAGAGATTGGCAACTGGCCTAAGGGGCTTTTATAAATATTAGGAAGGGAAGTGAATTGGTCGTCAATGTTTAATTTTTTTTTATTTAAGAATGTTTTTAACTGATGTTTTGTGTCATTACATTACAGTTATTCTGGAAAAAAAAGAAAAAAAGACACTTTTTCCCCATCCCTAGATTGGATTCTCCTTTGTGAAAAGAAAAACAATTATGCAAAAACTTTAAAAATAGTGACCACATATGATCATGGGTACAAGATTCTGTCTTAGTGGTCCTTCTTTTCTCTGCTAGGGGGAGGGAGGTATGTTTCATGATTTGTTCTCCAGGTCTTTCCCTTTGTTCCTCAATTATTTAGAGTTTGACTTGTTATAAATCATCCTGAGTTTCTTTGAATTTTTCTTATATACCATTTCTTACTGTAAAATAATGTTTCTCTCTCTCTCTCTCTCTCACTTTCTCTCTCTCTCTTCCCACACGCACACAGACACATACAGACACACACTGATACACACACACACACAGAATAATACCTAAATCTACCTACATATTTATCTCTAGCTATATGTCTCTCTCATTTTATCATCTATCAATCCCATAGTTTTTTCAGCCAGTCTTCAATCAATGTACACCTATTCTATTTCCTGTTCTTCCCTATAAAAGTACTATCATAGATATTTTTGATATATTTTGAATATATCAGATAGTTGTTTCTATTATTGGCTTCTGTAGTATATACTATGAGTATTTGGATTCTTGGGTTAAATTGTATGAACAGTTTAGTTACTATACTATACTAGTTCTAAAATTCCAAAATTCAGAAAAGTTAGATCATCTCACAGCTCCATCAACACTGTTTTAACATATCTTTCTTCCCACAACCCCTCCATTGTTGGATCTTTTATCTTTTTTTTAGGTCATTTTTCATGGTATAAGGAAATTTTTAAAAATTAAAAATTTAAATTTCTTTAAGCATTTCTGTTATGATCAGTTATTTGGAACATGTATTAATATGGTCATTTATAACTTACAATTTTTTTTTGAAAACTGTTGTTCATATCCTCTGACCACTTATCAATTAGGAAATGCCTCTTAGAGTTATATTTTTGTGTTAATGTCGTGTATATAAATATATATATATATATATATATATATATATATATATATATATATATATATATATATATTACATAGATGCACATACTTGTGTATTGGCTGTCTAATATATAAAAGATGACTCAACTTGCAAGTGGAATGGATGAATATTTGATCTGAGTATCTGTTCCACCCCTCTCCAAAGGTTACTGTTATTTCTGTTTTTGTGGGAAACAGAAGGTCCACGACTGGATATTCAGTCCTTCCTTTATCAGTCTCCCTCCAAAAGAGTTATCAGGCTACAATGACTGCATATTAAGTATCTGTAAGTATAGGAGTAAAGTATGTTCAGAATAAAAGACACTATTCCAAATCATTTTCAAGAGGAGGTTAATAGCATAATATTGCCAGTTTAGTTCCTTCTCACCAAACATTGTGTATATAAAAAAACCATACAAATAGCAATAAAATAGTAAACAGAAGAAGTCATGAAGATAAAAAACGAATAAAGAATAAATAGTAATAAAATGTCTCTTTGGCTGAGAGAGAGAAAAATAAAATACTTCAAATCAATCACATAGAATGGGAAACAATCCCAGCAAGGGGTCTCATGGCACACAGAGAGAGCACCGGGCTTGGAGTCAGGAATTATTGAGTTCAGATCAGGCTTCAGACACTTACTAATTGTGTGCTTTTGGACAAGTCATTTAACCCTCTTGCCTTAGTTTCCTCATCTGTAAAATGATTTGGAGAAGGAAACGATAAATTCCTCTAGTATCTATTCCAAGAAAACCCCACATGGGATCATGAAGAGTTGGGCATGATGGAAACAACCGAACAACGTTATAATGTTATTTGTGTTTTTCTCACTTTTCTCATTACTTCTCTTTTCTTCCAAAATAATTTCATCATTTCCAGTCTTTGTAGACTTCTTGTCAGAGAAATCAATATTCACCAATAGATTAATTAGGCAAGTAAAATGAAGGAAAATAGGTCATGAAGGAAAATTTGGGGTTGCAACAATGAAACAGTGAAACAATTTTTTCCTAAATTAATAATTCTATAACTTGTAAATCCAAAGGAGTATTTTCCCTTTCAAAGTAATTACCCGGGGAGATTGTGCACTTATTTTAACAAAGTTACCATTGCCCAAAATTATGTTGGAAATTCCTATTTGGAAATTGCCTTAAGAATCTGTGAAACAGAATGTACTTTCTTGTACCCTCCTTGTGTGAATGATCATGGTCATTAAATTTGTTTCTATTCTATCAATAAACTCTAGATAGAAAAAATATACATATATACATATATATGTGTGTGTGTGTGTGTGTGTGTGTGTATATGTATATATATATACACATATATATATATGTGTATATATATATACATATATATATATATATATATATATATATATATATGTATATATATATATATACACACACTCCTTTGTGGATGTATTTGATTTCTGGAAGCAGCTAAAAGTCATTTGAGGATAATTCTAGTGAATGAGATGATTGATAGTAAAGCTCAAAAATACTGTTTTGAGTATTTATGACTATTTAAAATTGAGATTATTTTGTGCACATATGTGTGTGCATGCGCACACATATGAGTGAGTATGTAAGTAACTCTCACAGCCCTTCTAAAAGAATGCTTTCAAAATGTTTTAAGCAATAGCAGTATTGTAAAAATTTTAGGTGACAACTTTGAAAGGGAAAATAGTCATTTGGATTCTGATCTTTATGTTTCCCTCCAACATTAATATTCTGTGATTCTACTTTATTCTGCTTAATATCTTGCTTGTAAATTCATTTTATTCATTTGTGGGCTTCCTCATTCATCTAACTAGGGCAACCTAGTGACTTGAAGAAGATCTTCTTTGGCTCTTTTACTTTGAGTGTCTAGTCCTTTAGATTTGCAATACATATTTTCTTCAAATTTCTAGTAAGGTGTTAAAAACATTTCTAGGCTTCTTTTATGTTTTTGATATAAAATTTTTTTTCATCTCCCCTGATATGATCGCATTTTAGCTATATATCCCTTGAGTAACTACATATAGGGTTTTTATTGTTAACTTTTCTTTTCCCCACTAGAATATGGAATATAATCACATTGTGAATAAAAGGAAAGTCATTTATTAAGCACCTACTTTGTTTCAGAACTTTGCTAATTACTTTACAAATATTATCTCATTTTGCCCTCACAACAATCCTGAGAGTTTGGTGTTATGAATATCCTCATTTTACAGGTGAGGATATTGGGGCAGATAGAAGCTAAATATTTGGCTTGCTTAGGGGAAGGGAAAAAGCAATTTATATAGCATCTACTAGGCACCAAGCACTTCAAAATAATCTTATTTGAAACTTCCCCCATTTTTCTATTGAGGAAACTGAGATAAACAAAGGTTAAGTGACTTGCCAATCAATGGTCATGCAGCTAGTCAGTGTCTTAGGATGCATTTGACCTCAGATCTATCCTGATTCCAAGCCTAGCACTCTATCCACTGACCTACCTAGCTGCCTCTAGTGTGATCCCATTTCTTCACAAAAGTTCTCTTCCGATGCCTGATTGCAGTATGAACATGATTCTTGGTTACCAAAGACTTAGCAAATGAGGTGAAAGTACTAGAAGATTATATCTAAGATGAACAGGTTTTGACTGTCATCTAGAAACTGACTGTACCTAATGTCGAAGGACTGACCTATTTCAATATAGAAAGACTCAGCAGCAATAGATTGGACATGATTAGGTAACTGATTTTGATCAATAGAAAAAAGCCAAAAAACTAAAATGTCACTCAGCCTCTGAGGCATTTTCAGGACTCAGAGTAACATTGATGGATTGGCAAAAAAGGAGAAAGGCAGAAGGTGCTAAGAATCAAAATGTTTCAGATAATCTATCAATATAAATTTATTTGTTGATATTCTAAATGTGAGATCTTTATCTAAGGAGAATAGATTAACAACCTAGGGGAGGAATGAGTGTCAGTATACTCCGTGTCATTGAAAAGATATGAAGAAGCCACAGCTTAATGGAAAGATGACTTAGAGGCAGTTGGCAGGGTTGGGAATGGTTTCACTGGGGGCAATAAGAAGCACCATTTCAAAGGAAACTGTCATTTCACTGCAATGGTCATGACTATCATAAACAAAAGGAACTTCATGAATATAATTATTGCTTCTATAGACCAACATAGAACAATGAAACAGAGAATTTCTAATGAAATTCTGGTACTTGGTGACTCTGATGTGAAGGTGGGGACAAGAGAGGATGTCAAAAATATGTTGAAAAATGTAGTTCAGTTTTATGAAACAAAAGTGGCCAAAGGCTTATAGACTTCCCAGAAGGCTTATGTTTTTATATTATGAATACTTTCTTAAAGAAGAGAATTAGAAAGCATTAGATAAAGCAAAAACTGAAAAGCATAAAAAATTAAACTGACATTATAATGGCAAACCACTCCAGTATTTTTGCCAGGAAAACCACAAATGGGGTCACAGAATTAGACACAACTGAAATGACCAAATGACCACAACAAATATTGGAGATTTTTAACCTGAGGTCAATGAACATTGATAACTGTATTTCAACTTAATTGATTTTCTTTACAATCTTATGTATTTTATTTTATGAATTTAAAAACATCTTAATTAGGATTCTATAGACTTCACCAGATAGCCAAAGGAGTCTTTGGCACACAAACAAAAAGTTAAGAACCCCTGTGATATATTAATAGCTGAAAATATATGATTTTTGGTAATTAGCAATGTACACATTCAGATCTGATAGGAGATTCACTTCTCTAAACCTCAAAGATCCAAGAAGGCAGAAATTTACACAGGAAGTCATGTGACCCAGGATGAAAGCATTTCATCTAAAAGTACAGGAGAAAATG
The DNA here is from genome assembly GCA_028658325.1 of Potorous gilbertii. NCBI lineage: Eukaryota > Metazoa > Chordata > Mammalia > Diprotodontia > Potoroidae > Potorous > Potorous gilbertii. The sequence continues at coordinate 35,159,774 of CM053774.1, read as the reverse complement.
GAGTTTGGATCTCCAAGTTTTAATTCAAGAACTAGGACTGGAGACATTAGCACATCAAAGAAAATGTCACCCAATATAAAAAGAATTATTGCCAGTTTAAGCATTTAGTGTAAAAGACAACTCTCATTCCCAAATTAGAAGGTTAATGGTGAAAAGACAGATTATACCATTACAGAAATTCCAATCCAACTTATTTGAGCAAGGTTTTGACTATGAAAATGATAAATGAATAAAAATTAATGACAGTTATTCTATTGTCATTTCTTGCAGAAGTTAAACTGATATAAAATAGTCACCATAATGAGGAAGTCAAAAAAGTCCAGAAATAGACTTAACCTGCAAACATTTGCTTTCTTTGTGTTCTGAGTTGCGTATGACTCAGGCCAGTTCCTTGGTATTTTAGGGGAGATGTCATAACAAAATGAGATGCTTGCAGGTCACTTAACAATTAATCAAAGGAGTTGTTCTGTGTGTGTGTTCATCCTTCCTTGCTGAAGAAAACCATGCCATCAGAGAAATAATGACATAACTTGCACTTGACTTTGTTTTGAGCGAGGGAGGGCTGTGCAGGTCACCAGCCTCACTTTTCCCCCAGAGTCATCTGAATCCAGTGACCAGATATTCATCAGGATGACTGGAGATGACCCAGGATGAGGCATTTGGGGTTAAGTGACTTGCCCAAGGTCACATGGCTAGTGAGTATCAAGTATCTGAGGTGAGATTTGAACTCAGGTCTTCCTGACTCTAGCACTGGTGCTCTATCCACTGCACCACCTAGCTGCTCCAAGGGAGTTGTACTTAGCCAAATTAGAAGGAAAAATATTCAATGAGAGTATGAAGAGAGGCCACTGAGCGTTAATTCAGCTAAGTAAAATCTCGTTTCTGAGTTGTCCATAGTGGTCTGCTAGTTAAGTCCAGTAGCAGAGAAAGGTTGAAGTTCTTTGTAGCTGTCTGTATTAACAAAACTAGGAAATGTTGCCTTTTAACTCAAGCCTTTATTATCTTAAGCCAATTTAGTCTCAAGAATGATTTCAATACATTTTAACGAAAAAAATAGACTAACTCGCATGAGGGCTGGGAGTGGGTTTGAGAAATATAGAATATTGCTCCTACTTCACTATGTTCAATGGAAAATGTGGTATCCATTGACAATACTGAAGTATGTTACAGGCTCATTTATAAAACAGTACAGAGCTATATGGCAAAAGATAATCAGTATTTTGATACTAAAAAAAATGAAAATCATTGTGCAAGAGAGTTGGGGGAGGAGGAGCTCCTTGTTATAAGACCTCCCTAAACCAAGATATACAAAGAACTCTTATCAATGATACTGGAAGAGCAGAAAATAGATTCAAGGATTTGTGAACATTTCTTCATCTATTTCCTATTGATGATAGTGAAGCTACCACAGTTGTAAAGGAATTTGTGAACCATAACTCGTAACTGTTTGGACTATGGGAGTCTGAGTAGAATGAGAAATTTAAAGGATAGATATTAAATGTCTAAACATTTAGGAGATTTTCTGGTTAGACCAGGAATGCTTGCTGGGTTCTATATGTAAAAAGTGCTGAAATATCCCCCCAGACCTAGGCTATAAACTAAAACAATAGAAAAAGGTTTCAGAGAGCAATTTGTCAGAAGTCTGTGCAGAGAACAATATGGAAAAAGGAAAAATCAAGTAGAGAATCCTAGCATAAAGGAGAGTACAACTTGAAGAGAGCATCGTCAGAGGACTCTGAAGCAATTGTGGACATCAAGCAGTGGTGTTGAAAGTGGAGGAAAGTTTCAGGGGAGACACAAAAGCACGAGTTGGACTTGTCCTTAGCATGTTTGTACTCGTTGGCCAACCATGTTTTGTGTCCTGTCTTCTTCTGTTCACATGGTGATAAGTGGGAAAGTGTACCCTTTGGGGGGGGGGAGTTGGAGTGACTCTTCCTTGTATTTTGTTTAATGCTATTTAGTTTTTTGATTAGGCTAATATGTCTTCTGGTTGACTCATGAAAGAAACTGGAAGTGAAAGTTCATGAATTGTCAAGATATTATATGTCTTAAACCTGGGATAGATTTCGAGGGACTTATGTGAGAAGAGGGGCTATGTGCTCCATGAGAAAGAAATAGTATAAAAAGGTTATCATTAAGGAAATGTGTGATCACAGAAGAAGGTGCCATGTCACATATCAAAAGTGACAGATAACTGATGGGCTGTCTAGAACTTTGCTAGTATCCAAGTAATGTTGAAAAGATATGGAGGAAGGAATGCAGAGTTTTGAACATATCCCCTCTGAAGGATTTATGGGAAGATATGAACATAAACTGTATAGGATATGAATGGGTTGGGATCTGCACTGGTGGAGGGGTGATTGCCATTGATGAAATCACAGATCTATTGAAATCTCTAAAGTGATTACTCTTGTATAATGGTACTATTTTGCACTTAACTTGGTCACTTTTCAAATTCAGTTCAACAAATATTTCCTTTTTTAGATGGTTTTGAAATTACATGCATTAGGAATCAGTAATTTGTTTGATCTCTTCTTTGTGACAAATGGTCTTACATGACTTGAGGCAAGTTATTTAATCTCTTCAAGTTTCAATTTCTTCGTTTCTAAAATGAAGTAGTAATCCTGATGATGAAATCAGATGTGTATAAGACATTTTCCACCATAAAATGCTACATAAATATGAGATGATAATTAATAATTATGGATATTGAAATTCTTCCACTCTGTGCATTGGTAATTAAAGCTTCCCCTTCACACCTTTTAAATTGGCAAAGAGTAGGCACACAGCAATGGTTGGGGTAGCTATGAGGAAAGTCATACTAATGTAAAGTTGATGGAGCTGTGAATTGATTGAGCAGTTCTGGAATGCATTCTCTAACTATGCCCCCCAATCACTAAAATGTGATTACCATTGCCCAGAAATATCACTACTCTCCTCATGGACCCAAGAGATGAAAGAAAGAGGACAGATATATCGATAGCAGCACTTTTTGCTGTATCAAAGAAATAGAAACCAAGGGATGCTTACCAACTGGGGAATGGTTAACTAAATTATGGTATATGAATATAATAGAATATTATTTCAGTCTAAGAAGTGATGAAAGAGATGGTTTCAGAGAAACTTGGAAAGAATTGCATGAGCTGATGCAGGAGAAAGTGAATAAAATCAAGAGAAGACTTTATACAATAACAATATCGTAGAAAAAAAAAAACACTTTCAAAGGCTTTAGAACTCTGATCAATGCAATGACCAACCACTATTTCAGAGAGCCAAGGCTGAAATATGCTATCCACCTCTTGACAGAGGGGAAATGGAGTCAAGATGCAAAATAGGACAAATATTTTTAGACATTGTCAATATGGGAATTTATTTTACTATGCATATTTATTACAAAAATAGTTTTTCTTTTTTTTAACTTGGGGTAGGGGAAAGGAATGGAGAAGCTAGGGATAGGGTGACTCCCCTCTGCTCCCCAAAAAAAGGAAAGAAAAAGAAAAGATAAAAGATAAAAGTTTACAGATGAAAAAATAAGGAAGGCTTAAAAGAATTGTAGGCAAGGAGAATTGCTTTGGAATTTGCATGTTAAATTTGGTACATATTAATAATATTTATTGATTGTCTTGGGAAAAAATATTGGAGATTCATGTGCACTTCTCTTTTTCTGTTCTACATATATGGAAATGAGCATTTTATTTAGTGTTTGCTAAGTTTGGAATACTGGCAGTAAGGTGATGGAGTGGATAGAGAGCAGGACCTGAATCTGTAAGACCTGCATTCAGATTTGGCCTCAGACACTTACTAACTCCATTAGTTAGCTCCATTAGCTAACTCCATTTAACTTCAGTTTTCTCATCTGTAAAATGAGTTGGAGAAGGAAATGGTACATGTACTACTACAGTGTCTTTGCCAAAAAATTCCCAATGGTCATGAAGTCAGGCACGAGTGAAACCACTGAACAAAAACAAGGAAGTTAGGACTTAAATAAAAATAATTAATACAGTTTTCCAGTTAAAAAAAAATCAGAGCTTGGTCTGATGTTTCTGGGTAAGTTATTTTCTAAGTCCTATTACCACCTGCTAGTATGGTCTTGTCTTAAATTCATTAATCCACATTTCTGTCTCTGTTTTTCTGTCTTTATCACTCTCTTTCCTCCCTCCCTGTTCTCTACTAATGTGAGTCTTTGTTTCTTTAGAAATGACTATATGCCAACTACATGCCCACTTCCTACCAGGACAGGGCAGATGGCACAAGTGACAAGACTAGGGAAAAAAACCTCTGGGGGGTGGGGTGGCAAAGCATAATCCATGTTGTGATTCTGTTGGGTAAGTATAATGTGTCAATGCAAGCCAGAATTCATGAGTATCAAATACAAAGGAAGGAGTCAGTGGATATTTTGTCTATAATCCAAAACTGAGGGTGAGGGGGAGGGCACAACAGGGAAGATACCCTGAAAGGAGCATGGCTAGGTTTTGAAATTGTGCAATTTCTAGGTCCAAGACAGGGGTGGTGTGTTAGCCACATCCTTTTTGTGGATTTAACTATAGGTCTAGGTGCTAATATTTTAAGCAATCATTTTCTGAGTTTATTTTATTTTTGAGACTAGTTCTTGTCTTATTTTGCCTTTGAGTGGAATTGTAGTGGTCATTTGCATGTCTGATTTCAATACTAATCAGCTGGGAAGCTTTCATCTATTTAATTTCTTTTTCCTGAGTTGGGCTGGTTCACCCTTGCTTAAATAACCTGGGGCTTTCCATTTCTTGGGTTCTCATGATGTTGGTATCAGATTTAATGAGGTCACCTCATCAGTTCTAGTGTTACTGCAGTTCAGAACTCCAGATTCCTACAACTTCACTTTCCCCTGTCACTGGGACTATAGGTGTTCCACCACACCTGGCTGAAATTGTTTTTTTAAATTTTCATGAATATCATTTGTTTTCATTTTATCTACATTTCCCAACATACCTCTTTTCCTTCTTCCTCACAGATAACTCTCCCCTATAACAAAGAATAAAAAACACAGAAAACACTAACCAACATGCAGAAAGTCTTATTACAATGTAATGTTCTACACTGCAAAGAAGAGGTAAAGAAGTATCTTCTCATTTCTTTCTAGGGACGAAGTTTGGTTGTTATAATTTCACAGCAATCAGTTTTGATGTCAAAGTGGTAATTTGAAAGCATTACTTTGAGATTACCTGTTTAATACTATGGAAATATTGTACCTTGGATCTTTCTTAAAAAGGTGTGACCTGAGGTTCAAAGGACTTTTCTGTAAGACTCTCCTGACTGATGGTGATTGATTGCTTAATGGTCTATGACTGAATAAGGAGCAGGGTTGATGAGAGCTTTCGAGATGAGATGTTGGTCTTCTGACTTCTAGCTTTGACAGTAAGAGAAAACATGTGGTTTTAGATTCTCTTCCAAGAGAGGTCCTCGAAGGGAGAGAAAGACTCTGGGAAGAAGGTAGCATGTAGAGAAGCTGGCAGCTCAATCATGCCCCTATCCCAGTTTACTACACTAGAGACTTTAGGGAACTTCCCTTCTGAGTGAGAGCTGGGATTCTTTCTGTCTCTCTCTGTTTCTCTCTCAAGCTGAGATATCTCACTCTCATATTATCTGGTATATTCTTCTCTGATTTTTGTTTGTTGTCATCTTGGATAAGGGGTTTATTTGCTACTTGTCGATGTGAAACTGGCATTTGGTGGGAGGGGAAGGTGAAGCCTTACATTTATATATAGCTTGGTTCACTCCCTCCCTACTACAAAATAATATTGTCAGGAGCTCAGCCTGGACCTGAAACTTGTTTCACCTAGATGAACAATAATCTGAGGGGACATGTATATGTATATACATATACACACACACATATGTGTGTGTGTGTGTGTGTGTGTGTGTGTGTGTGTATAATTCTAACCCAACAGTCTTTTTCATAGGACAGTAGAGTAGCCTGTCAATTGCACAAATATCTTGCTTCTCCTCCTGGCAGGAATCAACATCTTCCTTGGAGAAGAGTAGATGGAAAAGACTAAAAAAAAAAATCTATCCTTTCATGTGAACTACATCTACAAACACCCAAATGGATGTACATAAACTATATGGTCAACAATAAACATACACCCTACAAAGACAATAATGAAACTTCCTTTGGAGATGGTCACTAGAATGAAAGGCAAGTTCCCAAGTTCTCTTATACCTATTGTAGCAAACCCTAAAGTTTGTACCAGATTGAATTAATGGTCTAAAAGTCCAATCAGAAATTATAGTAAGTGACATTCCATCTCAGAAATGAAAACTAGCATAGACCAAACAGAAATCAATGACTTTATGGGAGAGGAAGAAATGTTTTAATAGAATCAAAAGATTGAAAAAATAAAAGACAATGTAAGACATCCATATCTATCTATCAACTGACCTGGAAAATGGGTGGAGGAAAGATAAATATTACTTGTACTCCCTAAAAGACATATTTTTTAAAGGCTTTGTCACTTTATGTCAAGAAATCATTCATAAAAACTACTAGATCTGTTAGAACCAAAGGGCAAAAAAAGAATCGATAGAATCCATCCATTTCCTCCTGAAAAGAATTCCAAAAGAAAACTTCCAGGAATTTCATAGTCAAATTGAACTCTCATATCAAAGGAAAACATGCTATAAGCATCCAGAAAGATATAGTTGATATACTAAAAGCACTATGGTCAAGATTATACAAGACTCAGAAATTTCTATTAAAAATGAAAGATTTGGGAATATAATATTTCAAAATATAAAAGAGATAGATTTACAACTAAGAACAACTTGCCATGTGAAGCTGAAAATAATCATACAGAATAATTATCAGCAGTTCTAATGAAAAGACCAGAGCTCAATGGGGACTTAGAAATATAAACACAAGAGTCCCGACAAAAGAGAAAAGTCAATTTACTTGGGCCATTGGAAAGAACTGTATGATAATATATAGCATGCTAATAGGGGAGAAGAAACAAGACCTTCCGAAACTTATCATCTTCAAAGTTATTGAGGGAGTTAAATAATAAAAATAGAAGTTTTGGGGTAAATCATTTGTGTTCTCTGGATTTGAAGAGGAAGAAGAGAAGGAAGGAATATACTAGTGTTGAAAGGAAGAAGGGGGATGTAGAACTTGCTATATCATTTAATTGGGATACATAAAAAGAATAGTATGTAAAAACAAAGGAAGGGATGGGGAAAGGGGCATCAAATAACCCTCACTCTTGTTTGAAAAAAAAACAATTGAACACACACACAAACTGGTGCAGAAATACATCAGATTCAATAGCAAAACACCAAGAATAGGAAGGGATTGTAGAAATTGAGGGAAAATAATACTGGGGAGGAAATTGTCACAGTCAAAACAATCTTCCAAATACTGAAAAGAGGATTCAAAAGAATAGAGGGAGGGTGGGAAAAAGAACTGGAATGTAAAGGAAGATCTGCTGTAGATTGCCTCAGACAATGGGGGAATGGATGAACAAATTATTTCATGGGAATTTAATGGAATATTACTATGTTTGTACTAAATGACTAATGAGACATGTCAGAGAATCTTGGGTGGTGTGAACTGACACAGAGTGAAGTAACCAGAGTGAGCGGGAGAACCATTTATAAAAAGACAGCAGTACTGTAAAGAAATACAACTTTGAAAGACTTAAGAACTCTGACAATAAAGAAACCAAACAGCTAAGCAACCATGTCACTTATGACGAATCATATTAACCACCTGCTGATGAAGAGATGAGGGACCCAAAATGGAGACATGCATTTTTGGACAAAGCTAGTGTGTACGAATTCATTTTGCTTGATGGTTTATTTATTATAAGGTTTTAAATTGGATGAGATTGGGGGAAAGGTTAGAAACAGTAATGCAAAGAAAAGGGGGACATTCAGACATTTAAAAATATGTTTAAGAGAAGAAAAGCAAGTTTAGAAGGAAGAACAAATAAGTAGGAATGTTTTCAAACTAACTCGCAGAATTTATTTTATATTTTTTTTTTCAGAAAGCAAGTGCTATGAAATGGAGATTCATGTTTATAGATAGAATCTTTTCCTTGGTATTCTGCTGTTTCTGGTATTCAAGTTCAAAATTTTAAAAGACATGATTGAATTTTAAAAAGTAGTTTTGTCTAGCTTGAATTCTCTTAGTTAGAATTTAGAGGCAGGATTCCAGGAATACTGTTTTTATCTTGACACTTAAAACTTAGACAAAAGGAATCATCTTTGATATTATAAACTTTAAAATTTTGTGAAATTTTGAATCTTCCCTGGAGTTTTTAATACATATTAAAATATTTTCTCTAAAAATTATTTGGTTTTTCCTTCCCAGTCAGGTCTTTGCAATATCTGGACAGAAATGGAAGCAAGGGAGCCAACAATCCTGATATTTTTCTGTGTTGTGGCAATCTTTCACTTTTGAAGAGGTTACTTGCTATTAAAGGGAAACCACAGGGTCCTAACTGAGAAATAAGCAGGAATAGGAGGTTCGATATATGTTGCATACATATGGTGCTTAATCATAACACTCTTCTTATTACTCAGAGAGATACATTGGTAACAGCCTTCATGTAGCTTACAATCTAGAAGATCCCAAACTTATTTGGCTTACTACCTCCTGTTAAAAAATATTGCTTGGGACCCCTCCCTGGAAATCCACTTTTTTCAACCCTTTAAATGTTTTTTTTTTTTAGAAATTTGAAAGATTTCAAAAAATATATAAAATTTGTTACTTATTTTTTTAAAAAGACACCTTAAATCTGATAATTTATTGTAAATCTGTGGGGTTTTTCCTGCACTGAAATTTTGATGACACAATATTGCATGATGTAACTGTATAGTATTGTTATCACACACACACACACACACACACACATATTTCTGCTGATACATGATAGACTTCCCAACAACAGGCAACATGCTCACCTTCCAACACTTGCTTGTTAAGACCTGTCAGTGGACTTGACCACTGATCCAGGTATAACTTGCATTTTTTGTGTTTATTTGGGAAATAATGTAATCACAACAACTTTAACTCTGTTACACAACAGATAAAACATGTATGAATGTTTGTTTTTCAAAATTTTCTTCTTTCCTTAGGCTTCCAACACCCATTATTTTTATTTAATGCCCCCAATTGCATGTGAGGCTACTACCACCCCAGCCCCATCATTCCAGGACCCCAAGGGGTGATATCACCCACTGTGGTAACCTCTGGAAGGGCAATGAAACATATACACATATAATTATAATACACAATAATATTTTACAATATTTACAATATTTTAGCACAGAGAAGTGCTAAACGAAGTGAAATATATTGGGAAAGTGTGTTTCTAACAAGGGCACTGAACTTCATGGAGGAGGTAGCATTTTAAATGAGCTTTAACAGATAGATTGGGAATTTAACAAGGAGAGAGAGAGAGAGAGAGAGAGAGAGAGAGAGAGAGAGAGAGAGAATTTTAGGTATAGGAACCAACCTGAGCAAAACCTGAGTGAGGAAAGCAGATGTGTTTAGAGAATAGAGAGGTGTCCAGTTTAATTATAATATAGAGGGCATAGAGGGAAAATAATATGAAATTGAGAAGTGGGGTGGTACCAAAGTAGGGAGGTCAGTATTTTATTCATTAGGCAAAAGGGAACCATTGAAAATTAATGAAAAGAAGAGTAGAAATTTGATAACTTGTAGATAAAGAACATTAAACAGAGCTGGGGTGAAATGACAGGCAGTATGACATGGTGGATATAGTACTATTCCTCAGGGTCAGAAAGACCTGGGTTTAAATCCTGACCATAGTCATGCCATATAATTTTCCTGAGATTCAGTTTCCTCATCTGTAAGATGGACACAATAATACCTGTAGTGTATGTAGAGTTGTTGTGAAGTTTGGTTGAGATAATATTTATAAATTTATATTTATATTTATAAAACACTGCCAACATTGGCAAATAAATGTCAACTATTACCAGATAGAATGTAAAGAGGGGGAGATAGATTTAACTAGACAAGAAGCCGGAAATGGCTATAGGGGATATAGACTTAAACTGTAGTGCATTTTTTAATCATAGGAACTTTTTACTCATAGATCAAATCATGCTTTTTGCCTGTTCAAAATTCTAATTGTCTACCGAATAAGTAAAACTACTTTAGAATAATGTTCAAGACCTCATATAATCTGGTACTCCCTAAACTTTCTAGCCAAGTGCAGAGAAATTTATAGATTATATTGCATTTAGAGTCAGGGACTACATGGGCTTGAATCCCACCTGAGTTACTTACTAGCTGTGTGACTCTAGAGGTGTCACTTAGCCTCTCTGAGACACAGTTTATCTATGAATTGGGAATAATAACTCCTGTCTCACATGGCTGTTTTGAGGATCAAATGAGAAGGTGTAAATGTAAAGGGTACAAATTTTGCAAACTTTAAAGCACTTTATAAATGTTAGTTGATGTGTATAGTGGTTAATATATCTTTGAAGTCTCTATTTACTCATCTTGATTTAAACAATACTCACCATCAAAGTAAATGTTTCATGCTTTCTGACTTCTGTAACTTCACTCAAGCTTGTTTCCTTTGCTTGGAATGCTCCAGTCCTTTCTCTAAATACCAAATTTCCAACTATCCTATAAAATTTAACTCAAATGGCACCTCTTCCATGAAACCTTCCCCAATCCTGTCAATTAGTAAAGGACATTCTCTACTTGGATCTCACAGAATACCTTTTAAAAAAGCATTTAAAAAACATTTTAAAATGTTAAAAAAAGTTTAAATGTTTTAAAAACATTTTATAAATTTGTGTAACAATCATAATTCTAAATAATACTTGATATATATGTGTATGTATATATAATATAATAATATTATAACATATATATATAATTTTATATATATATATGAATATGTGTATATATGTATATACTAGTACTTCTAGGCTATAGGCTGTAGGAGAGAAAGAAACGTCTTACCTGTCTTATTGTGATCTCCAGTACTTAGCTAAGTGATCCAAATAAAGTGATTGTTTAACATTTGTCATTGTAGTTGTTAAATTACATTTGGTAGCTTGTGAAATCAGGAACCTACTGGGCATGCCATGTGAATTTTCCCACCTGTTTGTTCTCTTATAACCTTGGCACGTGAGAATGCACATGCATACACTCACACATACACACATAGATTCACAAGACCAAATTTGAAAGGGGCATAAAGGGCTACTAAACATCTGTCCTGCTTACATGACAATTGGGGCTAGAAACACTTTGAAATAAAAATTGGGTTGTGTGGTGATTTGGTTTGGGGATACACAAGTGGCCTTGATTATTTAAATAAAGGCTACCGTCCTCTGGGCTAGATAATATTAAAATCTATAAAAATGTATGTTGTATGACCATATAACATCTGGGTATATAGTATCAACTTGAACGTGGGTATCCTAGAGAAGACTGCCTGGTTTAAAGTACTCTATGAATCTGCATCCACTTGAAACCATAGCTTAAGGGTTTTCATCATTGTATTTGCCTTTATTAGTTAGCTAGAGGATGTAATTAATTCAAAACAAAGGTATTTAATGAAATAATATGGGAAGAAAAGTAGCAATAAAAGATTTCCATCTTATACTTGGGGCATACTCTCATAAACACATACACCATTATTGATAAGAATGGATAAACAAGGAATACATATGGCCAGGACCGCAAGTGGTAGAGCACGTGGGGATGGAGCAATTTTTCCCTCTGAAGCTTTTTAGGGCATCCAAAGTCTTTGAGTGCTAACATTTTGCTATTCCCAATGAACCTGTTCTCCACTAGTTTCACATGGTGCGTAATCTCCCTCTCTACCAGGCAAATCAATCAATCAATCAGCAAGTTTTTGTTAAACACAGTCCTGGCACTGTGCTCAGTCTTGGAAATTCAAAGACAAAACTGTAACCCATGATCTCAAGGAGTTTAGATGCTAATAGATGAGACAACATGTTCATGTACATAAAGAGGTATGTATGAAACAGGGTAGCTAAGTGGCACAGTGGATAGAGCACAGGGCTTTGAATCAGGAAGACTCATCTTCATGAGATCAAATCTACCCTCAGACACTTGCTTAGCTGTGCAACCCTAGGCAAGTCACCTAACCCTGTTTGCCTCAGTCCCTTATTTGTAAAATGAGCTGGAGAAGGAAATATCAAATCACTCCACTATCTCTGCAAAGAAAATCTCCAAACGGGATCATGAAGATTATGACATGACTGAAATGACTCAATAGAAAAAATGTATAAAACACATACAAATCAGGTGGGTATCCTCTCAGTGTCTAATCCTTTGCTACCACAAAAAGAGCTGCTATAAATAATTTTGTACATGTGGGCTCTTTTCTTTCTAATCACTATCCTGCCTTTATTAAATATATGTGAACAACAAAACCTACTCAGGATTTGATTCCACTCTTAGTATTTATTATAAAGTGAGAATATTAATTTATGTTTATTTCTTGTGGAGTCATTACACTATAACTGTGTAGTCAGATCTTGAAGGCCAGTAAAGTGAAAGTAAGGAGAGAAGGAAATATGTTCTCAGGCCTTGTGATAGAAATAGAGTTTAGGTGGGGAGTGGTGAGGATGATTGAGTTTGATGGCATTTATAGCTTCAGTGCTAGAGATTTGGAAAAATGTTTAATAGGGACAGGAGATATGATAATGCTGTGGATATTGGAAAAGGAGCTTCCATATTGCTCAGACTTTGGCTTGCTGAGTCTATAGAAAAAGTCCACGTTTTCATTGCAGAATTCTCCATGTTGGATCAGGAAAAACAAAACAAAATAAAATGAAACATCTTCTTGTATTTTTCCTTATCAAAGAAGTTCTGAAGTCCAGAAAAAGAAAACATTCTTCTGAGTTTCTGAACTCTTTGCTAAAATAGTTACAGGATATAACAGGTATGGTAAGGTGAAATTAAACAAAATTTCAAATTCTATTGAAAACTGTCAGTAGCAATATTTCAGTTGCAGAAAAGGTTTCTAAAGGGAAAAAAAAAAAAGATGATATTTATTGCTTTCCATCCTCTTAAAAAAGATAACACTAACTCACATTCCTATAGTACTTTATGGTTTACAAAACACTTTCCTCAACCTGATGAGGTAGGCTACGGAAGCTTTTTATTCTTCTTTTGTCGATAAGGAAATTGAAGTTCAGAGATGCTGAATTACTTATTTAGGATTGCACAGTTTCTAGGATTCAAACATAGGCTTTTGACTACAAAGACCCCCTATCTTTGAATAACTACTTGCCTTGGTTCTTTAATTTCTTCAGGTTCTGTGATTGAAAGTAGAGTTCCTGTTGACCCAGGAATCCCACTTCTAGGTATATACTCCATAGGAGGTTAAAAAAAAGAAAAAGAAAAGTACCATATACCCCTAAATGACCAATCAGCAATTTTGGTTTTCAAAAAATTTGAAAAATAGTAGATTTCCACTGACTGGGAAATGACTAAACATTTATAAATGTTTACATATTGTAAACAAATGTAAACATAATGTAAAAATGTTTACATGTTGTAAACATATACATGATTGTATTGGAATATTACCATACCACAAGAAATGTTGAATATGAAGAATTCAGAGAAGCATTTAAAGACATAATTGCTGATGCAGAATGAAATAATCAGAACTTGGAAAACAATACACACAATGAGTACAACATTGTAAATGGAAAACAGCAGCAATAACAGAAACAACAAAGACCCAAAAGTTTGTATAATTAAAATGTCCAGTTTCGGCCCTGGAGAAGAATTGATAAAATAGACCTCCCTCTTTTCTTTGCAAAGGCATTATAGGTGTGGATTATTGACTTCACCAAATGACTTAGTTGATTTGTTGGTTAGTTTTGCTGAACACTCTGTGTGTCTTTTGTCTGTCTCTGTGTCTGTTTTTCTCTATCTCTCTGTCCGTGTTTCTCTCTCTCTCTCTTTAACTACTTGTTAGATTGGGAAGCAGCAAAAAATGCATTCAGAAATAAAGGCATGGGCATATATACAGGATGTACTCAGGTACTCCCTAATGTTTAAAAAATAATTGGTATTTTATGTCTTGCTTTTTAATTTGCATTTAAAGTAAAGTTTTAGTTAATAAAAAATTTCATTTGTTTTGTTGTGTTGCTTCTTTAGTTTGGTGAATAACAATAATGGCCTTCATCATTGAATATTCAGTACATTTTTACCTTAAAAAAATCTATCTGGGTCTATCTCCTAATGAAATGCACTGTATATATTTATGACTGAAGATGACATTAAAACAAAATACATCAGTAACATTTTGTTTCCAAAGTAAGTAAAGAGTGGACTCACCTGTGAATCCCCAAAGATTTTTTTTTTATCAGCATTTCTGAAGATCACACCAATTCAGATTGTCAGAACTTTGAAACCAAACACACAAATAACCTGGTGGCTTTTTTCCTCCTCATCATCAAAAATACATGCTAAAGCCAGTTCAAGCCAGCTGGAGAGCCAGTTGCTAAATTTTAGTGTATCTATACTATGGAAATCAGCAAATGCTACAAATCAGGGTTTGCTTATTGCTTTGCTGATTATCTAGACTTATGAAGATGATGGAGAAGATGTTAATAGTGCAGATTTAACTTAAAAATATGTTGTCAAATTTTTTTTGGTAAGCCAGTTGTTAAATACTTACCAGCATACCCCTGGTTGGAAGAAAATTCCTGCCAGTGATTACAAATTTAATATTTGAAAGTTTCAAGGACTTTAGCAGGACACTATACATGCTACTTAAGAGATGATGTGGTAAGGTAGAAAGAACATGGGTTCTAGAATCAGAAGATTTGAGTTCCCACCATACCTTTTATTGTTGGTCAGATGTTTTTCAGTCAGGTCTGACTCTTTCTGATCCTTTTTGGGAATTTCTTGGCAAAGATACTAGAGAAGTTTGTTATTTCCTTCTCCAGCCCATTTTACAGATGAGGAAATGGAGGCCAACTGGGTTAAGTGACTTGACCAGGGTCACACAGCTAGTAAGTGTTTGAGGCAGGATTTGAACTCAGGAACAGGAGTCTTCCTGACTCTAGGCCTAGCACTATATCCCCTTCACCATTTAGTTGCCTTAGGACTTTTTGGACTTTGGACAAATCATTTAACCTTATTATTCTATAAGTTCCTTAACTTTAAAATGCGGGGATTGGGGTAGATGACCTCTAAAGTCTCCTTCAACTTTGATCCATGGTTCTATTTCCCATCTAATCCAAATTAGGTTGCACTTTTCTTAAAATTGAACATTAACTGAAGTTTTGGTTCTTTTTCAATGCTTAACCCAGTGCTTGGCATGTCATCAGCACTTAATAAATGTTTGTTGACTTAACTTACTTTTCATGGACCCTAGTGGTTTTAATTTATGGTAACACTTTATGAATCTTAGTGAGAATATGTTGATTAGTCTAGCATCTCTAGTGATAAGCGCCAAATTTTTCTGGCTGTCATTCAAGATTTAGCCACTTGACAAGTAATTGAATATCCTAATATGTAAGCAAGCAAGTACTGAGTAAGAAATTATGCCCTTTGCATTTTTAGACTTTAACTTACTTTGAACATTCTGGGGGTCGCTCAGAGGTTTTAAGGTTAAATTTTTTTTGCTTCATATTTAATAAGAAGGTTAATTTCTTTGTAGCAAGACATATTAACTTTTTGTGTTTTACTGCCCTTCTTTGTATCTTAGCACTTAGCACAGTGCCTGACACATAGCGGGTATTTGATAAATGTTTATTGAATGCCCATTTTGGAGGGTTTAATGTAAACATAGAATGAGAGTCATCCCTACTAGGGCATAACAAATCAAGGGTGTTAGCCACTAGGTGTTAGTGGCTCAAGTCTAATTCATGACTCAGAGAAGTAGTGGGTGAGTGGTGGAGGGGCAGTTCCAGTGCCTGGTATTAATATTTCCATTCATGAGTAGAATGAATTTCAGTGACTCAGTTTGTTGTCAGTCTTTTGCCAGAGGTAGAGTTGGTGTAGGAAACCTGAGGAAAAGAGCAATGGACTGTCAATTCAAAGGGCTGAGTCTAGTTCTGTCCCTGGCATACACAGATGTAGAACTGGATGGAACTTTAGAGGCCATCTAATCTAACCCACTCAATTTACAGATGAGGAAACCAAGGCCCAGAAGATTAAGTAATTTACTCAAGGTCACAAAGGAGTAAATAACAGAGCTTTTGAACTCAGAGCCTGTGATTACAAGGTCACCCCTCTGTTAACTCTACCACATCACAGTGCCTCCAACTAACTGTATACTGATGGGCAAGTCACTCTGCTCCTTTTGGCCTCAGTTTCCTTTTGCAATCCATCCATAAAATGAGAGATCAGATGAACTCCACAATCCTTTCCTAAATATAATAGCATTTTATGATTAAAAAAAAAAGATCTGGACAAGGCAAGTGGCACTGCTCCTGGACTTTGGGCTGCCTATGATGCTTTAGTGACTCCTTTCCTTCCAGAAGAATGGTTAGTCCTGAACTCCTTGAGGGATGGCACTGACTTTGTCTTTTCTTATATCCTCAGCACTTAGCACAGTTTGTGGCTTATAGTAGTCACTTAATAAGTATCTATTGACCAATTAACTTGCTTTTTTACCTCAGTATTTCAAAGGATCCATCATCTCACAGTTGTGGGTACTCCATTCATCAGTGGAGATCAAAACATGTCCATGACTTCTCCTCTTGGGTGATTTTTGTCTGTGTTCTTCCCTCACTTCCCACAAAGGAACCACCAAACCTGCAACTTTTTGTAGGTACTAGTGGAACACTTTGGCTGTCTATTATTTCTCTCTCCCATGATGTTAGCAATCTATCCCCTTTTTTGTTCACACATTTCAGATCACACATCACAACTATCCCTAAATGTCATGTCTTGATTATCAGTCATCATTAGAAGTATTCTATAGCCCGATTGACTTCACCATTCCTATTTTAGCTGTATAAATGTATGAGTGGAACACCCATGAAAAATAGTCTCAAGTCTTATACTCACTCGTGAGTCCAGGCAATGACCATGTGTAGGACATTGGGATTCTTTATCTCAGGGGTTCCTTCTTGTCTCCCCAAATGTGATTTTTTAAATAAAACAAACAATTAAGCTGAATAGGGCTTTGCCTTGGAAAATTCTCCATAGTATGATGGAAAGCCACGCTGATTTACAACACACACACACACACACACAAACTCTCTCTCTCTCTCTCTCTCTCTCTCTCTCTCTCTCTCTTTCTCTCTCTCTCTTTCCCTCTCTCTCCCTCCCAAACTGAAATGAGACAAAAACAAAAAGATAATTCTGTGATTCTAATTTTTAAAACCTAAATAGCATCAGGGGGTTAGTACACAATATATAAGCTGATTCAGGCAGCTGTCATTTTCTCCCCAGATGTGTCTGTGGTAGCAGTTTTAGGATGAGAATAGTTTTAATGTAAGAAAATAGTTGGCTCAGCACAAGCTGACCTGATGTGCCACAATATTCTCTTAGTTTAGCAGATGCATGTGTGCTAATTTAAGAACACATTGGAGGGCAACCATGCAATTTGGGGCCGGTAGTTCTTGTTCATTCTCACTCAATAGTATAAACTTTCAAGCTAGAAATACTTAACCTCACTTAGGTTTTCACTGTTGGTCAGTAATACTTTGACTCATCTTTTCCAGACTTCTTATTCTATTTCTTACTTCCTTCCCATAATCTTTAAGTTTCCAATTTCATGCATCCCTTCCTTATTCTCAGCAAATAACCAAAAGATCACCCTAGCCCTGGGTCCTATTATTTATTGCCTGTTTCTCACATGCTCCAATTTCAGTTACTCTTCCCCATCAAGAATCACCCCAATGGTAATGGAGGTCCAGGATCAGTAGTTTGCTGCCCATTATGAACAAAGAACTATGAGAAACAAGAGTAAAGATTGTCATTAAAAATTGAGCATTAAAAAAAATGGACTAGAAATGTGGTCAGAGAGAGGGGGTAATCAAAAGGTAGACTTATAGGCTCCACTTGTATCCTTACAGTGTCAATGGAAAGTAAGGAAGACTCCTAAATGATTCGGGAGGACTTTTTTTTAGAACATACCTAAAAGTTGCCTTTGTTGGGCAAACATGGATGAGTTGTCATCTGTATCGGAGAGGATATTCACATTGAAGAGGTCATAGATCCATTTTAGAATTTGAGCTATTATCCAACATCTCATGTTCTCCTGACTTCAGGCCTTTGGCCATGAGATTTCCTTTGCTCTCTGGATGGATTTTCCCTACTTTGAATACCCATAGTGATTTTTTGGTACTCTTAGGCACTTACCAGAGTTTCACATTCTATTAAAGTTATTCATATACGTATCTTTAGAGCTGTGAGACAGGTGAGGAGATTGAAACTTTGTTCCAAGGAACCATATGGGAACGTAAGTCTCTGTTGGCTATTGTACATAGCAGTCCCCTTCCTGGACACACAGTACTATCTTTAGGGTGTTCCTGTATGCTACTGCCTTGTCTCAAAACCTGCCCTTGTTTTTACTCTGCATGAGTCAAAAGATAGATTCTTTTGGAGATGTCCCCCTCTCCCTGTATAACTGAACCCATGGTAAGAATCTTCTCTGTGTTGCCTCCTTCTTCCCTTCCTCCATATAGATTTTTTGGCCTATGTCAGAGTTTCTTGTTACAACTATATTTATCATTATTTTCCATACTGTTTACTCCCTCCTCAGATAGTGCCTTGGGTTTCCACTTGGCATTTCTCATATTCTGCCTCTTTGTTTCCATGTCTACTAGATTATAATCCTGAAGGACAGGAGCTAAATTTTGTTCTAGGTTTATATTCTTTGGTTTGGCAGTACCTTTTGGATCTTCCTCTCTGTTTCTTAGCAAATTCCCATATATCTTTGAACTTTTCAACAAATGTCTTTCTCACTTTAACTGAAATCATGGTCTGTCCAAAGGACACTGTATTACTTATGTAACATCCCTTTTCCCAAGGAGTTGAAACAGTGTGATGGATATCCTCAGTGTATTCTGATCCAAGGATCATAGGAACTCTGGCTGTCTGCAAGGGAAGGTCTTGTCTTCTCCTGAAGAAGAAGGCACATCTGAAATCTGAGAAAAGGAAAGAAGTGAGGAAGTATTACTGGGTTGAGGATGAGAGGCCCTCTGTAGGATAAGTCATAAAAAAGAGATGAAGGGAGAGCAGTCCCACTGGGAAGCCACCAGATGCTGCTGCTGTCCCTGTTGAAACTTCTGTTCCGACTGGGAGCAAGGCATTGAGGAAAGTCAGCTCTGTGGAAAATCAAACAGCAAGGCAAAGAGTGGCTGCTGCTGTCCCTATTTATTTACCCGAGAATGAAACTGGTGATGATCTTGCTTCCCTCTCCCTTACCTCACTTATAGCTTTTGACCTGAACTTGTAACCCCAATCGTTATTTGGTAAAGAGTCTATTTGCTTTATGTATTTGCCATATGTTGTTTTTTTTTTTATTTACAAGAACTCAGTTTCTCTAGGAAATTCCTCCAGGTGGGGTGTGTGTGTGTGTGTGTGTGTGTGTGTGTGTGTGTGTGTGTGTGTGTGTGTGTGTGTGATTAAATGTAAATTAGAGGGTGGCTATGGTTGGCTAGAGACACAGAAGGAGAGAGAAAGAAATATACTCTTTGGGAATACCTACTGGGTAGGGGTGAGGGGAGGGTTGAATTGAACAAAAAAGCTTTTTGAAATACTTATTTTTCTAGCTCCTGCCTTCCCCAAAAACAAGAGTTGGACACCTAGTGACATTAGCTACGAAGTAGAGGCCGGATTGATGGGGTACAGACTCCCTTGAATCTTCCCACTTGTCTGGCCTTTCATTCAAATCTGTTGCCCTGGGCCTAACCAGGCTTTCTATTGTCCTTTATCTCTGGATTGCCCCACCTGCTTCCCACCCAAGCCCTCCATTGTCTGATATCTCCTGATTGCCTGCAGCTGTTTCCAACCCTTGACCAGTCTCCCCAGTCCCATTGAGGTCCCTCTTGACCTTCTCAAGATCTTCCCTAAATCCCTCCTCCCATCACCCTAGACTGCCAGACTACCCCCAGATCCCTCCTAGAGTCCTTTCTGTATTTAAGTTCCAGTTTGCCTCCATGAAGTGCTCAGGTTCTATTCAGCTCAGACTCTGTCTGAGATTGAGTCTGGCCTGCTTGCTAATACAAGCATTACAAATGCTTAGGTTCCTTAAGAGGTGAACCTTCAATCAACCTTGTTATCCTTTGGCTGGAAGAAGTCTTGAGTGGAATTCATTTGGCAGGATCCAGCATGTAAGTATTTTGGGTTCCCCAGCACCCAGAACCTCAACAGGAGAAGCTGAGAAGTAGAAGCTAGTTCTTCAACTTAGCCAGATACTTCTGGAGCCCAAACACTGCTAGGCTTAGCAACCATTTAGATCAGAAGCAACTTCTCTTACTTCCTCTGATCCATAGGACCATAAGGAAGGTTAGGTTACACCTTGCTCTCTACTCTTTCTTCCAGACTATTCCTCCACCAGCATGTCTCAGGGACCTTTCCTCTTCCAGTTTTATACACTTCATTTTCTCCTCTTCCTTGTTCTTTTCTACCAAACTTTGGAAAACACCTCCAGGATTTTAATGACTTCAATACTTATACCATGGTCTTCCTCCCTAAACCTCTTCCCTTCTAACATCCTTAGGGATTTCAATGTTCATGTTAATAACCCTTCTGTCCATAAAATTCGCCAGTTTCCTTCATGTCAACAATCTCCCTTTCCATGACACCTAAGTTACATAATAGTGTGATCCTACCTTAGACTTTATTATCAATATTGCTTCCAATATCCAGAACTTTAAAACTCCAGTCTCCAGTCTCAACCTTCTATCACTCACATTGTCTCCTTTTTGTCTTTTTTGTGATCTCTGGTTTCTTGACCTAAGCTCCTTCTACTAGTCAATCAAGTATTCAACAAACACTTACTTTGTGCCTACACTATACCAGATACTATGGAAAGAATAATTAATGGTCGTTGTTGACTTTTTGATCTCACTCCCCATAGAGACTTTTCTTCTCTCCTCTCCCGGTTTTGGACTTCTTATCTCCCTCAATTACTTATCCCCACTTCAAGCTCTTTTAGTTCTCTCGATGGACATGTCTTCTGAGTCTGTGTTATGTCCCATACCAAAGCAGAGCACAGGTTGCCCGTAGGTAGAGAAACATGCAATAAGGACTGAGAGAAATGAATATTAAATAACCAACTGTTGGGGAGATCCAGGTTTTTTCCATTCCTAGATCTTCTTTCTCTTCTATGCCAAGACAGCACCTGAAGGCCATTGTTGATAGATGAGATTGCCTAAATCCCTAGTACATGCCTTTCAATCCTGGGTGGGAGTTTTTACCCACCCAACTAGAAAATCTAGCAAAGAATTTAATCTAAGGTGAATTCCAGCCCACTTAACTAGGGCCGAATGGAGGTAGATCCTTGTTTGAGATTGCCTGAGGCTAGGGGTGATCTATTCCCTAGCCTCTCATTAGGATCAGTCCACCTTTCATAATATTCATTCTTTTCAACCAATCAGAGTTGATTGCCATCCTCTGGAATACCCACTCTTCCAAGGGCATAGTGGGTTTCATGAAGAGTCTTTGGCATTTGAGAGTGCTACTGACTTATTTATTATCGCTGGCAGGATTAATAAAATTATTAATTACCCAGAAACTATATCTTTTGAACTTTTTTTGCATCACAAAACTTAGCCCTCATTTCTCATATTTTGGGATTCAGAATTTGGAAGGAATTGCTGTTTCTCAGTCTCTGCTTATAGCATTATATTGGTGAGAAGATGAAATACCACTTTGATCTCTAGGTTTTTATCTTGAGAGTCATGGTGATTATGGGGTTGGGGAAGAAGAAGGCTAACCCTCATCATAGATCTCCCTTTCTCTTCTAAGCACTGAAGAGTTAACCATTACCATGAGTACCCAACTATGGGTGTGAAAATTCCTCTTCTTGGGGAGTTTTAGAACAGGTTTCCCACCCCTGTTGTGAAACTTCCCAGTCTTCTCCTAAACTCCAATTCATATTGTACTTCTATCTTTGAAAAACAGGGTTTTCAGCTTCTCACTGAATACTTCTGATTGAGATAATTTAAGCAGGCAGTTTTTTTGCAATGTGTACTGCTCAGCTAGTGCCTTGGTTTGATGTACTTCCTGTTCATTTTCTATACCCACCCACTTACCTTTTTCTCCTAATCAAGGTTTAAGATCCAGTATCAAGACAAAAACTTTCTGTATTCAATGGATCAAGTCAAAAAGTAGCCTTCTGTGTCCTTGTCCTAATCTTTAAAAAGTCTAATTACCAATCTCCTACTTTGCTCACCTATACCCCTCCTCTGCCCATCTAGACCTGATGTACAATTTGTCCGATCTTATTGTTAATAATTACACAGGACTTTTTATTCCTGATTTTCTCTTCTGGCCAGAAACCTCTCTTACCCCCATGACCTTGTTATAGCTTCCCAATCCTGGCTGGTTGCCTTATACTTACAGTCTGCTTCTGTCTACAACCTAGAATACTGTAATGTTTCAGTTTACATTTCAATCCCTGCTGGGTACATGGTAGCATAAAAAATTAATAAAATATGCTCCAAGACCCTGACCTCTATCCAGATGATCTGTGATTTTCTTGATTATTTCCTCTAACAATGCAAATCATTCCCTCTCCATAAATTTTGTTGTTTAGTCGTTTTGCATCTGCGTTCAATTCTCCATGACCATGCATTTGGGTGTTTTCTTGCCAAGGTTTGCCATTTCCTTCTTTAGCTCATTTTACAGGTGAGAAAACTGAAGCAAACAGGAATATGCAACTTGCCCAGAGTCACACAGCTAGTAAGTATCTGAGGTTTGAACTTGAACTTAAGTCTTTTTGACTCCTGGACTTGAGGTCTGTCCACTGCACCAAGTAGCTATCCTAGTTGCATCTTAATAGATAGTTTTCATGTTTTCAGGATCTGCCATAGCTACATCCACAACCAAATTTCTCACCTGTTAGTCAACCTGACAATAAACCTCTTTGCACTTGGGTAGTGTTTTGTTTAGGACAATAGAAACATATGGGTTGTAGCCTGGCTCATACCTGAAACCTTTCCAGTTAGGTAAAACCATAGCTTGTTATCCAGTTCTGAGAATCTTCAATCTTACTTCTTGTCATTTCCATAGCATAAGGAGGTATCAGGACAGGACTTTAGGCAGCATGGCAGGGTGGGAAAATTCTGCAGAGATGAATGAATTAGAGATTTATTCATTGCCTCTAAGAAGATTATGTCAGAATTTAAAGCCAAAAGGGATTTTAGAGGTCTAGATTTTTGCTATTATCTAGAGCCTGGTATGAGAATGTGCACTTTACCCACTTTCAGGAAGAAGGGTAGATTATCTCCAAAGAAAACAAATAATGGTATCAATGCCTTCCTAAAACTTGAGGACCCTGACTTTAGGATTTCCCTAATTAAGATTTATTTGATATGACCTCCAGTAGCTTGTTCTCACCTACTTACTTAAAAAAAACCAAAACCTAAGGATTTCTAAGTGAATGACTCATTACACTCTTGCATCCTGTCAATCTTGCTAATTTGCCAATTTCCATTTTATCAGCTAGATTTACTTTAATGCCCTGGGCTAAGGTATTGCAGTATCTCTTAATTAACCAACTTCAGACAGCCAATTGGTTTGTTGTACTCTCCTGCTACCTCATTGGTATACAGAGTGTATTGACTCCAACTTAGAAAATGCCTCCAAGATGTTACAAACATCTCTGAAGAGAATCCTTCATAAATACCAATGACCTAAGGGTTCATTTCCTGTGGGAATCCAGCTCTGGAAGGAGTAGGGATGGGAGCGGAGAAGAGGGTAAACAAACTGCAAAGTGAAATTTCTTTCCTCCCAGATTGAAAGTTTTCTGTCAAGAATAGCTCTCTGGAGACTCTGTAGAAGCCTCTCCTTGCATCTAAACTAGCCTCCTGAACATGAAAATGGTAGGAAACCCATCCCTTTCTCTCTTCTTTTGTCTCCCTTGATTCTAACAGTGGTTCTTATACCTCTCTCTGTCTCTGTGTCTATGTCTCTCTGTTTCTTTCTCTCTGTTGAGGACACTTTGCAAGGGTATCTAGGTGGTACAGTGAATAGGGTGCTGGAGAGTTCAAATCTGGCTTCAGACTCTTAATTAAAAAAATGAAAGAAATAGAAATACATTTTGAAAAAAGATGATGGACCCCTGCAATCTCTGCACAGAGAATTAAGGTTGAAGAAGGTGTCTTCCATTCATCCTGGACCAAATTCCCCAAGCATCTTATTGTTGAAAGATTAGGGTTGTAGATTCATACATACATTTACTCCCTAGGGCTCTCAATGAACTCAGCACAGTTTTGGAAACAGGAAGCAGGGGAAGAGATGAGGTGACTGCCAGTTCTGTTACAGAAAACACAGGACATAATCTCCCAATCAAAAGAGAGATTCACAGATATTAAAGTCCATTAATACATTAATTGAGGATTCTGAATTGTGTCCTCTGAAGGCTTGGAAAAAAGCATTGGGAAAACATGTTTTGGCAAGAATATGTGCAATTAAGTTGAAAAGAAATGCTGGTTTGCTTTTGTAGCCTATACCTCCATGAAGGCTATTTTGGATGTTGTTGCCATATTTCAGTACCTTGTCAGTTTAAGTGCCATCCATCCTTCCAAATCTGTGCAGTGCTGGCAGATCAGCATGACAGGAAACTCTACCAGCTTTAGACAATTTTTTTTTTGCATTGCCTTTGGTTTCCTAATCTTTCAAACTGACAATGTGTCTTGGCCAAGATGGAGTTTTTCTCAGATTAAGGGCCATTCTTGTCATTTGTTTCCCTGTTCATTTCATATTTCTCTTGGAGGCCACTATTTTTAGTAGTTGCTCTGGTTGGTGACTTACTCCTTTCCTGCAAGGAACCTTTGCTTATAAATAACTATGGGAAGGGAGCCTGATATGATACATGTTGATCTCTAGAAGATAGTCCCATTTTAAAATATTTATTTCTATCTGAGCTAAATCTAAATAGTGAAATTTATTTTCATGAATGTTTTTTTCATTGTTTCCCCACAATTATTTTATTCCTGATATATAGAAGAATGATGTAGAGGAGGAGAGGAAAGAATGAGGAGAAAGAAAGGAGGAAAAACTTTATTGTCTCTTGTCCAGACAATATTCAATTGAATGGACAAACCTTAATCCTAGAGTCTGCAAATGAATGAAGACTGGACCTAGAACTGAATGGGAAAAAGAAAGCAGGATGGATTTTGTTTGGGAAGTTCTTCTCTCTGCAACAAGCAAAAATCATTTTTAAGCATCAATTTATTTCTAGTCATGTCAAAAATTATGACTCAGAATATCATAATCCTTGAAGAGTCAGAATTGCTGATCACTCAAAGCATAACAGAGAAATGAATGGGGGAATCTATGTTGTCTGCAATATGTCACCAAGGATGACATGCTTACAAGGAGATCAATAAAAGATACCAAAGAGATGATATAAATTGGAAAAGGAGATCGACAGATATGCAGCCGTGTAACAGGTGAACAGATCCTGTGTGGGCTTCATTGGTGCCTGAAAAAAGTGATGAGAACAAAAGGAAAATCTCTATCCAAAAAGGCCAAGGTCTCCCACTGCATGTCCAGTTGTTCTGACCTATGTCTGGTCACTGGACCCAGATGGCTCCAGAGGAGAAAGTGAGGCTGGTGACTTGGCACAGCCCTCCCTCACTTAAATCCAATTCACTTGCAAGTCTTGACACCACCTCCCTGATACCATGGTCCTCTTCGAAAGTGGACAAAGATGAATCCCAAGATATGAATGGGCTGTGTTCTCCATTAATGGAAGGATTGGCCTCTTGAAGGAGGTCATAGATCCACTGAAATATTCAAATACTATTCCAAAGTCATAAGTGAGTCACTTAATGTCTCTAAGCATCAGTTTCCTTTTCTGTAAAGTAACAAGGACAAAAATAGTGATAGCTACAATTTACATAGTGCTTACTATGTGTCAGGCACTGTGCTAAGTTCTTTCCAACGATTGGCTCCTCACAACAACTCTAAAAGATAGGTGCTACTGTATCTCCATTTTCAAGATGAGGAAACAGGTAAACAAAGGTCGAGACTTGTCCAAGGTCACACAGCTATTAGGTTCTGAGATCAATGAAATTTGAATTTAGATCTTTCTAACTCCAGGTCCAGTAATCTATCAATTGTATCACCTAATTCACAAAGCTTTTGTGAAGCTTAACTGAAATAAAAGATATAAAATGATTTGTAAGCGTTAAAGTGCTCAATAAATACCTGCCTCTGACACGTAGGAACTGTGTCAGAGGTTCAGTGAGTCACTTAACCTCACAGTGTCTCAGGCAAATTTCTAAGACTGCAGATCACAGATGAATTACTGATATCAATTGGTAGAGAGAATTTGGATTCTGTTGTAGTTCCCTACAACAGATGAAGTCAGAGGTCTGTATGTTAAGCAAAGACATCAAAAACAGACAATCAACTAAATAAATATCATCTCTCATTGTTAAAGAGTACAGAACTGGCCAAGAGGAAAACTGGGTTCCAGTATTAACTAATTCTGCCACTAACTACCTTATGACTGTGGGCAAATCACCTTTCCTTTGTAATGTACTTATTTCAGTGCCTGACACATAGTAGGTGCATAATAAATGCTTATTCCCTCTCCCCCTTGGATATGCCGCACCATATGATTTCTATATTCCTGTTCCCAAGCTGCCCAACATAATTGGAGAGAGTTACAAATTACCAATCATTAGAGTTGGCTAGGTAGGACAGTGGATAGAATGTTAGACCTAGGGTCAACTTCAGCTTCAGATGTTTGCTAGCTCTGTCATCCTGGGCAAGTCACTTAACCTCTGTTTGCTTCAGTTTCTTCATCTGTAAAATAGGGATAGTTATAGTACCTACTTCCCAGGGTTGTTAAAAGGATCAAATGAGATAAATTTATAAATCACTTAGCCTGGAAAATAGTAAGTGCTTAGTAAATTCTTGTTCCTTTTCCTTTCCCTTCTCCTTTCCAGACTTGAGGTTTATCTAAAATGAAAGTATTGGACCCACCTGATCTCTACCCAGCTTTAAGTTTCTATGAGACTCTCTTCAGGTGTTTGACTTGGTGCCCTAGGGGTGCTGTGGTTTCTCTGAAGAGAATGCATAAATCTAAGGAAAATGGTTGACCTCAGATTTAACTTTTATGGGGTAAAATGCTAATTTCAGGTGAGAGGTCCTAGAATCATTTCCTTGATGAAGCAAGCAGCCTGGGGGCCTTCCATCCTGAGTTCTGGTACAGTATTCACCACAATTTTCTATTTAAGCCCTCAATCCTCAGAATTGTAACTACAGCACCAAAAAACCAAACAAACTAAGGTTTTACTCCAGGGCAGATCATTTAGAGGGTGCTGAAAACAACCTTCGGGAGAACTATCATCTCCTCCATTGGCTAATCTCACATTCCCATACTATTCTTTTCCAACCACCTAGCCTTACCATGTCCCCCTGCCCCCAGCTCTTTCTTAGGGCACTGCCTTCATCTTAATCCCTTCTTCTATTTGGCTTCCTTCCTCTACCCTGTACCACCCACATGCTACTAGTAACAGCTCTATCAATGCATTCATATTCATGCCACGCTTTCAGCAACTGATGAAAACCATGAGTTGTGCCAAAGGGAATTTTGTCCCCCACCAAGACCACATCCCTAATTTTCTCCACATTACCCAGATGAACATTTTGTGGTATAGTATGAGTCATTAATTACTTCATACCTATCGGGTGATCTTCTCAACTAGATATAAGCTCTTCTTACACTTTGTAACTTCTACAACTCTTACTATGTGGCTGGGTGCAAAATAGGTGATGAAAAAATAGTAGGACTTACTATAGTTGAAAGAGGTATTGGATTGAGAATCAGAAGACATGTTCTAGGCCTGGTTCTGCTATGAGCTAGCTATATGGCCTTGGATAAATCTGTTAACCTCTATGAATCTGAACCTTCTTATTTGTTAAATTAGGAGGCTGAACTGCATAGTCTCCCAGGTCATTTCTAGCTCTAAAATGTCACATTTATATGACTGAAATAGTGAGTAATAACACTCATCTTGCTAACTGGGGTGCTAACTGTGGGTAATGATGGAGTTCAAGATGTTCTCTATAAATATAGCATTTTCTATAAGAGCTAAACAGCAAAGCCTACATCAATCCCATTAAAGTCAGTGTGGGAACTTCTAGGTCAGAGAGTCACAGAAACATATAATTGCACAGGACCTCTGGGGTCATTGAGTGTTTTGTCTCTCAAAATTTTTCAGACTACACACCACTCTGTTGGGGACAAAAGGTCCTGAAGTCTGCCTAGCCCATCTGTTTATATACTTTCAACCACAGAAAAGACTCAATGGAATTAATAAAAAGAATCCTTCAATTTTAGATGAAATAGCAATGAGGTAACATCTAGTTTTTGTTAGATAGAATAAATCAATGATTAATTTATGCCTAAAACAAAGCGTGGTAATGATGAAACATTATATAAATTGAGCTATTAGTTCACAAATCATGTAGATGATATAAGGGAATTGCTAGTAGTCCAGAGAACACACTTTGGGAATCTTTGGTCTGGCTCATGTCCCACCTTTCAATCAGTTTAACAATTTCGCATTTTCTCACAGATAGCTTCTTAAGCTGTAGGCCCAGAGAGGAAGGCAAATATAGTATATTCAATCATTCATTCATTTAACATGTTTTTTAAGCACCTACCCTGTTACTGTTACATAAGTTACTGTGATAAGCACTGGGACTGTTAAGGTAGATAAAATATAGGTCTTGTTCTCATTCTCTCAATCTATCAATCTAAACCATTTATTGAGAGTCACCTATGTGGCGGGCTTTGTGCTAAGCACTGGGGATACAAAAAGAGACAAATAAAGGTCTCTACCCTCAAGAAGTTTACAGTGTAAGGGGGAGACAACATGCAAACAAATATATACAAAGCAAGCCATACAAGATAAATAAAAAATAATTAACAGAAAAAAGGCGATAGAATTAAAAGAGTTAAGAAAAGCTTCTTGTAAAAAATAGAATTTCAATCGGGATTTAAAGGAAGTCTAGGAAGTCAGTAGGCAGAAATGAGAAGTGATAGCATTCCAGGAGTGGGGGACAATTAGAAAATAATGCCTGGAATGGAGAGATGGAATATTTTGTTTGTGGAACATCAAGGAGGCCAGTGTGCCTGGATCCAAGAGTAAGTGGTGAATAGTAAGGCATAAGAAGACTAGAAAGGTAGGAGGCAACTTGGTTATGAAGAGCTTTGAATGCCACACAGAGAATATTGCATTTGATCCTGGGGACCATGGAGAGCCACCAGAATTTGTTGAGTAGAGAGAGAAATGACATGATCAGAACTGAGCTTTAGGAAAATCACTTTGGTGGCTGAATGGATGGATAATGGATTTGGGTGGGGAGACACTTAAGGCAAGTAGGCACACCAATGGGATTTTGCACTAGTTCATTGCACCAAGGTGGTGCCAGTGTCAGAGGGGAGAAGTGGGCAAATATGAGAGCTGTGAAAGAGGTGAAATCAATAGACCTTAGCAACAAATTGGATATGGGGGAGGCTATGGGAATGGTGAGAGATAATGAGGAGTCAAGGACAACTCCTAGGTTGTGAACCTGAAGTACTAGGGGGATGGCATTACATTAGACAGTAATAAGGAAGGTAGGAATAGAGCAGAGTTTAAAAGGAAAAGATAATGAGTTCTTTTTTGGATATATCAAATTTAAGATGTCTACTGGGCATCCAATTTGAGATGTTGAAAAACAGATGGGAATGCGAGATTGGAGACCACCAAAGAGGTTGGGTCAGAATAGTTAGATTTGAGAATTATCAGCATAACCCATGGGAATTGATGAGCTTATCAAGTGAAATAGTATAGATAGAGAAGAGAAGAGATCCTAGGAGAGAGCCTGGATGAGAACCCAGCAAAGGAGACCAAAAAGGAGCAGTCAGATAGGAGGAGGACCAGGAGAGAATGGGGTCTCAAAAAACCTAGGGAGAAGAGAGTGTCAAGGAAGAAAGGATGATCAGCAATGTCAAATGCTGCAGAGAAGTCAAGGAGAATGAGAGTTTGGAAAAGGCCATTAGATTTGATAATAAAGAGCTCATTGTAACTTTGGAGAGAGTAGTTGAGGTGGAACGACAAGGTTGGAAGCCATATTATGAGGGGTTAAGAAGAAAGTGGAAGTAGAAAAAAGTAAAGATATCTACAAAACATTACCTTTTCCAGGAATTTGGCCACAAGGAACAGAAGAGATAGAGGGTAATAGCAGGGACAGAGAATCAAGTGAGGATTTTTTCAAGATGAGGGAGATAGGGACATGTTGTTAGGCAGTAGGGAATGAGCCAGTAGAGAGGGAAAGATTAAACATAAGTGAGAGTGGGGATGACAGAGGGGTTCAACTGTTGCAGAAGATGGGATGGAAAGGGATTACTTGATCAGGTAAAGGGGTTTGCCTTGGTAAGGAGTAAGACCCTTTCATCATGTGAGACAGAGGAGAAGGATGCAATAGTGGCAGTAGGCATTTGAGTGATAGAAGATGAGGAAGAGGGGAGAAGATGGAGCTCATGACAAATGGTCTTAATCTTTTCCATAAAATATTAGGTACCCTCAGGTGAGAGGGTGGGAGGAGAAAAGCCATGGGAAATTTGAGGAGGGTTGGAAATGTTTGGAAGAGCAGCATCAAAGAGTGAGATAGTACATTGATAAGGGAGGTATAGTAAGATTGCCTAGCAGCAGTGAGGGCCCAGTTTAGGTTGTCTAATATATATTTGTAATGCCAGAACAGTTTTATGATTCTCACCACCTTTGTTCAGAACCACATATATAGAAGCAAGATAACAAATGATAGGAGTGTTCCAAGGCTGAGACTTGGCAGGGAATAATCAGCAGGGAGGGCTATAGGGATTCAAGAGAGGAGAACAATGTAGGGTTAAATTAGTTTGCCAAAGACTTAGAGTGGGGAGAAGAGGAGAGATGATCTGGGAGGGAACTGAAGTGTCAAAGAATTGAAGGTCCCAGTGGGAATGATGAGGAGGGATTTTTTAAGGTAAGGCAGAGAGAAAGGTGAAAAGTCAATAGGTTATTTCCAGATAAGGTGATTTGGAAAACTTCAGCATGGAGGTGGTACATTTGGAGGTGATAGAAAGATCAAGGGTATCACCATCTTTGTATATGGTTGAGATGGAGTAGAGGAGTAGCTCATGGGAGGTGAGCAGGTTAAGGAACTGAGTCTTTGAGTGTTTGAGGAAGAATAAATATGTATGTTGAAGTCTCCTAGTGTGAAGGCAAGAGTCGGAGAAGAGAGAAAAATTGAGTCATGTATTAAAAATTCATTGATTCTTGCAATGCAAAGTATTGGAAAGGGAGGACATAAAAAATTATGATACAAGAAGGAACAGAGATAAGAGTAAAGAAGAGATCTAGGCAAATGCTTTCAGAACAGAGATTATTGGCACATGCTCAGAACACCTGTGATGATTGGTTTCTCTCTACCTAGAGGATGGATTAGGCAGCTTCTTCTCTGTGGAGAGATGCTTCCAGATACTCTCTTGGGCATATGTTTCATCTTTTTGAGGCACGTTTTGTGTAGGTCTACCTGTGCTACTTGAATTTTATTGTGATTGAGATTATTTTGTGTGTGGAGGTAATTCTTTTAGGCTTACAGATCTTTAAGGATGTTGACTCTTCTTGGTAATGTTACAAAATAAGCTATATTTACTCATTACTTTAATTTACACATTACTGTGCATACAAACAAACAGATATTTTAAAGAAATTGTTCATCCTGAAGTTTTATCTAATGTTTTCTTATCTTGTCCTTGATGGAGATAGATGAAGGCATCATCTTTTACATTTTTGTGGTATGGAGATGATGTTGAGCTCTCAGCTCAGAGAAAGGCAGGCTCTAATAAACTAACAAGGTACAAGACATGGGCATTGACAGACTAAGTTTAATTTTTCAAGACAAATATAAACAAGGATAGGCTCCTCATCCAGAATTTCATCTTTAGGAAAGGGAATTCTTTGACTATGGCAACCAATGCAAAAAAAGAAAAGTTAAAAATGACTCAAGTCCTGTGCGGACTATTTTTTATTTACTCAAATGCAGTCATTGTAGAGAAAAATGAGGCAGAGAAGATGCTCAGAATCACAGTTTTTAGACTGCTGATATTCTACGTATTAATCCTTTGTCTAAGGTCCATCAAGTTGATATATTATGGAAAAAATGTGAATCACATCAGCTAATCAATCAGTCATTAAGTGCCTATGTGCCATGTACTCTTGTAAGTACTGGAGGTAAAAAGAAATGCAAAAACAGTTCCTGTTTGCAAGATTACATTCTAATTGAGACAGAGAAAAATAAATAAGTACATACAAGGCATGCATAGAATGTTTTGCTGTTTATGGGAGTTTCTGGGCTAGAGAGTAGAAAAAAATATATATTTAAAGAAAGACTCTAGCTGCTGGATGAACTGGGCAAGGCCTTCCGAAGACAGTTTTTGACTCAAGTCTTGAAGAAAGAGAGACTGCCAAGGGGTGGAGATGAGTAGGGAAAGCATTAAAACACAGACATGGGAGATTAGAATGCTATGTTGAAAGAAATGAAAGTATACCAGTTTAATTGAATTTTAGAGTATATGGAGTAGACTTTAAATATATATATTTATATATATATGTACATACATATTTTTATCTATTTCATGAAATATTTCTCAATTAAGCATTTGTTAACATTGATTTTTAAAATTTTTGATTCCCAAATTCTCTTTCTCCCCCTCCCTCCCCACTTTTTGAGAAGGTGAACAATATGATATTGATTATACCTATAGTCAGGCAAAACTATTTCCATATTTATGTTGCAAAAGAAAAACACATACACACATACAACAAGAAAAATGTAAAAAGTGAAAAATGTTATACTGCAACCTGCACTGAGAGTTTCTCATTTATCCTTCTGTAGGTGGATAGCATTTTGCAACACAGGTCCATTAGAATTGTTCTGTCTTGATCAGATTAGCTAAAGTGTTCACAGTTGATCATCCTCATAATATTGCCCTTCCTATGTACAATGTTCCAGTTCTTCTCATTTCATTTTTTACCAGTTCATGTAAGTCTTTCCATATTTTTCTGAGAATTATTATATAAAAATAAAAATTTTAAAACTTCAGAAAATCTCCACCATTATATCTAAAGAAGGAGGAGGTACCAAAAGGAAGAAAAAATATTTTATTGATTTTATTCAATGATAACATTACCAAAAAAGGTAAGTGATATGAATACTTACCAGCCCACATACCTGCTTTTTGATTTTTATAAAAAATATTGTAAGTGACACGTACATATATTAAAAGTATTTTTGATGAAAATATGAGAAGGGATCATCCAGAGTCAGGCCATTTCTATTAATTTTCTATATTCAGCCACATCTGTATAGTCACAAAATTAATTGAACAAAACAGAAAATATAGGATTCTACTTTGTTATTGCTTGTAAATTATAAAAGGTCAGTTAATATAGTAGAACAAAATCAAGTCTCAAATCTCCCTTACAGGAGAGTAACTCTTGCATGAGTTAAAATCATGTAAGATTTTTGATAAATTCAGCCATGATTATGGTGGCATGCTGGGGTCTTCTATAAACCATAAAGTTGTAGGTTCTCCAAAGATATTTACCACAGTTTGGAGGATGCACAGAATCAAAGCAGAAGGTTTCCCTGGATGATGCCATCTTCCACTTTCTCTTTTTGTTAGATGCCATTGTGTTGGTTAAGTCTATTATTTTGTACTTTCAAGTTTCTCATGCTGTTCCTTGATGTTAAATTCATCTGTTTAGCATTAATACTTTCTTAGTGAGCATATATTATTGTGAATCTTGGAATATCAGAGCATCTGAAAAATCAAACTACAGATTTCCAAAGATCAATGCAGACATAGACTATAGCATATTTCCAAGGACAAATGAGAATATATCCAGTTATGGTTATTAAATCTCCATTAGTCTATGCTAACCTCAGTTCTTCTCTGACCAAATATCCCAGTTTATTAACTTTTTTCATATCTTTATTTCATAATCTTTTTATTTAAAAAATTGTTTTCCTTTGCATTCTCCCCAAGATTTTTATGTTTAAATACTCTCACAGATCTATGATCTCTTGATTGCTACATAAAAATTCTTTCATACATTTTTATTTCCTGTGTCCCTTGCCTATTTTCTTCTATGGTTCCTATACAGAGGATGACCCAACATTCTAGTAACCTTCCTATACATCTTTTTTTTTTCATTTTGTACATACTAGTAATACATTCAAGCTATATATTTCTTATCCCTCTTCATCACACATGATTATTCCTATCTCCTTTTCCAATTATATACTTGTTCATCATACCCCTTATATTCTTTTTTGAAAGTAGATCATCATTGGAAGTATGCTCAGCCCACTTGTACCCATGATGTTGGTATCTGTTGACCTTTGGGTTACCCATAGCTTCAATGCCTCAGATATGATGTTGCTTCAAAATATTTCCACCAAGGGTCAGTTTGGGATTCTTAAAAGCATTGTGTAGTTGTTCAAATGCAAATGGATCTACTTGGATCCTTTTATTCCAACTCACTGTCCATCTATACTGCCAGTATACATATATGTACTGATATACTAACTCAATGGACCTGACCGTTCAGCTGCCTGCCATTCTGTAGACCACGGACCAGCAAACTACTGCCTGAGGACCAAATATGGCCTACTCTCTGCTGCTAAGAATATTTTTTACACTTTTAAGTACTATAAAATTTTATTTCAAAATATTGATCCTTGTTCTAGACAAAAAGGCATTTTAAATTCATTTAGTTTTTCATATATACATTATTAAAGATAATTTCTTCTGTTGAGTAATCATGTAATCATGAACCTCATTTACAAGGCCCTGTAGTGTTCTGGGGCTTGATACAAACAACACAATATAGTCTGTAAACAAGAGTACCTGGAGGATCTTATCCCCTATAAGGGATGCCTTTCTACATGGATCCTGTATGAGATGCTTTCCTTGACAGTTATTAACACCTTTGGCAAGGAAACATCTCTGTTTTAAGTCTTGTTTAATGTTAATAATTTGCATGTCTTTGAACAGAACTATCTTTGTGGTTGAGTTGATCAAGGAATCTTGTATGATCTTAACATATGTATGAAAGACTGCTTGTTAGAGTAAAGCTTTAAGGCCATATTTTGTGCCAATGAGTATAGTGCCTTTTTTTTGTAGACAACAAAAACAGTGGGATTTTGTATTCACTGCACCTTTCAGTCAATTATTTAACAAGATTTTAATTTTTTTTTAAATTGTGGAATCAAAAAAATAACAGAATCCAAAGGTTCATAAAATATTCTAAAGGCATGTCCATGCAACATATGGTAGGAGAGTTTCATTGCACTTTTCAATGTTACACTAAATTTCTCCTTCCTTCAATGATACATTATTGATTTCTTAACAACCACTCTATACTTCTGAACACCTCTGACCTATTATTTATGACCCATGATCTATTATTTATGACCAGTTTATAGTTCATTAACTTGGGTGACTTAAAAGACTTTTTTTAGATAAGGAAATTGAGCCATGTAATATCACATTCACTTGCTAATACTTTGTTAATTACACAAAGGATACATTCAGGAACATGTGCTAACTTTCTGGTTCAGTCACCCCTTGATCCTAAAGTCCTCCAATTCTAAGATGTGCAGGAGCACAGCTGTCATTAGAGAATTAACCAATAATGAAATTCGTGGAAACAGCTCAGAGCAACTGCGCTGACTAGAATCTGGGATATAAGTTTTTACTCAATAAGCAGCAAGGCTCAGCACACATATCAATCATTGCACAGCTCAGGGGATTTCTCCAAAGATCTCCATCACCATATTGTAGGTAAACACCAGGATTTTACCTATCATAGGTGGGAAGTCAAGGCTCCTAATTACTTTTGTGACCTTGAGTTAATCATTTAACCTTTCTCAGCTTCATTTTCTTCATATGTAAAATGAGAGTGTTTGATCAGATCATCTTCAGTGCATAGGGTGCTGAACCAGAAAAGCTTGAGTTTGAATTTTATTTGAGACACTTATTGTCTGTGTGCTTTATGGCAAATTGCCTAAAGCCTCTGTGCCTCATTTTCCTTATCTGTAAAATAAGAATAATACCTCACAAAAGTTGTCAGGATCAAATGAGATTGTATATATAAAGCACTTTACGAACCTTAATATACTATATAAATGCTAGCTACTATTAAGACTATGATTACATTTTTATTAAATTACTAAATACTATGATAATTATTTTATGATCTTGCAATCCTATGAATTTTATAAATATGGAGTACATTATGTGAGGCAGAGAATACAAATGCTTTCCCCCCCTTTATCACAGGGTCAACATTGGATATGGAAAGACCGATGGTTTCATGGTTATTTGAAATAAAGACAAAGGTTTATGAGAAGATTTTGAAGAGGTGGTGTAGTGGAAACTCTATTTAGGCTGCTCCGTCCTGAGATTCACTGATTTTGGTAAAAGGGTCATAAAATGTATTTTGTATAAGAATACTTATGTAACTAAAAAACTTATTAAATTAGGCCCATGATACAAAATTCCATTTACTTTGGAAGGTTTAATCTCTAATATTATATATTTGGGTTTACTACATTTGCTTCATCATCATTCTATTTCCTTTGGAGATGGTATTTGCTTAAGGAGGTAGTAGGGATGTGGAACCCCATGCTGGAAGTAACTGTTGGAGAAAGTGAGGAAATGGGCAGATTGAACTATGCCTAGAACTCAGAGATAAATGATGAGTGGCAGTAACTGATCTGGGATTCAAAGTCCTGGAGATGGCATATAAGAAAGAGCTTTGCAAATTAGTAATTGAGGGAAGATTTAATTGTTTTTTTGACCTATAGTCTGGAAGAAAGTTAGAACTTCAAAGGGCAGTATAGTGTAATGAAAAGAGTGTTGGACTGTGATCAGGAGTCCCTAGGTTCTGTTGAACCTTAGTGACCTTGGACTTTATTCATTTCAACATTCAGCGAGTATTTAAATGCCTACTATATGCAGAACATTGCTAGACATTAGGGGAAAATACAAAATTTAGATAATATATAGACCCACATTCCCCTCCTCCCTCCCTCTTCCTATTCCCTCCCAACCCCTATCATTGCCTTGTCATGGCAGAAGGGCTTGCATAGTTCAATGAAACTATTAGCTATGCCATGCAGGGTTACCCAAGACAGAGTTTTGACAAAAGTTGATCCAATGGAGAAAACCCCATAAAAGAGAAGACATTAGAAGATGAGTGCCTCATTTCGGAAGGTGTCTGGTATGCTACTGGGGAATAGTGGAGGACAATTACAAGTAGCCCCAGTACTAATGAAGCAGTTGGGCCAAAGCTGAAAGGAAGCTCAACTGCAGATGTGGCTGGTGATGAAAGGACAATCCAATGCTATAAAGATCAATCTGCAAGGGAATCTGGAATATAAGATCCAATGTACTAATGTAAACTGAGTGTGGTCAAATAGGAGATGAAAAGATTAAACATGGATGTCTTGGGTGTCAAGTGAATGTAAATGGATGGGAACAGTTGAATTTAATTCAGATGATCACTACATATACGACTATGGG
Source organism: Potorous gilbertii (assembly GCA_028658325.1). NCBI lineage: Eukaryota > Metazoa > Chordata > Mammalia > Diprotodontia > Potoroidae > Potorous > Potorous gilbertii. Next base: position 35,121,999 of record CM053774.1, on the reverse strand, counting down.
CAAGAATATCTTAGGAGAAATAGACTACCTGTCATAGGCAATAAAACAGTGATAAACGCAGTACTGAGGTATAATCTAAAAATGGCAATTATATCTGTTCCAAAACAAGGCAAGTTTTTGAAATCACAGTAATACAAGTCTATGCTTCAACCACTGATGCTAAAGTTCAAAGTTGATCAGTTCTAGGAAGACCTACAACATCTAGAAATAACATCAAAAACAGGTGTCAGATTCATCATAGAGAATTGAAATGCTAAGGGAGGAAATCAAAAAGATAATTTGAACAACAGGCAAATTTGGGCTTTGTGTACAAAATTTGGAAAACACAACAGTGGCCACTGAATTAGAAAAAAACAGTTTATGTTTCAATTCTACAGGACAATACCAAAGAATGTTCAAAGTACCCAACAATTGTGCTCATTGAACATATCAGCAAGGTTATACTTAAGATTCTGGAAGCCAGGCTTCAGTAATGGGTGCTCCAAGAACTATCGGAAGACCTGACTGGTTTTTGAAGAAGCTGGGGAACTAGATACTAAATCTCCAAAATTCCCTGGATTATGGAGAAAGCAAGGGAGTTCCAGAAAAAAATCAAAACATCTACTTTTGCTTCATTGACGACACTAAAACTTCTGATGGTGTGGATCACAACAAAATGTGACAGGTCCTTTAAGAGATGGCTATACCAGACCATCTTACTTGTCTCTTCCAAAACCAAGCCAAGAAGCAACATTTAGAACCAAACATGGAACAGCTGATTGGTTTAATATTGGAAAAGGAATACAAGACTGTATATTGTCACTTTTTTATTTAACTTACATTTGGAGTATATTGTAAAAAATGCCAGACTGGATAAATAAAAGCATGAATTAAGCTTGCTGGGAGAAATATGAGCACTCTTGAATATAGAGATGATACTACTATGATGGTAGATAGCGAAGATGAATGAAGAAGTCTCTTGATGAGGGTGAAAAAGGAGGGTTGACTTGAAGCTTTACATGCCAGAAACTAAGATTTTGGCAACTGGTCCTATCACTTCCTGGCACATGGAGAAGAAATAGAACCAGGCTCAAAAATCACTGCAGACAAGGATGGCAGCCATGAAATTAAAATACTTGCTCCTTGGAAAGAAAGTTATGGCAAATAACAATATACAATTGTATACAACATAAAGCATACTAAAAAATAGCAGAGATACTACCTCACTGACAAAAGTTTGAATGGTCAAACCTATGGTTTTTACAGTTGCAATGTATGTCTATGAGAGTTGGACTATAAGGAAAGCAACATGCTGCATGATTGATGCTTTCAAATTGTGATCTTGGGGAAGATGTTCAGATGTCACAGAGTCACAGCAAAGAAATCAAATCAGTCAATACTTAAATAAATTAATTCAGGCTACTCATTGGAAGGTCAGACTCTGAAGCTGAAGTTTAAATATTTGGCCACATAAAGAGAAGATAAGACTTATCAGAAAAGACCTAATGTCAGGAAAAATTGAAGGCAAAAGGAAAAGGGAACAGCACAGGATGAGATGGATAAATAGAAATTATAGAATAATGGATATAAATTTGGAAAGACTTTGAGAGATGGTAGAGAATCAGAGGACCTGGCATTTATGTAGTCACAAAGAGCTGGACATGACTGAATAACTGAACAATAGACCCACACTTAAGGAGTTTATAGTATAAAAGAAATTGTATTTAATTACAATATATAATGTTACATATTTAGCATATCAGTGAGATAAAAAAACCAAGGGTTTTGTAGGACTCAAGGAGAAGTCAGGGAAGACTTTGCAGAAAAGATAAGTAGGAAATCATCAGATCTCTTTCTCTCCCTATACATATATATATATAAACACACATATAATATGCAAATGTGGATTATATATGTGTACAAAATACATATACATATATATGTCTATATATTTGTGTGTGTATGTATGTATGTATGTATATCCCATTGAACCAATGCATTGCTGTTAGAGCCAATTTTAATTCCCAATTCAATGTCTCTAAACCTAAAGGGACAATTAAATGCCTGTGAAACCTGTAGACCATGGACAGAAGTAGCAATCATGAATCAGAGGATACCTTTAATATGATTTGGTTACAACCTGATTTCACACCCCACTTCGTTGCCAGTGGCAAATAGCTTCAAAGTTTGAATTTTTAACTGTGTGACTGGTCTCTAGCAAGAGCATTGATTCGGTAGTTATTCTGTTGTTATATAGGTATCAAGTGTGTGGAATAAATTCTTATTTTCTAAACCTGAATGTTTTAGAGGACATTATAGGTTGAATTTTCAAAACAATAGAAATCATGGACATATTGATGTTCCCTTATGGAAAGAGAGTTTAGAGCTAAATCTGTGATCCTACATTTCCAGGATAAGTCAAACAATCAAACTTTGCCTTGGCAAGTGTTTTGTTATTTGGTAACTGTTTTCTATTCCTTTGCAAAAATCAGTTTATATCTTTGAACATACACATTATTTCATTCAAAAGGATCATGTTTCAGGAATATATTCCATATTCAGAGACTATACCTAGGGAAAGCTCAATATATTAAAAATAGTATTTATATAACATTTTACATTTGCTTTCTCATTTGAGATTCACACCCCAAGGAGGGCAAGTTATGTAATTATCTCCTCTTCACAGATGAGGAAATTGAGCCAAACAGAGTTGTGTAACTTGCTCAGGGTCAAACATCTGGCAAGGTATGATTTAAACTCATTTCTTCATGACTCCAAGTCTAGTACTCTATTTACTATACAATGGTAGCTGTCTTAGATTTCTATCTATGGATTAAATGTCTCATCATTTACAAAAAGAAATAACAGAATTCCAACCAGTAGATGACTCATGGAGCCAAAATGTCTAGAAGGAGGAGTTTGTTGTCTGAAGTGAAAACAAGGTCATAACTTAATCCAAGAGGTGGCTAGAAAAAAAATGAAATCTATCATTCATTCTGCAAGAGTACAGCTCCAGGCAAGAAAATGGGTAGATAACTAGCAAAGAGGAGTTAATATAAGACATTTAATTGTCTTGGTGGTAGTTGTAAGGTTGATATATCTATTTGATCATGACTGGCTCCACCCTACAATTTCTGTAAAATTGCTTTCAATTGTCGAGATACTGATGTCATCCTTGTTATCCTCTATTGCAATGGCCAAGTTCATCAGACATTGGAAACCATCAGTAATCCTTAGGTACACTTTCCCAATTTTTCCTCAGCTTTCCCTACTTTCCCTTGATAAGTCTTATTTCTGTCCCTCCATCCTATCCGCTGAATACAAGTTAGATCACTGAAGTTGTGAAAGGATGGCACAGTGGAATCATTAACTTTTCAAGTCTTCTTAAACACAATTTTGAAGACCGCTCTCTCTGAGTTACTTGGAAGATATAGAAGATGCCTCAAAATAAGGAACAGCTGTCTGCCTGGGATGGTAGAGATAGGAAGTTAACTGTGATTTCCAGGACCTGAGCAGGAAGTAACTGCAGGGCTAATGTTTGTTTTGAAGTTGGGAATGAAAGATCCAGCTTGGATGGGAGAAGAGGAAAAGCCTTATGGAGCTTTACTAATTATAATATCCCTCCTTCTGTCTAAATCCATTCTCCTTGCTTCCCTTCTCTGAGAGGGCATTTGGCATTACTATGCATATACCTGGAGGAAATTCACTAACGCCAACAAGAATACGAACCTTTTTTTATTTCTCGGTATCCAATGCAGTAGTTGACATATTTATAGTTTTCTGGTGTTGGTTGTTTCCCCAACTACAAACCTCTGTCTCTATGTCCCCATTTTACTCACATCTGGCACCAGTTATAAACCATGCTGCCTGTACCCTACTTGTCATCCCTATCCCCTCTACATTCAAATTTTGGTCACTTCTCTTGGAACAATGGAGGCCCTGATGGGTAAGCTTTTGCTTAATCATGTCCAAGCTCATTTTTCCATCTCACTTGTCATCCATTAGCTCCAAGGCTTAGCCCCTGTGTGTTACCCCTCCTGGCTCTTGTTCAAATTCATCATCATGTGTGATCTTTTCCCATTAGCATGCAAGGTCTTTGAGGGGAGGGACTTGTCTGTATTTGTATATCCAGTGCTTAGCATGATTCTGGGCACATAGGGAGTGCTTAACAAATAGTATGTCTGTCAATCTAGCTCCATTTTTCCTCCTGGAGAAGGTAGCTGGCATCTGTGGTGGGCTTTGGCCAGGCCCTACTGAAATTCCCACTGAACCCCTCTTGTTGTAAATAGATGAATACTCAGAGAGCGGTGGGTACAGTAAAAATTTAACTAAATAGGAGCAGGGAAAAATAAGGTAGAAATGTAAACAAGATAAAATGTAAAAATAGGTATGCCTGACTTAATGTGTTTAATTTCTTGCCCAAGGAGTCCCCAGGCAGAAGCAGCATCCAGCACTTGAAAATAAAAGCAATCTCAGGGAGAAGGATCATTGCTTCTCTGATCAAGCAATATTCTCTCTTTGTATTGGCTGTTATGAGATTGGGATGGGAATAAACCTTACTATGGGGAATAGAGAAGTGTAGAAGAGAAGACATGTGTATCCTAAACAGCTGAGCAAATAAATAAATATGTATACACATATGTATAAGATACATATATATGTTTATATACATAAATGTATGTATATACACACATCTATACATCTGTATGTGTCTTTTTCTCTCTTTATATATACATTTTATATACGTATATATGTATTGTGTTGTGTATTACACAAATGTGTGTATATATGGTGTGTATGTGTATATATACATACACACAGACACACATACAAATATACGCCCTTGTTTTTGCTAGATCATCATCATTTGTTCCATCCAGGTACTTGGGTTCAGGACAACTTCCTGAGCTATCTAGCATAGCATCTAAATATAAACCTAGGGGAAATTGAAAAATATCAGCGAGGACATGAGCATCTTTCTTTAGCCTAGGCTTGACTGTTCTATCCAACTATAAGCCTGCATCTCTGTGCTACCATTTCTATCCCTCTCATCCCCTGCCCTTCTCTTTAAGGCGTTGTTTTTGCTTAACTCGCTGCTATTATTTCTCTGCCAACTTTATTCTTTCAGAGTTGGGTCAGCAGGAGTAAAAGGGTGGCTTTCTTGTGGCTTCTTTGCCTAGGGCAGAGACTTAAACTTAAAAGTCATCTGCATCAGAGGCTTTCACCTTATCCTTGTAAACAAGGTTCTCCAAATTGCCTTGCTCATTTTGAGGAGGCTGGTTGATTGAACTTCTGTTTAGGTTTTTGACTCCAGGTACCATCTGTTATAAAGGAATCTCAGGAGGTTAAACAAGGGTATAGCAGAATCTGCTCATATTAGTTCTCTGTGAACATTTGCACCTTGAAAAGTGGAGAATGCTGAAAATTAGGGCTTAATTTATTGTTTTATTAATTGTATGGACTTAAAGTGATGGAAAAAATGTTAATAATGCAGATTAAGCTTAAAAGTACGTTATTTGTAATTGCTTTCTTAGAAAGCTGAGTGAATTTGCCAGAAAATCATTGGATTTAACCTCTCCTAACCCTACCAAACCTCCCTCACCATCAGCAAGGGGTGAGGAAGTGCCTATTGAACCAGGATTATGCAGCTTGAGTCATTGCAGTCTGAACATTACCCCTTTGGAGTCTATGTCCATCCACCCTACTATAGTGAACTCCTCCTTCTTCCCAGGCCTATCAGACAGTGAAACAGCTACTTATCACAAAACTCCTTCCATGGATCTTATTTCAGATATGACTACTTGGGGCAAGTTCAAGTCTTGTACATATTACCTGCTTAAGCATTATTCAGTGCAGAAGTGGCATTCAAATACCTGAATTAGTTCCTCAAGTGTATTAGCCACCTTTTACCAAGTCCTCCGGAAGGATAAGGGAAGTTGCAGTTTTAAACATTTTTATCTGGAGTTCTCAAACATGTCCTGGGGGAATGATGGGATAAAGTCTCAGACATCCTTATCAGAGAAGCTTTTTAGGCTATGTGAAATTTGTAATTACAACTTCAGCTCTAGCTAGAAAACCACCCTTCCCCTCCTTCCCCAGCAGTTTCCCTCATCCTACATTCAAACATAAGACAAATTTTCTGCAACTGTTGTGCAGACAGAATACTCTCCTGTAATTGATTCTTTGCAGACCAGTGACCTTGGGAGAAGAAAACTCAAGGCCTTTCCCTAGTACCTCTGAAGAATGTAGCCACAGTCATACTGAGCCCCCAATCAAACTACCTAAAAATAATTCAGGTCAGGTCAAGTCAATTAATATTTACTATGTTTCAGTCACCATATTAAACTTTGGGATACAAAAAAACAAATATATTCCAATAAGAGAAAACTATGCAAACAGTTAAATTATGAACTATATACAGAATATTGGAAGGACTGTCTACTTACTTCTTGGTAATAACCCATGAATAACTCACCAGGTATTTGCTTTTCTATTGCCTTCTGAGTGATAACATTTTTAATTTTTCAAAGATAAGTATTCAAAGACAAGTATTCAAGACAAGTAGAATACTGGTATTAAAAAAAAAATGAGTTTCCATTTTGGTGAGAAATTGCATTGTGACACTTATCTCCCTAAATTAATTTGGGGATATGCATTGTTCAGATTTCCCGCTGAAAGAAAAACAATGTTATCTGAACCAAATACGTCAGGTAACCTTGGTAGCCACCCCAAAAATATAAGCCTCTGGATGGCTGCTAGTGGTAGAACTCCCACTTTTTCTTGCCTACCCCAAGGCTCCATTTTTTTACCTCTACCAAAGGCTATCAATATTTTCAGGAACTACTCCATTCTTTTGATCTTGACCAGTGGGCATGCTCTATATTCCCACCTGAGACATCTGCCCCAGCCAGCTGGCCCCCAGCTGCATAAATGCAGTAATTTCTTCCCTGTTCATCAGCTCTCTGTCTTCTGCTCATTCCATTATTTTTCTTTTCTCCACATGTATCACTAAGCAGGACAAACATATACATCAATCCAGCTAGATTATCAGGAGAAGAGCTCCTGGTAGTGAAATGACCTTGAGTCTTCTCACTAAAAATCTTTTAAAAAGATTAAAATTTAAGAATCCCTTGAAGGACCAAGCTGTGTTAATTGAAACTTTTTTAAATTAAAAATTGTTTTAAATTCACAAGGAAAAGGAAATAAAGAATGAAATTTTTATTTCAAAGAAAAATCATGCTATCTGCTTGTAATTTTTTGTATTTAAAGTATATTTGTATGGATAGGAGAAATTATTTAAAAATTATGAAAATTGCATCAATTAACACATCTCAGTCCTTCTAGGGTTAAAATCTCTAGTAAGATTTTTTCCTTTCAGTCTCAAATGACTTGTTACTGCTAAAGCTAATTCATGTGTTCCAGCAATGGCCTTCCCCTCTACCTAACAGAACAGACTCTAATCTCTCATGTTCTTAGCAGTTGCACCAACATTGAATACTATACTCCCTCAAAACACTGATAGTTCTTTATCAGTGGTGCCACTCAATGCAATCCAGTTTTTCCTGATTCGCCAGTCATGAGACATATTTACTCTTCATTGGATGGGTTGGGCTGCATTCTAAAGACAAACTTGTAGTATCTCCCAAAGGCTAACATTTACACTATCTCCAGGAAATGGTCAAGGATATGATCTCTACTTCTTGTGAAGCAGCCAGCATGGAAGGGGTTGTTAGCATTTCACATATTCAGTGTTTATGCTGAACCACAATTTTGGTGGCCAGAGACTATAGCTGCTACAATTGGGGTTTTCTGCTCCCCTAGGCTCTGTACATCATTAGATTATGAGCTCTTTCAGAGAACGGAATGTCTTTTGCCTTTCTTGGATTTCTAGCACTTAGCACAGTGTCTGGTATGTAGTAGGTGATTAGTGACTTTAAAAAAAATATTAACTATATCCCTCACCAACCTTCATAATAGTAGCTGCCTTTAGAGCTTGCTGGTATAACTGTTAGCTTGCTAGAGTGATAAGTTGTTGCCTCATACCAAATTTTTACTAAGGTCCTTCTTGTAAGTACTCCATATTCTTGCCTAAAAGTTTGCATGCAAACACACTATCCTCTCCACACTTTGGTTTGTCATTACCAAGTAATAGTTGATCTCTGCCTTTTATTGCCCTACTTCTCCTATGTTAGCCCCTTGCCTACACTTTGGTATCCCAAAATATCCTTAAAGAAATGACACTGGAATCAACTGCTCTTCTCATCAGCCAATCCTACCGTGTTGAGAATTAAAGAGCAAATGATACCCTCTATGCAGTCTCCCAGCTCTGTAACACCCCAATCTCTTGACATCCCAGAACACTGACATCAGTCTATCCATGACTTTGACACCATCTATGCTACATGTGAGGTCATGTTCCCAAAATGTGTTCCAATACAAGATAATTTCAGGTGGGAGGCATTCTTGCCCTCTCATAATTATGACTGAGTTACCTATCATTGGCCAAATTGCGTTCAGTATACCAGTAGGCAGGGAAGGGCATAAAACGTTTTATAGGATCATAAGATTTAGAGGTGGGAGGGACCTTAGGAGTCATCTAGTCTAAATCCCTGGTTTTATATATCAGGAAAAGTGAGACCCATAGAGATTAATTCCACTAAATTCAAAGTTAATGCAGAAGTTGATTAAAGAAGTTCTCCAATAAAAGTGAAGAACGGATAAGGGATGAGACTTTGGAATCTGATGAGTTTGCAGGACTTTGGAGATTTCCCAGAGTAAACTTCATGGGGGGGTCAATGAGGCATTACTATGTTTGATCATCCCAAGGTTGAAGGTAGGTCATGTGAGCACAGAGCTTTGGGGCGTAGGGTAATGGGTTACATTAAAATAAATGTCTATCATATAAAGTATTGTATGTCAACTAAATGGAAATTTCTGCTGTTGAGGACAACTTACTGGGTAATGGTTTTATACCTGAGATTTAACTGTATCCTTTCATTATTCATGGGAGAATGGAATAAAATGATTATATCTTCATTTGAAATTTAATTTACATTCATTTGGACTAGGATCTCTGGAGGGGAGCATGTTAATGGACCAGCTTGTTCTGTCCATACCTGTTAGCAGTTCTGTGTTTTTTCTGCTGAGCTACTCTTGAATGAGGCAGGTAATTGGAAAGGAGATGATGAGAAAAAGCTTCCCTCACATTAATTAGACATCTGTTCTTGGTCAATGATCATTAAGCAGGGAGCTAAATCTCAATTATGATCTTGGTTAATTGTTATTGGATCTGATAAGGAGTCACTGATAACTAAGGAGGAACAAGACTGAAGCTGGACAACCTATCCTTTGTAGCTAGAATACAATCCATAACTGGTATTTTCAGAACTGTGAAATCGAAGAACCATGTGACTGCAAGGCAATCCTTTTATTCATCGCTGATCAACTTTCTATTTTAAGCTGGATAGTTATTGTCCCAAACTTTCTTCTCTCTCATTAAACCCCTAATTCTACTCCAAATTCCTCTGTCTCAGCAGCTGATATGACTTCATACTTTACAGAAAATCTCTGTCTACTATTTTTCTTGAGCCAACTTCCCTCAAGGAATCTTATGCCACAGGACTCTTTATCTGTCCTAGGGGACTTAAAGATACATACATACAAATATATACACGTACATATAAACATACATACATACATATATACACACACATATAGATATAGATCTATCTAGATAAATATATAGGTGTTTCCTTAATTTCAATGAGTTATTTACTCCTTTACTCTAGGTACACAGAGATTGTCATATTTTTTTTTAACTCATAACCTACAAATGCTCCACTTTCATGTTTATGGACTCTGAAATTCCCTTACATGATCACGATGTATTGACATTCCATGTCTCCCTCTTTCTTGCAGCCTTAAACCCTATTTTTCATCCTTATCATGATCTCTAATCCCTCAACCCCTTAATTCTTTCCCAGGCCATCACCTTGTACTGGTTACTTTTTTTCTGTTTCCCATCTTGACTCCTTAGTGAACTAATTCAACTCTATACTGTTCTCCTGCTTCTCTCCCTGTTATCTGGTTCTTTCCTTGCTCTGCTAAGCCCCAGCCCTGGATTACTTCCACTATTTGTAGCCTTCACTCCTACTCATATGATTCTGGGGAATGATTTGGGTGATGAGCAGAATGATCTGCTAAATGATACTGGGGGAAAAAAATCACAAAACTATGTTGACTAGATTTACTACAAATTTATGTTACATAACCTCAACTGGGCCCTCACTGTTGCAAGGTAATGAGCCCGATTGGCTCACTTTCCCATTCATTACAGAGGGTCTTCCAAATCTTTCTAATGCTCCTCCAATCTGCCATGGCTTTTCCAACCCCTCACTTTCTCAGCTGAGAACTTTGCTTCATTTTACTGAAAAACAAAATGAGGCCATTCACCAAGGCAAATCACTACTTATATAAGAGATGCCACTCTATCTCATCTTCTCCCTCCTATGCTTTTGCTTATTTTCAGTTTTTTTTTTCATTTACCGGCTACTTCTCTATTGCCTTCAAACTTAGCCTTATCTCCTCCAGCCTCAAAAATCCAGTACTGGACTCACTATCTTTCCCTCTTCCAGTTTTTTCTATTATTATTCAGGGCACTACAATCCTTTCAGTCACTCAGGCTCCCAACCTAGATGTCACTTTTGATTTCTCATTCTCTCTTATACCCCATATACAATCAGCTTCCAAGATCTGTGGATTTTACTTTCAAAACATTTTTTATATGTTATACTCTTTTCTGCTCTCATACTGCCACCACTCTGGTGTAGACCCTTAATGCCTCACATCTGGACTATTACAATAGTCTACTGGTCAGTCTTCCTGCCTCATCTCTTCCCACTCCACTCCACTTAGCTGTCAAATTAATCTTAAAGCACAGTTTTGACCATATCTTGCCTCCTTAATGCCCCAAGAATAAACTCCAGTGGCTCCCTAGTGCCTCTCGGATCAAGTACTAAATCCCCTACTTTGTGTTCAAGGGCCTTTATTACCTTACCTCTTCTTACCCTTCAGTTTTGTCACACATTATTCCACCACCATCATCTACCTCCCACCCTTTGCCAACATATTCTCATATCCAGTGACTCTAATCTCTTTACTGTTCCTTACATGAATACTCCATCTCCAAATTTCAGACATTTTCTCTTGACTGTTCCCCATGACTGCAACACTTTTCCTCCCCGTCTCTACCTCCTGATTTCCATAGCTCCCTTCAAATTCCAGCTAAAATTCCATCTTCTACAAGAAACCTTTTCTGATCCTCCTTAATTCTGGTATTTCCCTCTATTGATTATCTCTAATTTATCCTGTATATATCTTGTTTGTACATGTGAGTTTGCATATTATATCCCCCATTGTACTGTGAACTCTTTGAGACTAGGGACTGTTTTGTCTTTCTTTGTAAACCCAGTACTTAGCAAAGTGCCTAGCACACAGTAGGTGTATAAAAAATGATTACTGACTCTTGACTATTCATAAATCTTTGAAATCTATACTCCTAAAAGTCTACGATGAGAGGCTCTTAACAGTGAAATTTGCAAAGTGCAAAGATTATGATTCTGACGAAGGAGGAAAAGGTAAGCTGTCTAGAGACAAATGTGGCTGCATACTAATTCAGACTCTAAAAAGACATGGACAGAAGATGGAAGCAAGGTCTGTAACTCCAGATGAATATAAACGAGTTACAGAATCTTATGAGAATAATTTCAGTTATGCTAAAACTTGGAATGAGGTATAGCTTGCATTAGAAGTTGAAAATAACAACAAAAAAATAAGATTTTAAACCAAAAAAAGTGGGTTTTTTCATTTTGTTTTTGGCAGCTAGAAAAAGATGAAAGAAGTGGTAGGAATACTGCTTGCAATGATTTGATGGAGATAATAGAAAGAAGGTAAAATTCAATCCCTACTTTGCTTCTGTTATATTTGCCTAGGAGCATGGTGTTAAAACCAGGATTAATAAGAAATTGAAAAAAGATAAGGAAGGAGATGGTAAAAGAACATTCAGTTGCTCTGAATAAATTCAAGCCACTAGTCCCAGATCAATCAATCCATCATTCAACAAACATTTATTATGCACCTGCTGTGCACTAGGCACAGTACTAGGTTTTAGGGGGATACAAAGACAAAAGTGAACAGTCTGAGCACTCAAGGTGATTACATTTTATAGGGGAAGAAAATATGTATGCACACATATAGATATCCAAAGCAGATACAAATCCATGAAGGAAAGAAGGCACTAAGAGATCATGAAAAGAAGGTGCTGTTTGAGACCTGAAGAAAACTATGAATTCTATGAAAAGAGAGTGCATTCCCCAGCATGGGAGACAGTTAATATGATGGCAAAAACACAGGCAATGGAGTATTATCAGTAAAGAAGAGGAAAGTTTGACTGGGCAGTTGACTGTGTGAAGGGGAATAGTTTATTACAAGCCTGGGGAGGTAATAAAGGTTGGGTTGTGAAGGGCTTTAAATGCCAAACAGAGAAATTTATTTCCCAGATGAGCTATATCCCAGGATCCTGAAAGTTGTGAATGGATTGCTGAATCACTTTCAGTGATCTTTAAAACAATGACAACACCCCCTCCCCCATAAAAGAGTTGGAACATGTTGACACACAAAATCCAGTATGTTTTTCAATAGTATAGATATGTTGTCCTCCCATATTTGTCACACAGTATTGCAAGACTTGTCCTGTTAGTGGACTAGGTTTTGTTTTGGAATAAAGCTAACTATTCTATTCACAACTAAAAAAAAAGTGAAGATTTAAAAAAATTCTGGATACCATGAAATGTTTGTCTTCTTTTTTCTTTTTTTAAAATTGTTTTATTTGTTTTCAGTGTTCTACAATCACTTCCATATTTCCCCCCTCCCCTCTCCTTCTCTCTCTCTCTTTCCCCTCCCTTCCCAAGTTGACATACAATTTTATATAGGTTCTACACATACATTCCTATTAAATACATTTTCACCTTAGTCATGTTGCACAGAAGAATTAAAATGAATGGGAGAATACATAACACGAACCAAAGCGTAATACAAAAGAAAATGATCTACTACATTGTGCAATCAAATTCCATAGTTCTTTCTCTGGATGTGGAAGGCATTTTGCCTTAAGAGACCACTGGAAATTTTTTAAATCCTTGCATTGCAATGGAGTTCTAAGTCTACCAGAAAATATCCTCACACACTGTGGTTGTTGTTGTGTACAAAGTTCTCCTGGTTGTGCTCCTTTCTCTCAGCATCAGTTCATACAAGTCTTTCCAGATCTCTCTGAAATCTTCCTGTTCATCATTTCTTACAGCACAATAGTATTCCATTACATCCATATACCACAGTTTATTCAGCCATTCCCTAATTGATGGACATCCTCTTGATTTCCAGTTTTTGGCCACCACAAAGAGAGGTGCTATAAATATTTTTGTACATATGGGACCCTTTTTCCATTTTTTGATATCTTGGGGATACAGGCCTAGAAATGATGTTGCTGGGTCAAAGGGTATGCACATTTTTGTAGCCCTTTGAGCATAGTTTCAAATTGCTCTCCAGAACTGCCAGATCAGCTCACAGCTCCATCAGCAATGAATCAGTGTTCCAACTCTCCCACATCTTCTCCAACAATTATCATCATCCTGTTTTGTCATGTTAGTCAATTTGATAGATGTGATTGGTACCTCAGAGTTGTTTTGATTTGCATCTCTCTAATCAATAGTGATTTAGAGTATTTTCATATGACTATAGATAGTTTTGGTTTCTTCCTATGAAAACTGCCTGTTCATATCCTTTGACCATTTATCAATTGGGGAAGAAATGTTTAAGTTTTTGAAAAGATATGTAAGATGGAGTCTATAAACTATAGAACTTGGTATTTGACTTTGATTCTTGGCAAAAATCTAGAAAACCTTCTTAAAGGGATACTTTTAAAAATACTTATACAGGAAGGTATATGACCTTCCCCCAGTCCCTTTGGAAAAGTACAACTCTCAGAAGCCTATATGTAATTCTGGAAAGTTTTTTGCATGCCTCCAGAAGTGAACATGAGAAAGGTTTTAGTCTGGGTAGTAGAAATAGAAGAATATTCATCTTAAGAAGATGGGTGTTTTCTGCTCCAGAGTGATGCTTAGGGTCTTTAAAAGTATGGTACAATTTTCCATAAGCAATTCAATTTATTTTCTCCCTTTTATTGGATCCTGGGTCTGGTTTGTTGTACATCTATAATATCATTCCAAGAGATGGATATTTATATATGAACTTTATGGTCTGTACATCAAACTGCATGTCACAGTCTGGAAAATAAGCACTTTTTATCAACTTGGTTTTTCTTTTCTGAATAACGTTAAACTTTAAAAATATTTTGAAATGTTTCATTGGTATCTTTTATTTTCACATCACACTCACTTCTCAACATATCCTTCTACACTCACCAATGTGAAAAGCCATTCCTTATGCCAAAGAATTAAAAAAAAAAAGAATGAGAAAAAGGGCAGGTCAATAAAACTAATATATAAATCAACTGAGTCTAATTGTATATGCCATGTTCTGCACTCATAGATGCTCCCTTCCCCTCTACCTCTCCAAAAAAGAGAGTCAGGTGAATTTTCACATCTCTTCTTTGGGGCCAAGCTTGGCCATTGTAATTACACAGTGTTCATTTTTTATTTGTAGTAATTGCTCACATCTTATTTTTGGTTTGGCTTTCTAACTTTTGTATTAATTTTGTTGGAATTAATTCAGCCACATAGATAATGATAGGTTTTCCACATCCCCCTTCTTTGGGATTATCTCTATCCTGTAATTTCTTTGCTTCTTAAGGCTCTATGATATTTTTTATTGATATTTGTTTATTTAGTTCTTTGAACTGCTTTGATGCCTTGTGTCACCTTATTCTTTTATTTCTTTTTTGTTTTCTGTTATTGGATAATATGATTTTCAAGTTATTGACTATACATACGACACAGAAAATTGATGAAATATTACATTAATTTTTCCTTTTTTACTTTAATAGTTTTTTTGTGATACTTTTGTCATGATATTATTTAATGCCTATTATTAGGAGTAGCTTAGGGATGTTCCCTTTTCCTCCCATGTTCCTTACTGTGGATTACCATGGCTGAATTATTACAACTATAACATATATTATTGTATAAAGGTCATGAAATGTTTTTACATTCCCATTAGACTATGAGAGGAGTGTATGGGGTGTTCAAGTGGGACTAACACTTTTGGTGTGGAGACTTGCTGAACCCTTTTCAGAGTTGTTCATTTGCCTTTGGTGTCTACCTTTCATCCAACTCTCACCTGTGTCTCTAAGAAGCTGTAGCATTCTCAGAAGCCAAAACTCAGGCATCTTGGCAAACAAGCTAAACCAGATTGAGGGTAACCTATAGACCTCAAACCCATGAGTGAATTAGGATGTCTACCCCAAGCATGTGAAGACTTCCTCCAGCAGAATGGGCAGATGAAAACAATTTCTTTCAACAGCCATAAAGGTAACTGAATCATGCTTTGTGGAGTGCTTAGAACTTATTCAAAAATTAGAGATGCCAGAGTAATCCACTGCATCCTAGGCCATTACCAGTCATCTTGTGTTTTGTATTGCCACTGGATTTCAATGACTGGAAGAGAGGTTGATGAATTTATGCAACTCTGGCTCACTTAAATCCAATTCACACTCAAGTCAAGACATCACTCCGTGATGTTCATCTTTGAAAAACAAAGGGTAAACAATAAACAAGAATATTAGCTCATTGAGGACAGGGACTTTCTTTTTGAAAATTGGCAAAGTGCCTGGCAAATAGTAGGCACTTAAATATTTGTTGACTGACTGACTCTTTGTCAAGTATTGTGGGAGAAATATGCTTGTTCATGATAATTATAGTAGATGCCAGATTTTTAAAATTATTCTATCTGAGACTAGTTGGTCTTCAAAAGGACCTTTCAAAATTATTTTCTTTGCTATTTTATTGCTAATATTTCTGGAGTTTGTACTAAGTACAAAGCACTCAGAAAAGATGAGTGCTTCTGGGGTGATGGCTTTTTCATGGCTGCTTTCCACCATTGATGTCTATCTGTTCCACCCAACTCTCACCTGGGGCTCCAAGAAGCTGTATCATGTGCAGCAGCCACACCCTCGCAAACCATTGTTTGAATCCAAAACTTATGCTTGCCAAAAAGACTATTTTATGGAGAACTCACACAGGGTAAGGGATCCCATGGTGACACTCTCAAGGTGTCTCTCAAGAACTTTGGAATTGATTGTGTGACATGGGAGACACTGGCACAGCACCACCCACCTCAGAGAAGGTGCTGTGCTCTATGAGCAAAGCAGGATTGAAATAGCTCAAAGGAAATGCAGGATATGCAAATCTGGAGCAACCACCCCAAATGGCCACAATGGACTGTCTGTGCCCAATCTGTAGCAGAGCATTCCGAGTTTATGTTGGTCTGATCAGCCACAGTCGGACACAGTGAACTTGACTTTGTCATGGTGATGTCATCTTGGTCCTCTTTGAGAACAAAGGACAACAGCCATTACCATTAACCACTAAGTACAAAATACCTTAAGATTCTTCAGGTTTTCATTCACATTTAGTTAACTTCTCAAATTCTGCTCCTATTACCTTTAATCTGGTTTTAGGAATGGATTGATTTCTTATATATGTCTTTTCATTGATATCTATAATGTTGTATAGCTTGGAGCTGAGGATATCATTGACAAATAACAGTATAAAATCCTTGATTATAACTGATGATATCTATTTCCAACTTTCTTGTGATATAACATCTCCACATAATGAAGGAATATTCTCTGACCACTTCTTGGGCACTTAAATACTTCACTGAAGCACTTCTAGTAAGTGGGGATTCAAATTTTCTGATTTGTTGCAGTATATCTTGACTTTGTGCAGTGCCAAAACATGAAAAGACACCAGATGATTGACCATCCTCTATCCCAAGCTGATCATCTTGAAATTTTGAGTAGGGTCAACCAGCATCCCTAAGCTATGCTTAAATTCATTTGAGTAATTATATTTTGTGCTGACCTGAGTACTAGTCTGAGGCAAATGTTGGGCCTCAGGAAGACCTGAGTTCAAATCTCTCCACAGATACTTACTGGCTGTATTCAGTAATACTCCTGGATTCAGGAGGACCTGAATTCAAATCCAGTCTCAGACACTTGGTACTTACTAGCTGTGTGGCCCTGGGCAGGTCACTTAACTCCAAAAGCCAGGCAACAACAAGAACCAAAAAAACACTTTACACTCTGCCTGTCATACATAGGCACTATGTAAATACTTATTCACTTTTACCCTTCTTAGGGGCTATATTTTAGCTTGTTGCTATACCAAGCAAATACCATAGTACCTGGCACATAGTAAGCACTTAATAAATGTGATATCTGTCTATCTATTTTGTATCTATCATCTATCTACATTATCAACATCATCATATCTATTCGTTGCCAAGGTCATCCTCAAATCCTTTCCAGTATGACAAAACTTGCCAAAGCTGTCTAGCATGGCTTTTAAGGACCCAGAATCACCTCTACAATAATGAGGCATTGGAAGAGAACTTTTGGGAAGATTATTTTCTCTTCTTATCTTTTCCAATAGGATTCAGATACAGAGAATATTGGGATAGATTAATATCCTGATAACATTCTTCCTTTTTAACATCTATGAACTGTTGCACAGATGGACAAAATAACTGCTTATTTTTAGTTGAATAGACATATTACAATATAAATTTATCCTCAGTAGGCTCACCATAACCCTTCAGTATAGTCCTGGCAGCAAGCAAGATAATGCTGATGATTTTCACCTCTTCCTGTTCCCATATAACTTTGATCTTCTCTGTATTTTGAAAGCTTTTCATAGCTTTGAGATTATATGCCTTTGGAATAATTTGCTATTACTGTTCAGTTGGTTCAGGCATGTCCGACTCTTCATGACCCTATTTGGGGTTTTCTTGGCAAAGATAATGGAGTAGTTTACCTCTTATTATTTCAGCTAATTTTTTTTTAAGATGAGGAAACTAAGGCAAACAGTATTAAGTGACTTACCCATGGTTAGACAGGTAGCAAGTGTCTGAGATCAGATATGAACTCAGGAAGATGAGTCTTCCTGACACTAAGTCTGGCACTCTATCCACTGTGCCCCCTAGCTGCCCTATTTATTATGATAGCATATATTAAAATCTTGATTCTCACTGTTGTGAATGAATGTTATATCTGGGGGATGGTTGGCAACAGTTTGGTAAACTATAATGTTACATTCCCATATGGTTTATTGTTTGAGTTTTTCAGATTTTTGTGAGGTTTGTATTTGCAGCATGGGGATTTGTCATCTGTTAAGTTCATGGAAGTTCATGAAAGACAGTTAGCTTCTAATATATAGCTTGACTTACCAGGTCATGTCTTGCTAGGTATTTGGTTAATTTAAATTTTCACAGAGTGCAATGATATATTTCACAGTCTCCACAATTTCCTTGCATAACCAGCATTAATCACTAAACAGATTTCTTAAGGATAACCATTCTGTGGTGTCTGATGGCAGTCACTTGGTCCTTAGCTGCCATCACAAACTTCTCCATTTCTCTAAACAATGCCCATTAGTTTGATGCTTTGTTTTGAACACACCATTGGCTAAGTTCATGCAGATTTGTCCACAGAAGGCCTCTGATTGCATTTTTTATCTTAGCCACTTTTCATGACATGCAAGGTCAATGGCAAGACCCTGTGATCAGTCTTTACTATTGCTCAGTAAAGTGATGTATGCTTGTTTCAAAAGTATTCCTGAAGGTTTTATACCTGTTTAACACATGCTCTAAGACTGGCTATCAATCCTCTTCCTCTTTTTTGGCCAAAAAAGCATTAATCTTTCCAGAGAGGCTTCAAGGTGATAGTCATAGGTCCTGGGATTCATGAATATTGTATGGGTTAGGATGCTTTCTAAATCTGTTACCATCTTTTTTTCTATTCTGGAAGTTTATGTTACAACTGGAATTACATGAGTGTTAATTGCTCTAAATGCCATCTTCAACTTTGACTTCAGGAAGCCAAAGAGTACCTTAATATATTCCTTTGAAGCTTTCTCTTTGATATCTTTATGTTTGATGTATTTTACCTGGAGGAGAGGAAGGTAAGATGTCACCTTCATCCATTGCGTCAATGATCTCCAGATTAGAGTTAAAAGTCTATAGTCTCTATATTTTCTTGATATATGTTAACATCTTTACATCTATTGATTTAAACTGAGATTTTGGCATCATTAGAGAAAGGTTTCATGAGATAGAGGAGCTATTTAAATTGTTTTTCAGTATAGTCCTATAGATTGATATTATCACATTCATCAATGGTTTTGTTCAACTTCTTTAATCTGAAATCCATATTTAGTTCTATTTAGGAGAGACAATAATGGACATAAGACTGGCTAGAACCATACTGGGTCCAGATTGCTTTCTTGAATATGTCATGTTTCATGTGAATTGTTTTTGATGTTATTGAGCTCTTGGCTTATTTTAAGTAGAGAATAATTTTCCACATGGACATCAAACTCAATAGAATTCCTATTATACTTGGGTCTGTTTTACATTTTTTGCAGTATATGAATAAACTGTGAGCAAGGATCTGATTTAAAGTCATTGTAATAATCAGTAAAGACAGTATACCTGTTACTGTTCTTTTGGGTAGTTTGTTCAATAATTACTGAATTGATAAGAAGTTGTTCTTTTAAATTCCTGGGACGTTCAGCACACATTTTTGCTCCTCAATAAATACAATGTCTCTTGTGTTTATATATTTATTTTTTAATGATAGAAATTGTGAGTGTTTTGTATAAAATCCATAAACATGTAATTGATCTGTATTTGAAAGGGTCACTGGTGTTGTCAATCCATTGGCAATAGATGTGTGATACCCTTTAAAAGGAAGCTGCTAAGATACCTTGCTAGCAATTCTTTTGCTCCTGTGAAATATTTGCACCATCTGGTTCTACTTCTTTCTAGAATTGTGGAGAGGCTAGAGTTTCATCACCCTTCTCCATGTAAAGGTGAGCAAGTTCTCTGTTTTTTGTTAGATCCATATTGTATTTCTTTTCTATTGGATTTTTTGGTACTAGATAAAGGACCACACATTTTCTCCATCCTTTTGCCTTAGCGTTCTCTTTTGCCTGAGATGTCTTCCTTTGTAACAAATAAAGCTTTTGATATTGACTTGTGTGTGTGTGTGTGTGTGTGTGTGTGTGTATGTGCCAATTTGAATCCTCACATTGCCTTAACTTTTTGACTTAACTTTCATTTCCTGACTTAAGGAATTTACAAGTTTGAATGCTCTTTTGTTTTCAAGATTCCTTTACACAGGTGTTTTTTTTCATTGTCTTTAATTGGCCAACATGGTGCTCAAGTTTTCTATGTTTACCAGTAAGAGAGCACTACCATCTTCCAAAGACTTTCTTCAGATCTTCAACAACCTTCTGAAGTCACTTCTGCCATGATGGTTTTTGATGCCTACATTTGGTGGTGTTCATTGATAGTAACACCTTTTCTTTTGTTTTTAATGTAGAAATGGCTGCTACATATACTGCTAGGTACTGGTCATTAAATTATTTTATACTTTCTTTTCAATATAATGGTAGAATATGTTCATTTTTGATGGTTATACTAGGTCCAACCTTTCCTGAATTACTGTTTTTGGCATAGCCAGTCAGCTTGTTGGATTAATACTATCCAGTTTCTGAAGGCCATTTTAGAATTTCATTCTAAGGTATGCCCATCTCCTTTAGAAAATAATTTGAGATTTCAGTGCTCTTTTTGTCAGTTTAGTATTAGGCATGATTTTCAGAGTGAGCATTGGGTGAGATTTTCATTGACCTGAAGTTTTCAACTTTTCTCTTTCAGATTTTAGGTGCTCCTTGATTTCTTCTCGTATTTTATCTAGATTTAGAGAGGTAGCATTTTTGTTTAAAAGATTGCTTTGCATTGACTGATAATATATTGTTGTAAAACGTGGAGCTAAACATGCTATAGACAAAATAGAGTGTATTATCCTTGCCTATAGCTGTTGAAATCTATCTCCAAGTAGGAGAAAGCTAAGTAGATAACGTTCTGGGTCTGGGATCACTTAGGTAAGTGAACCTTGGCAAGTAGTCACTTAAAAACTGCCTCCCTCAGTTTTGCATCTGTAAAAATGGGGATAGTCATAGGACCTACCTTCCAGGGTTGTTGTGAAGATAAAATGAGAATAAAGTTATAAAATGTTTTCCAAAACTTAAAGCAGTATGCGAATGCTGCCTATTATCATTTTGTTATGGGAAAAGATTGTGTATGAGGAAAACATTCATGGGTTAGTGTCATCTGCATTAAGAATTTTCAGCCTGTGAGGTATTGGTGTTGCTGATTGTTCTGATGTATTTGCCTTCTTTTGCTGACAGAACATGAATGGGCTACCATCTATGTCAAACTGAGCACTACAACTGAGATTTTGAATGGTATTAGCCTGCAATTCTGTGTTGCCCCATCTATTTCTTTGGCTCTTGAAAGCAGCTATATTATACTCACTGAATTCTAACATATTAATACTGTCACAAATGCCAGTTTGCTAGGATTTCAGGAATCTTGGTAGACCTTGAACCCAGAACATACGAGGTTCCTTCTATATGGTAGCATGGCTATTATTCCTCTATTTTGACTTTGGCACATTCTGACATATCCCACCTTGACCCTCCCTCCTACCACTGGCATGGATGATAGACTAGATTTTAAAGGGATTAATATAATATTTGCTACTATTAATGATAACATCAATAAAAGTTCTATTGAGTTTTAATAGACAGGGATATTTTAGCAGCTTGCTACAAGTTACTATTATGCCCTGAGTTTTTCTCTTGAAGATGGAGAGAGACCCTGTCTTAATTCTTTAGGTCAGTGGAAATTGCCTTAATAGTTCCTATATTCCTCAAGGAAGAGGACAGGTGACCAAATATACTTTGGTATTTATAGAGAGCTATAAATGCATATGGTGCAGTACCAGATCAGTGCCAGAGAAATGACAGAATTGCTTTGCGCAGTCTAGGAGAATAGTGTAGAATCTACAGAAATACAAACGATAAAGGCATCTACTGGTCAAGTTGAGGCCTCTCAGTCTAATACCAGACTCCTATCCCCTAGGGGTTGAGGAAAGCAAACTCAATTATCACAGAGACATTGGTTATATTATTTTGTTTTGCAAGGAGTTGCACCAAAAAGGGTCAGGTAGGCAAAGTTAACTGTAAAAAAGTTCTTTGTTGATCAACTGCCAGACAACCATTTTGTAATGCTGAACTTTAAATGACTCACAGGAAATGTATAGCCACAAACTGGCTTTCTTTTGCCACCCAGAACACTTCTTGGACACTTTTTCAACTACAGGGAATTGGTGCTAATAGAATTTAAAATAATTTTAGCATTGTTCTAAGCTAAGTGCTATGAGGAAAGCAAGTCCATTTTATAAAAAATCACACATGCCTAATCAAAATTAATTTTTTCTTAAATTATCAGCCATTTGAGATTCATGCCACCATTCCCTCTCCATTGGTACTGGCAAATTAAAGTTGTAGATGTCTATCCAACATGATCTCTTATTAGGTCAAAGAACTTACCAAGTTTGACGTTAGCTAGGTTGATGGTAAAAGTAGACACTGAGATTGATGTCAAAAGTAACTATTGATAAAAACATGTTTTAGGATTAAGAAATGAAAAAGGCTTAAGAGTTATAGACTACTCAGAATTCTCACAGGCATATTTTTTTTTTTGAGCCTGTGTTTCCCTGTGTTGCCCAGGCTGGAAGTTCAGAAGCCACTCACAGGCCTGACCCTACATGGAATTAGCCTGAAAACACTAACCTGCTCCATTTCCAATTTGAACTGATTTGCACTCCCCCTTAAACTGGTTGGTGTCCCCCTGCTTCTGAGGGCTCACCATATTGATATTGGACTTAGTATGGGCACTAGATCTGCTTTTGTCCCAGTGCAACTCAGAACTCCTGAACTTAAGAGGAGTTCTTAAGAGGAGAACTCAACTTCTTTAGTAGCAGGAAGTACAGGTGTGGGCTACAATGCCCAGGTAATAAATATCTTCTTCAGAATGAGGTTTGGGGGGTGGACCCAAGATGGTGGAGTAGAAAGATGCACATACTCTAGCTCTTCCACCACAGTCCATAAAATACCTGTAAAGAATGATTCTCAACACATTCTAGTACAGCAGAAGCCACAGAATGACAGAATGGAGGAAAAGAAAAGTAACCTGGAAGGTCAACAGGAAAGGTCCATCCCACCAGAGGTGGAGCCCAGCCCAGCCCAACCTTGACCACAGGGAGCAGGGAGGAGGACCAGAGCAGGCATTGAGGGTTGAATCCCTAGCGGCAGCAGCAGTGGTTCACAGATCCCACTTTGACAACCCAAGGTGCCAAACAAAGGTCAGTGAAAGGACTTTTTCAGCTGGCTGAGAAGGGAGTGAGGTCCCCCCCATAGCTCTGGCCCCAGGCGGTGGCAGCAGAGGCTGCAGTGGGCTGTGGCTCCCATGGCAGGCAGGAGCCAGCATCCATTGTTGAAGTTCTCATCATAAAGCCCCTGGGGGAATGGACCAGCTGATCTAAATCTCAGCCTCTAGTGCTGGCATGCAGAACTGGAGGTGAGGTAGTTATGGAGAGGAAATTCTACCACTTGCAGATTCTGGGCACAAAAGTTTTCTTTCTGCTCCCAGACTAGTGTGCAGGCTTGATTGTGCTACCTTGGAGGAACTGAGATATTACAGGGCCCCTGTGTATACCCTACTTTTGACAAAGAACCCACAAGTCAAGTACCTGGATGTGAAAATGCCCAAAAATGGGGGAAAATATAAGACTATAGAAGGTTACTTTCTTGGTGAATAGGTATCTTCTTCCATCCTTTTGGATGAGGAATAACAATGTTTACCATCAGGGAAAGACATAAAAGTCAAGACTTCTGTATCCCAAACATCCAAAATAAATATTCAATGGTCTCAGGTCATGGAAGGCTCAAAAAGGATTTTGTAAATCAAGTAAGAGATGTGAAGGAAAAATTGGGAAGCGAAATGAGAGAGATGCAAGAAAACCATGAGTTAGAATGCTTTGAGTTTTAGGGCAGGGACAGGGGAGAGATAGGGAGAGAATTTGGAACTCAAAATTTTGTGGACATGAATGCTGAAAACTTAAATAAATAAATAAATTGAAAAAATAGAAGTTTGGAAGGTGACACATAATATTTTTATTGACACTCTATTTCATGCCTATAAAATCTTTGCATCACCAACACAGGACTAATGGGTTAATAATTTTAATAGGCTGGATGACAAATTTTTGCTTTTGTTATGGCAATTTTCAATTTGAGCTACACCTCTACTTAGAAATAATTTACTTAAGTTTGTGTGAAAATATAGCCTATAATGCACTTTTTGGGGTAGAAAAAACTTACAGTGTAAATTAAATTATTCTTGTAGCTGATGTGACTGTAATTGTTTTTAGCTGTATGAGCAATATTTAGGTTGAATCCTGAACCACTGGAAGAGAACTTGCCTTTTCTTCCATGAGTTATTTTGTGAAGAATTTTAAAGAAGATCAATGCTTGTCCTAAGTTGAACTCTGTAGGGGAAAAAACTTCCATTCTCCATAGGCTGTATTTGAAGTCATTAAGGTCTTTTATTTTAATGGCCAAGATTTCAGCCTATAAAGATTCCTTTAAATAGGAATTTCCAACTTTACTGAATTCTGGTGACTTTTTTTTTGTGCTTCCAAAGCACTTTGAGATCCATGGATGAGAAGGTCTATTAGATTAAGCATGATTGCTAATTAATTAAGCCTCATGCTGAATGGAGCATGCAGTTTTTGTGTAAAAAAAAAATGCAAATATGCAAAGAGTTACCATAATTATCTCAAATTCAGTGTAGCAATTGCCAAGACATTTAGCAAGTCTTGGAGGTCAGTGTATTTCCTATAAAATCTCGGCAAAGAATGCTTATCCTGGCATGGTGTGGGATGCTTGGATAAATTGCTGTAAGCAATGGCATTGTGTAAAAACACCCAGAAAAAACTCCATATGTCTCTAAGAATCATAAATCTTCTATTAAAAGATGGGTACCATATCAAAGGCTTGTGTGCCACATTTCATTCTTGTGAAAACCAGTTTTGACTCTTTTCTAGCTATCTGGTATTGATATCTCAAAATCTCTGTGTCCTTCTTCATGTCTCGTCAATTTTTTTTATACTCATCACATCCCTTTAAGGGAGGGAAGGCAGACTAAATTATTTCCACTATTTCTATTTTACAGATGATAATTGAGAATTAAATGTCACCAAAGTTTCTATCAATAGAACTAAAACCCAGGTCTCCTAATTCTCAAATTTATTCACTGTCCATTTCACAAATACCTTGAAATTGGAAGGGAATTCAGAGATTGTTTAGTTCAATCCATACTTGAACATAAATCTTCTTCATAACATATATAGGTGACCTTTGCTTGGACACTTCCAGTGAGACAGAATCCACTCTGTCCAAAGGCAGCCCATTATACTTTCCGACAGCAAAAATTGCCAGGAAGGTTTTCCTTACATTGAGCCTAAATCTGTCTCTCCACACCATTTACCCATTTTTCTTAGTTTTGCCCTCTGGGGCCAAGCAGAACAAGTCTAATCTTTCTTGCACCTGGCAATCTTTCATTTTATTGTAGTATCTAAACAGAATTTCCATTTGAGGCTATCTATTATGGGTGATAAATGGTAAGGATTAAAAGCTCTAGACTCAGAGTCAGAAAACCAAGGCTGTAATGCTGGCTGATGTACTCGAGCCAGTGATTTAACCTCTTTAAGCCCTATATAATCACACACTCAAATTGTAATGAATCTTAGAGATAATTTAATTTGACCTTCTTATTTTACCAATTAGGAAACCAAAACCTGGGCAGGTAAAGTGACTTGTCTAAGGTAAGGTGGTTATTTAGGGGCAGAGTTGATATTAGAACTCAAGAACTAAAGCTGTCTCCCTGTCTAGTGTTCTTTTTTACATACTAAGCTTCCTCAGTTTCCTTACCTGTAAAATAGAAGGATGATCTCTAAGGCCATTCCAATTCTAATATCCTGTGATAATGGATCATAATATAACCACTACCTGGTACGTTCTCTGGTTGGGAAACAATAACCACCACAAAACTTTCAAATGCAGTTGGTGTTCCATTGAGAAGCTCTTCCTTCATCTGTCTCCTTGGTGTGCTGCAGAGAGCAACCCAAACATTCAGGGTTGAAAAAACCTATCCATGAGCCACCTAGTTAAATGGAAACTTACCAATTCTGTTGGTCTGAAAGTGAACAAACCATGAAATTTCTGACTGAATTTCGCACAAAATATTGATAGAAGGGAGCGGGGGAGAGAAAATGAAAATACTAAAGTCAATTTAGAGAAGATTATTTAATGAAAATATAGTTTATAACTGAAATAATACATGCATGGATTTTTTTGGAAAATGTCAACACATTTTATGGTCAAAGATATTTTACTGACTTCATCTTAATTTCTCAGGAACCTTTGTAGAATCCTGGAAATATTTTTATAGTTCTTTTATATATAAAGATTGTAAAAAAAAATGACATGGATTTTTCTTCCCTCTTTACACTTTACATCTCTTAATTCAATTTAATGTGCTTTGGATATATTCCTGCTTAGGAATAGAATGGAATACAAAAACTCTTCAAAATACCTCCATGCCTTATTATTTGGTGGAATCTTGGAAAGGTCCCATAATCATTCTTAATTCTTTGATGACCAAGAGATAGCAATTGATTTGAGACAGGAAATTCTTAATGTTTGGCCTTCTTCACTCCCCAGGGAATTCAATGAACCTTTTCCAACTTGCTAATGCATACTGTTGCTTCTATTTCGTTTAAGTAAAATCAGATGTATCTAGAGTTCTCCAAGCACTTCATAGATCATCTCCCAAATAGTGTCTGGGT
This sequence comes from Potorous gilbertii, assembly GCA_028658325.1. NCBI lineage: Eukaryota > Metazoa > Chordata > Mammalia > Diprotodontia > Potoroidae > Potorous > Potorous gilbertii. The sequence continues at coordinate 35,094,971 of CM053774.1, read as the reverse complement.
CTTGTTTTAATAATTCAGTTATTTGTGGGTTGTTTGGAACTTAGAACACATGTTCCTTCTGTTATAGATGGTGGCCAAACTCCAAGTTATTAAAAAGTGTAGGTGAACTATCCTACTGATAGCATCAATGCAAGTTCTAAGACCTGAGAATAGAGGGACCTGAAGTGATCAAGTCAGTAAGAAAAGATTTTCCTTTTTTTTTTTTTCATGAGGCAGGGTCAATTCTTGGCTAAATTTTGAAAAAAGTGAAAGTTTTCTTTGTAATCAGAAGTGTCATAAAGATTAGCCTAACTGGGCTTTCTCCCCAACCCCTTTGGAGGAACTCACCAATGGGAGAAGGAAGCCATAATGACAGAGGGATGTTCCACTGTGAAATAACCCTTGGGGGTAGATGGATGTTCTGGAGGACCAGCACGATGTTGTTGTTTAGTGTTCATCCCTCATTCTTGAAGAGAACCAATGACATCAAGAGGGGGATGTCTTGACTTGCAAGTGAATTTGATTTAAGTGAGGCAGAAGTGTACAAAGTCATCAGCCTCACTCTTTCCTCCAGAGTCATTGGAGTTGAGTAGGAAGACATAGTTAAGGACAACTGGTGATAGCCCTGGATGCAGTGGGAGACCTTGGACTTTTTAAGTTAAGGTCTTTCACAGGTCTCAGTTTATCTGAGACAATACCCATTCAGTAATTAAAGGCTAGATAAGAATTGAGGCAAAAGATGGCCTAGGTTGCCTTCACAATCTAGTATAAGAAAGATTGGGATAGACCTGAGTATGACATGACTTTAAAAAGTAAAACTGTTCAAAACAGCTAAAAGAGTATATATACATATATATATATACATAATGTATGTATATATATATATATATCTAGAAGAGTATAAAAGTCTTCTAAATTTAAAAAGAAATAATATTCTAAGGGGATAGAGAAGGCAAAGTGGGGGTGAAGGAGGGACCTTTAGAGGGATGGGTAAGGGAATAGTTTAGAAGGGCAATATAGAAGAGTGTTTAGTTTTAGGGGAATGGGAGGATAAGGGAAGGAGCTTTAGAGGGGAGGTGGGTGGAATAGGTCAAAGGAGTGTACAAAAGGTTGTTTAGATTTAGGGGAATGGGAGGATAAGGGAGGGATTGTTGGAGTATGGGTAGGTTAAGCAACGGAAGGACAAGGTAAAATGTAGAAGTAAAGTAGAGGAGTTAGGAGAAATAGGAAAAAAGACATGTGCACAAATAATAAAAACAAGATTAGAAGTAGAATCTCTTAGGGAAAGTATATTTTTACATATGTAAATATCTATGTGGGTACATAAGACATGAGTGTGCTAACAATGGATGTGTATGGATATGTACCATCTCAATAGGGATAGGAATAAAGATGACTTAGGCAACAGGTGTTATAATTTGACAGTCAGGTCTTTGTTGGTGGGAAAAATAGATCACTGTTTTTCCTGAACTGAGATTCAAGAAGCCTGGGTTATAGTTCTGGATCTGCCTTTAACTATCAACCAATGTGCCAGGTCCTGGGAGCATAAAGACAAAATGAAAAGGTCCTTGCCTTCAAGGAACTTATTCCAATTTCAAAGGAAGACTCAATATTCTATACATATAAGTACCATACACAAACTAAATACATATATTTAATATTAACAAAATAAATTTATTTTATATGAGGGGATTAGGAAAGACGTGATGTAGGAAGTTGTTTCCCCTACCACGACACTAAATTTCTCATCTGTAAAAGGAGAGGATTAAGTTTGATGACTTCTAAGTGCCCTTCTGGGCAGGCTAAATATTGCAAAGGATAGAGTGTCAGGCCTGGAGTTGGGAAGACTCATCTTCCTGAGTTCAAATACGGCCTCAGACACTTCCTCGATGGGCGAGTCACTGCACCCAGGGTCATCACCAGTTGTCCTTAACTATGTCTTGCCATTCAACTCCAATGACTCTGGAAGAAAGAGTGAGGCTAATGACTTTGCACAGCTCTGCCTCCCTTAAATCAAATTCATTTGCAACTGTTTGCCTCAGTTTCCTCATCTGTAAAATGAGCTGGAGAAATAGCAAACCATTCTAGTATCTTTACCAAGAAAACCCCAAAATGAGATTCCAAAGAGTTGGACATGACTGGAAATGACTAAGTAACAACAGCAAAAGTTTCTTTCCAGTTATAGATCTATCACCATCTAATTCCTTCTTCATCCTTAATCTGATATTTGCCTCAAATATCTACTTGATTTGGATAGTTGTAGATACTCATTTCATTCCTTATTTTTGAGTGAGATTTTTGTGTGTGAGAGATATTCTTTTAAACAATTTTTTTTCTTTCTTTCCATTTTTGGTATTGGTTACATTTACTGTTAATTGAATAAAATGTATAACTTTCTCCTAACATCTGGGATATCTGGGTTTACTTCTGGATATCTGCTAGTTAGAAATTTTAGGGGGAGTTTGGGGTTGCTATTCTCTCAGAATCCAGTGACTTCAATGAAAAGTTAAGCCTGGGAAGAATGACAATAACTGTGTTGGAAACTATTATTTAAAAAAATCATGGAATGAAAGAAGACAATTGCTACTCAGAAATTACATGCCATAAATCAAGAATATTTTCTTCAAGAAGAGTTGGAAGATATTTGATGTTGCAATGACTGAGTATAAGGATAAAAAATAAATTTACTGTATAATAAATAGATAATAAGTTATCAGTTGCCTACACTGTAATCACTACAAAATCATCTGGCTCTGTACAATGAGATTGTTATCTTGTAAGAGGAAAGATCAAAGTACTTAACAAATTAGAAGACAGATGAGATGACATACTATAGGACTATCCTAACTCCAACCTGTTTAAGGAACCTGTCAATTCTGGAAAATGGGAAATGCATATAATTAAAGACATTTTTAGAGATTTTAGAGAAATCTCTAAATTTTAGAGAAAAGAGATGTAAAACAATCAACACAATGGGGAAGCTAAAAGAATCCAGAAATTAATTTATTCAACAAGTGCTTATTCTCCTTGTTAAACAGAAAAAAGTAAAAGCCTAGGACAGTGCTGTTTTAGAGTACCTTGCTCATTTGCAAAACATTACTCAGGAAAACTGTGTAAGAGTGAGCACACAAAAAAAGGAAAGAATAAATGAGAAGAAAATGAAATTACAGAGAGCTTTACATGTGATTCACCTAAGGTTAATTATCTTCTACAGCAAATTTATGAAAAGACATAGGAGACCAACAAATGCATGAGAAATGGAAGAGCTCTGTGATGTTTTTATGTAGATCTATTTTTTATTGATGATAGCTGTACCACCAAATTTGAACTCTGTCACATCAGTATGAAATATCACGTGAGAAAGTAGAAGTGGCATACAAGATGAAATGGGAGAGGTTGAAGTTGACCCAACACACATAGATGAAATCTATCCTTGAGGCAGTAAAATTTAAAGGCACTCATGGATGCAATTTCAAGTTATTTTGAAGAGAGATGAGTCTAAAAATAGAGGAGATCAAAGATGGTGTTTTTCAAAAAATAAAGGTAACTGGAACTGAAATAACTAAATACCAATCCACATACCTGTCTTCTTATTTCAAAAACACTATTGAATAGTTCAATTCAAATAGACTGTTTAGATTTCTAAACCCTACCTCCCCCCACATTTGGATGATAGTTATTTTCCAAATTCTTGATTCTCAAATGAAATAGGTCAATTCTCTTTTTTTGTTTTGGGTTGCTTTTTCCACTATGGGCAAGGACAACATGACCTGCAAGGATTAATAGTAACTGATGTAGTTAACTATTCTGTGACAAAAGGATTATATCTGATAATGCCTTTCATTGGAGAGGAAGTATGGTAGGGTATACATTTCAAACAATCAGAGGTTAATTGAAGAGTATAAGAGAAATTGATTTTGTTTTAAAATGAGGTTTGGGTTGCTAAGGGGAAAAAAATTATACTCACTTCTGTATATGATGTCATCAATTGACTTATGTCATAAGGAATTTCACAGCTTAGTAGTTTCCTAGCCTCAGACTCCTGACCAAATCTATGTGGCTTCAGGCAAGCCACTTTCTTTGGGCCTTAGTTTTCTATCTCAAAAATAAAGAGGCTGAGCTAACTGATTTTTAGGTTTCTTTACAGTTCTACATTTATGATCATAAATTTTATGAAAGTCATACATTTTAAGATTAATAGAAGGACTAATTTACTGCTATATTGGAATGCTCAGATTTCCAGGATACAGGGAAAAAACAGAAGTAGACCTCCAGCAGGTTGCATGAATCCTCTGTGGCAGATGATTCTGTAGCTTATTTCCTACATTCATAATTACAGAAATGCTAAATTTCACTAAGAAGTTAGTAAAAATAAAGATGGATTTCTTTTCTCATCCAACATCATGTATCTCTAGCTAAGAACCCCAGTGCTCGGTGCAAAGATATAGTCAAGACTAGAGTTAGGAAGAGACTTTAGAGATCATCTGGTCCAACCTTCTTCCCCCATTTTACATCCTGAAGACAGGATGTTCTCTTCAAAAAATGAAGGAACAATAAACACGTCTTCTGAAAATTAACTTGCCCAAGAAGTAGTAAGTAGCAGGACAGGAATTCAGACTCTGAAACTCAAAGGTTTTTGCACTCTGCCAAACTGGATGCAATATTAGCCCATATAACATGGGATAAAAAGGTTTGGATATGTTTCATTTTTTTACTGAGAAAAATAGTACTTGCATCAATGAACTGATGTATTAATTAAAATACTGAATCAGTGTTACTACAGGTAACACTAATTACAGGTTGCGTAGTCTATGCTTGAGTACTGTAATTAATTCCTTGAGGTAGGGACTGGTGAGACCTTGGAGTAACCTCTTCCCAACCACCACTCCCCACTCATTTTTGATGGTTTTCATTCAGTCCTCTCATTTCTTTTTTAAAATAATTAATTTTTTTTTGGTTAATTTGAACTTGTCAAACACCAAAAATATTGGCATCTCTCTTATATTTAATTAGTAGAGAATGTTTTATCTCTTTTCCAGCACTGGATTTCTTGATATTTCTAAGCCTAATAGAGAATTCTCCTACTTCCATGCATTTCTGCATATCTGATATGGACAGACTTCACATATCTCTCTACCTGTTGAAATTCATTTTCTTCCTTCAATCCCTAGCTCAGCTATGGCTCCACCTTGAAACTTCCCGTCCTCTACTTCTATACAACTGGAAACAATCCTTTTCTTCTTCAAATTTCTGTCAAATACTTTAGATCTCTCCTTTATTTTTATAATATTCAATATTGTGTATATCAACAAATAGATAAATTACCAAGTGTTTATTAAGTTACATACACTTTTTGGGTATGACCCTGTCTATCTTCATTTTTAGAGTGTAAGAGAGGAGGGATTGTTTTGCTTTTTTATCATTCTCCTCACACTACCAGCCCAGTACCTAGCATGTAGTAAATATTTAATAAATCTTTGTTGAATTGCATCAATCCTCTTTACCTCAGGTGCTCTCAGTACATGTCAATAATGAAATAGGGACCAGTTTTACTCATGCTATTTTGGTAAAAATAAATGCAATGACTTTCTCAGGTTACACAAAGAATTCCATTTGTAACTCTTCTTTTCTGACATTCTAGCTCCATTTCTTACCAAATTGGAAAATATTCTCACTTGAAATGGGCAACATCTTTTCTTCAAGTGAGGAAGTTACACAATATTTTATTCCTATTCTCGAGTACTTTTATCACTGAATATAGTAGAAACATCTTGTAAAGATTAGAGAACTGAAATGTTAATGTCAGTACAGAATTAATGATAACTGACATTTAGATAGCATTTTAATATTATTTCATTTGATCATTGTGACAATCCTGGGAAGTAGTTGTCTTTACTATCTTCATTTTACAGATGAGGAAACTGAGGATGAGGTTAGGTATTTTGTCCAGGACCAAACAATTAGTGATTGAGGTAGTTCTGATTCCAAGTTTGTGCTCCTTTGGTCGTCATAGAACTCTTTAATGTTCTGGGCTTGGCTTTTTGAAGTTCTGAATTGTCAGTTTCCAGTATCAACTTTTCTTTAAGATGCTGAGTTAGCAAATAAAGGAAGATATTTTTCTCTGTGTATATATTGAAAATTAAATTATTTTCTCAGGTTTCATTGCTATTATATCAAAATGCTTTTTTAAAAGTATATTTTGTATTAAAATTTTTTTAAAATGAATTAAAGTTTTCCTTTTGTTGTTTTTCACAGAAGCATTTAATAACTTTCATTTTAAAGTTTGCAAAAAAACTTTTGATTCATTTGATTCTCACAATAACCTGAGGAAGTTGGCGATATTTTTATCCCCCTTTTACAAATGAGGAAACTGAGTCTGATAGAGGTCAGGAGAATTGCTCAGTTTCGTTCAGCTAATAAGTATTTGAATCAGGATTCAACTTGTCTTCAAGCACAACCCTTACTCCACTATGCCACCTAAAAGTTTGTTTATGAAGTTGGTTTATAACACATTTGCATAATAGTCTGTTGGCCAATCACATTACATACAACTATGAGGTAATTATTATTTTTGTGTTATTGACAAGATGAAACTGACGCTAAGAATAGTTAAAAGATTCTCATAGGGCCAGTCAACTTATAAGGGTCTAACAGGAGTTGAACAAGGTCTTTCTGATGCCAAGTCTTGTACTCTTTCCATTGTACCATCCTACTACTTGTTGGAAGTTTTACTTGGTACGTTTTCTGTGATCAGTTCGACCCAATTTCTGAACATACTCCAACCTGGAAATAAGTGTTTTGTTCTCTTTAGACAATAGATCCCTAATTTCTTCCATCTTACTCCTCATCCTTTTCACCATTAGCAATATAATTTCATGCAATTATGTTTAATTTGAAAGGCACCATAAAATCTAATCTCCTCATTTTACAGCTGAAGAAACCAAGGCTTGAAGTGATTATTTTCGCAATGTCAAACAGCTAGTTGTGGTAGAACATGGGCTAGAATCCAAGTATTCTAACTTCCCATGCAGAACTCATTATACTACTCTGAACCACCATCTGCATTATAGAATGATTCTTCTTCATTATTAAAACTGCTGGAGTCCATTGAGGCAAGTAGGATAGGGGTAGAATATATGAAATTCATGATCACTTAAAAAAAGAGGATTTTTCTGGGGTTATTTTGCTGAGAGTTTGATCATTTTAATTGTTTGTACTCTATTAGCACTTGCCCATTTTCATGATTAATTTTCTAACAATGAATATGGATTGTGGTAACTTCTTGCCAACTAGAAGAAACAAGTGAATAACTGAAATATTTATGAAGGAAGAAATGTCCCTGTTGTATTATATTTGTTTGGCACAAGAATCTCAAATCTGAGGGTATTTCCTGTTGAGTTATCGTTTATTATTAATTTATTTATTTAATGTTTCATTTAAATGGCCAATATCTTTATCAGTTAAGAAAATAAGATAACAGGGTGCTTTATCAATTAATCCGTTTCAGACCGGTACTGTTTTGTATAACGTAGTAGTCTGACCCCTAGTGGCTCTAACGAGTGCCTGCAATGCTAATTGTAATTCCCACAAGCTTGTTTGAATTTTCCTTGGCAATGCCTCTTAGAAACATAGTGTCCAAAACAAAGGGAAAGGCAATGGAACATTGGGCTGGTCAGGCCCCACCTTAGCATTTCTCCTTGCAAAGAACAGAATGAAACAAGAATAAAGGAGACAAATCTTTGGCATCAGGCACACAGAATGAGAAAATTATCATATCAGATCTTAGGACTTTCTGGAAATCTTTCAAATTGGCAGATGATTTATTGGTCTTTATAGGGACTCTATTTCTTTTTTAAAAAAATAATTCATTTTAAAATTAAATACAGGAATTTAAATACACAATAAGCACACAGTTTATTTCTTAAGGAAAGGGCAGTTTGCAAAATTCAATTGCATCAGGAGCTTGAAATACAGAAAGTATTTTCATGTAGGTACAAAGCGATGTTCTCAGGCAAACCCACAGCAGGAATACCACAACCTGTATTCTAAAGGGATAAGGATAAAGATAAATGTGCTAGTCTGAGTCACAGGTCTCTGGACGAGGAAACCACACGGCATTAACAAAGAAACAAAATTCCCTAACAATCTGAGAAAGTGAGAAGAAGCCCTTCCCTTTGTCTTGAAAAATGACAGAAGAAAGTCAGGAGAACATGAGTCATTTTACAGGTCATCTAATCTAATTTACTACCCAAACCTGTCATCACTTCTACAGCATCCCCTGAAAAGTGTTCAGTATCCACATTTTCAGTAAAGGGGAATTCACTACTTCATAGGGTGACTGGTTCCATTGTTTAAATGACTAATTTTCAGAAAGTTTTTTATGAAATCTTTTCCCCTCTGCCCTTAACTACTATTTTTAGTTCTGTCTTATGAGAGCAATGTAGAACACATCTACTGGGAGGCAGCTATGTAGTGCAGTGGATAGAGTGCTGGAGTTCAAATCCAGCTTCAGACATCTTCCAGCTATGTGACCTTGGGCAAGTCACTTAACCTCTGACTGCCTCAGTTTCCTCAACTGCCAAATGATACTAATAGTGCCGATTTTATAGGATTAAGGTGAGAATCAAATGAGATAATTTTAAAGTGTTTAGCACAGTGCTGGTACATAGTAGGAACTTAATACATGCTTATTTCTTTTCTGCCCTCTCTTCCTTTTTCCACATGACAGCCATTCTGAAAACTATATTGTCTAGTTCTTCTCCCCCCTCGCCGCCCCCGTTCTTCTAAATGTGATGCAATCAGTCTTCTTTAAGAGACTCTGTATTAAGAGAAAAATAATGCCTAGGCATCTTATTATACCCTGGCTTGGCCAGAGCACATCTAGAATACTGTGTTCCATGAGTCCCACTGTTTGGGAAGTATACAAATAAACTTTAAGACTGTGCATGAGGACAGGATTCTGGGAAGATGGAGGAGAAGGTCAGAAAATTCCAAGCTCTGAAGATTTTCCCCCACAAAAGAGATAAAATAGTACCTTAGGGCGAACAAAGTGTAGGTGGAGAGAAATAAGAATAGGGACACAATCGGGGCAACTGCAGATCAGAAGAAAAATCCCAGGGAGAGGTTTGGTCCCTGTAAAGAGTAAACACCTCCAGGTTAGGATCCACTAACATTAAGAGGCAAGCCCTGTGGTTAATTGGTTTGAGAGGCTGCCTCCTCCCCAGCCACAGGAAATTTCACTCCCAGGATAGTATGGAGAGTTGGGCATCTGAGCTCCGTAAGATGAAGGCAACCTCTGCTGACAAGGAAGCCAGACCCAGCTGTTCTGTGAAGAGTGGCAGGGGCAAGAAGGAGCCAGCACATGGCCAGTGAATGCAGAATGCAGAAGCAGTGAGGCAGAAAGCCTCTGGCTGTGGGGACTTAAAAGAAGTTATACAGGAGAACTAAAGATCTGGGACAAGAGACACTATTTCCCATACCCTAGGGCTGGAGGTGATTACAAAAAGTAAGCCTATTATCACAAAAAATGCGTAGGCAAAGGAGAAAGAATCCAACCACTATTTTGGGAATAGAGAAAACTGGGGTTCATCTTCAGAGGAGGATTTTGAAGTAAAGAAACCCCCAAAGAGTAACGTCAAATAGTTACTTGCCCAAAAAGAATTCATAAAAGATCTTAAAAAAGACTTTAAAAATCAAATGACAGAGATGGAAGAAAAACTAAAAAAATAATAATCAAAGAAAAATAAGAAGATTATGAAAGGAAAGCCAACCAATTAGAAAAGGAGACCCAGAATCTTAAGGAAGAAAATGACATCTTGAAAATTAGAACTGGGCAAGATGAAGTCAGTGAAATTAGGAGAGATTAAGAAATAATTAAACAAAATATGAATAATGAAAAAAATAGAAGAGAAAGTGAAACATAAAAACAACAGATTTGGAGAATAGATCAAGAAGAGAAAACATAAAATTTATTGGACCAACTGAAAGTTACAATAAAAAGAATCTTGATACAATAATCCAAGAAATAATTAGAGAAAATTGTCATGAAGCATTAGAACAAGGGGCAAAGGTAGAAATAGAAAAAAATTCATTAATCACCTCTTAAAAGAGATCTTATGAGGAAAACTTATAGGAATATCATAGTCAAATGCTGAAATCCCCACCTCAAGAATAAAATATTAAAAGCAATAAAGCTAAAACAATTTAAATATGATAGTACCACAATTAGAATCACACAGGACCTAGCAGTGGAGTCATTAAAGGATCACAGGTCTTGGAACACAAAATATTGAAGAGCAATAGAACTAGGAATCTGGCTGAAAATATCATAACTAGCAAAGTTAAGCATAATCCTGAATGAAAAAAAATGGATATTTGATCAATTATCAGACTTTCAAGACTTTGTTAAAACAGCAACAACTCCTGAACTTAATAGAAGATTTGACTTAGAAGAGCCAAGAGAAATTAAAGGTACATATCAAAGATTAGTTATAAGGAGTTCAATAAGGACAGACTAATTGAGTAGCTCTTAAGAAAGACTGGGGTAAACCTGAATATGATATGATTTAAAAAAGTAAAACTATTTAGGAATAACTAAAAAGAGAAGTTATTTTATAAGAATGTGGTGTAAGAGGAAGAATTGATACAGAGGAATTAGATGGGAGAGCAGGGCTTGTAGTTCTGGTAACCTACTTGCTTTGGAAATGGGTTTAAGAGGGAATGATACATATATATTTAGAAGAATATAGAAGTCCTCTAAATTCAGAAGAAATAAAACGGTAGGGGCATAGGGAAGGGGGAGAGGATAAAGGAGGGATCTTTAGAGAGGAGAATGAGGGAATAGGTAAAAGAGAGTATAGAAGGGTGTTTAGATTTATGGGAATTCATGGATAGGGGATGGATCCTTGAAGGGGTGTAGACGGGTAATAGGAGAGAAAAGTAGTGGGTAGGAGTAAAGTAGAGGAGGCAAGTAGGAAACAAGAGATATGCACAAGCATAAAAACAAAGATCAGGAGCGGAATTTGTTTGGAAAAGTATATGTCTATATATGTCTATATATATATATATATATGTATATATATATATATATATGTATTTGTGTATGTATATATCTGTAGCTATAGAGAACCATATGCAAACTTAATTGTAGCTTTCTGGGAAGGGATGGGGAGAGGAAAAGAAAAACAAAGTAAAAAATACACAACAGAGAAGAAAAGAAAACTTGCAAGAAGCAAAGAAAAGATGGTCAGTTCTCAACACAACATGTATTATTTATCATACAGGCTTTTTGAAATGAAATTTCATTATTATGTATTTTGAATCCTCTTTCATGTTCTGCTATGCACATGACATGCTTTTTTCTTTCTTCCTTTGTATTTAAGTTCCAACATTTAAGTTTATGATATGTTTTTGTTTCTTATCCCTATTCTGTATTTGGGTTCTGATATAAGTCTAAAATAAAATTTGAAAAATACACTGTACATAAAAGTGTAAGCAGGCCGAAGACCTCCATCAGGATCATGTTACATGACAAGCAGCTGAAGGAACTAGAGATACTTTGCCCAGAACAATGTTAAAAATTGTACCTGATTTAATTAACCTGTGGTTTCCTGGGGTTTTTTTTGTCTTTTTTTTTTTTTTTTTTTAAAGAACCAGGTCTTTCCTTCCCTCTACTTGTCAATCCAATTTTTTTGAACCTAATGTAGGACTTTGTCTTTGTTAAGTTTTAAGAAGGGACATGATATCTGTTTATGATTGCTGTATTTAAGTTTTTGAAAGGCTGTCATGTGGACAAAGGATTATATTGCGTTTGTCCTGCTTGACTGTAGAAGGGAGACTAAGGAGGAACAATGGTAGAAGTTGAAAAGCTCCACATTTGGATTTGATATAAAGATAAACTTGTAGAATTATCAGAGTAGAATGCTTTGGTAGGTAGTGGGTCCTCTCTCACTGAAGGCTATCAAATCAATTCTAGTTGGACATATAGAAGACATTGTTGTCAAAGTATGGTAAACCTTGGATTTAGGTCCCTTCCAACTCTAAGATCATGTCATTCTCTAGGCTTGTATGTTATATTACAATGTTTTGTCCTATGTTATACTATCCAGACTTCCAAAACTGTAAAGTTGAGTTGATAAGGTTAGTTCAACCTGTAACTTAACCAAGAATTCCTTCTCTAATATTCCCAACAAGTAGTAATTCAGCACTTACTTGAAGATGTCTAGGAAAGGGGAATCTATGATCTCCTAAGGCTGCCTATTAGCTTTGGATAATTCTAATTGTTAGGGAGTTTTTCCTTACATTCAACCTAAATCTACTTCTCTGTGACTTTCACACATTGCCCTGGCTCCAAATAAACCAAACCAATCACATTCCTCTCTTTGATACACTCCAGTGGTTCCCTATTAGCTCTCAAATCAATAGAAACGTTCTGTTTGACTTTTAAAGTCCTTTATGATTTGGCTGCCTTGATAACACCTTTTTAATGTTTTCATCATAAAACATAAACATACCTTCTTATGTTTTACTCCCCACTACATACTCTGTGAACACTAGCTTTTTTGCTGTGCTCAAACAAGATATTCCTTCCCTCACTTCCATGCATTTTCAATGGCTGTCTCCTATGACTCTAATACTATCCCTCTTCATCTTCTTCTCCTGGCTTCCCTGGTTTCCTTCAAGTCTCAACTAAAATTCTACCTTCCCGAAGTCTTTTCCAGTTCCTCTCAGTGTCTTTCCTCTATTTATTATTTCTAATTTATTTGTACATATCTTGTTTGTACATAGATGTTTGTAAGTTGTCTCCCCCATTAGACTGTAAACTCCTTGGGGACAAGGACACTTTTTTTAACCTTTCTTTACATCACCAGTGCTTTGTACACTGCCTGGAACATAGTAGGCACTTAATAAATGCTTGACTTGACTTCTATTCCAATACCTGAAATTCTTGAAAAGAGGAGTTATCTTCCTATTTTCCTATCTCCCCCTTACATATTGTTCCAGGCTTAATGTTCCCAAGTTCTTCAACCAATTCTCCTGTATTATGGTCTCTAGTTCTTTGGTCATACAAAGGACTGCTTCTGGGTGCCAGCTTATCAAAGGTTCTTTGTAAAATGTGGTATCCAAAACTTAATACTTACTTCAGAAGTGCTTTAGTAGGAGAAGAGTACATCAGGGCTATCACTTCCCTCATTCTGGACATTGTACCTATCTTAATAAACCGAAGAGGGCATTCCTTTTATTTTCTTCTTGTTTACCATGCCATAAAGTTAACTGATACTGAATTTATGGTCCACTAAAACCCCCAGATCTTTCTCAGAGCAATTATTACTAGAGATGTTCTCCTATCCTATCCTTATGATGTCAATTTACAAAATCTCAAGCATATGACCTTACCATCTCAGAGCTCATCCTCTCCTTTTGAATCTAGATTCCTTATTGTCCTTGCTACGTTTTTCTGCATATATGCTAGTTTCCTCAAGTACCTTTTAAAATATATTAAACAGAGTTTAAATACTAGATTAAACAGAGCTAAATGCTAGATCCTCAAGCGAAGTCTAACTAGTGTAGTGTGTATTACTCTCCTTGCTCTGGGCGTTACTACTAATACAAAGTAGACTTTTCTAGCTTTTCAAAGTAACACACTATTAGTTGAAAGTATGTGGTAAATTAAAGCTTTTATTCTTTTTTGGACCTTTTTTTTTTGAAGTATCATCAAGCCAAGTCCTTCCTTCCCACTGCCAGTAAATCTGATTTTTTTGAATCTAAATGTAGGATTTTGACTGTTAAATTTTATCTTGTTCTGCTAACCTCTTGTCCTGACATTTCATCAAAATATGGATCTGGCCTGGCATTCTCAAAGGTGATACCAGTGCGGCTTAAATTCTGTCAGTCTTCCTAAGCTGGAGAGGCTTCAAGTGTAGCCTCAAGGAGAGAGGAACAGCCTTGCTCACTTGAGAAAGACTCATCATCATTGGGTAGAACACTAAGTGATGAATTTGAGTAAAGCAACTCATGAAACCACTTGCTAAGGTCTTGAAGTGTTATAATCAGTTTCATTGCAGGGGGTGTTGAAGCTGGTGAGATACTGATGTATTGAACCATAAAAGTACTGAAATATAATTGTCTGATTGGTTTCAATCCAACAAATGTTTGGATTTGTTAGGATTATTTCTTTATATAATATGTTATCTCCCCCCCCATTACATGTTAAAACATTTTAAAACATTTTTTACAAAAAGTTTTTAATTCCAAGTTCTTTCCCTCTTTCTTTCCCTCCTCTCCCTCCCCCACTGAGATAGTAAGCAATCTGATATAGTTGATACATGTGCAATCATGTAAAACAATTCCATATTAGTTATTTTGTACAAGAAGATTCAAAAAGAAAGAAACAAAGAAAGTGAAAAATTGCATGTTTAATCTGCATTCAGACAGTATCAGTTCTTTCTCTGGAATTGGATCCCAGGCTTAATCATGAGTTCTTTGGGCTTGTCTTGGATCATTGTATTGCTGAAAATAGCCATTATTCACAATTCTTCATCACACAATGTTGCTGTTACGGTGTACAACATTCTTCTGATTCTGTTCACTTCACTCTGAATCGGTTCATATAATTCTTTCTGGGTTTTTCTGAAATTTTCTTGCTTCTCATTTCTTATAGCCCAATAATATTCCATCACAATCTTATACCACAGCTTATTTTGCTATTCCCAGATAGATACACATCCTCTCGATTTCCAATTCTTAGTCACCACAAAAAGGGCTGCTATAAATATTTTTTGTACAAATAGATCCTCTGTTCCCTTTTTTTGGCTGTCTTTGGGATACAGCCCTACCAGTGGTGTTGCTAGGTCAAAGCATATGCACAGTTTTGTTGCTCTTTGGCCACAGTTTCAGATCGCTCTCCAGAATGGTTGGATCAGTTCACAACTCCACCGACAGTACATTAGTGTCCCAGTTTTCCCATATCCCCTCAATATCCAACATTTTCCTTTTTTAGTTATATTAGTCAATCTGATAGGTGTCAGGTATACCACAAGGTTGTTTTAATTTTCATTTCTCTAATTGTTAGTGATACAGAACAATTTTTCATATAGCTATGGATAGCTTTGATTTCTGTCTGAAAATTGCCTCTTTATATCCTCTGACCATTTGGCAATCTTGAGAATGACTTGTATCTTTTAAAAAATTGACTCAGTTCTCTACATATTTGAGAAATGAGGACTTTATCATTTGTAGAAAAATGTTTCTCCAGTTTTCTTGTTCCTTATAATTTTGGTTGCACTGATTTTGTTTGTGGAAAAAGCTTTTTATTTTAAATAATCAAAATTATCTATTTTACATTTTGAAATGCCCTCTATATTTTCTTTGGTTCTAAATTTTTTCTTTGTCCTTAGGGCTGAAAAATAAATGCCATGCTCTCCTAATTTGATTATGTTATCACCCTTTACATATAAATCATGTACTCATTTTGACCTTATCTTGGTACACGATGCAAGACATTGGTCTATCCTTAGTTTCTGCCATATTGTTTTCCAGTTGTCCCTGCAGTTTTTGTCAGATTATGAGTTTTCATTCCAAAAGCTTGGATCTTTAACTTTATTGAACATTATATTACTATGGCCATATGATATGATGGGTACCTAATCTATTCTATTGATCCACCACTCTATTTCTTGGTTAGTACTAACTTGCTTTCATAATTACCACCCTATAATACAGTTTGAGATCTAGTATGGCTAGATCACCTTCCTTCACCATTTTTTATTGATTCCTTTGATATCCCTGGAATTATTTTGAATCAAGATTATGTCATTTATCATATTAGCAATCCCTGATAATTTTGCATCATTTCTTTTAAAAATATATATACCTTTATCTAAGTCATTGATATAAATGTTGAACAGGATAGGATCAAAAAGAAAGCCCTTAGGCGTGTCCCTGTAAACTTTTCTCTAGCTTGAGAAGAACATAAAGTGATTAAGCTATTTCATGCCAATATATGACACACTCAGAACATTTCTCATTCCTCCTAAGGACTTTGCAATTTGAAAAAATGCGTACTTGTTAACCTAAATGAATTTCTAATTAACAGAATTTCAGGCAGTGAAGTGAAAAAAAATTAAGCACTGTAGGGGAAAGATTATTTTTTAATAAAGTTATTTTTTTTCTCATCCATATTGTCTTTCCCTCACCTTACTTCTCCTTCAGTTGAGAAAGGAAGAAAAAAAAATCCTGTTATAATTGTATAGTCAAGTAAAACAAATTCCTGTATTGTCCATGTTTCTCTCTCTCTCTCTCTCTCTCTCTCTCTCTCTCTCTCTCTCTTTCTCTCTCTCTCTCTCTCTCTCTCTCTTTCTCTTCTCTCCCTTCCTTTCTGCCCCCCCTCCTCTCTGTCTTTTCTTTTTATCTCTGTCCTTTCTCTTTGTCTCTCCTCCTTTTTGAGTTCGTTATTTCTCTTTCAGGAAGAACATAGCCATCTCTAGTCTTTTGGATTCGTGATTGGCCATCGTGATGGTCCAAGTTTCTGAGTCTTTCAAGGTTGTTTATATTTACAATATTGCTGTTATTATTTAAAATATTTTCCTACTCTTGTTTTTTTTCACTCTGCCACAGTTTCTACAAGTCTGGAGAAGAAATTTTGGGTGATGCAAACCAGGTTTATAATTCCTGCTTTTTATAGAGCTAGTTAGTGATAAAGCTAAGACACATAATTATAAGGCAACCTCATATTTAAGTAGCACTTTAAGATGAGCAGAACATTGTAGGATACATTATCTATGATCTCTTCATCCCCTAATCTTATTTTATTCTCACATCAATTCTCTGAAGTAATGAGGGCGGATAAAATCTCAATCAAAAATATCGTCTATTTTAAAGATAAGACTTAAAGAGGGCTAAGTAACTTGCCCAAGGTGACACAACCAATAAATCTTGAAGCTTGATTAAAAAAACATCAATATTTTTATTTTAAATATGGTGTTTTCTAACTGTCCCATGCTGTAAAACACCGGTAACTTAGAGAGGTGAGTTTTCTTTCCTCTAAAATAGGGACAAGAATTGTACCTATTTCTCAGGGTAGTTATGAGGACCACAGCAATATTTGAAACCATATTCGTAAAGCACTTTAAAAACTTGGAAGAGCTATAAAAATGGTAGCCCTAATACTAACAATAATTTTTATTTCTGTCTCATTCTTTTGGTGATGTCATTTGTTCCTCTGGGTTCTATTCAGAAGACTTCAATGTCTACATTTGTTCCTCATCTGTCTCTTGAGCTTCACTTTCCCATTACTACCTGTGGAGCTATGTTAGATAACTGAACTAGGAAGAACTGCCTATTGCATGGGCTATAACAAAGGAGAAGCATTTAGCAACTTTTTTGGGGGGAGGAGGTTAGCCTCTCGGTTGGGACACAGCCAACACTATTTCTACCTTGGACTTCCAGATAAGAGGGAAGAGAGTTTTCTTCCTCTCCCCTCCTCCTGGCAGCAATGACAAAAGTATACATATTGTAGCAGAAATATATGTTTGCCTAGGTGAGCCTGAGATGGACCTCAAGTCCCTAGCTATCTCTTCTGTTTTGTAAATCTTTCCCTGAGACCATGTCACCAAGGAGAAAATGTGAGAAATTGATTTTTCTGCCTTTTTGGTAACATCATACTGTCTTAAGAATTCAGGAGCTATATGAAGTGATTCAAAGTGAAATGAGAAGAACTAGGGGAAAAAATTGTACGTAGTAACAGTATTGTTGTAATGACGGCCAACTGTGAAAGAATTAATTACTCTGATTGATACAATGATCCAAGACAATCTCAAAAGACTCATGAAGAAAAATGCCATCTATAGGTAAAGAGAGGGAAGTCATGAACTTTGAGTACAGATTGAAGCATTCTTTTTTCACTTACTTTATTTTTCTTGCTTTAAAAAAAAACAAGGCTAATGCGGAAATCTGTTTTGCATGACTTCACATTTATAATTGATTTCATATTACTTGCTTTCTCAGGGGCTGGGTAGGAGAGAGAGAGAGAGAGAGAGAGAGAGAGAGAGAGAGAGAGAGAGAGAGAGAGAATTAGAAACTCAAAAAATTTTTAAATAAATGTTAAAAGAAAAAAAAAGAATTTTTTTTTTACTGATTGCCCAGTAAGAAGTGATTTCTGCTGGATTTCTCAGAGCAGAAAGATGTCACTGCTAGGTGGGTTCGGCAGACAATGAAACTAACAAACCATGGCTGGATGTTCATAAGATCTGGACCTGTGAGTGACATGGTATATGTATACATCTGAGGTGAATGTGAAGTATTCGTTGAGAAATCCTACAAAGCTGTCTTTATCTCTTGGAGATTATAGTTTGACTGATGGCTTATTATTTCATATTCAAATATTTAATAATGCAAGTTTACCAGTCTTTTGTGCTTTACCTACAATACCACTACTGTGTCTATTTCCAGAGATGATTAGGGAAAAAAGGAAAAGAATGTACATATTCTAAAGTATTTATGTTTGTTATTATATTGTTATGGCAAAGAACTGGATATTGTGGGGATGCCTGTCAATTGGGAAATGACTGAATAAGTTGCGGTATCTGATTGTGACAGAATTCTACTATGCTAAAAGAAATGATGAGCTGGATGATCTTAGAAGACTTGGATAGACTTGCATGAAATAATGAAGAGCAAAGAGCAGACTCAAAAGAACACCATACGTGGTAACAGCAATATTGTCTTTAAAAATGATTTTGAGAATTTTAAGAGATTTTGACTTACATAAATATCCCAATTAACTACAAAGGACCTATATCTACATCTAGACAAAGAAGTGATATGTAGAAGAATGTGTAAAATGATTTTACATAAATCTCTCTCTATATATGCATATACATACACACATGTACATATATACACACATATTTGTGTCTAATGATAGCCATCTCTAGAGTAGTAGAGGTAAGAAGAAAAGAAAAGGAAAAAAAGAAATTACTAATATATTTAATGACATAAATAAATTTAATATTAATAATATAATAAAAATTAAATTAATATGAAAATAATTAATATATTTAAAAGGAATAGCAAGTTGTATACAATAGATTTGCAATTTCATGTATAATCATCTCTCCCCCCCTCTCTACTGTATTGTGGAAGTGCTTGTTTTAATAAAGAATAAAATAAAAAGAATAAAGAATAAAAATAATTGTTATTTAAATTATTTTTTTATTTTATTTTTTAAAATTCTAATTGATTTATTTTTCATTTTCAACATTCATTTCCACAAGATTTTGAGTTCCAAATTTTCTCCCCATTTCTCCCTTCTGCTCACCCCAAGACAATGTGCATTCTGATTACCCCTTCCCCCAATCTACCCTCCCTTCCATCACACACCTCCCTTCTCTTATCCCCATTCCCTCTCTTTTCTTGGAAGACAAGATAGCTTTCCATACCCCATTGCCTTCATACCTTATTTCCCAGTTGCATGTAAAAAACAATTGTTAACATCCATTTTTAAAACTTTGAGTTCCAACTTTTCTTCCTTCCTCCCTCTCCACCCATTCCCACTGAGAAGGCAAGCAGTTTGATATATGTTATACATGTGGAGTTATGCAAAAGACTTCCATAAAAGTCATGTTATGGAAGACTAACTATATCTCCCTCCATCCTATCCTGTCTCCCATTTATTCTATTCTGTCTTTTGACCCTATCCCTCCTCAAAAGTATTTACTTCTAATTATGCCCTCCTCGCATTAACCCTCCCTTCTATCATTTTCCCCACACCCTGCTTATCCCCTTCTCTCCTACCTTCTTGTAGTATAAGATAGAGTTTCAGAGCAAATTGAGTATACATGTTATTCCCTCCTTAAGCCAAATTTGATGAGAGTAAAGGTCACTTTTTCCCTCTCACCTCCTCTTTCTTCCCTTCCATTGAAAAAGTTTTTTCTTGCCTCTCTTATATGAGATAATTTGCCCCTTTTTATTTTTCCCTTGCTCTTCTTCCCAATATATTCCTCCCTTACTCCTTAATTTTATTTTTTTAGATATTGTCCCTTCCTATTCAGCCTCATCTTGTACCCTCTGTCTATATGTATATGATTCCTTCAGCTACCCTAGTACTGAAAAAGTCTCAAGAGTTATAAATATTATCTTTCCATGTAGGAATATAAACACTTTATAGATTTTAGTAATGTTATGATTTCTCTTTTCTGTTTATCTTTTCATGCTTCTCTTGATTCTTGTGTTTAAAAGTCAAATTTTCTATTCAGCTCTGTTTTTGTTTTCATCTAGAATGCTTGAAAGACCTCTATTTCATTGAATGACCATTATTCCCCCTGAAGCTTTATACCCAGTTTTGCTCAGTTATATACTGAGTTTATACTCAGGAAGGTGATTCTTGGTTTTAATCCTAGTTCTTTGACTTCTGGAATATCATATTCCAAGCCCTTTGATCCCTTAATGTAGAAACTGCTAGATCTTGTGTTATCCTTCTCGTATTTCCACAATACTCGAATTGTTTCTTTCTGGCTGCTTGAAATATTTTCTCCTTGACCTGGGAACTCTGGAATTTGACTACAATATTCCTAGGAGCTTTCCTTTTGTGATCTCTATCAGGAAGTGATCAATGGATTCTTTCAATATTTATTTTACCTTGTGGTTCTAGAATATCAGGGCAGTTTTCCTTGACAACTTCTGGAAAGATGATGTCTAGGATCTTTTTTGATCATAACTTTCAGGTGGTCCCATAATTTTAAAATTTTTTCTCCTGGATCTATTTTCTAGGTCAGTTGCTTTTCCAATGAGATAGTGCACATTGTCTGCTATTTTTTTTTCATTCATTTGGTTTCTTTTTATAATTTCTTGATTTTTCATAAAGTCATTAGTTTCCATCTGCTCCATTTTAGTCTTTAAGGGATTATTTTCTTCAGTGAGCTTTTGGACCTCCTTTTCCATCTGGCCAATTCTGCTCATTAGGGCATTCTTCTTTTCACTGGCTTTTTGGATCTCCTTTGTCATTTGGGTTAGTCTATTTTTCACAGTGTTATTTTCTTCAGCATTTTTGGGGGGATCTCCTTTAGCAAGCAGTTTATAATTTTCTTGCATCACTCTCATTTCTCTTCTCAATTTTTGCTCTACTTCTCTTGCTTGATTTTCAAAATCCTTTTTGAGCTCTTCCATGGCATGAGATCAATTCATATTTTTCTTGGAGGCTTTGCATGCAGGTGCTTTGACTTTGTTGTCTTCTGTTTGCATGTTTTGGTCTTCCTTGTCACCAAAGTAAGATTCTATAGTCTGATTCTTTTTTCGGTTTTTGCTCATTTCTCCAGCCATTTAACTTGATTCTTGAACTCTTTGTCAAGGTAGATCTCTGCTTCTAGTGGGGGTGGGGGATGTACTGTCAGCTTCTTGATTCCTCCCCAGGTCTGTGGGCCTAGAGCTCCAGAAACAGTCACTGTCTCTGCTCCTGCTACTGCTGTGGGTTCCTCCACCCCCTTTCCCCTCTGCCACCCTGGGGCTGGGTCTAGACCCCTGCACTCTCCCACACTGGTCCCACAGGCTTTTTCCACTGACCTTACAATTTGTCTTTGGCATTTTTGGGGCCCTCAAGTCTGGAAGCTGCCATAGGTGAGAGAGATTTAGTCTCCCCAAGGCCTGCTTAGGTTCTATCTGTGCCAGTGTGGCCCCACACTGGACTACACTTGCTCCCAGAAAGGCACTATAGACACTTCCTGGCCACATTCCAGGCTGTCTTGGGCTGGAGATTTGCTTCATTCCATCATTCTGTGGGTTCTGCAACTCCAGAATTTGTTTACAGTCATTTTTTGCAGGTATTTGCTAGACTCGAAGGCGGCACTCTAGAAAGTGCATGCTGTCACTCTGTCATCTTGGCTCCATTCCCAGTTATTTAAATTGTTTAAGTAACTCTTCTATTCCTGATATCTACTTTGTACATTGAGTACCTATTCTAGGAAGGATCCTGTGAATCCCTCTTAGGGGTGACTCTAGATGTGAACCATATTTGAGCTACATTTCAGAAATTTATTTTTAGAACTCCAAAGTAGGAGAGTTATGTCCCAGAGATTGGAGTGGGGAGAAGAGGTATGTAGTCTTATTCTGCTCTCATTGGAGTTAGGCTCCTTTCCCAAAATGAATTAGGTTTTGCTTGAACTCAGAACCTGGAACCTTTATTAGAGAGAGGGCTCCTTCTTTTCTTTGGACCCACTGTATCTTCTAGTAAATTGTAATCTCCTTGAAGGCAGTGATTATTTTTTGCTTTTGTCTTCACATTTCCTGTAATTTGCACGTGCTAACCATTGAATGATTGTTGAATTGAACTGGGTTATGTAGGCAAGATTGTTACTTTCTTTTTTTTATACATTATTTTTTCCCATCTCTCTTACTTTACAGGGAGGCAGTAATATAGATTAGAAATAGCATGGAACCAGGAATTAGGGTATCTGAGGAGTGCTTCCATTACTACTTATGTGACCTTTGGCACATTGATAAATTTCTCTGGACTTTGGTTTCCTTAACTGTGAAATCAGTATATCATACCTATCCTACTGACCTCATGAAGGTGTTGAGATAGTGAATGAGACAGGATTAGTAAAAGTGGTTTGAAAAGTTAAAATATGTCTACAAA
The DNA here is from genome assembly GCA_028658325.1 of Potorous gilbertii. NCBI lineage: Eukaryota > Metazoa > Chordata > Mammalia > Diprotodontia > Potoroidae > Potorous > Potorous gilbertii. The sequence continues at coordinate 35,072,365 of CM053774.1, read as the reverse complement.
GGTAGTAGTAATTAGGGCTTGTTTTGTAAATTAAGCTTACTTTGTTTCAAGTCCAAGCTAAATTTCATATGTTAGTAAGGTTATTTCCCCTACATGCTTCAGGGGATGCTTCGAAAGGAACTGGATGAATATTTGAAGGCTTTCTGTGGTAAGCATTTATATTACTTTTTCCCATATTCTGATGGAAGTATGAAAGTATAAACCAGGCAAAAAGTTCCAGTAATCTGATGATTTGGGAAAGTACTTAGCCACTCTGGACCTCAGTTTCCTCATTTGTAAAATGAAGGTATTGGAGTAGGTAACCTCTAAGGTCACACACCCCTAAGATTTTCTGTTTCTAAGTGATTTTAGACTACATTATTATGCAGTCTGTATCTAAATGGTTCCTTTAATCTCCCCTTCTGGATTGATTGTCTGGGCTCTAGATGAAGAGAGAGATTTAAAGGTAAGACAGGGAGAGATAATAAAGTCCTAACTAGGTATTGATCACGGATAGCCAAAGAACATGTTGGTATGGAAACAATAGTAACGACTGGACATGAGACTTCATTGGTATAGGGAATTCCAAGTGAAGAACCTCTCTCTACTTAGCTTAGCACTTTATTTGTACTTTATAGTGTTAAGAACCTGTTCTGTTAGGAGAATTTTTGATTTCCTTTTATTCCTCCTGCAATGTTTGGTTAGTATTTACCTCACCTGACCAAAACCTGTCCCAAAGGATGTGAAAATTTATTTAGAGCCTTAAACATTCCTTAGATTAGAAACCAGATTTAGAATCTCAATTGTTCCTCGTCCTTGGCAAGGTATAAATCCTCCCCAATCAGCCAATCTGTGAGTTCTATAAATGTAGTTTAATGAGTTTTACAGAGTTTGCTTCCTTAGAGGATGTATAAGATTATGATTCCACTCAACTAAGTTTGTCTAACTTTTATGAAATCAAAGAAAACATAGGATTATGAATCTATTTAACTTTTATGATCCAAGATGAATGTACAAGATTCCAATGTGTAAAATAATACTTCTCTGTCACTCTGACGTAAACTATCCTATAAGAAACCTTGTTAAAGTTCTAATCAAGACTTGGCTGTTCCCCCCCACTCCCTGCCCCTCACCGAACACACTTGAAATTAATTATACTTGAGCATAGGTTTGGTTTGGTTTTTAACCTCTATAATTTCTGCATAGTGGTAAATATATTTCAGCAGCAGTTGCCTGCCACATGAGCTCAGAGAGGAGATATTTTTTCTCATAACAATATTGAGAGGTTAATTGACTTGCCTAGGGCTGGTTAACGCAGCTGGCAAGTGTCAGAGACAAGACTTGCAATGTAGGTCTTCCTGCCTTCAAGATAGGATGAAAATCTTAGGGCTAAGGGTGACCTTAGAGATCACCTACTCTAATACCTTCATTTTACAAATGAGGAAACTGAGACCCAGAGCGGCTAAGTAGGTTGCCTAAGGATATAGCTATCCATTATGCCATGTTGCCTCTCAACAATAATAATTCCTTAAATTTATTTAGTGTTGTAAAGTTTGCAAATCACTGTACGTATATTATTTCATATATTATTTCAAGTGCTCCTCACCACTTTGTTCTATCACTATCTCCATTTTGCAGATGAAGAAAGTGGGACCCAAGGAGATTAAATGGATTGTATAGGGTCATGCAGTTAGTAACCTAACCCTAACCCTAACTCTAAAAATGCCTGGCACAGAGGACCCAAGTGGAGACTGTACATGGGGAGCAAATAGCTGGCTCCCAGAAGCCTAGAATTTCTGGCACCTCCACCTGTCTGTCTCCCAATAAATGTAACTTGTATCGTCAAAAAAATTTTTAGGGTTAGGGTTTGAGTTAATGAGAGATTGGAACTTGAATCTTCCTCATCCCAAGTCCAGTCTACTATTCACTATGTAATTTTGCTTCTCTAGATGTTGATCCACAAAAAAGACACTTAGAACAAATCAAAACAGAAAATCCCATACCTGTTTGAACACCTGTTCCTAGTGAAACATTTTCTGTGGAAATGATTTTCCATAAGCACTTATTTCTTCTCAGAGGTTCTGTCATGACATTCTAAGATTTCATCCTGAAGAGGCTCCTGCTGGGTGAAGAGCGCATTTAGGGATAGGGTTAGGGTTAGTGTTGCCTTTTGCCCTTGTCTGGGATGCTTCATTATGCCCATAGGCTGATCTAGTTGAGGGTGAACTCCTTGAGGGGAGACTTTCATTTTTTTATTATATCCCCAATGCTTTGCATATAGCAGGTGTTTAATAAGTTTTTGTTGAATTGAATTGTTCACCTGTGCCTGCTCGAGTAATAACCATAAGTAGCATTTATATAGCACCTACTATGCGCCAGGTATGATGCTAAGCACTTTACAAATATTATCTCATTTCATCTTCACAACAACCTGGGAGGTAGGTGCTATTACTGTCCACATTTTACAGGTGAGTCAGAGCAGTAAGTGATGTGCCCAGAGTCCCATGGTTAAGTGTCTGTGACTAGATTAGAACTCCACTCCCATAGTTAAGTATCTGTGACCAGATTAGAACTCCAATCTTCCTGATTCCAGGTCCAATACTCTGTCCGCTGTGCTACCTACTGCTTCTAGCAACCTCAACCCAGTTTCTTTTAAAATCCTAGACTTGGAAAACCTGCTTAGGTTTTTAGTAACATCTTTGAATGGGAAGTACAAAACTATACCATCAAATTACCCAAGGACTTCAGAGTACACTGTTTGAATTTTCCGTTACTCAAAGCACAGCAGGGAATGCTTATTAACAGCATAAAGCCTCTGGCAACTTTTCATATAAATTATAAGTTAATCAAAGGCAACTCAGGGTGCTCAAGCTGAGATGACTCCTGCTATGGGGACTTTGGATCCCAGCAGGGATCTAAATGGATGACAGAGATATCAAATCTTTAACCCAATGATACCTGGGGGGGAAGACAACTTGGGATGTATCTTTAGGATACCTACCAACATTCTTTGAAACCCAACCATCAGATTCTTTGCAGAGATAAAAGAAAGGGAAAGTGAATGGTAGAGCCTGAAGCAAAGACTATAGTAGGAAATTTTAAGTGAGGTTTGGTTGGAGGCAAGGGAAGATTGGCTGTGACAATCTAGAGCTAACGGAAGATTACATCATGAGGGTCAGAATTCTGGGCAAGAAATAAAAGGCATATAGTAGGGAAATTAGGAAGGAAAAAGGATGGAAAGGAGGTCACAGAAACTGTATTAGATTCTGAGGATACAAAGAAAAAACAAAAAGCAAAGAGAGGCAGAACTTAAACTCAGGGTTTCCTGGCTTTCAGCTCAGCTACCTACTCCTTTACCTTGCCTCTCATTTTACACGTAGTAGATACTTTTTCTTTTTTTTGAGGCAATCAAGGTTAAGTGACATATTCAGGGTCATACAACTAATAAGCATCTGATGTACAATTTGAAGACAGATCCTCCTGACTCTAGGAGGGGACTCCTCCAGGGAGGATGGCTTTATCCACTGTGGCTACATATAGTAGATAATTAATAAATATTTGTTATCTTGAAGTACAAGATTGGTTTCAGTAATAAAGAAGGATGTATTGTCCTCATTGGAGCTAGGAATAATGGATCTCATAAGTGCATTGGTTGATTTTGATTGGAAAGCCTATGACTAAGGACCTGGGGGTAGGATTTCATGTTTGCTTTTGTTTTCCTTTCTGTAAAATATAACTGAGTTGGTAACCATTCTAACACTGAGTGCCATTATAGGGGTTTAAGAAGCAATGCCCACTAGAGCCATTGCTGGGAGAATGAAAAAGTTAGGGAGGGGGGAGGAAGATAATGACAGAGAAAAGAAATAGAATGAAATAAAAGGGAGAGGAAAAGGCAGAAAATAAGAGGAGAGAAAAGAATTGCTGCTTATGATAGGGGCCAAATGAAACTTTGCTAATTGTTTGCCACTCAGGGACATCAGTGCCATAGATGGCTGAGGTCTGCCCTATTTAAAGACTTAAAGAAAAAAGCCTCAAAGAGCCTTTCCAGCCAGGAGCCCATGGGAACACAGCTGCTAGGTCTTGTCACTTCCTGACGATAGACTCTGGACACTTAGAATATCTAAAAACAATTGTCAGGTCATTAGTAAGGCCTCTGAACTGAAAGGCTAAAAGACTTGAAGACTCTAATGGGAGGGATTAACTATCATTATAGATCTGCCCTGAGAGGCTGCACATTTATTAGAATAGATAATTGGGTTTCTGTAGTCTTTCAAAGCTGGGCATAGTAATAAACTAGCTTGTACATAGTCATAGCACAAGACATTTCTACTAAGTTACAAAAGAGAATTTCTCCTGGGGGAATGGTGTGAGAAACAAATAGAGAAAACAAAATGCAACACATTCCTCAGTGGCTTCCCACATTCTAGCAGAAGTCTCTGGACTTTCCCATACACTTAAGTCCTTTCAGGTTAAGTAGTCGGAGATCCCACTAAATAAAGCACTGGAAAAGTCAGGAAGACATGAATTCAAATCCAGCCTTAGATGCTTACTAGCTATTTTAGACAAGTCACTTGACTCCTTCCTGCTTCAGTTTTCTCACCTGTAAAATAGGAATAATAGCACTTACCTCCTAGGCAAAGTAAAGTGGTTGTGGGGCTCAAATGAGGGAATGCTTGTAAAGTTTTTTTTTTTCAAACCTTAAAATGATATATAAATGCTGGCTATTATTATTAAAACACATTTAGTAATGGATCTGTTTTTCCTTCGCACTGGAGTATTCCTCATGATGAGCTTTCTCTTCTGTTCTTTTCTTTGTTATTTCTTTATTTTGCTTATGTTTATGTCCTAGGAAGAGGAGTCAACTAGTTTCTCCTAACAGTTACATACGTCATCAATAAAATATCCAAAATATTCTGTCTAGCTTGAGAGCCGAATGTAAAGGATATGACAGAGCATCCCTGGGAAAATCACTGACTGTGTGCAATGGCTTACCCTTTTCTGGGGACATGTGACAGGGCCATGCAAGAAGCAGAGAGATTATATATGCCAGAAAAGCCTTGTTAGCGTGTTCATTAGTGTCTTCTTATTTTTGAGTTCCTGAAGTTGTATGCTGAATGGTTTAGTATGTGGTTAGTCCAGAGTTATCTTTACAAAATAAAAATGTCATGGTGAATGCTTACTCTCCCTTGTTGGCTTTAGCATAGAGGTGTTAAAGTGGATCACTCAGTAGTGCATCATTTTTTTTTTCTGGCACCAAGGACGGATTCTTTTTGAAGTTGGATTCATCTACTGGGAAGCAATTGATACGATTTCTGTTCTGGAGCCTAAGCAAATTCTGTCTTAAAATGATGGCTTTTTGGATTTTACAAATCCACAATCATTTTGGTATGAAAACCTATCTTAAGCAGGGGGGGGGGATGATGGAAGGGAGGGCAATGGAAGGAGGGAGCAACTTGAAATCAACACTCGGGGAGGGACAGGATCAAAAGAGAGAATAGAAACAATGGGGGGCAGGATAGGATGGAGGGAAATATAGTTAGTCTTACACA
>CM053774.1:34856993-35066337 GCA_028658325.1 Potorous gilbertii | reverse complement strand
CGGAAATCTCCTTCACTGTGTTTCTGCGCAGCTTCCACTGTTCCAGAATTTGTCAGGAGTTCTTTTTAGAGGAAATCCAAGGGCTGTGGGTTCGGAGCTAGCAAATGTGAGTCTTTCTACTCCGCTATCTTGGCTCCACCCCCCGACCTCCCTATTTTCTTAACCAACTAGTACAGAATTATTTTGGTGATTAGTACTTTGTAGTGTAGTTGGAAATCTTGTACTAGAGCTACTGGTTATCCCTTCCCCTCAGAGTTCTAGGATGCTCTGAAGACTTGGGGTAGGGCAATGTCATCTTTTCTTCATTGCTTTCTGCTTAAGCACCTACTGACTGAGATTCTCTTATTGTTAGGAGCCATTGACTAGTGTCCTAGTTCCATTTAACTACTGACATCAAATATCTTTTACAAAGGGATATTTACTTGGAACATACCAGCAAGAACCACTTATCTTTGTCTAAAGTAATTTTTGGAAGAAACTTAGTGGAACTTGTCACTTCATTATTTTTAAGCAAGTGGTCAGATTAAAAGGCTAGACACAAACTACTAAGGTTTCCCTTAAGTGTTTTGTTGGAGGAGAATCACTGAATTCCAGAGTTGGAAAGGACCTCAGAGGCCATCAAGTTTGATCCCTTTATTTTATTTCCACTTACTAAAATCCTTTGTTTCCTTCTTCCATCAGCATATTCACTATATACCACAGACATATAGTGTGAATAACATTTTAGTAAAGATTTATCATGTTCAAGTCACTGTACCAAGTCCTGGACAGTTTCCACTTTCAAGGAGCTCACATTCTAATGGTTATGGCAACATACAAGTAACTTTGTATGTATCAGATATATACAAGGTAATCTTAGAGGAACATAGTGAATACTTGTTGATTGATTGATGTGAAAACTGAAGTCCAGAGTCAAGGACAAGACCAGAAGGAAGCCAGGGCTGTGACATCCTCTAGATAACAACATATTCTGTATGCCAGAAGATGAAAAGAATATGAAAAGAAGAAATTCAGGATAAAGGGAGGTTTGTTAACAATTGAATGGCAGTTCCAGAGGGTTCTTACTCTTTGGTAGAAACTGTGAAGCTGGAACAAAGAGTTTTAGCCCCTGTAATTGAAGTTGTGAAGCCTGTCACACGGTCTAGGGTGCAGATGGCCTGAGGTGGTATTGCCATATTGATCCTCGGTGAAAGCATTCTTTCCTGGGTGAATTAAGGGTAGTAGATCCTATAGAAGTCTCTTCCCCAGAGCCCTCTAGTGTCAATCATTTGACTGTACCTCTAGAGAACTCCAGAGCCACAAAGTAAATGAAAGCAATTACTTTCCTTTGACCGCTGCAATCATTGAAGCAGGGTTGTTTGCTTTTTATTTTTTTTTTACTTACAAACATAACATAAAGAAAAACCCCTAAGTTTTTATTCCTTCTGTATTCTTGTTAGTGCTTTAGTCCCTTCCTCTTGTCTGTAGTTATATACAGACAGTTATATACTGTCTATATACAGTAGTTATATACTGTAGTGATTTTAGGTTAAGGGAAAAATATCACACATACACATCTATATGCAGTAATTAAGGGTCATGAGAAGCTGCCTGGTATTATGGGAAAAGCTCTGGACTTATAATCAGAAGTCCTTATAATTAGAACTTATAATTCTATTTATAAACAGAAGTCCTCTTGATTCTAACTCTTCTAAGTTATATAATTGTAGTCTAGTCACTTCTCTCAATTTTCCATCTGTAAAATGGGGATTATAAGATTTACAGGTGGAAGGGACCTTAGACCTAGTTCCAATTCCCTCATTTTAATGATGAGGAAATTGAGGCCAGAGAAGTTAAATAGTTTGCCCAAAGTGATGCAGGTAGTTAGCAAGAAAAGTTTTAGTTCAAACCTAGGTCCTCTATCTTTCAAATTAGCCCTTTTCTCCTCTCCCTGAGCAATACTGTACTATTTATATGTAACCTGGACTTCTCTGAGCATGCCCTATTCTTTTGAGCAGGTCTAGTTTGCCTAGGATGGAGTCTGCTACATCCCCTATCATGTGGGTGGAAGTAACCAACCACTTTTGTCTGGCTGCCATTATCTTTAAAACTGACTAGACTGAGATTTTTGTTTGTCTGTTTTTCTGCAGCTCTCTTATAGGCTGCATCCAGAGGGTGCTGTTGCTTGATCTCAATTTCAGGAGGTGGAGGTGATCTCCATAGACCTGGAAATTTCAGCCATGGGGGATGGTGCAGCCAGCCAGTCAAGCATGGAAACCCTGAGAAACCAGGGTGCCTGAGTCACAAGCCTGAGGGGACTTTTGGACTTGGGCTTTGACTATATCTTCTGAGATAAAGTATAAACCTAATCCTCTTCCCCTCTGCAGAGATTGAGTTGGTGCAGGGCGGAGAGCAAAAGGATTATGTCTTCCACATGTTGGGAGGGAATAAGTTTCTATGTCTGTGATTGTATTTTGAAGCAAATATTTCAGTGTAAAAGTTAATTTGATTGTTAGTGGCTAAATGGACCTGGGGCACAGAAAACTTCCTTCTTACACTTGGGGAAATGCCATTGGTGTGGACTGGAGCCATTAGCAGGGAGCCTAGACCTCCAAATCCCATTAAGGGTACTAGAGAAGTTTGGGGGAGGAATAAAATATAACATGCCTGGCCTTCAGGTGGTGGCGGCCAGAATGACCTGTGTTACATATAGTATGAGATAATTTAAGCAAAAATCTTTGTCAGCCATGAAGCAGTAATTAAATATGACAACTGGTATTACACTGAAGGTCTATTTGCCCAGTGCCTGGTTTACTGATTCCCCACTTAACAAATGTCTTTTCCCCATGTCTGCTTGTCAAAGGGAACTGATTTAATATAGCTATCCCTCCCACAATGTGACTTTACCCATTTCAGTTTTGATATATCACAGGTCAGCATAAGAAATTAAAGGGGAATTTTTTGAGAGTTTTGCAGAAGCCACAGATGACATGCAAAGACCAGTAGATAATACAGAGCACATGACCAAATACTTACCACACATTTTATAGTAAAGTACTGTAAACACCTCAGAAGAGAAAAAAGAAAAAAATTCAGACTTCTCTAGTATGAAGGGAGGGCCAAAAAATTTTACATGGATTTTTCTAGTTCATGGGGATATTGGGCTCCTAATCTCTGCTATGTGGAAGGAATAACTATACTAGCAACTACCATTTTCATATTTCCTATGTAACACAAATGGAAATGTATCTCATAGGAACAGTACCTGCGATATTATTGGTAGAAGGGAAAGTCTAGGTGGGAAAACTTCCTCTTACCAATGCAGAGCAGCACCTCTTTTATAAAGGATAGTTCTAGTTATGTCCTGTTTATATCCTAGAAGACAAAATACTTGACCATAGTCCCAAAGCCAGTATGTTTCAAAGGTGAAGCTTGAGCCCAGATCTCCCTGACTTTGAGGTGACCTCTCTATCTATCATGTCATAGCAGTTTCAGTAGCTGTGCTTTCACTTAAATAAGCAGCTTGGACTCTGAGTTAGTTTGCAGGGATAAAGCCAATTTGAGTTTAAGAAATCTCAATACTTTAAATGGGCTTTCCTTCTGGGTTTGTCAACCCTCTGTTCCCTGTCTTGCAGCTAGCATTCAAGTAAGTAGCATTGGCACAGGGACTGCAGGCATTGACACTATTTATGAGACTCTGGCAACAACAGTTTGGGGGAGACATGCTAATGGCTCAAACTGGAATGACAGTAGCAAGAAAGGAAAGAAAATGAGAGATGCAATAGATATTGGAGAACATCTTAAAAACAGAGGTCCCTTGTTTTCCTATCTATCGCTAATACTTGTTTTTTCCCTCTTGTTGATTTTTATTTTGGTTCTGTTTTATTTTTAAAACATCAATGTTGTTCATTTTTCTTCCTAGGGCACCAGAGGTAGCTCTAGAATCTGGAAAGTTTCCTGATATGGCCAGTTGGCTATAGCATAGACTTCTACCTTCCTGGTCTGTTCAATTTCAACTTAGTTAAAATTATCCTAATTCTCTCATCTAAATTTGAAAGAGAAACAAAGACTTAACTTCATCTTACTTGAAGACTGGTCCCAAAGGTCTCAAGCTAATGTTACCACTAGAGATACTTTGGGGTCTGATTTTTTAAACTCCTAGTCATTTGACTTGGCAAGATTCTCATACCCCTTAAAACACTGACTGGGAAACTCCTGACTCTTTTTCCCCAGACAACTTAAAATGCTCTGAAATACAATAGTAGCTACTTAATTTTGTGACTTACTGGTACATGGAACTGAAAATGCCATCCAGATAACTTATAAGGAATGCTTGATAAAATAATTTAATTTAATGAAATAAGCATTTATTGAACACCAACTCTGTATAAAGCACTGAAGTTACAAAGACAAAAATGAAATACAGTTTCTCCCCCTCAAAGAACTTATATTTTATTATAAATAACTTTAGATATAACATGGAGTAATTAAGAGATGGTTTAAGATGCTTTGTTAGAGAATTTTGGTAGAGTGATGGATGTATGCTGTCCTCTCAGTACCTAATCTTACAAGCTAATTTCAGTTCAAGCACTTCATAAAGTCAAGGGATGATTTTCTTTCTTTATCAAGAAAAGGTCATCCCTAGTAAAAGACACAAAAATGTCCCTTTAATGCACTCTCCACTAAGTTGCATATAGGAAGATAAAGCTGGAAGAATCAGACAATAGATGAAAGAATTCAAACACATTGAAAGATGTTCAAAGAATTCTGGAGAAAAGGCAGTCATTTAAAAAATAAGACCCCAAACCTCTGCCCACATTGGAGAGCATTATCTTACTCTTCTCTCTCATCTTTTTCACTCTTTTTTCCCTCTCTTTGCCTTTGAGCAAGGGCAAGCTTTCTGTGTATTTTATGAGTCACTCAAATTATATGTTTGAGATGATATTTTCATTGACACTTCTTAAAAGCATTTTATTGTATTTTTCCCTTGGAGTGGGTGACAATTATGTAAATAATTTTCAAATTCCCCCCTCACATCAATGACACCAATAACTCTTGGGATTATACTGGTTGGAGGGCCATGCTTGTTATAATAATGCCATTAATTTCTCTGAGATGAGTGACAGCATGATACAGTCTTAGTGGCATTACAGACAAGAAACTGTGGGGTTTTTGATTTTAGAAATAAGTAGAGCAAGGTAAGCTCCTTCAATATTTGTATTCAGCATATCTCAAGAAGCAAAATGAGTTTGAATGAGGAGCTAGAAGACCTGGGGTTAAACTCCATCTCTGAAATTTAATTGGTATGTGACCTTGGGATAGTCACTTCATTTTTCTGCACCTCAGTTTCCTAGTCTATAAAATAAAAGGCTGGTTCTCTAAGGTTCCTTTCAAAGCTAAAATTTTATTTTACACTAAGTGGGTCACCTATAATAAAACAGTTGCATTAACTGATGGTCATAAAATAACAATTTGCACTTCATTGCTTCAAGTCTTCTACTTCCCAAGTCCCAATGCTTCAGAGATGTAATTTTTATGTCACTAACATGTGCTATATACCAGAAAGATCACTGACATTTTTGGATAAAGTTAGTGCAATATACCAGAAAGAGAACTGACATTTGGACTTGGCTTTAGAAGCTCCTGGGGATGGTAAGATGAAAGGAGGTAGTTCATTCTCTACTCTGAGAGCCATGAAGAGATATGGAGCCAGGATGGGGTGTTACAAGGGCACAGGCTACCATGGAATGCCCTTCCCCCTCACTTTGAACCCCAGGATTCTTACAGGTTGTTGTGGCAGGATGGAACAACTGGACTCATGAAATGTCAGTAGAATTTCCGAAAACTGATGGTTTGTGAGAAAATGAACAAATTAGATCCTGAATATCTCCTTTTCTCTGTGAGAAAGGGAGAAGGCCGCATTAACTGTCCTACTCATCTGAGTTGTGTCTCCACTGCTTTCTAGTAAAGGAGTTATAAAAGGAGAAACTAATTCTGCCTCTGTAGCCAGCAGCTACAAGAAGCACTAGCTTCTTTCTGTCCAAATGAACTCTTCTCTACTTGGCTGCTTACTGTACTTTTATTCCCCTAGATAAAATAAAAATTTGGCAACTGCTAATCCTTGTTTGTATGATTAAGGTGATTCATTGAAGGCTTGGGTAGAGACTTGGAAAGAGGTTCTGATTGCATTAGAAAGATGAGGGACATATCCTTGATTCATTGTGAGCTGAGACACAAAAGGGAGGAGCAGACACCAATTCCATTTATAAGCAAGGGAGGCATATTAGTATCATACTCCTAGACAAGCAAGAATTTCCAATAAACAGGAGACTGATTAAGCAGTGAGCCATAATTTTATGTACAAATTCCTAGACCTAATACATAATAAGACCTTAAGGCAAAAGCAAACCAAGACTGCAGACATCAACCTCCCATGGGACGCTGACACACCATGGAACTGGTACTGCTCCCCATATCTCTTATAGGTGGGACACCACATGCTTTACTACACACCAGCATACTACATTAGTGTCACATGTCCATTTACTTCCTTACACAAGTAGTGTTTGAGTTGAGCCTCTAAAGGTGTGCAGGATTTCAAGGATGCATAAATGTGGAAGTTGCATTCCAAGTGGAAGGGAATCCCACAAGCAAATGCACAAAAGACTCACAGCCCAAATGTCACACAGGTTTCGTGAAACTTTCTATGATTACCCCAGCAGGAGATCATCTCTCCATTCACTGACATCCCCTAATAATTGTATTATATACATGATACTCATTAGACATTGCCTTGTGCTTTAGTTATTTGCATACATGTCTCATATTTGATACTAGATTGTAAAGGACTATTTTTGTATACATCCCTGTATCTCCACAGTACTTATCATAGTATCTTACACATGGTAAACACTCTGTAGCATGATAAATGCATTATTTTGAACTCGGTGACCTCTATGATCCATTCCAGTTCTAAATCTATGATCCTCTTCATTACTGCCTTTGAGTCTCCTTGGTAAACTAGCATCCTGTAAAAGGTATCTGTGGATGTGCCTTCAGTTCTTCTAACTGGGGAAGGTCAGAGCTTCTGATTTCTGTTTCCTGCTCTAGCTAAGTGGAGTTACAGAATGAATCCATTAAATCACATTCTGGGGTTGGGGATGAAAGATGTGAATCGTTCATTAACTACTCTGGGGTGTAGTAGAAATTGCTTTAGCTCAAAAAATGATTTCCAGTACTCCAATCTGTCCAGGTCTACAGTATAAGGGAGGGGAAAAAAGTTTCACTCAGACTTTTGTCTGATTGAAAAGGGGAAATTGGTTTTAATTAGCTGGGATCCTGAGCTAACTACTTCAAGACTTTAAGGCAGAATAAAATACTTTATTTAGCCCAATTCATAAAAAATAACAATAACACTTTGATTCTTGAAGGATTGAAAAAAATAATGTAGGTGAAAAGCAAATCACAACTCATTAATGCCTTAACAGGCTTACTGAGTTCCTGTATTTGAAACAAAATGAAGTCAGTACTAGGAGGAGAGCCTTTAGGTTGCCCTCTTCTCAAAACTCCTGTAGATTATTTCTCAAAGGACAGGTACAGAGTCAATCACCTTGCTCATCCTGTAACTATTTTCAGCTTGGTAGAACCCATCAGGGTTACCCCATCACTTCCCAATGAGTCATTGGAGTAGGTAGGAGGCATTGTAGTGTAATGAAAATAGTGGAATGCTCAATTTTGAGTCATGGGGTTAAATTAAAATTTCAACTCTGCTACTCACTACTTGTGTGACATTGGGCAAAGCTGCTTAAAATTTCTGGGACTCATTTTCATCATCTTAAAAATTTGGGAATTGGACCAGATTAATATTTCAGACTCTCCATACAAGTAACTAAAGTCTATCCATTATAGCCAAGTTGCCAGTATACCTTGGCAGAAGGAATTTCCTTATATGCAAGTTCCATATACTTATGAGATCACAGGTTCAGCTCCTGTCCTTCTTAGGGAAAATAAATCACAGAAATGAAGTATCTCTACTGCTGACAGACTCTCTGCATTATCTGTATTATTTGACAATGCCTATTCACAAGCAGATTGGGTGCTTTTTGGAAGGATGTGAATATGTATTCTTGTAGGTGTTTGTTTCTAGTAAATAACCTCACTTTAGGTCTACCGGTTTCCCCTTAGAAAAGTAACCACAAAATAATTTAGAGATAGGTCTCAGAAAAGTCACTACCAACTTTAAGCCTTTGTCTCAGTATGAGTGCATTTGGGAATTTAATTGACTTCCATTTTTAGCTTTTGTATTTCTGACTGATGCTGTTCTGCAGATATGTCTGTCTACAACTTCCAAAGGGAGAAGAAAAAGTTTCGATAGTGAAATTTTGATTAAAGTTAGAGATAAATTTTATCAGCCAACACTAAGCAGCTTAGATCACCTTCGAAGATAAAATCCCTACATCTAGAAGGCATTGATTTTCAAGGAGAAAGCCTTTGGGCAATAAATTTATAACTCCAGTGAGAGCTGGTGAGATTGTTTTCTATGTGAAGGTGATGGATATTTAATGCCAGGCATCATATGCAAATCCCTTTCTGGATGGATAGAAGAGGAAAATCTCCTTGCCACAAATATTGTCTTTGTCTTTTTCTCAGTCAGAAACCGAAGCTGTATGTCTTCATTATTTGTGTGGGGGAGAGACTTAAGCTTCTGAAGTTGATAGATTCTAAGTTTTGTGGGGAATTGAACTTTGAAGCAGAAAAGTGGTTTTCCTTTTTGACTTTCAGTGTTGTTGCCATCAGTCATAACTCTTACTGGTCATGAGTATTTATCACTTCTGCTCTTTTAGCCCAGAGTCCAGGCTAATTATCTCTATCTGGATGGAATTTTTGTGAGGAAATTTCAATGGGCATCTCCCAGAGGACTCATAGGTGGGTTTTCAGCTGTAATTTGATATTGCATTCTTGATATTCCAGAAACCATTAATTGTTTTGAGCCTGATGGCTGGAAGATTTGGGAATCATTTGTGAAAAGGAGTCAGGACCTTCATAACCAACCCCTGGATATCAGAGTTGCTTAATATAGAGCTCTCTTATTTTTCTTGGCTGGAGATTATATTCCATTTTCATTTGAGACATTTTACACAGAAGCCTTTCCTCCATTCCATTGTTACTCAAATCAACATCTTAAAAGACTGCCTTAAAAAGAAACACCGGGGCAGAGCCTATCCAGGGGATATTTGATACTTCATATATTCTCTCCCTTTTCTATGCCCCTTTGGTTTTCAAGGGTTTTCATTATTTTAGTCTGGGATTAGAAAGGAGTCAGGCATAATATAATGGGTTTTTTTTAGTGGGGGAGGGGAAGTAGAATCTGAATTGGATTTCAATGGGGTTACAGAGCATGGATTGGGGGGTGGGTCAGGGAATCTAGATTGTCTTTTCTCTCACTAATTTGTTATATGCCCATGTAAAGTCATTGCACCTTCCATCTAGCTCTAGAATTTTCTGCCTGTGTGACTCAGTCAATTAAAACACATGCTAATGAGTCTGGGGTCTGGTTTCTATTGGTTTCTATTTTTCTCCATACCATTTAAAAGAGTCTAAAGCTCTTCATTCTTTAACCTTTACCAACTGTTTCCGAAATGCACAGTTCTGATCATAAGGAGGCCCTGGAGACTGTGTCGGTGAATCAGTGAAATATGAATATTGAAGTCAAAAGAGAATTTGAAGTGAGGTCAGGAAAATTTGGGTTTGAGTAATGTTTTGTGACAATAAACAAATCACTTAATCTCTAGGAGTCTTGAAACAGGTTGGATTTCCCTCATGCACATGTATGGCCAGGTCATATGCATGGAAGGGCATATGTACCTGTGACATTAGAGAGTCTCTGAAGACAACATTGCAATGCACTCATGTCATTTTCCATTGGTGGTCCTTGGCCATTACTCTTTGTGGGGCATCATTCCTCTACTTCTCACTGGTTCACTTTGCTGGTCTCAAGCTACTCAGCCTTTTGGGCTATACGCTGCTTTGTGCTGCCATCTTCTGGGGTTTAGCAGCCAGTAAGCCTATCCCTTACAAGAGAAAATGGAGCTCTCGAGTGCAGAGCCTAGACCAGAGCTTTGATGTGTCACACTAGCTAGGGAGGAGAAAAAGAAACTATTAGCCTAAGATTAAGTGATTTCTTTGAACTAACTCAGTACCTCTGTAACATTCTTGCATTCTGCAGTCTGACTTTATCTGAATTAAGTCAGATATCACTATGAGATACTCGTTCATCTAAGACAAGTAAAGGACAAATAAAAGAGGTAGTTGAGTGAGAAATAGGGCAATTACCTCTTCCTTCACTCAGATTTCAGCACACATCCGGAAATAGTCTACCTGCTTCACAGTCACACAGGAAGAAAGAAGTGGGGTGGTCACCAGCTTGCTTTTGTACATGAAATGAGTCATTAGCTTTCTGGCTCAGCCAATTAGGGGATTTTTAAAAATCATCTTCTATTGGAAACCACTGAGTCCCAGATAGCCAAAAGCATGTTCCCAAACTCCCACATGGTCAACCAAGCAGGCAGAGGATATCTGTGTAAACTCATAAAAGCCATTTTACAGTAAGATCATAGATTCATAGCTGGAAGGAAACTGTTTCATCTCCCTCCCTCATTTTACAGATGAGTAACCCATAGAGGCTAAATACCTTGTTTAATGTGACACAGGTAGTAATTAGTAGAGTTAGAACCCCAGTTCCTATCTTTTGACTCCAAATCCATTGTTCTTTCTACTTATATGATGAAACCAGGAAACCAAGCCAAGATGGTCGGATAGGAGGAAGCATTATAGCCCAGATCTCCCATAAGTGTTCTTACAACACTCTAAGAAGAATATAATACTGAATAGTGATTGGAAAATTAAAGGAAAACCTAGAACAGGTCACCTTTCCAGACAAAGACAACCAAGGGATTCCCCTCCTCCCTTTTTTTACTGATACCTCTAAAATTCTGGGAGAAGTTGAGAAATGCCTTCTTTTACACTAGGTAAGTCTCTTCCCTTTTCTACCTTCATTGCTTACAAAAGTGAACTTTTGGGAGAACCTGAATAAGAGTTACACAGAATGGATAGACATCGATAGGTTGCGATCTACATGGAATACTTGAATCAGTTTGATTACAGACCCAATTGAGTGTTTGAGGATGTCTAATGATTAGAGGGCTCTATTTCTCTTTTTATAATTAGTTTATCTTCCCCAGATTTATAGAGCTGTCCCGAGTGGGAATTCTTACAAAAGACAAAAAACTTAGTGTTTCTAAGAAGTCAAGCAACTCTTTCCTCTTATAGGTTTCACTTTCCCTTTGGACTTAGGTGGGTAATGAAATGATTCAGCAGTCTGTTTTTGTTATTACTTGGCTTTCATTTCTAAGAGGATCAATGATATAATGGAGGTGATATCTTGACATGCCTATGAATTGGATTTAAGTGAGGCAGAATTGCTCAAAGTTGTCAGCCTCATTTTCTCTTCTTGGGTCGTAGAAGTCCAGCACAGCAGTCAAGATGATTGGTGAGGACTTGGGATGCAGTGGATGACCTTGATATCTTTGATGCCTATACAAGCTCTAAGCATTCTATAGAGCCTGCTTCTGCCACCTTCATGGCCTCAACCTGGTTTAGCCCATCTACTGAGATGGTTTTACTGCAATGTGGCTACTGCCCATGCTATTGCCCATGCTATAGCTCCTTGGAGTCAGAGGTGAGTGTTGGGTGATGGGTTAGACACCAAATGTAGATAAACAGCCCTGAAAAATGTTCAGCAAACCTCACATCAGAGATGCTAATCCTCACCTTATGTATCTCCTTACACAGTCTAGACAGGATTTTCCTCAATGCCATGGCTCCCATTTGTGCTCATATATTTCCTTCATATCTCCATCTGTTGACAATCTTTTGTCTCCTTTATCTGCAATTCTTTTTGTGTGTTCTTGATAAGATCTTTTTTCATCTGGTGCTGACTCTTCCTTTCTCAGGGGAAGAATTCATGGTTGTCGGATGGGTCATCTAGATCTATTGGCCTCCCTCTAGGAAACTTGGCCCGTGTCTTCCTCCTCTCCCTTTTTCTCCATCCTACTTATCTCCCTCTAGCTCTCTCTGAATGTTTAGACACCCTTTAAAGGTCAGACCCAAGAGCACAATAGTGTGAATTACTTACGAACTTGAGTCAATACAAGAACAAAGGTCTCATCAGTGTGGCAAAGACGATGTAGAAGAGGGAAGATTTAGAATGTGTCTTGGGCATTCATACATTGCCAAGGGGTTCTAGGGAGGAGAAGAAGTTTTTCCTTCAGCATTTCTGGACATTCCCATTACACTTTCCTTGAATATTGTTTTAATTCCAGATTCACAGAGCCAGAGCTGAAAGGGAATTCAGAGATCATCTAGTCCAAACTCTTCACTTTAGAGAGAAGTAAACTGAAGGATGGGGAAGGAACATGATTTGCACTCCAGGTTACCTATATTATAAGCTTCAGAGATGGGAATTGAAACCATGTCCTAGTGCTCATTCTACTGTACCACACAGTTTCCGATCTGATTATTGGTATGTTGATAACCTCATGGTCTAACACTTTCTAGGGACATTTGATTTTTAAAAGTTTTAAATTTGAAGATGAGAGTTTTTGATCTCTTTTATGTCATGGACCCCTTTAGCAGTCTAATGAAACCTATGGATTCCTCAAATATTGTCTATAAGCTTATAAAATAAAATTAATAGAATTATCAAGGAAACCAACGGCATTCAAACATAAGCATATTACGGTATAGATATATATGTATGTATATACACATATAAATACATATAACCTGCATATAAATTTATACAAATGTATATGTATAAATAAGAAAGCATGTAAGCTGGCAAATAAACAATTATGTTTTGGATTAAGGACAACTGTTTTGTGGTGATTTCTGAGAATGAGAGACTTGCTCCCCTCCATTTAGGGGATGAAGATCTACCTTTTTACTCCCCTCAATATCCTGGGACTGGAGGGACTTTGCTTCTATGTTCCCAGATGTGCCTCAAGTGCCCTTTGTAGTCCTGCGCTGATAAAAAAAGGTAGAGTGACAAGAAATTGAATTACCTTTTGAACCCGTCCTCTCCCTGTTCTCATTCCCTCACCTCACCCGCAGTTTAGAGAATACATAAATACTTGATTCTCACCTCTACAACCCTTCTCTTATGGTATCATAGTATTTTGACTGTTTAAACTCAAACTAACCTTCTCCAAGCAACATAAGCTTTTCTACGGTCATTTTGTAAAATATTTTCCCTTCTGATTGGCTCTGCGTGACATCTTTAAGAGGTGGATGGGAATAGCAAGATATTTCAGTTGTTTTGCTGTGATTAGACTGAGTTGGCAATCTTACCTCACAGTTAAAACATTTCAAAGAAACTCTCCCTTTGAAAGAGAAAAGCCAAGCTGGCTAGGCTATGGACAGGTAGAAATGATCTTTTAATGAAAATTCAGCTGCCAAGAAAGAATCTATAAGAGGTTCCATTTTACATTGTCTCTTCTGCCCCCTGGGTGGTGTGCCTGACATTGGTGAGAAAATCACTGGCAGAATTTACCTTTAGCTGTTCTGATAAAATTTGAAGATAAATGAGGCTTCATTTGAAACACTTAGTGCCTTCTCTGGTTTGCAGGATTTAATTCTGAACCCATTAGAAAAGCTATCCATGTTGCCTACCAAACAGAGCATAGAATTGGTCAACTATCTGACAGCTTCCTTTAATTAGCTGAAAGCTCTATTAACCCCTTCTTTGTCCTTCTCCCAAATCAGCTGTCTTTCAGCCTGCGGAGTTTGGGGACAGTTTAAGAACGGATCTTGGCAGCATTAACCTGGGAGCAATCACAAAGGGAGGAGGAGTCCACTTTAACAATTCAGTCAGGGAATGGTGGGGAAATAGCCCACCTGTATCTCATTAAGGAAAATGACATCATTATGGCTAAATGGTTGGGGCTGTTCACTCTACTCCAATTGTGCCTACTTGTCCACACTTCTAGGGGTTTAATGTTTAGGAATCAGTCTTGAATTAATTCTGCGCAAAAAATCTCTCTGCTGGAGAAAGGGGAAGGGGGAACTGATTCCTTTCATAAGTGTGGGATGCCAAGGTTAGTAAGGGTGAACAATAAAAAAGAAATGACATCCTAGTCTGGGATGCTTAATGTGGGGACTGTGCAGCTTACAAAAAAGTAATTGTTTATTTTGACATAGTTGTTTTATTTCCAGTGATCCTATGTATTTCATTTTATGAATTTGAAAACAGTATTCTGGCAAGGGAGTCCTTAAGTCTCACCAGACTGTCAGAGGGGTCCACGAGACAGAAAAGGTTAAGAATCCCTGTCCGAGGAAAAGATGAGAGTGACTCTCTTATGTTGACTGTCATCTCTGCCTTTTCCAATTCCTACCCATCCTTCAGGCTCCTCAGAAAGGCAGCAGTTAATGGAGAAGTGGCCTCAAGGCCAGGAAGATGTGTGTTCAGGTCTCACTTCTGACACATACTGGCTGTATGATCCTAGGCAAATCACTTAATCTTTCAGTTCTTTAGGAGCAGCCATTGCCAGTTGTCTGATCTATGCCTTGATGCTGGACTACAAGGACTCTGGAGGAGAGTGGGGCTGATGACTTTACAAAGCTCTGCCTCACTCAAATCCAGTTCACTTGCAAGTCAAGACGCCCTCCTGATGTCCTTTGTCCTCTTCAAGTCTGAAGTATGAGAAATAGTCTGTGAATGATAATAGCTGGGCCCCCGTTCCCCCAACTCCTAACCCAACAGGTCAGTTTCAGCTGGGCAATGCTACTATTTCCTTCCCCTCTTACTCTTCTTTCTGTATATCCTCTGTCCACATGGGGACCCCTACTTTTACCTGGAGGCGATCTATCCAAAGGAATATAAATTTCAATAGCTTATATTTCACAAGGTATCTCTGGGGTTTGGGGGCTAGATATTTTTTCTTCCCTACTTATTTATTCTATCATTTAAAAAAATACTGGAACAATGAACTTTTTCATCTCATGTAATGTTCATTTATGATTTCTTGAAATATAGTTCTGAAAAACCAGGTTTTGATAAAGCCCATTAGGATTCAAATCGAGCTACTTTACTATGCCTTTAAATTCAAAACACTCTCACTCTCACTCTCACTGATTGCCAATAATAGGCTCCAAGCCTCGCTTGCTTGGGTTTAGATGACTCAGAGTGAGGGTAGATAGCAATTGTTTTGGTTCTGGCCAGAAACTCTGAGGATCTTTTGTGAAAAGACTGATTCTTTTGTGAAAACAAAGTAGGAGATCTTTTTCCTCAATTCTTACGTAGTTTTTAACTAGTGAATGGGTGCTGCCTCAGATAAACAGAGACCTGGGAAAAACTTTAACTTGAAAAGGCCTCCCACTGCTTCCTGGGCCATCACCAGTCATCTTGACCTATGTCTTACCATTGGACTTTCCATGACTGATGACACAGCTCTCCTCTCTCCTCCTAGAGAAAGAGGATGAAGGATGAACAACTACAATTTTTAAGACTAAGAGTTATGAGAAGATTCTGAACTCCATTGATGGTGGGAATTTCTTTATCCAAGAATTACCTATGACAATCAAATCACAGGTTCAGTCTTTGTCCCTTCAAAGTCTGACTTGCCTGACTCATAAGTGACTCCTTTGTGATCTCTCTTCTTTCTGGATTAATAGAAGACTTTGTAACTCTATCATTGAGTTTATATATTATTTATGTCTTATGTTCACGTGTAGCTATATCTCTCCTTCTAGAGTACAAATTCTATCCTAGTCCTCCTTTTTTTTCTGATTTAATTATCACAAGTTGATTCTAAAATCTATATCCAGCCTTAATTAATCTATCACTAGATTCCAGTCCTATGTCACCTCTTCTGCTGGACATTTCTACTCCATGCATAATGGAATATTCCATTGGAATTTCAAATTTAACAAGTCTAAAAGGGAGAATATCAGCTTTCCCCCTAAAACCATTCTCCTGCATTTCCTCTTTTCTACCACAAAAAACTACCATCCGCCCATTCATCCATGTTTATAGTGGTAAAATGAGAGGGTTGGACTAGATCAGAGATAGCAAACCTGCAACCTCAAGGCAACATGTGGCTCTCTAGGTCCTTAAATGTGGCCCTTTGATGGGATTCCATCAAAGTTCTTCATCCTTGGACTAGATGACCTCTAAAATCTCTTCTAGATCTTAATCTATGATCTTTGATCTTTGGAGTAATGTTTGATTCTTTATTTTCTCAGTTCTCCCCATCCCCAATTAAATTATTTGAATGCTTCTTCTATCCATCCCCTTTTTTCCACTATCAAATCTACCACCCTAGTTCAGGTTCTCATCAACTTTTAACTGGATTATTAGAATAGTCTCCTACTTGGTCTCCATTTCTAATCATGGTACCAAGATCATCCTTATTTTTAAAAATTAATTTAATTTTAGTTTTCAACATTCACTTCCACAAGATTTTGAGTTCCAAATTTTCTCCCCATCTCTCTCCTCACCCCATCCCAAGGCAGTTATGATTACCCCTTCCCCCAATCTTCCTTCCCTTCTATCACCCCTACCCCACTTTCTCTTATCACATTCCCTTCTATTTTCCTATAGGGCAAGATAGATTTTTATACCCCATTGCCTGTATGTCTTATTTTCCAGTTGCATGTAAAAATAAGTTTTAACATTTGTTTTTAAAACTTTGAGTTTTACCTTGTCTTCTTTCCTATCTCACTAACCATCCTCATTGAGAAAGCAAGCAATTTGATGTATGTTATACATGTGTAGTCATTCAAAACACTTCTATAATAGTTTTGTTGTGAAAGACTAGCTATATTTCCTTCTATCCTATCTTGCGCCACATTTATTCTATTATTTCCTTTGACCCATCCCACCTACCTCAAAGGTATTTGTTTCTGATTACTCCTTCCCCATTTATCCTCCTTTCTATCATTCCCCTTCTCTTATCCCATTTCCCCCTACTTTCTTGTAGGATAAGATTGATTTCCATAGCCAACTGAATGTGTATCTTATTCCCTCCTTTAGCCAAATCTGATGGGAGTAAGGTTCACTCATTCCCTCTCACTTCCTCCCTCTTCCCCTCCACTGTAAAAACTTTTTCTTGTTTCTTTTAAGTAAGATAATTTACTCCATTCTTCCTCTCCCTTTTTCCTTCTCTCAGTACATTTCTCTCTCAGCCCTTAATTCTATTTTTTAGTTATCATCCCTTCATATTCAACTCACCCTGTGACCTCTCAGTCTGCTATGATTTCTCTTTCCTGTTTACCTTTTCCTGTTGCTCTTGATTCTTGTATTTGAAAGTCAAATTTTCTTTTCAGCTCTGGTCTTTTCATCAAGAATGCTTGAAAGCCCTCTGTTTCATTGAATGACCATTTTTTCCCCTGAAGTATTATACTCAGTTTTGCTGGTGATTCTTGGTTTTAATCCTAGTTCCTTTGACTTCTGGAATATGATATTCCAAACCCTTAACTCCCTTAATGTAGAAGCTGCTAGATTTTGTGTTATCCTGACTGTATTTCCACAATACTTGAATTGTTTCTTTTTAGCTGTTTGCAATATTTTCTCCTTGACCTGGGAACTCTGGAATTTGGCTAAAATTTCCTTTCGTGATCTCTTTCAGGAGGTGATCAGTGGATTCTTTCAATTTCTATTTTACCCTCTAGCTCTAGAATATCAAGTCAGTTTTCCTTGATAATTTCTTGAAAGGTCATGTCTAGGCTCTTTTTTTATCATGGATTCAGGTAGTACAATAATTTTCAAATTATATATTTTTAGGTCAGTGCTTTTTCCAATGAAATATTTCACATTGTCTTCAATTTTTTCATTCTTTTGGTTTTATTTTAAAATTTCTTGATTTCTCATAGAGTCATTAGCTTCTATTTCCTCCATTCTAATTTTTAAGGAATTATTTTCTTTAGTGAGCTTTTGGACCTCCCTTTCCATCTGGTCAAATCTGCTTTTTAAAGCATTCTTCTCCTCATTGTTTTTTTGAATCTCTTTTGCTATTTGCATTAATCTATTTTTTAAGGTGCTATTTTCTTCAGCATTTTTGGGATCTCTATTAGCAATGAGTTGGCTTATTTTTCATGATTTTCTTGCATCACTCTCATTTCTCTTTTCAATTTTTCCTCTACTACTCTTACTTGATTTTCAAAGTCCTTTTTGAACTCTTCATGGCCTGAGACCATTTCATATTTTTCTTGGAGGCTTTGGATGTAAGAGCTTTGGCTTTTTTATCTCCTGGTTGTATTTTGATCTTCCTTTCACAAAGTAAGAATCTGTAGTCTGATTTTTCTTCCACTATTTGCTCATTTTCCTCGTCAATTACTTGACTTCTTAGCTCTTTGTTAAGGTAGGACTCTGCTTCCAGAGTGGAAAGTGCACTCTCCCAAGCTTCAGGGGTCTTGCACAGCTATTTTCAGAGAGATTTCTAGGGAACTATAAATTTTTAATTCAAGGTTGTATGATCACAGGAGAGGTGTTTACTCCTCTCCTCATTTGTGCTCTGGTCTGTGAATGACTACAGAAATGCCTTGAAATTGTGAGGATTCTCACAAGCTCCACCACATCAGCACTCCTTACCCCAGGACTGCTACCTAGGACTGTGTGGGCAAAACAAGAGAATCCTCAGCACCACCAAAGAGATCCTTGCAATCCAATTCTGATGAGGTGCTTGATTCCCCCCACTTTCTGTGGTCCAAGACCTCTGGAAACAAACACTGCTGCTGCTGCCACCACCACCACCCTGGAACTGGAGTTGGAGTATGCTTCTCTCTCACACAGGTCTGACAGACCTTTTCTATTGACCTTCTAAGTTATCTTTGGTGTTTGTGGGCTAAGTCTGGAAACTGCCATAACTGCCAATGATTTAGTCCTCTGAGGCCTGCTCTGGATTTGCTGGGGCCCCATCCATGCCTGCTTGGTCCACACTGGGACTATGCTCCTTTCTTAGACTGGTGCTACAGACCTTTCCCATTGACCTATATTACCTTGTATTACCTTGGGCTAGAAATTTGTTTCACTCTGTTATTTTGTGGATTCTGCTGCTCTAGAATTTGTTTAGAGTCATTTTTTTACAGGTATTTGGAGGAGTTTGGGGGAGAACTCAAGAAGTTCTTGTTTTTACTCCACCATCTTGGCTTGGCTCCACAGAATGATCTTTCTAAGGTACAAATCTGGCCATATCATTCCCCTTCTCAATAAACTGTCATTGTGACGTAATTAAGGCCCAGCATTTAAGGACCTCTATGACATGACTCCAACATACATTTCTAGCCTTGGTTTATATTATTCCTCTTCATAGATTTAATCTTTCAGCCCAACTATACAAAGTTATGCCTTGCACTCAATCCATCTCCCACCTTTGTATATTTGCAGAAGATGTCCCACATGACTGGAATGCATACCACCCTCAGCTTCATCATTCAGAATTTTTACCTTCCTTCAGGGCTCAGATCATATATCATCTTTTATGGAATATATTTCCTAATCCCACTTTAGCAATGCTTTCTTCCACCTCAAATTTCCTTGTATTTGTTATTTGCTTACATTTTTTATTCCTCCTTCTTCCAGTCAGATATTGACTCACTTTTATTTTTATTTCTTGAGCACTAGGCACTGAGTCTTGTAAATTTTGATTTTAGTCAGGAACTGTTATTTCACTTGTGTAGGGAGCAGTCGGTTAACAGTCAATTAAAAACCCCAAACCAAAAACAAAAACAAAAATGCAAAACCACCTTCTAACAATTCAGATCAGCAACTTTTCTGCAACTTTGTCTCAGGAAGTTGCTTGGAAGTACTGAAATGTTAAATGACTTGCTCTAGGTGACATTGCTAACATGTGTCAGAGGAAGGACTTGAACCCAAGATATCCTTCCTGTGAGACTGATCTGTTTACATCATGCTGCCTCTACTGTTCTGCATGTTTTAGATATGTAATATATATCAGTATTTTTTGTTGAATTGCTAAGCAATTTCTATAAGCTTAGCTTGGCTTGTACTCACATGACAGATATGCAGTCTGTTCCTGGATCCATTCTGGAAGTCTTTCTGGTTTGACTGAATTTACTAGAGTTTGTTTTCCATTGACATGTCAAAGAACATTGAAAGCCCAGGGTCACTTTCATGCTATGATCAAATCTCAGAAATGAACTTGAGGGAAAGAAGAACTATTCATCTCCATTTAACTGAAATTGAATTCCTTTGGCCCCTCCTTAAATCCATGACTTTGGGCCTAGGGAGCTTGGTCCCAAGGCAACTGTTTTTCCTGATTGGGCTTGCAGTGACTAGTTTTGTAATACTGGAAGGAATTATATGATTTTCTTTCCAATTAGAATCATGCTTAAACAGTATGCAAAAATGTAGCAATTTCCTAAACAACTTTTTAGGAAGGTAGAGGCCATGTTTCCTGTTAGAATTTCACTTTGGGTAGAATTGGAGGAGTTGCATATCTATAGGCATTTATTCAAAAGGGATTTGAAATGACTTACAAGAACATAATATAAACCAAGCCCTTGGCTTCTGTCTCTGAACTTCAAGGAAAGGAAAATGCAACTTTGTCTTTTCTTTGATTGCTCACTCTAACCTGATTTTTTTTTTTAAATTATCATCTAGGATAGAGAACTAACCATGCTGAGACATTGAGGAAAGCTATTCTGCATGAGCTAAAGGTCATCCTTTCAACAGGGGACCAGGTTCTGAGTGCCTTTTATAGGCTGTTAATATCTTTTGGCTAATCAAAGGGTCCTTCCAGTTTAGTGAGTCTGAAAGATCTCAAAATCATATTTGAGGAATTTGAAAAAAGGCTAATTTGCCCTTGTTGTATGGTTTAAAATTAAGCTTCAGACCAGAGCTTGAAATGAATACAACGCTTGAGATGGTCAATATAAGAATCATAAACACTGGCATACTAAGTTTATACCTATTATGTATATGCTATAGAAAGCCACTGCAACCCTGAGATGAATTTTGAAAACTGTGATCTAATTCCAAACACAAACACACACACACACACACACATACACACACATACACACGCACCCCACCCCTCCGCATGTGCATACACACAGAGTCTCATCACAAATTGAAACTTTCCTCTCTTCCTCTTTCCTTTCCTTTTCTTTGTCGCTTTCCTCTAATATAGGTAGTCAGGACACATAGGCAAAATGAATATTAGTTATAATTTTTATATCTTCTCTTGGCCATCTCAGATGGCTCTTCCTCATGTTTGCATAATTATTAGAAACTATGGTATACTTCAGCTTCCTCACTTGTAATGATATATTCAGTATATTTTCTTCATAAGTCTGGTGTGTGAAATAGTTCAATTTCACCTGAAAATATTCCATGAAAATACAACATTTAGAGATCAATTTATGTTTGCAATGTGCTGTACATAAATTATCTTGGTTAGTGTTCACACCAGCTTTGTGAGATAAGCAGTGAGAGCGATATCTCCATTTTACAGAAAAGAAAACTGAGACCTAGAAACTAAATTAAAAAGCACTTATTAAATGCTTAATATGTGCCAGATTCTGTGTTAAGTGATTAATAAATACTTCATTTTATCTTCACAATAACTCTGGGAAGTAAGGGCTATTATTAATCTGTTTTGCAGATGAACATGAGGCAGACAGAAGTTGTGAGTTACCCAGGGTCACATGGCTGTTAAGTTTCTGAGATTGGATATGAACTCAGGTCTTCCTGAATCCAAGCCAAAGGGTCTATCAACTACTACCATCTTTATTATCTAACTACCAGAGGAGATGTGACACAGGCAAAGGCAGAACACAGCTTCAAAAAGTTGGGATACTTAACTCTGTCCTGGAAATTTTCATCTACGATTTCTTGAAACACAACTCTGGAAAAAAAAAACCAGACTTTAAAAAAGCCCACTGTGGTTCAAATGGAGCCACTTGGCTATGTCTATAAACCCAAATCACTCTGACTTTCATTGAATGGTAAGTAATAGGAACCAGTTCAAATTTCGGTTGCCTATTATTTGGGTTTTGATATAAATAGCAATTATTTTCTGTTCTGGGCAGGAACTCTGAGACTTTTTCCCTTCCAGACTGATACTTTTTGTGATGGTAAACTGGGGCAATTTTTTCTGCATAAAACTACCTTTTTTTTCTCTCTCCAAATGTATTTATTTATTTGTTTTCAATTTTCATCAATTACTTTCATAAGTTTTCAATTTTCTCTCTCTCCCTCCCCAAGATGGCATGCAATCTTATATGGACTCTACACATACATCCTTATTAAGCACATTTTCACATTAGCAATGTTGCATAGAAAAAGTAAAGCGAATGGGAGAAAGCATGAGTAAAACATAGCAAAAGAGGAAACACTCTGCTTCATTCTGCCATCTGACTCCATAGTTCATTCTCTGGATGTGAATGGCATTTTGCGTCAAGAGTCTGGGATATCTTTTATCTCACTTGTTACTTAGCCTGAATGGGCATTGCCTCAGACAAACTGAGCTCTAGGAAAGACCCTCATTTAAAAAGGCCAAGGTAACCTGCATCCCAGACTATTGCCAGTTCTCTCCTATGACTGGAGGAGAGAGTGAGGCTGATGAATTTGTGTATCTCTGACTCACTTAAATCCAATTCATGTGCAAGGCAAGAGCTCATCTTCATGATGTCCTGTTAGAGAAGGAAGTACAAATAATTGGAGGCAATTAGTTGGCACGGTGGATAGTGTAAGGGCCTGAAGTCAGGAGAACTCGTCTTCCTGAGTTCAAATTTGACCTCAAACACTTACCAGCTGTGTGACTCTGGGCAAATCACTTAATCCTGTTTGCATTAGTTTCTGCATTTTTCAGTAAATGGAAATGACAAACTACTCCAGTATCTTTGTCAAGAAAACCCCAAATGTGTTCACTAAGAGTTGCACATGACCGAAAAGTGACTGAACAAGAGGATCCTCAATAAGAACTAGCATTAGATTTTGAAGTCCATAAGATCACTTTGTGCTGTTCCAACCTTTTCAATTCCATTGAACTAGTATCTACTTTGTGCCACATGTGTGTGATATGCTGGAGACATAAAGTCAAAAGTGAAAACTGTTCTTAACTTTCAAGGAGATTGCATTCTTTTGGAAAAGATATTTATATAAATAAGGGTATACACAATAAATACAAAGTGTGGTTTTTTTGGGGGGTACTTGAGGGAGGGGCCCTAACAACTAGAGCAATCAGGGAAAGATTTCCTGTAGGAGATAGCATTTTAGCTGACTTAGCAAGGAGTCATTTAGAAGAAATTTTGAGATTCCAACTGGTAGCAGTGAGGAGAGAGAGAACCCTGAGAAGGGAGACAACCTGTACAAAGGTGAAAAGGCAATGAAATTGAAAGAGTAGCATATGGAAACATCATTTTTAGATTGAAATGAATGCCTTACCCTTTGAAAAGGCATTCCATTCTATCTTGCCTTCAAAATCACTTATACTTCGAAAAATAACATTTGCCAACAAAAGTATCTTTAAACACAAAGAATCATAACACAGACAGTGCAAATTAATAATGACAGGTTTTAGCATTTATATCTTCCAGTGGACACTCTCAAGTGACTCTCCCTCATGTTTGTGTCATTATGGCAACGTTAACCATAGTGTTCCTTGGTTTCACCCCTTGTGATATTGGTGTATCTAGCATATTTTCTTCATAGATATGTGAAATGGTTCAATGGTTCTTATTTGAAAGTGTTACAAGAAGTGTTTTATTGCATTTCATGCAAAATGATGATATCCTAGAGTAGAAAAAAGTATTGCTTGTAAAATCAAATAATTACGGTTAACTTCCTGGATTCACTAGTCACTAGTTGCTGGGTAGCTTCCTATAGGGCCTCTTGACTTTTACTGCTTAATTTTTCCCTCTATACAATGAAGGAATGAATTATTCCAAAAGTATTAAAGTGCTTTTTGTTGTTGGTCAGTCATCCAGTTGTGTCCAATTTTTTCTTGGCATAGATACTGGTGTGGTTTGCCATTTCCTTCTCCAGTTTTATGCAGGCAGGAGTCAAGTGACTTGCTTAGGGTCACACAGCTAGTTAAGTGTCTGAGGTCAGATTTAAATCTAGACCCCTCTATCTACTGCACCACTTACCTGCCTCACTTATGTGATCACTATGTGCCTAATGTGCTATGCTTTAAAGCTACAAAAAAGAGGCAAAACAAACTCAAAGAACTTATATTCTAATGGTATCATACTTTGATACTTCCATGCATCATGGCTTTATGGCTTTACTAATATGGGTTGTGTTTATCCTTTGTTACTGAAGAAGACCATGCCATCAGAGAAATGATGATATGACTTGCACTTGACTTTGTTTTGAGTGAGGAAGGGCTTTGCAAGGTCACCAGCCTCACTTCTCTTTCAGAGTCTTCTGAATCCAGCGACCAGATATTCATCAGGATTTCTGGAGATGACCCAAGATGCATTGGGAGACCTTGGCCCCTTTGGGCCAAGGTCTATTCAGGTCCTTACTTAGGGTGAGGTAACACCCATTCATTGAACGGGCCCATTTAAGAAGTAGCGAGGGATGGCTCCTTTAATGAGGCAAAAGACAAGAAAGGCTGGGAGGAAAAGAGCAACAGTTACTATCGACAATGACTCAATTCAACATTGATGGGTATTACAACCCATCCATGCCTATGTCCTGAAACTTTCTCTCTCTCCCCAGCTCTACCCCACTACACAAACCTTCCGCATGGTGACACTCAACCTGCAGCCAGCCTTCCTCTAGATCTTTTGACTTTGTATAGATTTTTTGTATTGTATAGAAATTTATCATCTTTCACTTGTGTGGTCAGACCATTTTCTGATCATACAGTTCCTTGATGGCATCCTTTACTGCTGTGCTGCCTTTGTGTAATACTTACTTTTTTCATCCTTTGAGGACAGTGATATTACATGGCACATAGTGACACTGGTAAAAATGTTTGTATTGAAAAGATATTGTCATGGAAGGCTTGGGGTCAGTAAGAGTTTTGCAATTTCTCTAAAATGATCTATTTCATTCTTTTTCTCCTCTTCAACTCTGGGTCCAACTTGTGTCCATATGTATGATACTGCTAGCAAGTTCT
Organism: Potorous gilbertii; assembly: GCA_028658325.1. Taxonomy (NCBI): domain Eukaryota; kingdom Metazoa; phylum Chordata; class Mammalia; order Diprotodontia; family Potoroidae; genus Potorous; species Potorous gilbertii. The sequence goes on along the minus strand of CM053774.1, from coordinate 35,041,210 downwards.
CTAGAATGTCTGTTCAAATAAACTTTGAAATCTGGGCAATGAACACTCTTCACACATTTGTTCTAGATGGATGACCAAACTCCTTTGAGTATTTATGTAACTCTTCTAGTAGACTCTGGTGAGGATGGGGTGGGCTTAATGTAATTTATCAGCTCAGTGACATTCACAAAAAGGATTTTGTAGAGGACTCACCATTCTCAGAGAATCCTTCTTTGAATGAGACCATGGAATTTCCTTAGTGATAATCCATTTACAGAGTCAGTAATGGTGCAGTAGTCAGAGGATTTGGGTTCAAGTCCTGGACCTGTATTTATTACTTATTTGATCTTGGGCAAGCACGTTAATAACTCTAGGCTTGTTACTTTTTTTTTCTTTTTATAATAAGTCATTGAGTAGCAATGAGATGATTAAATCCAATAAAAGGAAGGTAGAAATATTGAAACCATGGTGGGGAAAGTCAGGTTGTGGAAAGGATAGCTGTACATGAGATGATTTACAGATAGAAGATAGTGTTAGAGTTTGAAGAAAGTTAAGAGGTTTTCTAGTACAACCCCTTATTTTGTGGAAGTAAGAAATGGACACCTGTCAAAATGGATACAGCTAGTTATTTGCATTGTTGTGAGGGGAAAGTTCAGGTTATCTGATTCTTCAGATTTCTTTCTGCTTCTTTTACTGACATCATCAATATCAGGAGTCCTGAATTTCTTAGGGCAGTTCTGGTCAATCTAATAGAAAAGGAAGAGAGGAAAGGGGAGGGAATACGTACTTATTAAGTGCCTATGATGTGTCAAGGGTAGCTACTATGCGCTGGAGTGGATTGAGTACTGCACCTAGAGTCAGGAAGATTCATCTTAATGAATTCAAAACACTTACTGACTATGTGAGCCTGAGCAAGTCATTTAACTTGTTTGACTCAGTTTCCTTCTCTGTAAAATGAGCTGGAGAAGTAAATAGAAAAACATTTGAGTATTTTTGCCAAGAAAATCCCAAATGGGTTGATGAAGAGTTGGACATTTCTGATTAAGGCCTCATTTCTCAAACATATAGAAAACTGAGTCAAATTCATAAAAATAAGATCCATTCCCTGGTTGAAAAATAATCGAAAGACATGGAATTTTCAGATGAAGTAATTAAAGCTATCTATAGCCGTATGAAAAGATGCTCTAAATCACCACTAATTGGAGAAATGAAAATTCGAACAATTCTGAGATACTATGCATATGTATTAGATATTGGAGGAGGAAAAAGGAAAATGACAAATGTTGGAGGGGATATGGGCAAAAATAAGACATTAATGCATTATTGGTGGAGTTGTGACCTTATTCAACCACTTTGTAGAGTAATTTGGAACTATGACTAATGGGCTATAAAATCCTTTGACTTAATAATATCACTGATAGGTCTGTTTCCAAAAAAAGGTTTAAAAAAAAGGAAAAGGTCCTACATATACAAAAATATATAGCAGATTTTTTCTGGTGGCAACAAATTGAAAATTGAGGGGATGCTCATCAATTGGAAAATGACTGAACAAATTGTGAGTATGTGATTGTGATGGAATATTACTGTGCTATAAGAAATTATGAGCAGGGTGCTCTCAGAAAAAAACCAGAAAAGACTTACAGAAGCTGTTGTGATGCAACATGTACTGTGTGCAAAGTTACAGCAATATTGTAGGATGATCAACTGTGAATGACTTAGCTACTCTTAGCAATGCAAAGATCCAAGACAATTCTGAAAAACTTATGATGAAAAATGCTTTCCATCCCCAGAGAAATAACTGATGGTATCTGAATCCAGATTGAAGCATATTTTTTAAAAAAACTTCATTTTTCTTAATTTTTTTGGTCTGTTTTTTTTCTCCTGCAACATGACTAATATGGAAATGTGTTTTGCATAACTACACGTATATAAACTATATTAAGTTGCTTGCCTTCTCAATGAGGGTAGACAATTTGGAACTCAAATTTAAAACCAAATGTTAAAAATTGTTTTTACATGTATCCCCAGTGCGTAGTGCCATGTCTGACATGTAAGTACTTAATAAATATTGTCAACTGGCATATACACACAGATACACACAGACACATACATACAGATACACACAGATACACATATACACACAGATACACACACATATACACACAGACACAGATACACATACAGACATAGACACACACACACACACACAAACACAAGCACAGACTTGTATATGTTATTGAAGCAATGAACCTGGCTGTTGGTTTTGGGCTCACTGTACCAGTGTCTGGCCAAGGTGGCCTGGCCTGATAGCCTTGATTTACAACTTGAATAGTGTAGTTGTGGCTATGGTCTCCATGACTATCTTGTCCCAGATTTTGGAGGTGCATGGCACTCTTCCACCAGGTCCTGATCTTGTTTGTTCAGCTCTAAAATGCCCATTAGAGCCCTGTTCTACAATTCCTTCCTTGTTCTTTTAACACTACCCACAATCTAGTAGGGGTGATGAGACTAAATTAACTATTGGAGGACCTTTTGGCTGCATCGACTCCCCCATTGTCTCCACCACTTTTATCAGCTGCTCCAATTTCTTCTCAGTCCTGACCCTTTTGTAGGTAGCTCTAGATAGACTTCCCAATGCACCATATCTACCAGCATGTGAGCAATACATATGCAAGGTGTCTCAGTCCTGGGTATCTACCTGATCTAGCTCCTCTCTGGTCCTGGAGTCCAGTAGCTCCTGCCCTCCTTCAACTACAACAAGGCTGTCATTCTGAGAGCCTTCTTGAGTCAGAACTGACCCAGAAATCTTTTATCTTCTGAGGAAAGCTAGAAATTCTGGGCATGCATTGAAGGGAATTAGGTTGCCTCTGGGGATTTGCAGGACACAGTTTTATTCAAAGCAATTAGATCTAGGCAATTGGAAAGAGGATTTTAAAAGAGGGTTTTAGATTGTCTCTATCCTTCCAGATCCTTTGTTCTCTTTCCTCGAAAAGGAAAGGTAAACGGTTTTATTGTTGAAGATAGAGTATGTTGTCTGTCTTTGTGGCCTATAACTATAATTCAGTGACTAGTTGCCAAAGAACTGGTTTTATGATGTCACTTATGAAGGCTTCATCCTAATGACATGTGTCACATACAGAAGATAGGAGGAACAGAGGATTCTCTTATCTTTTGGGGTACTTCTAGAAGTGTTAATGATTTTTCTCATTTCTTGATGGGAGGGCAATTAAGAGACAAATAGAAGTCTATTTTAAATTCCTAGGGCTTGATGATTGGACCAGGGAAAGGGGAGGGTATTTTGGAGGGGGAGGTGCTGAAACCTGCCCTTTGTAGAGTTTCTTAACCTTGATCCACTGTCTTCCAGCCATCTTTCTTCAGTACCCATGCTCAACTCTTTATTGGTTACTTCCCCATGTCTTTTTTCCTCATTTCTCTTTTTGGACACCTGGCTTGGACTTGGTTATTGTTGCTTTACATCCTATTGCAGATGAATTGGAGGTTTCAATGAACAGTTTAAATTGTTGGAAAAGCACAAAAATAAATACCTCTTCCAGCTCTCAATCTTTCATCCTATTATCCAATGTTACTTTTTAGTGACATGAAAAGAATCCAAGACCGTTTTTTGGAGAAGTAAAAGTAATGTCATTGATTATCCTTGGACAGCAAAATCACCAACCTGTTTTATCTAATATGATATTAAATCAATTGGTTGAAGACCAAAAGCATTTTTTTCATCTTGGATTACATTTTGCATGTGGACATCTTTTGATTTCCTTATGTGGTTTTGGAAATAAAGACCTTGGATGTTTTCCATATATTGGACCCTTATTCACAGCTATTCTTCTGGGATGAGTTAAGTAGTAAGATTTAAGAGATATTTAAATAGTGTTCTTATCCTCACATGGCTCCCATTGGAATAAAATTGGATAAGGGTTAGGGACTTGACCTATAATTTCATTTCCAGATGAGGAAACTTCCTCTACTAATATAGGTTAGCAAGTTCCCTGCAAATTATAGTCTCAAAGAGTTGCCTAGAGAGCTAAGAGGATAAATAACTTGCCACAGATCTCATAGCTAGTGAATGTGATGGGAGGTGGGATGGGGCAAGGAGTGATAAACTTCCTAGTTCAAGGCTACTTCTATACTCGGTATGTCATTTCTGCCTCTACAATAACCACTGTAGATGTAATTATATTAAAAAATTCTCAATATTACATATATCCTTTTGGCTCTTAACTGATTCTACTGAAAAGCAAATCTCTTGCCTGGGATGGGTAAAAAAAAATGAATTGGCAGTCATTGGTGGACATATTAATATAGATTTATTTGTTAGTTTCCTGGTAAAGATTAAGGGCCTGAGTAGATGGGGGATACAGCACAGCTAAGCCTTATTGGGAGAGAGGACTAAGATCCAAGTCATCATGTGATGCCCTAGGTGATGGGATCAACTTGGAATCATTGGGTTTCTAGGTGAGAGATTTACCATCTCTCACTTAAAGGAGAAGTTAAAGGAGAAGTATAGGCAAACTTCAAAGTTTTGTATAGTGAATACTTAGCCACTAAAGGTCACTTATGACTATTAATGGCCATTAAGAACTCAGAAACTAGGCCTTATGGAGATTGAGGTAATATAGAGAAATTGCCAGTTAGGAAACCAATACTTGGGTGAAGGGCAGACACTCAACAACAGCTTCAGATCAACAGTCTTCACATGCAGCCTCAGGTCTACTGATTATAGGTAAGCATGAGAGATAATCAGAATTATATAGAGGCTGGTGATTGTTAGACTGTCCTAATAATTTTCATGAGACAGAATGTGTGGGAGTGTTACAGAAACAAAGAACAAAAGACTACAAGACACACGCAAACACATATTTGGGAAGGAATAATGACAGATACATATGATGAAGAAACAAGTGAGATGTGAAATGGCACGGTATGGTGAGATGCATTAAAGGGGCATAACAAGAAGTGTAGAGGCTAAGGTGGAGTGAGAATCATATATGGGAAGAAAGACATGTGAGCATGTGTAAATGAAAGGATACAATTAGATGCATCTATGGAAGTAGCAATGAGGTGGCTAAAGAAATGCACATACTTAAAGGGTGCAATGAGTTGTGCATTATAGGGGTGTAATTAGTGGTATAATGAGAAGCTATAAGAAGACTGAGAAGGCGGTCAGCCTTTGTGAGTTCAGAGAGCTGCTATATAGTGTTATAAGCAGAATTCAAATAGCTGGAGTGTTAAAATGCTGCATTTAAAGCATTGAGCTACATTGACCTTAACCTTTTGTCTTTTGAATACCCAATGACACCTTAAAACAAGAAATTTCTTTGTCTCACAATTGGCACAGTTCCGCTGAGTAGGAATGTGTAGGAGTATTATTGGGGGCATTGTGATCCATCTATATTACATTCTTATTTTGCTGTGAAGTAGAATTGCGAAACTGAAAATCGAACCTTGCAAAATAGCTAAATTACGGAGTGACCATTTGATTTGCCTAATAATTCATTTTAGCATTTCATTCTTCATGTAGTCATGTTTTCTTTGCTGGAAAATGAATAAATTCCTTCATTAATTCATTTAGCCATCATTCAACCATATGTTTAGCAACCATTCAGCAATTTGTTTAATGCCTACTATGCACATCACGTGCTGGATTGAGCCAATGGCCCAGATAACTACCTCATTTTTCCAGTCCAAACTGTCTGTACAGACATAGCAAGAGACCAAGTAAAAGTATGCAACTTTATTTCCTTTCTGAAAATAAATTCCCTCTCTTAAGATGTGCTATGCATTTAAAGCATTGCAGTGGGCAGTAAAAAATTCATAAAATCTTGAATTTGACATTTTTTCTGGTTATCATTTGGAATCAGGGTTTGTTGTTTTTAACTACCACAGAACTTTGCATGGGAATGTGATTTATTTGCCTTGTAACTACAGCTGAAATATACGTGATATTAGCCTCGTCTCCTTAAGCTGGCTGAATTAATGCTTCTTTAATTCACAGTTCATTCCTATGGCAGAAAATGACAGGCTTTATTGAGCTCTGTTACAGATTTAATAAGGAGTGTATGCTCTGGATCCTACTGGTAGCAATTTAATACACTGCAGAGCCTGTCAAAATTCAATTCAGGGTTGAATGAGTAACCAGTAAAAGTCAATTTCATATCCTAGAAGAGATAAAGCCAGCAGGTTCTTTTCACCAAGCAAATGATAATGCCCTTTTGGGTCCTTAGTACAATTGGCTTTTAAACTTCCAATATCCTAAGTTAGGGAGATGTGAGAATATAGGAGATCTATTGGGCTCCCAGTGGGTCTTCAAGAAGAAATCAGCACAAAGGTGACTGGCATTCTTGCCTATTTCGTTACTTCTGACAATTGAATGTCTACTGGCTCTGAATCAAATATCAGCTCCCTTGAAGAACTGATAGCTTGTCAGACACTTAGAATTAGTTCTGAAATAGTGATACTTCTCTTTTTGTCCCATCTCTCAGTGTTTCCCCCCCCCATAGTTACAAATTTAGCCCCAACAAATATGTTTTAGTAATTTGAGGGATTTCTGATTTCATTAATATAAGTACTCCCCCTAAACTACACCGAATGCAACCCAGTGCCCATACTATATGTTTCTTGCAGGTATACTTCCATGAATCTGCCCCAGGGAGCCGTTGTTAAGGACCTTTCTATAGATTTCTTGACATTACATGGGATACACATTGTCCTTTGGTCATTTTGTACTCTTGATACATGAGGATCTATATTTATGTTTTGATATGCAGTTACCACAGAGAATAAGAGGGAAACTTGTTCTTTTAGTGGGAATGTATTCATGTGATCTTGAGCCTGGCTGTATAGTGCTTAGAGCTGTCATTAACATCAAATATATACTGTCATTTGTTTCTATGGCAACCATTGAAAAAAGACAGCTGCAGACCACAGAAGGCCAACTGGCAGTTTTTATTTTTTTAGTCTTCATTTATGTATATTGCTACTTTTCCATTAAATCTAGTAAGTAAACGGAGATTGTTTTCTTTTCTTTTAAATACAGTATGTGTGTTTGTGAATATCAAGTTTGCCTTGCTTTTTGTCTGTGTGTATGTGCTTATGTAGTATTTGCTTCCAAGATATACTCTTCTGACAAATATTTGTTACTAAAATATATGCTTTTGGCTACCCCTGTGGGTAGCACATTTCACCTCCTCTCTATTCTCTGAAAAAATATCTTTCTCTTGGTAGCTTTTTCCTCTCTTTATCAAAGGATGGCTATTCTAGAAAGCAATTTGGAGTTATGCTAGAGAGTAACTAAAATGTCCATTTTTTCCCTTTTTTAGTTGAGAAATCCCACTGTTTGGACATATATGTCAAGAAGGTCAGAAAGAGAAAGAAAGGACATCCAAAATTGTATTTGCACTGTTTTGTGCTATCAAAGATGGATCTGTGATCTTTCAAAACAAAGTAAACGTTAATCTACTGGGAATTGGCTAAATGACTCATGTAGTATATGCATGTCTAGGGTACATTGTCTCTTTAAGTTGCTACTCCATAAAATAAAACATTTTAATGCTAAAGGGACAGAAAAAAAGTAAATAAAAAGCCAAATCAAATGGTAGTATGTGCTGGTAAATGTTTAATAATCAGCTCTGGGGGAAGCGGGGGAAATGTATGGATGACACTTTAAGTTTAATTTGCATTATTAAAATTTTCTGTACCATTTTCTTGGAAATGATAGATAATGTTTGGCAGAAAATTAACAGAACAATAAATCAATCCCTGCTTTGTGACATTTGTTTATTTCCAAGGTATAAACACTCATGCTGAAAATTTTCCATTTGGCCCTTGAGAGCTAACTTGATCTGACTCCATTATAGATGAACATTTTGATTCCTAAAAGGGGTATGAGATTAACTTGATTTTGATAAAAAATGATAAAATATGTGCATAAAGGAGCACAATTTTCAAATGAGTTTTGAGCAGTCTGGGGCAAAAAATAATTAACTGTGGCAAAGATTCAAATCATTTTATAAAAGATAAAGGATGCTTCTTTATAGTATTGATAGTTTGACATGAAAGAACTTTCATTTATTAAAATATGAGTATAAAGAAAAAGATCACAGACACAGTGCTGGATGATTATGCTAGAAGCATAATCTGGTCTCTCACCTTAGCTCTTTTATGATGAAAAAGGCTAAAAGTTATGAAATGAGAAATATTATTGAAGGACTTCTGCTTTTATGGGGAAAAATGATGAATTGTTGAAAACTCTTATAGAAGCCAATGAACATAGAGGAAACTGAGTTAGAAACTTAAAAAAGAGACCAGCAATAAGAAGAACCTGTGATTAAGATTTAAGACACAGCAAGACGAAGAAAAGCCATACCACTGGAGTAGTGGCAGCTTGAAATAATAAACTGAAAGTTTCAACTAAGTAATTCCTGATCGATGGGAAATAGATTTAATTTCATTGACCAAGAACTTCAATGACAGTTATTGAACTTTGGTTCCATTTAACTGTGAAGGAAAAGTGAAACTTCTCAAAAATTCCTGTTGGCCTCTGCTGCCACCTCTAGTTTAAGAAGTTATAAAAGAGAAAGATAGGTTTTGCAGTTGCATTGTATCCTGGTGAATTAGTAAAGTTTGTTTGCCTTACTTAGTCATTTTGAACTGTGTTGCATTATGAGCTCTTCTCTGATTGGATAATACACATCGAGGTCTGAGAACTTTCTGTGGTCTGTATAGCTCAAAGATTACTAGTTTAATGAACCAGTCTTAAGAGATCAACTCTTTACATTAAGAGGTAAAAATTTCTAAATACTTTTTAAAAGAGTAATTATAAATGAAAAGAGCTTGTAAATTCTTAGTTCAAATGTAGAAGAAAGAGGATTTACTCAATTGAAAAGAGATATAGACTAATAGACAACCAGTGGGCAGATAAGAATTTCATGTTTCATGTGGTTTGGATGGTCTTGGTTGGAGCAGTAACCCCAAAATCTGCAGTCCAAAGCTGCGAGTTAACCCTAACCGCTCAAGTTTTCCTCCTCTCTGTGCTTCCTACTGGGTTCTTCTAATTTTGTGCCCAGCTTTTCCCACAGATTCTGAATACTTTGGGGATAGAGTGTGACTCAAATTTGTTTGTAGATTGTGGTACATTTTATTGTGCGGATATTTGCTCTAATATATGGATATCTAGGATGCCATTATTATTTCTTTTTCCTTGTTTATTAAATGGTTACTTGCAAGGTAGCACAGTAGATAGACTGCTGGGCCTGGAATAAGGAGGGCTCATCTTCCTGAGTTCAAATCCAGCCTCTGATCCTTTTAGTGGCTATGTGACCCAGGCAAGTCACCTGTTTGCCTCAGCATCTTTGTCTGTAAAATGAGTTGGAAAAGGAAATGGCCAACTAATTCAGTATCTTTGCCAAGAAAACCCCAAATGGGGTCACGAAGAGTCAGACACAACTGAAACAATGCAACAACAACAAGGGGTAAAAGTATCATCTTGAGTTTCTAGTTGAATAAATAGAAATATATCAATAGGAAGTCAAGAGTTAAAGTGGTGAGGAGGGGCAATGTGTCCTCACATAGCAAGGCGCTGAGAGAATTTACCAAGGATAATGACAGTGTGGTGGTGGTTGTCCGCCTCTGGGAATGTAGACCTAATAGTGTGAGAACAAGTTGGAATGAATGAGCCAAACCAAAGCATGGGCAAGTGTCCACAAGTCCAGTTTGAGGGGGAATGTATATTGTGTTATATTGTGAGTGTAGCTAACCCATGTACATTATGAATGTAATGTAATACTATTATGCTGTAAAAACAAAGATATGAAAGATATAGTAATATGTGGGATGAGATATATGCGGTTGGAGAGAAATCAAAGTAGGTAGTACCAGGGAAACAATGTATACAACGATTACAAAAAGGAAAGAAGAAAAAAATGAACACTGTTAATATTATGCTCAAGCCTTGTCCCTAAAAAGAGATATCAATTATGACTCCATGCTTTCTTTTGCATAGGTGAGGTGTGGAATGCTGAATACGATACTTATTGGGTATGCTTTGTTTTGTTGAACTGTTTTTCCTCCCTCTTCTTTATTCTGTTATTGGGATGATAGTATGGAGGAGGGATATATAGTGAGAAACAAGAAGCAAAATTTATCAATAATATAAAAAAAACTCCCTATTATAAGACAAAAACTTACCAAGTTGAGTAATTTTTGAGTGTTATTTATCAAATAGTCATGATTTTACTTTCAAACTACCCAAAATATTACATCAAAGGTTGGTTTTTTTGTTTTATTTTGTTCTGTTCTTAACCTGAGATTTCAAAGGTATTGGGAATTCCCATTGTGGAAACTCTGACAGATTATTCAGTTGAGTAATTCCTCTTCAGCTGAAAGACATGTCCATGGTCACATAGCTAGAATGTGTGGTAGGATTTGAAGCCAGATATTTTTACTTTGTGGCTGACTTTCCATTTTGTCATTTAACCTCTTAGAGATTCTTTTATCAGTCAGTAAATTAACACTAAGTATTAAATTCCTACTTTATGAATAATGGAATATAGTAGATCTAAGGAGGGGGAAAGCTTGCAAAATAAATGGAAAATATCCCTGCTCTAAGCAACTTAATTGAAGGAATAAATAAACCCTTTTCCTTGGGGAAGGAAAGAAATAATATTTATATAGCACCTACTGTGTGCCAGGCACCACAGAGCTAGGCACTTTTACAAATATTATTTCATTTTTTCATTACAGTAACCCTGCAAGGTGATACAATTATCATTCCTGTTTTGTAGCTGAGGAAACTGAAGAAAATAAATTAAGTGACTTGCCAGGGTCACACAGCTAGCAATTATTTGAAGCCAGATTTGGTCTTCCTAACTCCAGCCTCAGCACCGGATCCACCGCATCACCAGCTGCCTTATAGTTCTTTGAGGTTTATAAGGTGCATTCTTCAGGAAAACTCCATGAGATAATTCCAACTTTTATTTACCCCCATTTTAAATCTAATATTGAGAAACTGACAGCTTCTCTACCCGCTGTAGCCAGAATACTTGCCCCTCACTGTCCTTTCCCCAGGCATTGGAATGGACAGGGTTCAGTTCTGGTATGGGAGGGTGCTTCTAAGAAAAGAGAACTCATCTCCCGGTTCTTATCACACCGCCTCATTAAATATCTCACCCATATGTTCTGAAGAAAAAAAGTGCTTAAGACATAGGTTATGGCTCATGTCTAGGTCTCCCCAAAGAGGAAGTAAAAAGGTACTGAACATAGAGTATAAGTCAGGTATTCAGGTGTGGGATAGATAGCTTAATCCTATACACACAAGAAGTACCAGGTGCAGGGCACTCACAACATGCATTAACTGAACAAGATTCTGTAACAACCTACAACTACTGGTACAATCCATTGGGAGGTTGATGCTTAAATGTCTTCAGAATATAAATTAGTTCACAAGATTGATAATTAAGCATTTTACATTCCACCTCTGCTCTGTGCTACCACTGTACTCCAAACCCCAAACTTTTCTGGATGCTGTACTCATATGCTTCCAATAGTAACCATTTTTACCATTGCCACAAGAACCTACTCAAATGAATACCACCATTCCAGTGGATTCTGCCACCTCCACACCCATGGATTATTAGACTCTTCAAACTCACAAGGTAACCCCCAATCCTGGACATGTCTGTCCTGTGGGTGGCTATTTAGTTGTTTAACCAGGAGTCATAAAAGAGACAACTCAAAGACAAGGTCAGGCTTACCTAGGCAGGAATTATCCTTTAGGTACTTTATGTTCATAGTCATGTAGAGGATGAGGTGGGAAAATAGACCAGCTGTTCCTCACCCATCCTACTTTCAAAAACAATTCTGCATAATTTGAAGTATAAGAGGAAAAAGAAAATAGTGGAGTAGGTTGGTTGATCTGTTTTGTACATCCACTGAGACATCAATTACACTCAGTCAGTCACTGATAAGAGTCCCTGTCATTTCAGCCCTTTAGACCTCAGACATAAATGACCAGAAACAGCTGGGGAAGTCATTATCCTACTCTTGTATTTTATCAGATTTGTGGGTTTTGGTGAAATTACACTTTCCTGGTTCTCCTCCCATGTATCCTAGTCTCTTTTGCTGGATCATCATCCATGTTGCTCTCCCTAACTGTGGGTGTTCTACAAGACTCTAGTCTGGGTTGTCGTTTTTCTCAATATTCTCTCTTTCTGTGATTTTATTATGGGTTCAATTATCCTTTCTATGCAGATGACTCCTGAATTTACATAAATATCTTTCATCTCTCTCCTGAGTTCCAACCCTACATTACCATTGGACAGTCAGAGATATTTACCTGGAAGTCTTGTAGGCATCTAAAGATACATGTCTATTACTATTACTATTTATAAGTCTATTACTCATCATTTTAACCCTAAAAGCTACTCCTCTTCCTAATTTGGGGGCACCATCATTTTTCTCTTCCTTTAGATCTGCAACCTTAAAGTCATCCTTGACTCTTCACTTTTCTTCTTTGTCCTCTTCAATCGTATCTATATATAATCATCTGACAAAGCTTGTCAACTCTAGTTCCACGACACTTTTAGCATGTATTTTCTTTACTTCTTTCACATGTACCACTTTAGTTCAGGACCTCATCATTTCTCACTTGGACCGCTGTCTTCTAGTCTCTCTTCCAATCTATCTTCCCTGTAGTTGTTAAATTAATAGTTTTAACACATTGTTTGTGGCACTGAAATGAAAATCAAGGGAATGCTCATCAATTGGAGAATGGCTGAAAAAGCGATGGTAAGTGAATGTTATGGAACAATATTTTGTTATAAGAAGTGATAAGCAGCCTAATTTCTGAAAAACCTGGAAAGACTTTCATGATTTAATGCTGGGTGAAGTGAGCAGAATCAGGAGAACATTGTACACAGAAACGACAACATTGTGTGATGACCAGGTAGGATAGATTTAGCTATTCTAAGATTACAATGATGCAGGACAATTCTAAAATACTTACTATGGAAAATATTATCCACAATCCATGCAGTCTGAATGCAAATCGAAACATACTAGTTTTATTGTCTATATGTGTTTTTCCCTTTTGTTCCCTTTTTTCCTTTCACAACATGACTAATGTGGAAATATGTTTAATGTGATTGCTCTTGGGGAGGGGGAAGAAGAGAGAAGGAGGGAGAAACATTGGAACTCATAATCTTATAAAAATTAATGTTGAAAACTATCTTTACATGTAATTGGGAAAAAAATAAAATATTGTTTATAAAAAAATAACATGGACTGGTACCATGTATTCCTTGACTCACAATGTTTCAGTGGCTTCCTTTCATCTCTATAATGATATAAGTATAGAATTTCCTCTCTGAAAGTGTACCTTACCTTCATAGGTAATGCTAGTGAAAGGGCAGATGGGTAGGGCTAGAATAAGTACTCAGAGAAAGATCTTTGCATAAGCTGTCAAGAGGCACTCCTAACACAAGTTATTCTAGCTCCCTGGTTCCTTTCATTCCCTTCTGCCCATGCTCAGATGTGGACTACTTGTCTGGACTCTTTCACAAGCAATAGGACTCTTACTGGCTCCCCACATCTTCCAAATAAGAGTCTTATCTATCCCCTTGTGCAGGCAGGAACATATCAGTTCATAAGGTTCTTTATGGCTTCAATCTTCCTACTATCTTGGTCCAGGTTCTATCTTAGCTTGTTTAGCTTGGAGTTGAAAATACTAAGGTTATCATAATTTGCTCGGCTAAATTGACTCTATTCCCATTTAAAATTCAAATATTCTTCCTAACTTTTCATGATCCATGAGGAATATACATTTCCATTGCAAATGATAATATTTTTACTGAATAGAATAAGAAATGAAAGGTACAATATTAAATTTCTTGATCAGTGCTCAGCCACTCTGTGTGACATGTCTATTTCCCAGAGACTTAAATACATTCCTTTAAGGCTGGAGACACTTTTGCTAAAGTAATAGACATTCTCACAGATTATTTGCAAAGGAGGGTTATCAGATGTGATGACCAAAATCACAAAGAAAAAATAAAAGCATCTCATCATGTGGTGAAGGGCAATCCCCACAACACCACAGCAATCCTCACAATACAACAGCTACATAAAGGAGACAGGACAATTTCACCAAATGGTCAGTTACTATTCTGAATCCAGCCAATATCCACTTTCCAGACAATTTCCAGGCCAACTATGGAAACTGAGCATCACTAAAGCTACTCTCTGATTCTATGACATTGCCCTGAGCTGTCTCTCTAGCCTTAGTCCTTTGAAATCATGCTGAAAGCTTACAATTCATTACACATTTCATATGGATTTTCTTTGTATTTTCTTCTAACTATGCTCTCTTTTGGCAAACCTCTCCAGGATCTTTGTCAAGAAAACACCAAATGGAATCATGAAAAGTCAGACACTACTGAAAAAACTGAACAGCAACAACAACAAATGTATCAGGTATTGTACTATGTGCTGCATCTTCAAAGATAGTTGAAAAACAGACTGTCCTCAAGGAGCTCACTGTCCAATGGGGGAAACAGCATGCAAATGGCTATGTGCAAATGAGCTATATTCAGGGTAAATTGGAAATAATCAACTGAAGGAAGGCACTAGAATTAAGGAAGGTCATGAAACTTTTGTAGAAAGTCAGATTTTAACTGGTACTTGAAAGAAAACAGGGAAGCCAGGAAATAGAGAAGCAGAGAATTCTATGCATGGAGGGGAGCCAGAGAAAATGTCCAGAAGTAGGAGATGATGTGTCTTGTGGGAGAAATAGGAAGGGGGGCAATGTCACTGGATCTAATTTTAAAAAATGAGGCAGAAGTTCATATTGCAGATGTAAGAAGACTGGAAAGGTAGAGGAACAGGTCATGAAGTGCTTTGAATGCCAAATAGAGGATTTTATATTTGATTCTGAAACTGATGAGGAGTAACTGGAGTTTATAAAGTGTAATTTTGATGTGGGGGAATGATATTATCAGATTGGTGCTTTAGGGAGATCAATTTGACAGTTGAGTGGAGGATAGACAAGAGTGGGAAGAAGAAACATGACAAAGAGAGACCAAAGTCTTTTGCAAAAGTATGTGAAAGAAGGACCACTGGGAGAACCTTGTGTCAAGGAAATCAACCTGCAGACTATTGAAATAATACAGGCATGAGGTATAGCCTGGTTTCATCAGAGTGGTGGAAGTATCAGAAAAAAGAAGTGGTATATTACAGAAGAGGGCTTTATAGAACTTTTTATTTTTCTTTGTTCTGTGGGTTGCCATGGCCAAAGAATTCATCACTTTATGGACAATGGCTTGCAATTAGCTCCACTCTAATTAGGTTCTCAGAAAACAGACACAGTCTATTACCAGGGCAGACCTCCAACCCTGGTAGAATCTTCTAGAGCTTATATTCTACACATAACTTTCATTATTTCTTTTAAATGTTTATTTATTTATTTTTAGTTTTTGACATTCATTTCCACAAAATTTTGAGTTCCAAATTTTCTCCCCATCTTGCCTTTCCCTCCACCCCATAATGCTTTGCATTCTGATTACCCCATCCCTCAATATGCCCTCCCTTCTATCATAACTCATCCTTCCCTTATCCCCATCCTCTCTCTTTTCTTATAGGGAAAGATAGATTTCTCTATCCCATTACTTATATTTATTATTTTTCAGTTGTATGCAAAAACAATTCTCAACATTCATTTCTAATACTTTGAATTCCAACTTCTCTCCCTCCCTTCCCACTCAACTCCACTGAGATGGCAAGCAATTCAATGTAGGCTATATATGTAGAGTTTTGCAAAAGATTTCCATAATAGTCATATTATGTAAGACTAACTATATTTCCCTCTATCCTATCCTGTCCCCCATTTATTCTGTTCTCTCATTTGACCTTATCCCTCTCCAAAAGGGTTTACTTCTAATTACTCCCTTCTCCCGTTTTCCTTCCCTTCTATCATCCCCCTCACCCCACTTGTCCCCTTCTTCCCTACTTTCCTGTAGTGTAAGATAGATTTTCATACCAAATTGAGTGAGCATGTTATTCCCTTCCTAAGTCAAATGTGAAGAGAGTAAGCTTCACTTTTACCCTTTCACCTCCTCCTTTTTCTCCTCCATTGAAAAATTTTTCTTACCTCTTTTATGAGTGATAATTTGCCCCATTTCATTTCTTCTTTTCTCCTCCCAATATATTTTTCTCTCACCTCTTAATTTTATTTTTTTAGATGTCATCCCTTCTTATTCAACTCAACCTGTTCTCTCTCTCTCTCTCTCTCTCTCTCTCTCATCCCTTTAATTACCCAAATACTGAGAAAAGCCTCAAGACTTATAAATATTATCTTTTCATGTAGGAATGTAAACAGTTCAGCTTTAGGAAGTCCTTTGCGATTTCTCTTTCCTGTTTACCTTTTCATGCTTCCCTTGATTCTTGTGTTTGAAACAAATTTTCTATTCAATTCTGGTCTTTTCATCAAGAATGCTTGAAAATCCTCTATTTCATTGAATGACTATTTTTTTCCCCTGAAGTATTATACTCAGTTTTGATGGGTAGGTGATTCTTGGTTTTAGACCTAGTTCCTTTGACTTCTGGAATATCATATTCCAAGCCCTTTGATCCCTTAGTGTAGAAGCTGCCAGATCCTGTGTTATCCTGATTGTATTTCCACAATACTTGAATTGTTTCTTTCTAGCTGCTTGAAGTATTTTCTCCTTGACCTGGGAACTCTGAAATTTGGCTACCATATTTCTGGGAGTTTCTCTTTTTGGGTGTCTTTGAGGAGGTGATCTGTGGATTCTTTCAATATTTATTTTTCCCTCTGGTTCTAAAATATTAGGGCAGTTTTCCTTGATAATTTCATGAAAAGTGATGTCTAGGCTCCTTTTTTGATCATGGCTTTCAAGTAATCCCATAATTTTAAAATTTTCTCCCTTGGACCTATTTTCCAGGTCAGTTATTTTTCCAATGGTATATTTCACATTATCTTTATTTTTTCATTCTTTTGGTTTTATTGTAATTTCTTGGTTTCTCATAGAGTCATTAGCTTCCATCTGTTCCATTCTCATGTTTAAAGAGCTATTTTCTTCAGTGAGCTTTTGAACCTCCTTTTCCATTTGGCTAATTCTGCCTTTTAAAGTATTCTTCTCCTCATTGACTTTTTGGACCTCTTTTTTTCCAATTGATTTAGTCTATTTTTAAAGGTGCCATTTTCTTCAGCATTTTTGGGGTCTCTTTTAGCAAGCTGTTGCCTCACTTTTCAAGCTCTTTCATGCCCTGAGATCATTGCATATTTATTTTGGAGGTACTGAATGAAGAAACCTTGACTTCCTCTCATAGTGTTAATTGTTCTTCCTCCTCTGAAAGGATGGAAGAAAATACCTGTTCACCAAGAAAGTAACCTTCTATAGTCTCATTTTTTCCCTTTTTTGAGCATTTTGCCAGCCAGTTACTTGACTTTTGAATCCTTTGTCAAGAGGAGGGTATACTCTGTGGACTTGAAATCTCTCAGCTCCAGGAGTTCACTCTTCTCCTGGCTTGCGCACTGGTCTAGGAGCAACCAAAAACTTTTCTGCCCAGGATCTGTAAGTAGTAAAATTCCCTCTCCACAACCCCTTTCATCTCTGCTTTGTCAGCCCAATGCACCTACTCAACCCAGGACCATGTTCAGTGCTGAGATTCACATCAGCGGCTTGATTTCCCCAGGAGCTTTAGGTAGAGGGCTCCTCAAATGTTCACTGCAGGTGCTGCTACCACTGTTGCTGCCACCTGACACTGCCACCACTGCTTGGGGCCAGGGCTAGGGGTGGACCCTCCTTCCTTCTTGCCCAATTGGAAAAGCCCTCTCACTGACCTTTGAAGCTTTATTTGGTGCTTGTAAGTTGAGGGGTCTGGGAACCTCTGCTGCTGGGAATTCTGCCCCAAATTCCTGTTCTGGTCCTGTTCCTCCCAGTTCCCCACAGCAAAGGCTGGGCTGTGCTCTGCTCCATGCTCCACTCCATGCTCCACTCAGCATGATGCACCTTTCCTGTCAGCTTTTCAGGTTATCTTTGGCTGGAAATCTCTTTTACTCTGTTGTTTTGTGGCTTCTGCTGCTCTAGAATTTGTTGTCATTTTTACAGGTATTTTATGAGCTGTGAGGAAAGCTGTAGAGTATGTGCATCTTTCTACTCCACCATCTTGGCTCTGCCCCCCTACACATAACTTGCAATAATGCAGGCTTATCTCAACATTATGAGGAAGCATTAGAGTATTTTGATGGCATTATGTAAACAGTGTTACCACTAAATTCTAAGAACATTATTGGTATTTGCTGTCCTTTTCTGTCTAATGATATAATGACAAACTATTTAGGTGTTACTGGATAAAGAAATCTAGTAAGATGACAATAAATTTGAGTGATGGAAAAGCTAGATGCAGTTTTAAAAAGTTAAATGGGAAAAGTTGGATGTTAAATTAGAAGAATTAAGGTGGTTTAAGTCTGATAAAAGAGTTTAGCCAAAATGCTAATGTGTTAGCAATATTTATCTTTATAGTGGTCATGATATATGAGGCAAAAGTTCACATTGCAGGCTGTCTGGAACTGAACGATAGTTTCATTTTCAGTGGTGTTATTGTGTCATGTTGAGGTTACCACTGTAACACTGTAACTCTCAATATTATCTGCAATATTTGAAAATTTGTAATGTTTTATAGAAGTTGTTATTTGCTGTTTCTATGTGATTTAAAAAAATGTATGCTGAATATATATGAGAGACAGGTCTCAGAGTCAGGAAAAATTGTTTTGGTTTTTTTTTTTAAATTGGGTTCAAGTCCTGCTTGTGACATGTAATAGTTATATAGCCCTGGGCAAATTATTTAATGTCTCAATTCCCCAGGCCTCTAAGACTATAATTTAAGGAGCACTCACTGAATTTCATTGCTAGAGGGAGTTTCCTCATTGGATGTTTCCCATATCAATGAATTTACACAAAAAAGTTGAATTCTTAAGTAGAATCATAGATACATAGTCCTAGAAGATTCAAGCTAGAATGGAGGAGAGAAACATAGGATTTATGGGAAGGGACTTTGAAGATCATGTGGTCTAGCTCCCTTGTCTAATAGATGAGGGACCTGGGGGTTAACCTACACAAGAACTTAGATTAAAACATGGCTTTCCTTATTGTCAGTTTAGTGTGGCATATCACTTAGATTGAGGGATAACTTTCCTCTAGCAGAACATGTCTTTGATAATGGAAGTCAAAAGAAAAATAGAATCTGTTCATTAGAAATTCACCTTACAGAAAACTTTGGAAAGACTCACACGTTCTGGTCGGCAAAAGGTTATTCCAATTCTCTTTAAACTGGGCAAGTTATAATCTCAATAACTAGGGTTTTTTTTTTGTTGCTGTTATTTTGTTTTGTTTTTGGCTAAATAGTTTTCCACATTAAGTGGTTTATACGCTATTGACCATGCTATGTAGCTCATTTTGGTTATTTTCAAATGTGTCCAACTCTTCATGACCGCATTTGGGGTTTTCTTGCCAGATATACTGGAATGGTTTGTTTTCTCCTTCTCTAGCTCTTTCCTATATACAAGTAAATGGAGGCAAACAGGAGTGAGTGACTTGCCCAGAGTCTAGTAAGTGTCTGAGGCCAGATTTGAACTCAGAAAAATGAGTCTTCCTGACTCCAGGGTCAGCACTCTTGTCCGTTGCACCACCTAGTTGTCCTGTTATATAGTAGTACACATAAAATATTTAGCATGTCTTATTCTAGCCAGTAAAATACCTTAAATATGAACTATTATATTACTTTTTATAACTATATGCTACTTTTATTTTTCTTTCAAAAGTAACTGAATGCCTGGCCTCAAATCAACCATTCTGTAGCCCTGACTTCTTTCTCTTTTCTTTTTGGTCTTGCAGTATATATGAAGCATACATATGGGTGTACAGAGGGTTTCTTTCCTCGGTTTGCATACACAGAAAATTTGCTTTAAGGGAAAAGATATGAGATTTCAAGAAAGGCAAAAGTTTTTTATGCATCTTATTTTGGTGTATTAGGAGAAAGAAAATGCCAGAATGAAGACTACATCCTATCAGCATGTGAGTTTGTTGAGGAAATAAGAAATAATCCATAGGTTCAAGGCTTAAAAATCACAGGTTTCTCTATTTTTTTATAAGGCAAACTTAACTTTGACACAATTCTTTTATTTAAATAAGAGACAGTAGTTACTGTAATATTTTAGAAGGATGTAGTGAGCATATGATTTTGATCACATTGGACTGTATCCCCATCAATCTGATTACAGAGCATGGACCATTGTTAATTCTCAGTCTTGAGAACTCTTATCAAATTGATATGGCACAAAGAGCTCCTCATGATTGGCTGACTGAAAAATCAGCCACTCCTTAAAGCCCATAAGTAAGCTGATCATATTATTTGGGATGCTGAGCTCTTGAGGATGTATGCTTTGTCTTTGCATTTCCACCTTCTTCCAAAATAGATAAAAAGATGAGAGAGGATATTTTTCCTCCTTTCTTTGCTACCATCACAAGGAGTAAATGAAGAAGCAAAAAATGGTGGAATTCCTGTGCTTGCATAAAGTCTGAGAGGGAAGGTCAAGGGCACTTGTCTTGAGCTCCAACCTCCAGTGTAGAGACGGGAACATTTTAAATTTGCTAGGCTACATGATTCTGTAATCTAGCCCTTTTAGCTCAGAAGGGAGATTTCCAAAGTAGCAGCAAGTTTTAAGTACCAGTTGCCTTGTGGTAACTCCATCTTTAAGAGTTTCTGTGTTTGAAATTTAGAGCTCTGGAATTTATAGAAAGAGAAGTTTTCTAGGGGATTCTACTTTTTTGGAGAAAGAGGAAAACAATCTCTAGGGTTCTTGAGCAGCATCCTACTTAGAGAGCAAATTCAATGAGTTAATCATGAAGTGTTGGTCTGATGGGGAGGTCAATTTGTTCAGCTAGTTCTAAGGTATATTGAGTTTTGGAATCAAAGAATAGGGAGATTTGTGGGAAAGAGGTACTCACTAGAATGACAGTTCAGTCAGCAATCACTTATTAAGTTTTTGTTATGTGCTGGGCACTGTGGGAAGCAGTAAAAATACAAAAACATTCAGAAAGAAAGACAGTACTTGACCCCAAGGAGTTTACATGCCAATGGAAGGAGAAAAGACAAAAAGGAAGCTAGAAAAGTATGAGTAATAAAGTAGGGTTGTGGTACAAAAGTGAGTCAGAAATAGAGTCAAGAAAGAAAGGAAGACCTGATTGACCGAGACATTTTCCTTAAAAATGTAGATTCCGGGAGGAACCAGCTCATTAGCGGAAGTTGATGTAGAGGTGGAGTATGCTTGCAGTATGAAAAATCTAGGGGTGAATTAATTTACCATGGTGAGAAGGTTTCTAGAACATGGAAGAAAAATTCTAGAAAGTCAGAAGGGTTTCCACTATCGCAGTCCGAAGTTCAGTCTGGGGACAAAGTGGATAGAGTATTGGACCTGGACCCAGAAAGATCTGAGTTTAAATCTAGTCTCTGAGACCTGCTAACTGTGTGATCCTGGGTAAGTCACTTAATCTCTATTAGTTCCCTCATCTGCAAAATTAGGATAGTAAGAGTGATGGTAAAATGAGATGGCATTGTAAGGCATTTAGCATAGTGCCTGGCTTATCGTTGTCTTTATTATAGGAGGGAACTGATGGGCTGTTTAAATGCTCTGTGCTCCTGTTTTGTTCATTAACTCCTTCTCTTAGCATCTTAAGCATTTTCTTGGGGACAGAGAAGTATGTCCATACCCAGTAATAATAATTTTTAAAAATTCCCCAAGATATGCTTTATATATTGTTTGGATTTGGAGGATTTGGAGTCCTATTACACACATTTATGATACTCTAGATATGAGCTATGTTTTATTTTGGAGACTTTCTTAAATTAATCTGGATGGAGATAACGAGCCAAAGGAAGAGAGATTGACCCTCTCTGATCATGCCCCTAGGATGGTACCTGATTGATGAAAGGTCCTCAAGAGCTACAAGTTACCAACAAACTAGTTGAAATAAGTCCTAAAGCAAATACAAACCTTCTTTAGGTTCCTGTAAGTAAATTACTCAGATTTTGATTTTTATGCAGTAAATTATTGTTGATGTTAGGAATTCTTTTGCTTATGAAAGGTCTATTAAAATTTGAAGAGATCTTTCATAGTAAAAACTCCATTTTCAAATAAAATTCAACAAGCAAACATTAAGCATATAGTGTACTCTGTTAGGTGTTGGGGAGATAAAGATTTTAGATAAAAGGCAGAACATGCAGCAATGAGATAATACTAATAGGAGAAAAGAAATATTGAGAGTATGAAAGGTGGGTAAAGTTACTATTGATTAGAAAAATCAAGGGAGGGATAATTGGAGAGGAAAGAGAGTTTGAGGAAAACTAGACTTAATCTGTGGCTTTGCCTTTGTCTGAGTGGTGATGCTACCTGTTCCTTCTCTGGTTTAGGGAGCTGGGGATGGGAGATGGATAGAAGAGGTGAACTCAAATTTTCTACTTCCTCTTGAATCCAGTCTTTGTAGTGTGGCTTCACTGTTGTTTTGAAAGTATGAACTGAAAGATGAGATATGCCCATATTTAAAGTATGTTCAAAAATGCTTTCTAAAGTTATATAGAAAGGATTTTTAGTCTGTCAGTCAATAAACTTTTATTAAGGGCTTACTATCTGCCAGGCTCTTAATCTTTGTCTTCAAGAAATGCCTTCTAAAGGGTGAAGCTAAAAATACATAAAAAGAAGCTGATAGGGCGAGGAAGCAGAAGGTGCCCCGGCACAGAAATATGATAGGAAAGTCCAGTCTGATGAGATGACTATTTGTATGCTTTTCTTAAATGCAAGTTTTGGGAGGAGCCATCTAATCAGAGTTATAAGGGTAAGGTATTTCCAACGTATCAGATCCAGAGCCGAAGTGTCTTTCAGAATGAAGAGGTTTCTGGGGGCATGGTGGAGAAAGTCCAAATTGCGATCTGGTGAAAAATTTTCCTTTTATATGCCTCTTGCACCTTCTATCAACCTCTATCAACCTAGGTAATTTTTAGCTGATTGTATTATGTAAAGGTAATTATAGAATTTTAAAAGTCGAAGGAAATTAAAATTCATGGAGTTCATCCCTTTATTTTACAGATAATGAAAGAGACCCAGAGAGACATTGTTTAGGTATCTTGTTCAAGGTACTATTTCAAGGCACCATGGTGTACCTTGAGAGAGCCAGATTATTACATATGACTCCTGATTCCCCATTTAGTACTGATTTTACTCCTTTACTCCACTCTATTACCTTCTATTCATCACTCCATTCCCTCTCAAGACCCAAAAGAACATATAGTTTAGTGTTAGGTAAATATTAGATTCTCAAAGAATACTGATAGGTTGGTTCCTTCTGGAATTTCTAATTTAAGGAGGAGAAATGGGTCAAAGAGACCTTCATTGCACCCCAGGTTGCACTGCTGACTTATTTCTGCAGGACTTTCTCTATGTGTTCCCTCCCACCTCCATCAGTTCCCTATTTGTTTTTTCTTCTCCCCTCAGAATGTAAGCTTTTTAGGGTCAGGCCTGATTATATTTTTATTCCTAGTGCTTAGCACAATGCCTGGCACATAAGTATATATTAAATAAATGTTGTAGATCAACTGCTTGAATGTGAGAATGGATGATTCAAAATTATTTACAAGTATCCGTTCTTATTTGGTCAATAGTTTGGAAGAAACTGATATTCAAGAGACAGCCACACAGCATTAATTTCCTTATTTTCTCTGTACATTGAATAAAAAAAATAGATCTGGATTGAAGTTTTTAATGGAGTTCCTTGTATTCATCATTGGTCTCCTTTTCTGCCACAACATAATGGAAAAAAGGTATGGAGAGGGGTGATTAAAGAGCCTTCAATCAATTCAATTAGTTTTGATTAGATTTTATGGCAGGGATCTTTGACAGAAGGATACCTGTTCCCTCCCCCCTGCCTCTGCTTTTTTGAGTTCAAGTCAGACAGAAGCCATTTAGAGACTGGATGTTTCCAGTTTGAGAAATTAACCCACTGGTAATCCTCAATTCTTAACCCGACAAATGATCCAGAGGCCAAGAGTTTCCGAGTTGGGTAGAGGCCTTCTAGCAGGAGATTTTCTTAGCAGCATACGCCCTAGAAAAGAAGAGAATCTTTCTTTCTAGAGCTAAAGAACTAAAGTTATGCCACCAAGGACTGGATATATGCACATTACCATCTTTTTATGATGTTTGTTGCTGTGAGTTACCCAGTCTCTAGGGTGAATAGGGTGACGATTTGTTTAGTAGTCTCTCAAAATGTCTTTATTTCCTGGGAGCAGTCTAATGGATTCTTGGAATGTTTTATATGTTTGTATTTGTTCTTGGGCTCTCAAGTCTTTCAAAAAAATTTTATTGTATTTTCTTTCAAGGAGAAAATAATAGTTTTTTTTAACCAAATCTGATATATATGTGTATATATATATATATATATATATATATATATATATATATGTATATGTATATGTAATACATGTAAGAGTTGGGAAATCCATTTTCCACACTTAGGGAAAACTAGACATGAGTTATGCTTTATTTAGAAGATTTACCTAGACTTTTCAGGGTGCAGACATAAGCCAAGAGAGATACTGACCCTCTTTGTGGTCAGGTCCCCCGGAGGGGAGTTCAATCTGTTAAAAAAGCCTGCAGTCATTGGGGATGGCAGAGCTTGGGCCACAGATAGCATATTGAAACCAACAAAAATAATAAAAGCAAAAGACAAGAAGGCAATAAAATAGGCACTTTACCACTAAAGCCTAACAGAAGGGCAAATCATTTGCCATTTCAGATTTAACTGAAAATCATGTGCAATATTATTGACAGTCATAAATGGGATTTGTAGCCCAGCCTTATGCTTGTGTATTCCAAACCTAATTGTTGATGTGAATCAATATAATGGTCAATAGCATTTCCCTTAAGGAGATTTTTTTAAAAGAGCTATTACTGTGATAATTAGAAAACACTATACCCATGGGCAATTATCTGTTTGATTTTCTGTTGTGCAGAGTTATTGTGAAGGTACCAGAGCAGTTTGGTTTTCATGGGGAGGCTTTTTATTTTCAGTTTTTTTCCAGCTGTGCCTTGAGCTGCTTTGCCTTTGTTTCAGCAATCAGTTCTAAAATTAAGTTACATTCTATTCAGGGAAAATGCCCCTGAGTGCAGAGCAAAAAAATTAAAAAAAAAAGTAGAAAAATTAGCCCCCTTCTTCCAGGCCCAAAATTAAATTTAAATTCAATTCAATTAACATTTATTGAATGTCTGCAGGGTGCACAGCACTGTACTAGGGGCTATAATTTGAGATATGCAGTATAGTTCAAGAGGCTTTTAAAGTTTTTTTTCTTTTAAAGATGTGTTTGGGGATTGGAAAATTTGTATCATTTAGCCATACAGTCATTTTGAAGTCTAGTCTTCCCATGATACAGTATTGGAAAGGTGTTTAATATGAATGGGACTCCCTGGGAATAAGAGGCAGGAAAATAGAGACTACTTTATTTCCTTAGGCACCAATTTTAGAATGAAAGGGCTTTTGTATTTCACTTTTTAAAAAATTGAGATGTTTTTTCTCAGGTGGAGAAAATGAAGCTTTTTTGCTTTTCTGGAATTAAAATTAAAAGAAGAAATAGATTTTGGTAGAATTGGATTTTATAATTACTTAGTAAGCTATAACAACTGCCTTCATTGTACATTAACATTTCAAACTTAAACTTTTTAAAGTTCTGTCCTATGAAATGTGATAACTGGAATCTTCACTATTACCTTGTGTTCAGTATTGGAGTCAAGAGGGATGGGTTCAAATCCTATCCCTGACACTTGCTACTTATGTTATCATAAATGAATCAGTTTCTCAAAGCCTTGGTTTTCTCATCTGCAAACAGGGGATATAATCTCTACATCCTCAGGGTTCTTGTAAGGTTTAAATTAGGTAGTGTTTGGAAAGTGCTTTGCAAACCTTAAAGCATTATGTAAATATCAGTTATTGCATATAACTCCAAGTGATAATCTTCATATACATACACACACATATATATGTATATATATAAACACACCTATATGTTGTGCCCATGTGCATACATGGAGATGATATGCATGTGTTTATGTGTGTTGTGTATATATATGTACACATTTATTGGATATGTGTATATATTTGTGTGTATGTATCTATGTTTGTGTGTGATGTATCTGTATATGGAGATGTATCACTTAGAGTGAAAGTTGTAATAACTGATATTTACATAATACCTTAAGGTTTGCAAAGCTAAATCGCACCCAATTTAATCTCTGTGGGGTAGAGGTTATTATTCCCAGTTCACTTGTGAGAAAACTGAGTCTCAGAGAAGTTAATTTATTTATGATCACATAGGTAGTGTGAAGGATAGGATTTGAAACTAGGTCTTTTGACTCCAAGCTCTACAGTCCATCCATTTCTCTATTCTGTTTCACTGTGGTGTAATGAGTAGGCTGTATCAGAAGATCTAATCTTCTTGTCTGTGTGGCAGTTACCAGCTGTTAAGTATCTGAAAAACTCTGGGTACCTACCGTCCTGACACACCTAGACCAAAAATGGCATGCAGCTACATGGGACAGATAATAAAGTGTTGAACCTGGAGTAAGAAGAACCTGAGCCTGACTCGCAAAATTACTTGGACTCCCGGAAGCTCCTATTTCAGGTACTTCCTAAATGTGACTCAGGTCATTTGTTTACTATTTCTCAGCCTCAGTTTTCCCATTTGTAAAATAAGAATGATAATAGAACCTAACAGGGTTTGTAGTGAAAATCAAACGAAGTAACAAAAAAATAAAAAGTGGTTTTCAAACCTTAAAGCAATATGTGAATGCTAGCTGTTATTACCAAGAAAAATACTAAAAACTGGGACTGTTAGCAATCTATTCCATAGCAAGCAAATTCTAATTGCAGTGTCCATTCATACTACATTATCAGATGTGATTTGCCTATCTGAAATCTGTTTCTCCTATGACCTTTTTGAAAGCCCCAGGCACTGATGATGCTTCTGCATGTGTATTTTTGTCTAGTCTGGACCTCTGCCTGTTGAGGTCATATCTCTGTAGTTCTATTTGTGAGGGACTGTTTGTATAAAGTGAAAAGAGATTCTGCTGAGCTGCTGCAGGAAAGGATTAGAATTCTTATTTCCTGTCTCTCTGGTCTTGACTTTTGCAGTATAGGTGCTGCCATGTTTATTTCAGTCACTCTCTTTTTGCTTCCATTCCAAGTGACCCACCTTCTTGACATTTAGATCTTTAGATCTATCCTAATGAGGTTATTGTCCTTGAGCTTGTAGGGAGAAAAATAACGGGGGAGACTTTGTGACCTGAAGTGACAATTAGTCATTTCCCCCTCCAAGGCAGATACCCTCTCTAGGCTCACTTTTTCCTTATGGAAAAATGATTCAGGCTTTTACTTTTATTTGGGTAGTTATAGAGCACAAATTAGTAAGATTCTTTTTTTTTTCATTTTGCTCTGACAAGTTCTAATTTCAACAAAGTCTTTTTTTTCTGCCTCCTTTTCTTTCTTTGGATAACATCTCTCCATCACATACTATTCCCAATAATAAAATATTTACAGGTAAGAAATTGCTACATGTTTATCTTATTCTGACTTTTCAATACTAATTGAACAGAAATGTAAATTAAATAAAAAATAGGTATTAGAACTAAAGTAAGCTCCCTTGGACTAGGAGAGGGTGAAGAGGAGGGATAGGCAAAATTTACCTTCTGGAATGAATTCCCTCAGATGAAAAGTTCAACAATAATCTGTCCTGATTCACCCTTCTCTCAGCCTGTTCTCCCAGCTGTAGCACAGGAAAGCCATGCCAAAGAGTCTGTCTCAATGCTAGTCATGTGATGTGCCTCTTTTTTCCTCTGACCTGTATCTAGTTTTCTTTTGAAAACATCCACAAAATGTGGACCTAGCTCATCCCTACATCCCTTTACATCTCTGTCTCTCTGAGCATTCTCCAGGACAAGGAAAAGGTAGCACTGTCTCTTTGAGGCTTAGCAGTTAGGTAATGCAGTAGATAGAGCACCAGTGCAGGAGTCAGGAGGACTTGAGTTCAAATCTCACCTCAGACACTTGACACTCACTAGCTGTGTGACCTTGGGCAAGTCACTTAACCCCAATTGCTTCATCCTGGGTCATCTCCAGGC
Organism: Potorous gilbertii; assembly: GCA_028658325.1. Lineage (NCBI taxonomy): Eukaryota > Metazoa > Chordata > Mammalia > Diprotodontia > Potoroidae > Potorous > Potorous gilbertii. Next base: position 35,012,988 of record CM053774.1, on the reverse strand, counting down.
ATCCTGATGAATATCAGGTCATTGGATTCAGATGGCTCTGGAGGAGAAGTGAGGCTGGTATCCTGCACAGCTCTCCCTCATTCAAAACAAAGTCAAGTGCAAGTCATGTCATCATTTCTCTGATAGCATGGTCTTCTTTGGCAACGAAGGATGAACACACTCACAAAGTACCTTTGGCTACTAGAAGCTCCCAAAGACAGCTATGAGAATGTCATATCTTCATGCAAATATTTGTCTCTAGTGATCCACTACATCTCTTCTCTCTTTCACAGTGATAGTTCCATAAAATTTGTCTAGATAGGTTCCCTTTGATTCTCCACATGTCAGCCATTTGAACTCTGATTCAAATCTCCCCACTCAACTGAAACTTGTCTCTCCTCCATGATTAACAATGATCTCTTAAATGATAAAGCTAATATCTTTTTCTAAGTCTTCATACTTCTTGACATCTGTGTAGTATTCAACGTTGTTTACCAATCCCTTCAACTGGATGCTAATCTCTTGTTTGGACTTCAATTTTTAAAATATTATTTTATTTTTTCACAATTACATGTAAAGACAATTTTTAACACTCATTTAAGAAAATTGAGTTTCAAATTTTCTCCCTTTCTCACCTCCCCCGCAAGACAGTGAGCAGTTTGATATCAGTTATATATGTTCATTAATGCAAAATGTATTTTCATTTCTTATAACTCAGTAACATTCTGTTACAATCATATACCACGACTTGTTCAGCAATTCTCCAATTGATAGGCATCCCTTCAATTTCCAATTTTTACCTTCACAAAAATCTGCTATAAATATACTTTTTTGTACAAATAAAGCCCTTTCCTCTTTTTTTTTTTGATCTCTTTGGGATACAGACTTAATAGTGGTATTGCTGGATTAAAGGGTATAGCCCTTTGGGCATAGTTCCAAATTGCTTTTCAAAATGGTTGGATCAGTTCACAACTCCTCTAGCAATGTAATGATGTCCAATTTTCCTATATCCTCTCCAACATGTATCATTTTCCTTTTCTGTCTTATTAGCTAAACTGATGGGTATAAGGTGGTACCTCAGAGTTGTTTTGTGTTTCCCTAATCAATAGTGATTTAGAGCATTTTTATATGATGATAGGTAACTTTAATTTTTTCATCTGAAAACTGTCTATTCATATCCTTTGACCATTTATTAATTGGGAAATGACCTGTAGTCTTATAAATTTGAATCAGTTCTCTACATACTTGAGAAATGAGGCCTTTATCAGAGACACTTGCTATAAAATTGTTTCCAGTTTTCTGCTTTCCTTTTAATCTTGGTTACCTGACAAATTACAAGGGGACTATCCCCATGTTATAAGTACAGATACAGAGATTTCAGATACAAAGTTAGATCAATGAATTATCCATTCAGAGGTTTCATTTCATCTGGGGAGGGATATCATCTGATGAGTTTTCTGATCTAGATGCTCCTTCAGGCCATCCTCAGCAAAGCATCTCTTCATCTTCTTCCCTTTATCTTCTTGTAGAAATTCAGATGTCCACTCTCCTACAAAACTGACCTCTGGGTTATGCATGCACAACTTTCAATGGACTGTCTCCTCCACTGGCAGGCCGGAGTTTGCTTTCACCTCTTTGCCTTCACCTTATTTGGAGCCTTTACCCTTTTCTTACCATTTCCTTTTCCTTTTTTTTCTTTTTGTTTCTGTCTATTCCTCCGAGTACCTCTTTTTCTCCAGGGTTTTTGACCCCTCAGGGCAGGAATTCCTCCCTCTTTGGTCAGGGACTATCAGAGAAAGCTTTCTGACAGGCACCTGGCCCTGATCCAAATGGGAAGGAGTTGCCACTAGAGGGCATTCCCGGCCAATGCACCAGCTGTGTGGGATAAGAAGACCCTTACTCAAAATCTTAAATAAATGAAGAGACTTCTCAAATAAGAACAGAAAGAAAAGGATTTATTACAATTCTCGAGAAAGGGACGTCCTTCCACCAGGTTGGGGAACCAGGTGGAGGGAGGCCCCAAATTGATATTCTTAAAGTGTAAGTCTGATTGTCATCTCACCTCCTACTCAAGAAACTTCAGTAGGCCCTTCTTTTCTTTAGGAAAACAAAAACCTCTTCTGTCATTCAAAATCCTTCATAAACTTTCTCGGTCTGTCTTTCAGATTTATTTCACATCACTTTGCCAAATGGCTTACTTTCTGTGTCCGATGTACAAGATTCCATTTTCTACCTTCATGCTTTTAAGCAGTCTTTCTCCCAAACCTTGGATTTCTTTTCACCTGTACCTTTTAAAATCCCTAGCCCATCTTCTACAACTAGAAAAGGATATCCTTGATTACTCTGATGTTAGTGTCCCCTCAATGTTTTGCATTTGTTTTGTATATACTTTGGGTTGATATCTCTGTATGTAGCACCTGGCATGGGGTGCAAGCCCCACTCTAGGAACAGGTCTCAATTTTCCAAGAAAGGACAACTACTGTGTAACTACAACTCAAATTGTCTCAGGGTTCTAGGAATTAACATTGTTATGAAAGGATTACAGTCCTACTACTCATGACTTTACTTTATAAGTCTCCACCAGACTGTTTCTTACTTCTACAAAATTAGTCACCAGGATACCACCAAGTCTTTAACATAAATATTTACATAAGGCAACAGATAATTGTCATATCATCACAGATGATCAATATAAAGCAGTTAAAGACAATTCCTTTACATCCAAACCTTGGTTAGACTCTCCCATGCAGTGTCCATGGGGATCAGTAGGCACACACTTACTGAAACTGAATATAAAGGTACATGAGTAATGAAAACTCAAATGTGTGTAGGGCCAACTTACAAGTTCGGCATTCTGGTCTTGCTATCCTAGGTTCTTCAGAAACCATCTGCCTTACACAAAACACCTCTCTCCTTGCTGATATCCTTTTGGTCCTCACTGCTTTCCTACTGGTCAAATCCACTCACCTGTTTTTGAACTGATGAAAAAGGGATAAATTCTTTTAACTCAAGATTTCCCTTAAAAAGAGTTTGGTGAAGGCATTATGCTACTATACAGACAAGTATCTCCCTTAAGCCAAAGATCTGATTGACTTTCTGGGCAGGGCAAACAAGTCTAGCCTCTTCCCCCAACCAGACTCTGAACATAGCCTATGCTTATAGCAAAACTTCTAGAAAACTTGTCTATCATTCTTTGATTTCCCATCTCGTACCAGAGGAGGAAAGGGAGAGCAAGTCACTTCTAAGAGGCTTCACCTTTCTGAAACTATAGATGGTGCTGAAAGACAAGAACTGAAACTTCAGCAGTTCAGCTCTTCAATCATAACATCCCACACTTCAAGTAATTGGCAAAGTGATTCTTCTCTTTCACTCAGCCAACTTCCAAGCACAGCAGCTAAAGCCTTTTTGTCAGGTGATTGCTATTGCTGGCATGTTCTCAGGAGCTCTTGTTGCCTTCTTAACGGCTCTTATCTTCGTAACTCTTCTCCTACTGGATTCTTTATTTTTCTAATGGCTCAAATCAGAGAGTTCCCAGTGGTCAGTGACTCATCTTTCCTTTATGAGGTAATATTCATGAAATCCAGCTTTTTGTCATTTATGAAACTGTTATTATTTAATCTTGTTATACTGTCAAAACAGTTATTTGGCTGGTCATGTGAATTTTAACCTCTCAAGATTTTAAACCAGTCACATGCGAAGGAGCTAAGGAACCACAATATATAACCTCAGTAATTTCTCTGCTCTAAGTCCTTTATTATATTTTCTTAATAACCTGTGTACATCTTTATATTTTAATAAGAAGTTGTCTCTTCATATACAGATTTTAATTTTTTTTTGGGCACAATGTTTCTTTTTTCTGCTTCTTTCAATGAAAGCAGAAAGGACACCCCTTTTTAGCCTTCAGGAGTTGATTTAATCCTTTTTATTTACATGATAATTTATTTTCTTCCCCTTTCAGCAAGTAAACTGGTCACAAACAAAAGGAACCACATTTTGTAAGTGTATATGCTATTTCTCTGCAGCAGAATGTCAACTCTTTCAGGCAAGGATGTAGAACACAGCGCAGGTTAATTTATGCTTATTGGATTGAATTGAGTTGTCTCAGATTCAGGAAGGTTATCTTGACTTTTTTTTTTTCCTCAGACAACTATCTTGGTCTAACTGGAGTCTTAAGCTCTCTTATGTTCTTTACTTTGGTCTGAAACTCCAGACTGTGAATCTGACATCTGTGTGTAAGCCCTCAGAGGGGTAAACCCTCTGAATTTATGGTAATGGCATACTCCTTTGTTCTATTATAATCGGCTCTTAAGTTACAATCTCTTGCTTCTATGTTATGCTTTTTTGAGGGAGTGGATCTCTCTTTTTAAAAAAAATTTTAAAATTCATTTATTTATTTTTAGTTTTCAACATTCATTAGCACAAAATTTTGAGTTTCAAATTTTCTTCCTATCTCTTCCCTCCACCACCCCAAAACCCTTCCCCCAATCTACTCTCCCTTCTATGACACCCCCTCCCTTCCCTTATTCTCATCTTATCCTTTTTCTTGTAGGATAAGATAGATTTCTATATCCCATTACCTGTGTTTGTTACTTTCCAGTTACATGCAAAAACAATTCTCAACACTTGTTCCTAAAACTTTGAGTTCCAACTTCTCTCCCTTCCTCCCTCCACACCCATCCCCACTGAGACAGCAAGCAATTCAATATGTATGTGTGTGTATAGTTTTGCTAAAGACTTCCATAATAGCCATGTTGTGAAAGACTATTTCCCTCCATCTTATCCTGCCCCCTATTTATTCTATTCTCTCTTTTGATCTTGCCCCTCTCCAAAAGTGTTTACTTTTAATTACCCCCTCCTCTCATTTGCTCTCCCTTCTATCATTCCCCCCCCACACTTCATTTGTCCCCTTCCCTCCCACTTTCCTGTAATGTAAGATGGATTTTTATACTAAATTGAGTGTGCATGTTATTCCCTCTTTAATCCAAATGTGGTAAGAGTAAGTTTCACTTTTTCCCTCTCACCTCCCCATTTTCCCTTCCATTGAAAAAGCTTTTTCTTACCCTTTTTTTATGAGAGGTAATTTGCTCCATTCAATTTCTCCCTTTCTCCTCCCATTATATTCCTTCTCTCATTCCTTAATTTTATTTTTTTAGATATCATCCCTTCCTATTCAACTCACTCTGTGCCCATTTGTATAATCCCTCCAATTACCCAAATACTGAGAAAAGTTTCAAGAGTTACAAGTATGATCTTTCCATATAGGAATGTAAACAGTTCAGTTTTAGTGAGTCCCTTATAATTTCTCTTTTCTGTTTACCTTTTCATGCTTTTCTTGATTCTTGTGTTTGAAAGTCAGATTTTCTATTCAGCTCTGATCTTTTCATCAAGAATGCTTGAAAGTCCTCTATTTCATTGAAATACCATTTTTCCCCTCGAAGTATTATACTCAGATTTGCTGGATAGGTGATTCTGGATTTTAATCCTAGTTCCTTTGACCTCTGGAATATCATATTCCAAGCCCCCTTTGATCCTTTAATGTAGAAGTTGTCATATCCTGTGTTATCCTGATGATATTTCCACCATACTTGAATTGTTACTTTCTGCCTGCTTGCAATGTTTTCTCCTTGACCTAGGAACTCTGGAATTTGACTACAATATTCCTAGGAGTTTCTCTTTTCAAGTCTCTTTCAGGAGATGATCTGTGAATTCTTTCAATATTTATTTTACCCTCTGGTTCCAGAATATCAGGGCAGTTTTCCTTGATAATTTCACGAAAGATGATGTCTAGGCTGTTTTTTTGATCATGGCTTTCAAGTAGTCCCATAATTTTTAAATTGTCTCTCTTGGATCTATTTTCCAGGTCAGTTGTTTTTCCAATGAGATATTTCACATTATCTTCCATTTTTTCATATTTTTGGTTTTGTTTTGTAATTTCTTGGTTTCTCATAAAGTCATTAGCTTCCATCTGTTCAATTCTAATTTTTAAAGAATGTTTTCTTCAGTGAGCTTTTGAACCTCCTTTTCCATTTGACTAATTTTATTTTTTAAAGCATTCTTCTCCTCATTGACTTTTTGGGCCTCTTTTGCATTTGAGTTAGTCTATTTTTAAAGGTCATTTTCTTCAGCATTTTGGGGTGTCCTTTAGCAAACTGTTGACTTGGTTTTCATGATTTTCTTGCATCACTCTCATTTCTCTTCCCAATTTTTCCTCCACCTCTCTCATCTGGTTTTCAAAATCCTTTTTGAGCTCTTCCATGTACTGAGATAATTGATATTCATTTTGGAGGTGTTGGATGCAGAAGCCTGGAGATTTAGATCTTCCTCTGATGGTATGCCTTGCTCTTCCTTATCTGAAAGGATGAGAGAAAATACCTGCTCACCAAGAAAGTAATCTTCTATTGTTATATTCTTTTCCCCTTCTTTTGGGCATTTTCCCAGGCAGTTATTTGACTTTGGAGTTTTTTGTCAAGAGGAGGTTATACTCTGGGGACCTGAAAGTTTTCAGTTCCTCAAAGGTGGCACAATCAAAGGAGAGGAGTTTAGTCCTCTCCTGACATGCACTCTGATCTGGGAGAAACTACAAGCACACTTTTCTGCCCAGGATCTGCCAGTGGAATCTCTTCTCCAGAGCCTCTACCAGCTGCATCAGGCCAGTCAGCGCTCCTTCTTCTTACCTTAGGGCCACCATTCGGGTCTGACATGCAAATCAGTAGCTCAGTTCCCCCAGGGTCTTTAGACCAGGGTTCCACCAATGGAAGCTGCTGTTTTGTTTTGTTATGCTGTTTTTTGTTTTTATGTTTTGTTATGTTTTTTGACATACTACTTTCTTGTAGTCTGACTTTTACATTTAGTCTCTATTTGTCTACTGGGTCCTACTGACACCCACCATTTAAGATCTGACAGTAATTCTAATAGAAACACAAATAGAGCTCTAGAGAAGAGCTGAAGAAATGTATATCCTTCATTTTCTTGCGTAGGTGGGGAATATGAGTGGGGAATATTCTACATGCTGTCAGACAAGACCTTTGTGTTAGCTGGTTTTAAATGACTTTGTCTTTGTTTATGTTATATGTTTTGGTAAAAGAGAAGGGTAATTGGACTGATGGGTGGGTAAGATATGTCTGGAAATAACAGTGATATAGAAACAAAACAAAAGTGTCATTAAAATTAGTCTGATAAGATGTTAAAAGTGCTTAATTTGGAGGTTCAAATTCTGGTCCTGCAATTTACTATTTTTATGATTTTGAACAAGTCATTTAATCTTTTTTTGGGGCCTCAGTTTCCTCAATTTTAAAACAAAATAACCTAGAAAGGTCCTTCCAGTTAGAAATATATGGTACTGTGGTCTTTTGAAGGCACTAAGGTAGTTGACTATGTAAAGAAACATGATGATTAATCATCTAGTAAACAAAAGAATTCCAGTAATACAGTGAGTCTTATGTTGAAGGACCAATACACCCTATGTCCCAAGAGACTTATCAATAGTAGTTTGACCATTTGAAGATTCTTTATTCATTTATGACAATCCATTAAAGAAATGGAAATAAAACTATGACACTCAGTCCTGAACCTCATTTTTCTGTATTTACCATGATGGTGATTCAGGATGCTACAACCTATTTTTTTAAGATCATAAATAAAGATGAATTTAACTGTCATTACTCTGAATGTGAGTACATTATATAATGGTCAACAAATTAAGATGCTGCTAGAAAAATGGAACCACTGCAATATTGATAGTCACTATAAATTAAAGTAAAAAGGTAAAAAGGAATGTACAGCTGGTTGGAAAGCTAGTTCCCAGGTTTTCCTTACAGAGACAAATAAAGAAATCTACAAAGTTGATTTTGATCTTTTTTTACAATTGGTCACATGATCATCTTACAATTTCTAGGTATAATAAGCAAATTTCTAGGTAATAAGCAAAAACAAAAAGACCATCACGAAGTCATCTGCAACTTATATACTTCCACATATGTGTTCCAAAGGATGACAAGGTAGGGAATTTTTGTGAAATAATTGGCATGACCTTCCAGAGTAAGTGAACATATATTTTATACTTGGTATCATCAAATGAAAGAATATTACCTCTTAGCACTGGAAAAGTGCTATAGAAATGCTTATTTCCTTTCCCCTTCCCCTAATTAATACAAAGTTAGGCTCAGAAAAAGCTTTTGAAAAGTATGTTGGAAACTATAGTTTAGATATGAGAAATTAGAGTACAAAGGCTTACAGAATATTCAGAACTCGCGTTGTTATGTCTCATGTATATTTTTCCCCAGAAGAGAGCACCAAATAGCATCGTGAAAAATATAATCAATTAAATCTTAACAGATAGAAAATGAATGACAATTAATTTGAGATACAATTAAGAATTAGCTGTCTGTTTACAATAAGATCAACAATTATGTAGAGCAAATATCAAAATTAATGAAAAGCAGAAGAAATGCTCAGTAACAATGAAAAAAATGCAACAATTGTGACCATGTCGATCTTTCTTGCATTTCATATCACATACCAAGAAAAGCTCAAAATAGATACATGATTTAGATATAAAAGGCAACATAGTATGCAAATTAGAGGCACATGGAAGAAATTACTTGTCAGATGTAGGGACTAGGGTAGAGTGTATGACCAAATGAGAGATGTCACCAGCTAAAGGTGTTTATCAAGGTAATGGAAAATGTCCTTTGAGAGGTCCAAATTCAAAATGGATTCCTTATTGATAGTGAGGGCTCCCATTTGATGATGGTTTTATGCTAACTGTATCTACCCCCTTCAGTGCATCCTAAAGGAGATTCATGATTACTAAGAGAGTGACCCAACAATCCAAATAAGAAAAACTAAATGTTTAAATTCCAACACATGGTTGGATGGTCAGTCCACTGAGTGAGTATATCAATATATATGTCAAAGGCATTACAGATACATACTGAATTGGATTGAGAAAAAAATCCAGTGAAAAAATGAGAGTTGGTAAAACTGTTTAGGAAATTGCCCATTATTGTTAATGATCCCAAACTGCTTCCAGGTACAAAATCTCATATTTTAACATTAATGTTTTCCCAAAGATGTTGTATAGGTTTAAATTTTCCAAAACAAAAATCTCTCAAGAATGAATATCATGGATAACCCAGAGGACCATGGAGAGATGCTTGATTGGGCACAGGTAGACTGAAGTATATGTATCTCATATACAAGAAATAGTATGATGGATATTACTGAGAATGTGAATGCTCAGAAAAGGGAGTGAGAGGAATGTGTATGAGGAGAGCAAAGGATAATAGATAAAAAGCCTAAGAGAAGCATATGTACCTATATGCTTGAGGATTCATTCTTCCACCCACTTTTTGTATCAGGCTACCTATCAATGTAGCCTTCAGTCTTTTGGAAATGTTTTTGCTATGTGACTAGTGTTTTCTTTTCTGTTCATATCCTCAGTGATATCTTCTCAAACATAGAAACTCATGGAACCAGATATAAACAAAGTATATCATGACTGTAATTGGTTGTTTAACATTGGATTGGGTTATCAAGGAAAGTAGTCATCTTTTCTGTATGGTTACAGTAACTTAACATAATTTATTTTCACCCACAGGGTTCATATTAAATAAGAGAGATAATCTTCACCTTCACAGAATACACAGTTTCATGAAGAACATGGGATAGTCCAGTGGAGAAATGGGTTATTGATACTTGCAATAAAGTGATGACTTACATTGCAATAGAGCTTTAAGGTTTATAAAGCATATTTCCCCTGCAACAGCCCTGTGGAATAGGAAACTACAGATATTATTCCCCTGCTTTTGTAGATGAACAGACTAAGGTTTGGAAAGATGAAGTTCCTAATTGAAGCTTACATACATAACAAGTGTCAGAGCCAGAATTTAACTCAGGTCTTGAGTTCAAATATAGAGGTCTTCAAAGTTTTAGAAGTTCCCTATTAGAAGTCCAAAATTCTTAGTGTAGCCTTCAGTTATTAAGCTTTATATAAATATATTAAATAATATATGTATACGAATGGAAATAATATCTAGCAATTATATAGCACTTTAAGGTTTGCAAAACACTTCACATATATTATATCATTTGATCCTCACAATAACTTTGTGTGAGGAGGCGCTATTGTTATCCATATTTTATAGATAAAGAAACAGGTTAAGAGAGGTTAACTGACTTGTCCAAGATCACACATTCAGTGTCTTTCTGAGGCAGTATTTGAACTTGGATCTTCCTGACTCCAGGCCCAATATTATATTCACTGTGCCACTTAGCTGCTAATATTTCTAGTATACCATGCTGTATTTCACTATAATAATAACATTAGATATAGAGGAATACATTAGTGTTTGCTTTCCATCAGTAGTAAAAATCATAGCTCACAAAATCTGCGACTTTGATAATCTGTGAAATGGAAGACATGTGCTGGTAAAGTTAAATGCCCAGACTTTTTTAAGGCATTCTTCTCCTCATTGGCTTTTTGAACCTCTTTTACCATTTGAGTTAGTCTGTTTTTTAAGGTGTTATTTTCTTTAGTCTTTAGCAAGTTGTTGACTCATTTTTCATAATTTTCTTGTATCACCCCACACTTTTCTTCCCTATTTTTCCTCTACTTCTCTTACTTGATTTTCAAAATCTTTTTTGAGCTCTTCCATGGCTTGTGACCAATTCATATTTTTCTTGGAGGTTTTTGATGCAGGAGTTTTGACTTTGTTGTCTTCTTCTGGTTGTATGTTTTGATCTTCTTTGTTACCTAAGTAAGACTCTATATATAGTCTGAGTTTTTTTTAATGCTGTTTGCTCATCTTCCCAGCCAAATACTTGACTTTTTAACTCTTTGTTGAGGTAGGACTCTGCTTGCAGTGGGGGTGGGGTGAAGGTAAAGCTTCAAGGGTTTGGTATTAGCCACTCCATCCCTCACTATCTGTGGACCCAGAGCTCTGGAAGCAGTCTGTGATGCTGCTGCCACCACCACCACTTGCTCTTCCCTGGGGCTGGGGCCAGACCCCAGCTTAGCCATGCTCTTCTTTCATGTAGGTCTCAAAGAGTTTTTCCACTAACCTATATTATCTTTGGCATTTGTGGGTTGAGAAGTTTGGAAACTGCCACAACTGCCAGTGATTCAGTTCCCTGAGGACTGCTCTAACTCTCTCTGTGCCAGCAAGCACCACATCAGACTTTGCTCTGCTCCCAGCCCAGAATTTATATGTTTCCTGTCTTGGCTGTCTTGGGCTGGATATTTGTTTTACTCTGTCATTTTATGGGTTCTGTAGCTCTAGAATTTGCTTAGAGTCATTTTTTTACAGGTATTTGCAGGGATTTGAGGGCAGAGCTCAAGTAAGTGTCTCCTTTTACTCCATCATCTTGGCTCCATCCCCCTCAATGCCCAGTGTTTTAAAAACAGAATCCATTCCCTTGGAACTGGATTATTGCTGCTTAAGGACAGAGGGATGGATTAGATGACCTCTGGAACTCAATTTCAGTCCAAAGATTGTACAGTTCATTATTTTAGATGGACATGATTTGTACTGTTAGCATTAAGTAGTGATTTGTACTGTTAGGAAAGAAAATTGCTTGAATTTCATTTTATTTGAACTGCAAAAATTGGAAAATAGGTCAGCTCTTAATTACACAGGGTAATAGGGAACATCTTGGATGGATTATCCCAAACCACAGGTAATTAACAAAATGTGCAAATTAGGCACTGATTCATCGAATTCATTAAAATTCACATTTAAACTACTACTTAAGCTGCATACATTTGTAAATGAGCAAATCAACATTTGTGAAAATAATTTTAAAACTTATACAGCTCAACTGATAAGAAAGCCCATGTTATAGAGATGAAATATTCCTGACTGACAGGAATATTTTTCTATGTCTTAGAGCATTTTTCTAGTGACCTGTGAGGTAAAGGATGATCTGCTTTTCCACTTTGGGGGCAGAAAAGGGCGAGAGAACCTTGAAAGCTCAAACTTAATGGCCTGAGAACATGAGAATCCACCCAGTATGTTGTCCAGTTCTGGAAACTTTTCTCTTCCCCAGTTAATTCCTCAGTGTTGGTACTACAAATCAATGAAAAAGCAAATTCATGTATAAAAAGGAGAAACAGTAGTTTGTGGACTGGATAATCCTTAAGTAGAATAATCTATACCTAGATAACTCAGTTGTGAATAAATTTTCATTCTCATGTTGATTTTACCCTCAGCTCCTTAAAAGCACATGTGATTTGAAGAGTCATTGTTTCTTCAGTTTTACCTTAAGTTCTCAAGTTTCATTGTCCCTGGAGAGTATAAAATCCCTGAGGACTGGACTTATATCCATTGTTAACTGTATCTCCTGCATATACGCCTATGAAACCTGGAGGGTCCACCAGCACCAGGTCAGGAAATTGAATCACTTCCATTTGAATTGTCTTAGGAAGACTCTGAAGATCACCTGGCAAGACAAGATATAAGATACTGAGGTCCTTTTTCAAGATAAATTGTCAAGCATTCAAACTCCACTGCAGAGAGTAGAGCTATGATGAGGTTGGCCACATTCTTCAAATGCTTGCCTTACAGACTATTTTATGGATAACTCATACAGGACAAGAGTTTACATGGTGGTCAGAAGAAGTGATACAAGGATACTCTCAAAGTCTCTCTTAACTTTTGAATTGCTTGTGTGACAAAGGAGACATTGGCACAGTATCATGCAGCATGGTGTGCCCTCATCTGAGAAGATGCTGTGCTCTATGAGCAAAGCATAACTGAAGTAGTGAGATGTGCAAATTTAGAGAATCTACTTCACATGTTTACATGGACTCTTTGTGAACTATCTGTGGTAGAGTATTTGGAGCTCATATTGGTCTGATCAGCCACGGTCAGATGCATTATGACTTGACTAGCATAGTGACATCATTTTGGTCCTCTGAGAATGAAGGACAACAACCAACCAACCAACTCAATGATGCTTTGGAATACAGTACATATTTAACAAATGTTCACTGAATTGAAGCTATCTCTCAATCTTCTAAGCATACGTGAATGAATACATCAAAAATCTTGGATCATAGAAGTAGGTACTACCCTCTTCTCATTGTTCTCTATTGGGTATTAGCATCTATCGATGCCTATTGCAAGTAGGTTGAGGTAAAAAGCAGACTATGTGGAATCAAGGAAGCTAGGTTCAGATCTGGACTCTTCCAGTTACTACCTACACCTTACTATCTTGCCACCCAAATTTAGAGCTTGAGGACATCTCAGAGGGCATTTTTTTTATCCAGCTCCCTCATTATATGACTTTGCATATCTGTCAGTGCTTTGGTTTCCTCATTTATATAATGATGGGGTTGGATTAGAATCTGTTCTCTCAGTCTCTTCAAACTCTAAATGTTATAATCCTACTAAATCCTTTGATTTATTAGTAGACTTCCATTCATGAGGTGCTATGACAAAAGTGAAAAAAATTTGGTAGGCACTTTGATGATGAGTTCTTTAAGATTTAGTAACACTAGTCTTTGGAAGGAGAAGAAATTTTCCACTGGAGAAGCCCTCATACTGTAGTTGGAAATTTGTGTGATGTTTTGGGATTAATGGTCACTTAATGGTCATTATTTTACATGCCTTTTCTATGTGTAGCTTTCTTCTGTAACACTCAGATGATGCACTTCCAAGTTCCACCCAATTTCCAAATGCTGAGGAATAACGTGCATATTTTTCCAGATCGGGTCTTCAAGTTAAGAGAAATGGAGATAGTCCCCAAAGTGTATTCTGACCCTTTGAGTCATGAGAGTCTCTGACATAAGACTGCATAATACAATATCCTAACATAAAATTAATATCTGGCATTTGTACAGTGTTTGAAGGTTTTCAAAGCACTTTCTGTGTAGCAACTTGGAGAAGATGCTCTGGTGAGTTATGTCACCAGAAAGCAATTCTTAAAACCATTGCTTATTAGCTCCACCTGGTGAGTTCGCCATTTAAAAGCTCGAGATGAATTAACTTAAAGCAAAGACATTTGCTTAGATGGTTTAAATAATAGCCACAAAACTACACCCTCCCCTCCCAAAATGGGGCACATTCTAATGCAAGGAAACATAGCATTCATGGAAAGAATCATCACAAATTGAATGTACACCGGTATAGAGACACACTTGTGGGAAACGCACATAGCAAAAACTATTCATCTGACAATGCAAAATAGCCTTTCTCTTTCCATGCTGTCCTCTCCTTCTTCCCCCTAATGTATAGGATCCCTACTAGGTGAGGTTATTCAACTGGAATTCCTGCATCTTCTTCCTACATCTTGACTCTTGACTGCCTGGGCTAGTTCTTCAATCCATAGTCTTCTTTCTTCTCCGCTACTAAAAGTCATGTTCTTTGAAGCTGCTTCCTGCCCCCAATTCTCTGTATCTGTGTCTCTGCTCCCTACCAGATGAAGTGTCCCCTACTCATCTAGTTTAGTCTTAGATGACACTATAGACAATGAAGATGAGAAATTTTCTTCCTCTCCTGTATCCTCTTATAGAACCTGAAGGATCACAACATGAATCTTCACTACTGCAGTGCCCATCAACATTACTGCTCCTCCCATTTTGGTCAGTTTGGGTTAATTCATGATCTGATTAAAGATAAAGATTATGAAAAATGACTTTGTCATTGCATATTCCTAGTTTTCCCTACTGTAAGAATTTAGCACTCTATCTCATTGTTATTTTTAAATTATACTTAATTAAGTTTTTGTTTGATGAATAAGCCTAGTATCAGCATGATATAATGGGTGGGGTACTGAATCTAGAGACAAGAAGACCTGAGTTTAAATCTCCACCCAGATACAGATCATCCTGGGGAGGTCAGGATCAATTCCAAGATCCATTCTAGGTCTAAATCTAGGATTTTATGTGTTTTATGCTAGAGTACAAACATTTGCCTTTAAAATTAAAACACTAAGAACCAAACAACATAATTAATACCTGTGTACATACCCTAATGGAATGTCCTGCATACACATATTTATGGGAACATTGTTTATGGAAGTAGTAACATGAACAAGAATGATGTATACACAAAGACTAATTTAGACTGGAATTGGTATTTGGAATATTTGGGCAATGCTTATAGCCAGTCTGGAGTATATTGTCCTAAAACCTCCCTCCACTGTTTTCCAAAAAAACAAAATTGTCGGAGGTAAAAATGGATCCTGAATTATTGAAGTAAACACCTTAACTCCTTACTTCAATATTTCCTATGTTGTTATTTTAGAGGATCTAGTGATGGGTCCTTCTTTCACTACTATTTATCAATTGGTCAACAGTGGTCAGTAAGTATGTCTATTGGATATAGAGCCCTGTAGAGCTTCTCTCTACCATGAGGCCCCATCTCATAAGGGGACAGCCCTTTGCTGGAGTATGACAACTTACTTGCAATGTTATTGGGCATGGATTTCACCAGGCTACAGCATGTGCCCTTGAGATCCCATGACAGCTAAATATTCCCCAGCTAGAACTGGTAATCATGCTGTCAGTTCAGTATTTTGCATTTTCAAAACAGCTGGAAATATTTTTTCTTTACTCTTTTCTGCAGAGAAGATGACTTTATGCAGAAACTTTTCTTGTAATGACTTGCCACATGCCAGGAAGCATCAACAATTACAAAGCTGTCATGAAATAACTGCCTATTCCACCTCTGTTGAAGGGTGTGTTTTATCTACATCACTCAGTCTATGCTGAACAGTGCCAGCTGTATCTGTGGGCTCATTTTCATATTGAATGCATTGAAGATGTGCTAAAAATCCCTCTGTGCTGTAGTTAACATGCATAAATAGCAATTTTTCTGGATCACAAAATTAGACATAATTGGAAATTAAATTCAGTTCATACAAAGCATGTTTCTACTTTTGTCTTGTCTTTAGTGAGCCTGGTTATCCTAAGCACTCAAGGATGGTAGTTCAGTTTCAATAGCTCAGAGGTGCCTTGTTTTTTTTTTTAATTTGGTATTTTATTTTTCCCCAATTACACATAAAAACAATTTTCAACATTTCTTTTTAAAATTGAGTTCCAAATTCTCTCCTTCCCTTCCCACCCTCTTCATTGAGAAGGGCAAGCACTTTGATATAGATTATGCATATGTAATCATGAAAAATGCATTTTCATATTAGTCATGCTGTAAAGGAAAACATAGGCAAATATTAAAAAAAATGCACCAAGAAATATAAAGTAAAGAAAAAAAGTATGCTTTGATCTGTATTCAGACTCCATCAGTTCCTTCTCTACAGATGGATAGCATTTTTTATAAGTCCTTCAGAGTTTCCTTGGATCATTGCATTGCTGAGAACAGCTGAACCATTCATAGTTGATTATCTTACAATACTGCTGTTACTTCTGTACAGTTCTGTCCTGGTTGTAGTCATTTACTTCACTCTGCATCAGTTCGTTTAAGTCTTTCCAGGTTTTTCTGAGAGCTAGTAGTTCCTCATTTGTTATTGCCAACAGTATTCCATCACTATCATATACCATAACTTGTTCAGCCATTCCCCAATTAATGGGCATCTCCTCAATTTTCAGTTCCTTGCCATTAGAATAAAGAGTTGCTATAAATATTTGTAGATATACATTTACATTTTGTTTGTTGTCTACTTTTAGAAACAGACCTAGTAGTGGTATTTCTAGGTCAAAGAGTATATTTACAGGCCCATAGGCATATTTTTCATTGCTCTACATAATGGTTAAATCAATTTGCAACTCCACCACAAATGTAATAGTGTCTTAATTTTCACCTACCCCCTCCATCATTTTTCATTTTCCTTTTCCTTCCTAGTAGCCAATCTAATAAGTGTAATGTATTCCCTTGGATTATTTTCACCATTATTTCTCCAACTAATAGTGATTTAGAGCATTTTCTCATATGGATATAGACAACTTCATCTGAAAACTGACTGTTCATATTTTATCAATTAAAGAATGGCTCTTACTCCCATAAATTTGACTCATTTGCCTATATATTTTAGAGATGAGGACTTTATTAGAGAAACGTGCTTCAATTTTTTTCAGTTAGGATTGTTAACTGCATTTCCCTTCATCCTATTTCTCACTGTTTATTCTTTCTTGATCTTCTTTCTTGCCGCCTCAAATGTGTTTTGCTTCTGACTACCATCTCTTTCATTCTGCCCTTCGTTTCTCCCCTTCCTTTTCTACTTTCCTGTGGAATAAGATAGATTTCTATACCCCAATTGGGTGTATATATTATTTCCTCTTTGAGTCAATTCTAATGAGTCTAAGGGTCAAGCATTTACTGCTACCCCCTCACTTCTTTGTAAAAGCTCTTTCATGCCTACATGAAATTACATCAGATAAGTTACCCTATTCTACCTCTCCCTTTACTTTCCTCCCAGTGCATTTCTATTTCTCACCTCTTAATTTTATTTTTTTAAGATAGCATCTCATCATATTCAAATCACACTTGTGTCATCTGTCTATATGTCTGTCTATATATCTTCTATCTGCCCTAATAATGAGAAAGTTCTTATGAGTTACAAATATCATTTTCCCATGTAGGAATGCAAATAATTTAACCTTATTAAGTGCCTTATGATTTTCCTTTCCTGTTTTACCTTTCTATGCTTCTCTTGAATCTTGCATTTGAAAGTCAAATTTTCTATTCATCTTTGGTCTTCTCATTAGGAATGCTTGAAAGTCATTAATTTCATTGAATGTCATTTTTTCTCACCCTGAAAGATTATACTTAGTTTTGCTGGGTAGGTGGTTCTTGGTTGTAATGCTAGCTTCTTTGCCTTCTGGAATATCATATTCCAAGCCTTACAATCCCTTTAATATTGAAACTGGTTAATCTTGTGTTATCCTCACTGTGGTTCCATCATACTTGAACTGTTTCTGGATGCTTGATCTGGAATTTGCCTATGACATTCCTGGCAGTTTTCACTTTGGGATCTCTTTCAGATCCCAAGGAGGTGATTCACAGGTTCTTTCAATTTCTATTTTACCCTCTGGTTCTAGAATATCAGGGCAGTTTCCTGGACAATTTCTTGAAAGATGATGTCTAGGCTCTTTTTTGATCATGACTTTCAGATAATCTAATAATGTTTAAATTCTCTCTGAATCTATTTTTAAGCTCAGTTGTTTTTCCAAATGAGATATTTTATATTGTCTTCTATCTTTTCATTCTTTTGATTTTATTTTATTGTTTCTTGATATCTCATAGAGTTGCATGTGAGAAAATATGTACCTAAAATTAAACAAGGAGTCCTAAGGGGACTTCATGCTTCCTTCAAAAAAATTATCTTGATGCCCATTCCTGCTCATCCTTTTTGAGCTTTTCCAAGAAAGCTTTTTGGCCTTGAGACCAATTCATATTCCTTTTTGAGGTGTCACATGTGGGCATTCCAACAATTTAGTCCCCTTCTGATTTTGTGTTTAATCTTCTTTTGTCACCGCAGTAGCTTTTTATGGTCAAAGTTCTTTTTTTTTTTGCTTCTTGATCATTTTTTTGGGGGGTGGGCTATTTTATGACTTTCAAAGTTGAGCTCTGCTCCTAGGGAACAGGAGCACTTCTGGAAACCAGGCAACAATTAAAATGACTAGGCTGGGCCACCCTAGCACAGTGAACAAGTCACCAGCACTGCCCCAGGAAACAAAGCCAGTGACCAGGCCCCTGGCCCTCAGCACAGGAAGTTGGGACAGTGTCCACTGTGCCATTGGCCTGCTGAACCAGAAGAGAGGAGCCTTGGTTGCTAATCTGTGTTGTGACTAAGAGCTTCCCTCTGGCTAATCTGGACACTGTGCTGGGCTGTGCTCCTTTTTACCCAAGTGAGACATACCTTTCTTGAAGTCCTAATCTGTTTAGAAGCTTGATTTAACATTGTTTCTGAGAGAAACTGGGAGGAGCTCAGGCAACTTCCTTCTCCATCATCTTGGCACTGACTCCCTCTTTCTTACTTGATTTTTAAAATCCTTTTGGAACTCTTCCTATTGACCTGAGACCAATTCGTATTTTTCTTAGATGCTTTGAATGTAGGAGTTTTGACTTAGCTGTGTTCTTTTGATGTGTGTTTTGACCTTTCTTGTCATCATAGTAACTTCCTATAGTAAGACTTTTTTTTTTCTGTTCGTTAAATTTTCTACCTAGATCTTGATTTTTAGCTCTTTGCTAAAGTGACACACTGCTTCCAGGGTGGAGGGTGCACTCTCCCAAGCTTCAGGGGTTTTGTGCAGCTGTTTTCAGAGATTATTTGAGGGACCTGTAAGTTTTAAGTCTTTCCTAGGTGGTGTGATAGAAGGAGAGGTGTGTTTACTACTCTCCTAGCAAGTACTCCAGTCTGTGAGTGACCACAAACATTCTTTTCTGTCCTGGAACTTTGAGGAGGGTTCCTACTCCACTGTGGCCCACAAGTCTGGTATGCTAGTGCTCCTCCTCACTCTGGGACTGCCACTCAGTACTGTGACCTGGATCTGAGTATGGGCAAAACAACAAGGTCCTACCCCCAGGGCCAGAAAAGAGACCTCTGTAATCTCCTGATTAATTGGTTGACTTTCTTACCATCTGTGGGTTGAGAGCTCTGGAAGCAACTGCTGCTGTATCTAATTCAATCTCTCCCAAGGCCTGTGCCTGGTTTGCTGGGTCCTGGTCTGTGATACTGAGGCCTGCACTAGACTTCGCTCTGTTTTCGCCATGGTTCAACAGACCTTTCCTGCCAAACTTCTAAGTTGTCTTGGTTTGGAAAATTGTTTCACCAAGTTCTTTGGTGGGTTCTGTCACTCCATCCAGAATTTGTTTTAGGGCATTATTTAAACTTCTTTGGAGAGCTTTGGTTTGGTTTTGGGGAGAGATCAGATGAGTCCCTGTCTTCTCTCTGCCATCTTGATTCTGCCCCCTCAGAGGTGCCATGTTACAAAAAAATGCATTCATTATGTTGTATGACACATGTGTGTAAACAAATCCATCAAAATCTGTAATCTTCCTAGGAAAGTGACAGAGTTGAATCTAAAAAACCTGTCACCTAGCCCAGATTTTCTTTCTTTTTTTCTTAGGGAAAAAAAAATATAGACAGGAGTTGTTTAGGATGAGCAGGAACTGGTATTGAGACAATTTTTTTTTAAAAGAAACTTGAAGCACCTTTAGGACACTTTTTAAAATTTTATATATGTGATCTCTCCCAGACAAGGGCTGAATGGAGTGAAGACTAAGGACATACACTTTACCAATTATAACTTGTCTTTATTTTAATTTTATAGACAGAAAATTGACCATGTAATCCTATCCTTAGTAGTGTAGTACCACTGCTATGTGAGAATACCATCAGTATAGAAATATTTTTGAGCCCTTTAGTGACATCTACTACTGAGAAAATTTAAAAATTGTAAAAATATGTTCCATATTCATAAAGACCTCATTTTCCCAATCTGTGGTGAGGAAAGACTAACCCTATCGAGGATACTAGGAAATGATTAGCAAGAGGCAATCTGGTAAATGACATCAGAATAGGTAAAAGTCAGGATACCTTATTTTTATTCCTGTTTCTTCCTTGACTAATCTGAGCTCCTTTGGCAGTTTCTTAAAAAATAAGTTCAACTCAACAGATATTCATGAAGATCTTCTGTGGTATATGTGGTGTATATATATATATATATATATATATATATATATATATATATATATATATATATATATATATATACTACTTTGAGGGGGAGAGAAAATGAGTAACTGGATACCAGGAGAGGTCTCAAGGGGGGAGGTCACACTCCTAAGAGGAGGGAGATGCTTATAAAAAGCGAAAGTTGAAAGATGGAATGTCATGTTTAGGGAAGTGCTAGAAGGCCAGTTTGACAGAATGAAGAGTTTATGAAGGTTATATCACTTTCTTTCTGAGGGCCTCCATTATTTGAAAATGTCTTTCTAAGTCTAGCATTCTATGAACTAAGAGTATGAAGGCAAAAATAATTCATACAAAGGAGAAATTGATTTGGGCTTAAGTAATCTGGGAAGGATTTGTATAGCAGGTGAAACTTAAAACTGAAGGGGCCCTATCAGATCTGTGCCATTGCACTTTTATTTGGTTCCTCTTTCCAGTTTCATCTTCAAGTGCTCTTGGAATGGTCTGGAATACTTGAATCTCATACTCGGGCTTCTTTCCTCTGTTTTATAAGACAATAGTGCTTACAATGTATTACCATTCTCCATAATATTTTTAACATGAATTTTTACTTTCTATTCATATTACCTTGGATTTCCATTTCTGTCTGTATGACAAAGAATTCAAGTATTTGTGGCTGAGTACTTAATCTCATTAGATCTCAGTTTTCTCATTTGTAAAATGAATTGGACACAATGATGTCTAAGGCTACTCTAAGGCTAAGAATTTTATGATTCTGCAATTTAAGCAAATGTTACCTGAATCTTTAAGAATTTAATAACTATTATTCATCTGTGGGGTCAGCAAGCAAAGATTCAAAGGTAAGGGAAATATCCATCAGTGAAGGGAGAAACCCAGGAGTACATGCCATGTGATGTCTAAAGTGAACTTTATTTTTTTTTTAATTAAAATTTATTTATTCAATTTTAAGTTCAAAAGAATGAAAAATTTCAGCAGGTGAAAATGGGGAATGAGAAGTCATTCAAGCTATAGAAACAGCATGAATAAATGTATGGCAGGGGGTGTTTGAGGTAATACCTTAATATCTTCAAGGGTCAGAGAAGCTTGATTAAGATGACATGTAAGGGGAGTGGCCACTGAGCAGGCATAAGCTTTCTGCAGTTGCTTCTGGTGGGACAACCTTATGTTGAAGAGAAGCTCTTTGATTAGCTGCTGAAGCTGTTAAAAAGGACTGAGAGCTTTAACTAATGGCTTCATTTAGAGTTTCAGTTTGGGAGAACAAGCCATAGGGATTCAGGTTGGGTTTTGCTTCAACCTTGATTCTCAGAGGAGCAAGAAGTGACCTTTGGGAATGACCTTCAGGAATCCAGCCCAATGGTAGCTCAGATCGCAGTCATGCTGAATCTGGACATGAACTTGGTAGAACTAATGCTATGTAGGAAGTCAGATACTTTCAAGAGAGGTTCTTTAGAGAAAGCGTGCCCTCGAGATGTTGGATGGGGGGGTATTTGTATATTTTAAACTATATTTGCAATAAATATCCTTTTGTTAAAACTGATTGATATAAAATGGCCAAATGGAAGTACGGTGCTAGTCACAAGCCCTCTAACAATAGAGGTGGGGGTAGAACACAGATGATGGGGTTTCTGGTCAATGACAATAGAGGAAGAGGAGCACCCGCAAACCCTTCAGGGAACTTTGGAAACTGAGAGAGATGTAGTGTACATAGCTATGGGAGAGGTCCATATCACGCTTGTGGAATTACTATTATTAACTTAACAATCATCAAGTCAGATATAGTGGCCCACAATTGAGTCCCTGTTAATGAAGAAGTTAAGGCTTACTAGTCACTTGAGTTCAGAGATTCTGAGTTGCAAAGGGCTAAGCCCATTGGGTGTCCATGATAAATCTACAACCAATAGGATGAGCTTGTGGGAAGGGGCTACCACCAGGCACACCAGGGAGAGGTGAACTGGCCCAGATTAGAAATGGAAGCAGGTTGAAGCTTCCTCATAATTTGGTGATGGGATTAGAGCTTTGATTGACCTCTGCATTTCTAGGTTGGATGAGAGAAGTCTCAGTTTAAAAAAAAACACAAACAAAAATGAATATTTCATTATTCAAAGATGACCCAAAAAAGATAATTATAAGAAACTGAACTTCTGTCCTGAAAAAGGTTTTATAAATGGGTTTTTGTTTGCTAAACTAATTGTGGAAGCTGGACAGCCTGGTAATGATTTCTTTTTGTTTTTTACTAAACTGTTCTTCCATGTAACATGAGTTGGCTTGTTGAAGCTTTCTGTTAATGATGAGAATATCCTTAGAACATTTCTGTATGCAAATACCTCATACAGTAAATCCACAGTAAGCCCAGATTTATGGACATCGTTACTTTGTTATACGAACAGTGACTCCATTGAATTTAATGATCAGAGATAGGCCAATGGCTTATTTTAATCTACAAGGGCCCAGGTTTCATGCAGGCATTAACATCGCAGAACATATGTCCCTCTGTTGGTTTGGAAACCTAAGGTGCCTTTCTGATAAATAATTATCTCTTGTGGGTAATGGAAGAAAAACTGATTTGGAAGCCATTTCTAACTTTAGTGCATGGATTGAATGCTCAACTGTGACAGTTTATTGTTGTTACAAAGCTGAGAGGTAATTTGTCAGATGCTGGATCCATAGCAGATCTGCTGTGATTGATTTTGTCAGACTGCACTTGTTTGTTTGGTACGTGGAGAATACTACTGACTCTCTCATTCTTAAGTTTCTTCTTACTCCTGGGACACAAATGGTTGAAAGAATCTTCTCCTATGCTGTGCTCTACATGCCAAAACTGATAAATACTAATACCAGGTATATGGCAGATAACAAAAGAACTTCTTTATCCTGTAATAACTAACTTGGTATTTTTGAAACTAATCAGGGCAGAGGAGTAGTAAATGAGTTCAGAGGA
Source organism: Potorous gilbertii (assembly GCA_028658325.1). Lineage (NCBI taxonomy): Eukaryota > Metazoa > Chordata > Mammalia > Diprotodontia > Potoroidae > Potorous > Potorous gilbertii. The sequence continues at coordinate 34,989,458 of CM053774.1, read as the reverse complement.
AAATACTGTTTTAGTCTTAGAGAATTTAGGGTTTCACTAACATATGCCTCACAGGAGTCAAATGAGATAATATTTGTAAAGTGCCTCACACTTAGTGGGCACTTAATAAATATTTATTCTTTTTCTTCCACTTTTACATTTATTGAACTAGCTGGGTGGTATAGTAGATAGAGTCCTAGGGCTAGAGTTAGGAAGAACTGAATTCAAATACAGTCTCACACACTAGCTGTGGAATGACACTTTAACCTCTGCCTGACTCAGTTTCCTCATCTGTAAAATAGGAATATAGGAATAATAGCACCTACCTCCTATGTGTTGCTGTGAGGATAAAATAAGATAACATTTGTGAAGGACTTGGCAATCTCAAAGTGCAATATAGCATTGATCCTATTATATTATTCAAAGAAACTGATGAATTGAAAAAAAAATTCATTTGATTTCATTCCAGTGGTGGGAAATCATATTTGCCCTGATCATCTGGATATAGGTTGTCGTCAACTTATAGATATTTTAAAACTTCGACTATATTCTAAAACTTGTTTTTGGGGAACTCAGAGAACATTTTTCTATTAAGTTCCTAGGCTATCCTTCCCTTCCCCCTTCTGTTTAATCTTGAATGTTAGAGAGGCACTGTACATTTGCAAAGTAAAATAGTAGGAAAGCAACCTTGCTGTGATGCTAGTAACAAAAAGTGACAGAAAAACAACGAAACTTAGATATTCATAGGTGAGTTTAAAGACTGCTAGATGAAGCTACATGTCAATGATCAAGTATACAGCTAGACTAGACTAACGGAAGACAGTATGACTTTGCCAATCTGGATTTTTCTTTGTTTCTCTACCTTCCATCCTGCCTCTACATATCTGCAAGGGAAACAGAAGTGATCTGGAGCTGAAAAAGTGAGAAACCCCAAAGACCAAAACTATTTTCTAATCACTAGGTAGTCCTTAAATCATGGGAATTGTAGCCATCAGAGGTTGAAATCAGGTGATATAAGGAATTCTTACTATAAACTAGAGTGAGTTCTCTGAAGGAGAGATGCAGCCTTAGAAACAATAATAGTCTAAAGGAAAGGCAGATTGGGGCTTGAGAGCACTTAGCTAGATTGCCTCTGTTCATCTTTTGTTTTCAAAAAGGACCATTGACATGACTTCCTGGGTGAAGACTTGTGTTAACTTCCACATGAATTATAGATTTAAATGAGTTGGAATTGTATCAACTTGCCACTCTCTTTTCCAGTGATTGAAGTCCAGTGGTAAGAGAAAAATCAAGATGACTGTGAATGGCCCAGCATGCAGGGGATGATCTTGGTTATCTTTGATGTCTGACCAAGCTCTAAGGATTCTATCTTCATGGCCATTGGAACCAATTTGATCTCATATGCCCATTCCACTGGGGAAGTCTTCACATGCTTGGGGTAGACATCCCCTTAACTCATTGACAGTTATTCACAAAGTGTGTCTACTCCCACTGATAGTGTACCTCTATAGGGAAGAATAAGCCCCAAGTTTGTGGGAGAAATACTTTATTACTACTGTGAGAGTGTTCCATGCTCTTACACCAATAACATAATTTCAGGGGGTCTAGATGTCTCTGATGAGTCAATCATTCAAGGGTATAAACTAGGTTTGAACAAATCCTGGATACTTCCATTGTGTCAGTCATAAAAGTATTGATCAGTCATTTTTTCAGTCATGTCCTCCCTGTCATGACCCCATTGGGTTTTTCTTGGCAAAGATATTGGAGAAGTTTTCCATTTCCTTCTCCAGTTCATTTTACAGATGAAGAAACTGAAACAAACAGAATTTTGTGGCTTGCCCAGGGTCACATAGCTAGTAAGTGTCTGAGGCTGATTTTGAATTCAGGTAGATGAGTTTTTTTGACTGCCTTATTAAAAGTATGACCTAGGAGAGAACAAATCCTTAATCAGTTTGGGAGGAGTAAAATACTTTGATCATTGGATAAAATGAAATATATGGATTGGTTGAAAGATTTTGACATATCACTGAATCTATTTATATTCAGAATCAAAGATTTCAGCAGTAAAGTCTAGCCATAGGCTATTCTACTGTTAGTGGAGGGAATTTCCCTCAGGAGGAGGATTGATTTCCCTCCCCACCTCTCATTATCCAGAAAATGAACTTGAAAATTTAAAAATGTCTGAACACAGGGACTTCTCATCTGTATTGGTAGCAGTGACTCCAGAACATCAATGCCTGATCGCAATCTCTTCATCAGGAGTTGAAAGATGTACCATGGACAGACTGCATACAATAAAAAGGCAATTTTAGCACTCCGACAGAACATTAAACCTCAGCGTCCAGCAGACACCTAAATAGAGACTTAAACAGGAACTTAAATACTTAAATATAACTCATAAAGATTCCATGAAGGGAGAAACCTTCTACCAACAACCAGGGTCTGCAAGTTACCTTTTTGCCTCATGTGCTCTCTCTTCTTCCCATTCATCCTGAATATGTATATTGGAGAGTGTGCCATTATTGTTGGAATTGGTCTTTGTATCAACGGCTCTTACCATACCATTTCAGTAAATAACCTTTCTTCAGGTAAATAGAGCAGATAATCAACAGGGAGAATGCCAGATGGGAATAAGCCTTTATTAAGTCCAGTAGCATGTATTGACATCGATAGATTGGGCAGCTAGAGGGCACAGCCTGTAGTCAGAAAGACCAGAGTTCAAATGTGACCTCAGATTATTTACCACCTATCTAACCTGGGCGGGTTACTTAACCCCTGCTTGCATAAAAAATCTGGAGAAGAAAATGGCAAAGCACTCCAGTATCTTTGACAAGAAAATTCAATGAATTGAGTTTTTAAAAATCTGCTAAAGACATGACATTGGAAGATGAACTCCTTAGGTTGGAAGAGATTGTTTCTGCTATGTCCACAAAGTCACAAAGATTCATATACAACTGAACAATGTTACAAATATTTATAGATCTATATTTTTATAGATCAATAGGTATGTAGTACTTTTAATAACCCCATACTTCTCCCTGAAGCAAAAACTCATTTTAAAAAAAGTATCAGTATTCAGGTAATCTACTCTCTTGTCTTATCAGGATGTAGAGGTAACCCCAAGTTCTCAAAGGCTATGCCAGTGCAGTGAAAGCCTTGGCAGATCTTGTCAACCATGCTAGAAATACTTTAACTTTTGTTTTTATATCCCTAACACCTAGGCATCATAGGCATTTAATAAATGCACAGTGAGTTTATATACATAGAAATAAGTGCTTGATGATGGGCTTATCATTTGTTCTATAAGAATCAGTATAGTTAATTTTGAAAAGCATCAGTACCAGGTTAGCTAGAAAAATGATGAATTTTTTAGTCCTAATAACTCTTGAAAATTATCTATTAGGTCATAGTTAGGTTGGGTTCTTTCAGGGTGAGTTGGATCCTTGAGCACAGAACCGTAAATCTGAATGCACGAGTCTTCGTAAGGAAAAACAAAAGGTTGCCTCACTGAAACATCTGGGAAGCTGGTTATTCCTCTTCCAGTGAAGTCACATCATAGGTGATACTATGAGCCTGCGGGATTACATGTATTTCCTATGGAAAGAGAGACTAATTGGAACATCAGAGGATTGCCCTACCAACTTCATATTCAATTCCATTCTGATGGGAGACTAAACAGGAAGTGATTCTAGAGAACTTTAGGAGTCTGGTGGTAAGAGATCTTAGACTTTAGGATCTGGTGGTAAGAGACCTTACTATCCGTATAAATAGAGATTTATATTGATTTTTTATGGGCTATTGTGAGGTAATTTCTCTTTCTTTCTTTCTTTCTTTTCCTTCCTTCCTTCCTTCCTTCCTTCCTTCCTTCCTTCCTTCCTTCCTTCTTTCCTTCCTTTCTTCTTTTCTTCCCCTCTCTCTCATTTGCTTTCTGCATTTCCTTATGGGTTTCTGTGAGTCTTCTGTGTTTTATGTATGATCTGTAGAGTAGAATGAAAGTTATATTGTACCTAATAAGTGCATGGTTATCTTGGGTGATTTTGTGGAAGCTTGTGATGCAGTTATCTATGTCTGTTGAAACCTAAACATAAGCAATATTCTGAAGTTTCCAAGGGCAATTTTGGGTGTAAACATTATGTTTCAAGGAGGTTGAGGTCACAGTTGGAATTGGTCTCCATCCAAACAAACCCAGAATATGAGGGCCCTTATCTATGGATTATATGTAAAATAGAGAAATAGGAGAACATAACAAATAAAAAAGGATGGCACATCCATCAAGAAAGCTAAAATTGGAATGAGCTGAGGATTGCAAAGAATATTAAAAAAGAATTATTATGTATGTGTGTTTAAAGCTTTTAGATTTGCTTTTTGGAGCATGAAGACAAACCACTGTGAGAAGAAGATGATAAAGAGAAGTAAGAATTATTCAACTCCGTTGATCTTTTGCAAAATTATGGAACATACTATTTAATAGATAGTTTGCGAGCATTCAGAATAAAGAGAGATAATACTAAGGGCCAGTAGAGAATCACAAAGATCATCAAATCATGACAAACTGAACTCATTTCCTTCATTGATAGAGACACTAATTTGGTAGATTAGAACAATGCTTTAGTCAGAAAGAATCTTGATTTTTGCAAAGCAAAGTCTTTACATATATACTTTACTTTTTAAAAAAATCAAAATTTACTTTTAGTAGGTTTTTATTTATATTTTATGTTTCTTATATCAATCAACATCGTTATTCCAAGTATCTTTTCCCCTCCCCCTCCCAGAGAGCTATCCTTTAAGACAAATAATATTCTTTAGCAAGTTAAGAAAAGTAAGCAAAACTGCTTGATACGTTGAAAAAATCTGAAGACATGTGCAATGTGTAACACTTGCTGACCTCCCACTTCCACAAAAGGATATGTTGGGAGTGTTTACTTATATTACTTCATTTGAGTCTTCTTGAGCTTTATAATTTGTTACATTTAGATTTGTTTTTTTGGTGTATAGTTCTTTCTATTTACATTGATGTAGTTATTGTACAGATTATTTTCTTATTTCTGCTTACTTCACTCTGCAATGGTTGATATAGATCTTTCTTATCTGTAGTTATCACATACATCAATTTTTTACAGTATGGTAACATGATATTGCATTTATATGCCATAATTTGTTTAGCCATTCTCCAATTGGAGGGCATCTACATTATTTCCAATTCATAGTTGTGGCAAAAGGTGTTATAAATATTTTGGAATATATGCAGAACTCCCCCGTCCCTTTATTGATGAATTCCTTGGGGTATAACTCCAATAGTGGAGCCTCTGCTTCAAAAGGTATGGACATTTTAGTCACTTAATTTGCATATTTATAAATTGTTTTCCAAAATGGTTGAACCATTTTACAACTCCACCAATAATTTATTAGTGTGTCTATCTTTTCATTACCCCTCCAAATTCACCTTTGCCATTTTTCATTATCATTTTTTTTTGCCAATTTTCAAAGGGTGAGGTGAAACCTTGGTGTTATTGTGATTTGCATTTCTCTTATGAGTGATTTGGAGCATTATTTTCATGTGATGGTTAATACTTTGCAGTTCATTTGAGAAGTATTTGTTCATACCCTTTTATGATTTATCTATTGGAAAGTGGCTATTAATAATATGTATTTATTAATTATATATCTTATATACCAAATCCTTATCAGAAAAATTTGATAGAAAGGTTCTCCCCCATTTAACCACTTCTCTTCTTATTCTAGGTGCATTAATGCTCCCTGAAGAAACTTTTCAGCTTCAGGTAATAAGTTATCTATTTTACATTGCCTCTATTTCCTGTTTAGTTAAGAATACCTCTCCTACTCATAGCTGTGAAAGCTATATGATCTATTTCTCTTTTAATTTTTTAAAACAGTGTGATCTTTAATTTTAAAGTCATATATTTTTGGAGTATATTGTGGAATGTGATAAAACTGATGGTCTAACACTAAAATCTGCCAGACAGTTTCTGGTTTTCTCAGCAGTTTTAAAAAATCAAATTGGGAACTTTCTCCTAGGTAATTTTATCATACACTTTGATACTGAGTTCTATTTTTTCTGAGTATTTCTTGCTAGTATGTTCCATTGATCTATTTCTTTTCTTAATCAGTACCAGATGGTTTTGATGGTGTCTGGAAGTACTAGTCCTTTTTCACTTCTGCTTTCTTTGATCATTTCTCTTGATAGTCTAGATCTTTTATTTTAACAAATGAATTTTATAATTCTTTTATCAAATTCTGTAAAATATCCTCTTGATCTTTTGGTTGATATTGCATTAAAAGGGTAAATCAGTTTAGTAATTTTGTCATTTTTATCATAAATGTATGGCCCAGCCACAAACACTGAATGTTCCTCCAGCTATTAACATTGTACCTTATCTCTTTAAGGAGCACTTTATAGTTAAATTTATACAAGGTTAATTTCATGCAGTTTGTAGTTATTTGAAATGGGTTTTCTTTTTCTATTATTCCTTCTTATGTTTTGTTATTATAATATAGAAATGCTGTTGATTTTTTAAAAATAATATTTTCCTCCAATTACACATTAAAACAACTTAAAACATGTAAAAAAGTTTTGAATTAAAATTCTATTCCTTTCTTTTTCTCCCCCTCTCTCCCTTCCTGAGACACTAAGCAATTCAATATTATTTATACACTTGCAATCATATAAAACTTTTCAATTTTAGTCATTTTGTATAAAAATACTCAGACAATAACAAAAACAGAAATAAAAGGAGAAAGAAAAACATCATGTTTTATTCTATATTCAGACAATGTCAGTTCTTTCTCTGGAGGCAGATAGTGTGTTTCATCATGAGTCCTTTGAAGTTGTCTTGCATCATTGTATTGCTGAGAATAGCTAAGTCATTCACAATTTTTCATCCTACAATATTACTGGGTACAACATTCTCTTGGTTCTGCTCACTTCACTTTGCATCATGCATGTAAGTCTTTTGAAGTTTTCTTAAAACTATTCTGCTTGTCATCTTATAGCACAATAATATTCCATCACAATCATATACCCCAACTTGTTCAGCCATTCCCCAATTGATGGGCATCTCCTTGATTGCCAAATCTTAGCCACCAGAAAATGAGCTGCTTTAAATATTTTTGTACAAATAGTCCTCCCCCTTTTACATCTTTAGGATACGGACCTAGTAATGGTATTGCTAGATCAAAGGGTTTGCTTGATCACAGTTTTATAAGACCCTTGCACTTAGTTCCAAATTACTTTCCAGAATGGTTAATTCATTTCACAACTCCATCAACAGTATATTAGTATATCAGTTTTCTCACATCCCCTCCAAAACTTATCCTTTTTTCTTTCTTTGTTGTATTAACCAATCTGATAGGTATAAAATGGTACCCCAGAGTTGTTTTAATTTGTATTTCTCTGATCAATAGTGATTTAGAACATCTTCATATAACTATAAAAAGCTTTTATTCCTTCATTTGAAAACTATCTGTTCATATCCTTTGACTATTTTTCAGTTGGGGAGTGAAATGCTGTTGTTTTGGAGTATTTACTTGTAGCCTTCAACTTTGCTCAAACTATTAATTATCTCAATTAGTCTTTGCCAATTTCTGACTATTTTACAAGTAAACCAGCAAATCATCAGCAAACAGAGATAGTTTAATCTGATTTTAGCCTATCATTATTCCTTTAATTTCTCTCTCTTTTCTTGTTGCTATTGCTAGCCTTTCCAGAACTATGTAAAATAATAGTGGGGAGAGTGCATATCCTTGCTTCACTTCCATATTTATTGGAAAAGGTTCTAGTATATCCATTTTGTTTATGGCTTTAGATAGATGCTTTTCATGATGTCTGAAAAGATTCCACTTGCCTATGCTTTGTAGGGTTTTTTTTTTAAACATAAAAGTGTTATATTTTGTCAAAGGCTTTTTCTGTATCTATTGAGATGATCATGTGGTTCTGGATATTTTGATTCATGTATACTTTAGATGAAATGAAGAATTGTGGACTGGTAAATATAGTTATGAAGATTTGAAACTAGTTGAAGAACCATCCCCAGGAATGCAGAAAGATTAATAAATGTCAGTTTGGAGGAATATCTCTTCCAGGTTATGCTAGGTTCTTTCCATGGCCCTTCCATCTTCATTTTTTTATCACAATATTTTTATCACTATCACATGATGATGTAGGAAGCTTTTTTATCTAATTTGTGCATGACACTAACTCTGTGTAGGTTGTCAGAGAAGGAAGGTGCCTTAGTGATCATCTAGGCCAACTTCTTCATTTTACCAATGAAGAAACCGAGACCAGAGAGTTGAAATGACTTTCCCAAGAGAAATATTTTTCCCCCAGATACTAAGCATAAGAATACCAAATCTTTTGGCTGTAATTCTAGTTGATTATCCCTTACATAGATCTCATTCCAATATAAGCAATGTGTTATGCAGTAAGGAACCTTGGTCCTTTCATCCATGATTTTTTTGACTGTGCTCTGTTGGTTTGATTTCTTTGTTCATAGAGTGTGATAAAAGACAAGGCTGTCTCTCTGAGACTCTGTGGTCCTGTGAAATGGACCTTACTTCTCTCTCTGCATTTGTTCTTTTCTCTTCCACATGAAGGAATTAGAAACCCAAATCTTATGAGTTTTGAAAAGTTAGGAGGGCATCTTGGCATCTTGGTATTCTACAGTTCAGATTTTACAGTCAATGAAGCATTGGTGCTCAGAGGAACAGGCACTGACTTTTAGAAGTAGTCTTCAGGACTCAGACTCAGACTAGGATTCATCTGGCAATCATGTACTAATATTAATGGGATTAATATTATGTAAAAATTGAATTTAGAGTGTGACCCCATCCTAGATGTTGTGGGGAGGAGTGTTTGTCCTTTTATACTTTTATTCTCTTTTATACTCTTATTTCCATATCTTTTATACTCATTTCCATATCTTTGAAATAAAAGTTAAATAAAAAAAAATCCAGGGCTACTATTTTCTATTTATGTGACCTTGAGAAAGCAATTTAATGCCTTTGGGTCTCATTTTCCTCATCTGTCAAATGAAGGAGTTGGACTAGATAAGCTCTAAGGTTTCCTTTAGTTCTAAATATATGGTCTGATGATGATATCCTTCCTAGCTGCAGAGTTAGAAGAGATACATTGACTAAAAATCAGGATTTAGAATGATTTAGGTAAGCTAGGTCAATGAGATAAAAGCAATGAAATGAAATTCATCAGAGGCTAACGAAATATCCCTCATTCATTTGCAAAAAAAGAAACATTAATTTGATAAGCATAGGAAAGGAGATCTGACTTCATAGCAGTTCATGGAGCAGAAAATGGAGTGTGTGGGGAAATATGTAGGTGACACCTGCATTGGGAGTGAGGTAGTATCAGATGGGGAGTTAAATGTCATAGTAGAGAGAGACTCATCTTCCTGAGTTCAAATTTGGTCTCATCCTTATTAGCTGTGTGATCCTGGGCAAGTGAATTAACCCTATTTCCCTCAGTTTCCTCATTTGTCAAGTTAGCTGGAGAAGAAAATGGTAAACTACTCCCGTATCTTTGCCAAGAAAATCCAACATGGCATCAAGGAAGGTCAGGCATGACTGAAACAGCAACAAAGAATTAGATGACTGCTGAAATCCTTTCCAACTCCTCTTCTTAGTTTCTGATGCTTTCACCTGAGTAAGATGGTTGTCAGGCTGCAAACTCATAAGCTTAATATGTTTCTGTTTTCATTTTTCATAGATTTATAGAATCAACCATTTGAGAAATTACTCATAAAATATCCCTCAGAAAAACAACTCCCTATTGAAATTTTCATAGATTCTATTGTTCTTAAATTCATGATATATTTTTTCTATTACTTGTCACAAACTCTATTTTGAGATGACCTTAGGGTATAAGGATTCACTGACAATGATAATTCTAGATGTCCTTGATGGTCCCTCTCCAAGAAGCAATTGACGAAACCATACATTTTCTACTTTGTCCTTTCTATCAATCAATTTCAATACCTATCATCTTTTTTGGGGGAAGCCCTATTGATGATTTTATTGGCCTTTATTGGGTTCTCAGTGAGGAAACCTTTTGCCAAAGCAGATCTAGAACAGCTCAATGAATTGTAGGAGGAGGCACTGGAAGATTAAGTGTCTTGCCACCTTGTGTCTGCAGTACTTGAACCTGGCTCATCCTGTTCTGAGACTGAACCTCTGCTCGTTTCACTGTACTGCCTCTCATCTAACTTATCATACTAGATGCCATTATAGACTTGGAATTCCTAAATATGCTACTTAAACTGGCCATGAAATAAATGGACATGGGTGTGAGAATGGTGATAAAAGCAATGAAAGTGATATAAAGAAAACATGGTCTAAAAATACTGCAAAATACAAAGAGGAAGCTGTTTCAAGTTCTCTCTGTAGCATCACCTTTTTGTAAAAAAAAAATGTCAGATGGGTCAGCAGAATCAGAAATGTTAGAGCCAGAAGGGAGCTCAGATATCATCTAGACAAATTCTGCTGATTTTACAGATGAGAAAACTTGGTTTCAATAAAGCAAAGTGGTTTGCCCCAGGTCAGAATAGTTCCTTTTCTTCGCAAGGCTAAAGGTATAAAAATAAATGAAGTCACATCTCCTGTAATCCACAGAGTTAATATAAAAGGGATTTTTATAAGGGACTTTGAAATTTTCCATACACATAAAAATGGTATTACATATTTATATTTAATGCGAGTCAACTGAGCTACACAAAGTTCAGTTCCAAATCACACAAGAAAGAAGTGAGTTATGTGTGGGTAAGAAGTAACAATAAATTCAATTGAATTGAGTTGCAATGATGTTATTTAGAGGGCTGTGACATGTGTTTTGAAATGCTCAGCTGACCACAATTGTCTGAACTTCATATATAAACTAAGTTTTCCCTTGACTGAACAAAATTCAAAAGGAAAAAATATGTAACATGGATTCAGGCAGCCAATCACTTTGGTATGATAAGACATGGAACTGAGGGTCAAATTACACAATTGTGATTGAAATATGTGACCATCGCCAGGATCTGGAAGGGACCAACCCTTTCATTTTACAAATGAGTAAGCTGAGACCCAGGGTTAAGTGAACTGTGTCAGGTAACCAGGTAGTAGGAGACAGAACTGGAATTTGAATCTTGATCTTCTGACTCCAAATTCAGTGCCTTTTATTGTGTAACATATTGCTTCTCTCCCTCACATACTGAATATTAGAGTGTTCAATTAAAATTGTCTGCTATAATAGTCAGTGGGCTACTGTGATTACAGCTAAGAAATATCTTTTGAAGTTTCTCACCAAAAGAGAGAAAGATCTATATTTTTCTTATCAGGATTTCCACCTTGCTTTAATATTTAGCCACAGTCCAAATCTCTTATGTTTTCTCTCCACAGGAAAGAACAGAATCCTAGGCATTAGACTTCAAGGAGAGAGGACCACTATAGCTTAGCAGCTTGAAAGCAAATAAATTACCCAGTTCTCCCTGCTGTTTTAACTACAAGCCCATCTACAAACAAGTAGTCAACCAGTGGTGATTCAGCTTTCTTTATAAATCAAAGAGAGTTGATAGGATTAGATGGACACCTGCAATAAGTTTGGGTTCTGACTGGGGACCTCTGTGAAGCAGAGTTTCTCTTATGGATTTTGGAAGAGGCAAGTACTTAAAAGCAGGAAAGATAGCATATTCATCAGACACAAAAAAGAAATCTGTTAGATTGACAGTCCTCAGCCTTAAAAAGCTCCAAAGTGGATGTAGTATTGTGAGAATCAGACCAAACAACCATGAGCTCTACTGTTTCATCTCAAACATTAGCTGAAAAGTAGTGTAGGAAAATGGTTACACTTGACATTGTTTTTTCTCTCTCCCTTACCAAGGTCTAGCTCTGTTGTGGAAAGGATAAATGTAAACTTATTTGGGAGTGGAACAGATGAGGAATATTTAATTCCAGTCCTTAAGTACAATTAATTCTCTCAAATCCATAGCAAGGAGAAAAAAAAGTACCGCCAGTACAATACAGGTATTCCCAAATTGGTCACTCTTGGATTTGTAGGTAAATTTGTCGGCTTCTTCTCTCTCATGCTTAGATACTCATATAGACAACACATACACTCATAAATGTATGTATACACACATATGTATTTGATCAACAAAAATCCACATTCTCTCCTTCCCACTTCTACCTCTTGCCTCATTAATAAAGAAAGAAAAACACACCCTTTGTTATATCCCTTGTGTTGTCAAGCAAAACAAAGTTATGTATTGGCTGTGTTTAAAGAAAAAATCTCATTTGACACTCTGAGTCTATCACCTCTTTATCCAGAGGTAGGTATCCTGTTTGATCTTGAGTCCTATGAAATTATGATGTCATTATATTGATAGGATTTTCTAGGTTGTTCAAAGTTCTTTGACTTTGCAGTATTTTTGTCACTATGGAAACCATTCTCTGGTTCTGCTTACTTCACTCTGTACCAGTTCATACATGTCTTCCAAAGTTTCTTTGAAATTATCCTCTTTATCATTTCTTATTGCATGGTAGTATTCCATGATTTTTAAATGCCTTAACTTATTAGTCATTCCCCAATTGATTCCCCTCAGTTTCTAATTCTTTGCTACCACAAAAAGTCCCTCTCAGTATTTCTGTACATACAAAGAATTTGTTTTGGGCAGGAACAATCCCTCTATTAATTTACCCTCCCTCTTATTTTTCTTCTCCTTTTCTTTCCCTTCTCATTTCCTTCCCCTCTTCTCTCCCCCTTTCCCCTTCTTTTCCTATAGAGTTGTTGTTCATCTTTCATTCTTGAAAAGGACCAATCACATCAGGAGAGAGAGGTCTTGACTTGCAAGTGAATTGAATTTAAATGAAGCAGAACTGTGGAAAGTCATCAACCTCTCTTTCCTCCAAAGTCACTAGAATCCAGATTCTGCATCCAACACCATGTTTGGATATGTGTGCATTTTCCCCCATTTTTGACCTGTTGTGATTGAAGTTCAAGTCTCATCTGATACTCCTAACCTTTTCCTCCTTAATTTGTATAGACTTCTACTCACACATCTCGATTAAGAGATAATTTTCCCCATCCTACCTCTTCTCTCACCCTCATATGTTTTCCCTCTATCTGTTTCCTTCCCTTTACATTCTCTTTTTAAGCTAATCAAAATATAACAGAACTACTCTCTGTCTAATTAGACTTCCTCTATGACCTCTGATGATGATAGGGTTCAGGAAGGTAACATGTATTATTTCCCCATATTAGAATGTAGACATTTATCCTTGTTTAGTCCTTTATGATTATTCATCAATTTTTACCTTTTTATGTTTTTCTTGACTTAAAAATTTCTATGCAGCTTTTTTAAACAACAGGAATGCCTAGATTTCTAGTTTATTTTATTAAAGATCCATTCCTCCCTTCCCTTATAGGTTATATTTAATTATCTTGGCTAAATTATTCTTTATTGTAAGTCTATATCATTTGACTTCTGTAATATCATATTCTAAGCTCTCCATTGGGGTGGAGATGATGGTCCTTAAAAGTGTTTGACAACTGACTCTCCGAAAAAAAGGATCCATGAATTACTTAAGTTTAATCTGTATTATTTACATTTTTATATCACTTTCTTAAGTCCAGATAATCAACAAAAGTTTATATCAAGACATTATTTATAGCATTTGATGATTTCTGATATGTAAATGCTCATCATGAAAATTTAAGAATTTATATCTTATATAAATAAGTTATATGTCATACAACAGTATGAATTGACTCTAGAATGCCCTGGTCTTTGCTGGGGTAATGGCTGCTAAATAGTATGTTATCTTGACTATGGTTCCTCTGTTCTTGAATTCTTTCTTTTGGGATGCTTATAGTATTTTTATTTGGTGTAAGATAGAAATTCTGGATATTAACTATAAGGTTCCTAGGAGTTTTCATCTTAAAGTTTCTTTCAGGAGGTGGCTGGTAGGTTCTTTCTATTTCAATGCTACCCTCTGCTTCTATGAGATATGGACAATTTTATTTTATGATTTCTTTAACTATTATGTCTATGATCTTTATTTTTGCTTGTTATGAGATAACTTACATTTATTTTTTGTTTTCACTTGATTTTAGTAGTTATTTTCCCATTTAGTTATTGATTTCTGTCTGGTCCATTCTAATTTTCAAGGTGTCTGTTGCTTGGGCAAGGTTTTGTACTTCTTGTGCCAAACTATTAATCCCTTTTTCAATTCTTTCTTCTTTAGCTTTGATTTCTTTTCTATTTTTCCTCTAGTGCTTTCATTTTATATAATAAAAAGAATTTTACACTTTAAAAATGTTTTGTTTCATATATTTAAGAAATTTTGCCCAAGCTGTGTTTTCCTTTGAGGTTTTGCTTATAGAAATTTGGAGTAATTTTCTTCTGAGTTTGTGCTTCAGTATCCCTGTTACCATAATAGCTTTTTATAGTGGTTTTTTTTGTTTGCTCATTCTATCATCCTATTTCTTGACTTCAGACTCGATATTAGGATAGGGCTGCGTGCGCTTCTATAGGGATGATCTAGGCTGGTCCTATTAGTGCTTTCTTAGGTATATTGAATGTTATGTTATTCCAGGCTCTTGGAGTAGGCTGTGGTTATTTGGAAGAGATAAGATATTGCCTAAATTATACATTTAACCTCAATAGCTCATGTAATATAGCCTATTACCACTGATCAAATAGAGCATGAAGAAATGGTCCCCAAGAAAGGGGATCTTTTTTTTTGACTAGTAGGATACAGACATGAAGAACTTCGAAGAGTTAAATGTGAGTATAAAGGCATAAAATGCCTGGATAGTTTAAGGAAGACAAAGGACAAGGGGTGGCAATGAAAGACTGAAAGGAATGAGGGAATAGATGACAAAGAAAAATATTACCATTTTCATAGGCTTGCTCAATATTAACCCAGTTCTCAGTCCTGGGAGAGTAGCATCAAGATGAATATGTAAGTGGAAAGATGTTGATTATTTGGGACCATCCTTCCCTTGACTATCTTATCTACTTTTAGTGTGAAATCATTCAATCCCATGATCACCTTTACCTGTAACTTTCTATTCCCTGCACTGACCCATCCCTAAAGTTCTAGGTATTTTTTTTTTTTTTTGCTAACACTTCACCAAATAGCTCCATAGGCATAGCAAACTAGACATATCCAAAATCACACTCATCACCTCTGAAAAACTTTCTTCCTCTGAACCAGTTTTTTCTAACCTCCAGTTTTCATGAATGGCCCCATATTTTTCCACAATCATATTTTCTTTAACCTTGGAGTTTCTGTCTTTGTCATTCCTCTTTTCCTCATACTCAAATGCTGTCCATCCTTACAACTATACCCCAGCCCTTACCCTTGTCCCCAAATTACAACATCATACCTTCTTCATTTAGTCTTATCTGGAATGAGAAAGCTTCCTTATTGATTTTCTTTTCTCCCTTTTTAATCCACCTTGCACACTGTTAGCAGATTAAATATCTTGGTATGCAGATATGATCATGTCACCTTCCCTGGTCAAAAACATTTAATGGCTTCTTAATACCTATTGAAAAAAGCCCAAACTCCATAGTGTGGCTTTCAAAGCCCTCCATAATCTGGGTCGATCTACCACCCTAGATTTAGTCCTTGCTCTAGTCCATGACATCTACAGACCCTTGAAAGATTCAAAGATGAGTTCAGGAGATTTATGATTTTGTATGGGAAAAAATTGCATTTTATTTTCACTAACCTTTGGTTTTCTTTGTAATTCACTGTTTTTGTTTTGTGCATTTAAGAACATTTTGAAACAGGTAGTTTTTAGAAGAAGAAACCAAACCTATCAATGGCTATATAAAAATATTCTAAATCACTTTTAATTACAGAAATGTAAATTAAAACAACTCTGAAATACCACCTCTCACCTATCAGATCAAACAAGGAAAAAGACAAATGCTGGAAGGGATGTGGCAAAATAGGGACACTAATGCATTGTTGATGGAGTTGTGAAGTGGTTTTACAATTCTGGATAACTTGGACTATACTCAAAGGGCTATAAAAGTTTGCATACCCTTCAACCTAGTAATACCAGTACTTGGGATATATCCCAATAAGATCAAAGAAAAAGGAAAAAGTACCTATATGTACAAAAATATTTGTAGCTGCTCTTTTTGTGGTGACAAATAATTGAAAATGGAGGGAATACCCATCAACTGAAGAATGGCTGAACAAGTTGTGGTACATGATTGTTAAGGAATACTATTGTGCTATAAGAAATGATGAGCAGAGTCTCAATAATAACTTAGCTATTCTCAATACAAGGATCCAAGATGATTCCAAAGTACTTATGATGAAAAATGCTGTCTATCTTCAGAGAAAGAACTGATGGAGTCTGAATGCAGATCAAAGCATACTTTTCACTATTTTACTTTTCTTGTTTTTTTCTGTGTTCAATGACATATGGCAATATGTTTTGCATGACTACACATGTATTATCTATATCAAATTGCTTGCCTTCTTGAGGAGAGGGGAAAAGAGGGAGGGAGAAAATTTGGAATTCTAAATTTTAAAAATATTAAAAATTGTTGTTACATGCAATATGAAAAGAATATAAAAAATTCATTTAAAAAAATGAAAGAAATGGCAGAAAAAATATCAGAAAAAAACTGGGAGGACATATATGAATTAATGCAAAATGAAGTGAGCAGAACCAAGAGAACAAATATTGTATGATGATCAACTGTGAATGATTTAGCTAGTCTCAGTAATACAGTTCTGAAAGGCTTATGCTGAAAAATGCTGTGTATTTCCAGAGAAGGAACTGATGGAGTCTGAATGCAGTTTGAAGTGTTCTTTCTAAAAACTTTCTTTTTCTGTTATTTTTGGAGGGCAGGGGTCAATATGTGCTTTTGTCATATGGCTAATATGGAAATATGGTTTGAATCTTCACATATATTATCTTTTTCAAGTTTCTTGGCTTCTTCAGGAGAGATGAAGGAAGAGATAGAATTTGGAACAAAAAAAGCATTGTTAAATTCTATTTATGTATACTTGTTAAAAATCTTAATAAGAGAGAAAAGTAGGTATGCTAATGCATTATTGGTAGAATTGTGAACTTCTTTAACCGTTCTGAAGAACAACTTGGAACTATGCCCAAAAGGCTATGAAACTGTGCATATCTTTGATCTAGCAATACCACTTCTAGGTCTGTATTCCAAATAAATAAATAAAAAACAGGGAAAAAAAAACCTATAGGTGCAAAAAATATTTTTAGCAGATCTTGTGTGTGTGTGTGTGTGTGTGTGTGTGTGAGTGTACGTTGGAAAAGAATTGGAAATTGAAGGAATGTCATCACTTGGGGAATGGCTGAACAAGTTGTGACATATAACTGTGATGAAATACTATTGTGCTATAAGAAATAATGACACAAATTGTTTCAGAAAGACCTGGAAAGACATATAATTGATGCAGGGTGAAGGAGCAGAACCCAGAAATTATTGAACACAATAACAGCAGTATTGTAATGATGAATTGTGAAAGACTTAGTGACTCTGATCAAGTTAATGATCCAAGACAATTTCAAAAGATTCATGATGAAAAATTCTGTCTATGTCCAGAGAGACAACTGATGAACTTTGAGTTCAAATTGAAGTGTAATTTTTTTCACTTTTCAAATTTTTCTTGTTTTTTTGCAATGTGACTAATATGCAAATGTTTTGTAAGATTTCTTATGTATAATTGATATCACATTGCTTGCATTCCTAATAGGTGGAAGAGGGGCTTTAGGGAGGAAAGATTTTGGACCTGAAACTTTTAAAAAAGAAGTTCAAATTAAAAAAAAAATTTTTTTTAAATTGCAAAAAAGAAATTCACATACTCCACCCTACTGGCAAAGAAATTCATGGTACAGAAAAGATTTAAGAATTCCTACTCTAGGCAAACTGGGTTATTAGCATATTACTTAATATATTCCAACCTTTCCTGCTACTGTACCATTACCCATTCAGTCTTCACACCTAAAATAGGATAATCCTCTCACTTTCTTCTATCAAGTTTCTGATAAATGAAATGTGAACCATTTAAGGCTCAGCTCAATTACTTTCTGATGAAGTCTTTCCTCACCTTGCAAAATGATTTCTTTCTCATATGAATATCATTGCATTTCTTTTTGTACTTTTAAAATTTATTCATTAAACTATTTGTATTGTATTTATTTGTATGCATATCTAATCTCTTGTTCTTTCTGATAAGGTCTTTGTGGACAAGGACCATGTCTCATTAATTTTTTTATTTTCTTGAAGTGTTTTAAACAAAGGCAACAGTTAATAAATGTTTTTGAAATGAATGAAATAATTGTTCCCATAGAAAACTTACTCATGAATCAGAATCATAGGAGTACGGGGCTGTGAAATTCTCTCAAATCCAGTGTCTAACCTCCAAGCTCACTTGTTTGTGAGCTTGCTGGTGCTTAAGGCAGAGAGTGGAATGCAACCCCACTTCCTATTCTACTTTCCATTGTCTTTCCAAAATCCCTCTCTATCAACCACATTATGTAATCTGTCCATCCTAAGAAAACAAGCATCCTTCTTCTTTTGTGTCCAATGTCTATCACCTTGATCCTTCAATTTCCAATAAAATGTTGGAGGGAGTTTGGGGCAACAAGAAAATACTGATTATTGAGATTGAAACACCCAGCAAGGTTGTAAGATCCTTTTAGATAGAAATATTGTTCTTTGAATTCAATATCAAAAAGTTATCTTCGTTCATTAAAACATCAACATGTCTTAGTTGGGAAAACACTGTTCAAATCCAGGCGTTAGCTTTGTAGTGATTGGAAAGCCACTTAACATTTCTAAACTTCAGTTTTCTATCTGTTAAATGGGGATAACTTTATCACTCCTTCCTTGACATGTTTATTTTGAGAAATGATCTTTTTAAACTTGATTTTTTGTAACCTAAGTTTTTAAAAATTAATTTGAGGGATGGAGCCAAGATGGTGAAGTAAAAACAGGGACTCAGCTGTACTCATGCACAAATTCTTTCATGTAACTTTAAGAAGTGAATCTGAATGAATTTTAGAGTGGCAGAATCCACCAGGAGACAGAGTGTAGCAGCTTTACAGCCCAGGACAGTTTGAAAAATCAACAGGAAAGATGTGTTACACCAGTCTGGGGGAGCATAGAGCACAGTGGAGGCACCAGCACAGATGTAGCTATAGTGGAGCAGGAACAGCCCCAGGTGGGCTGAATCAACAGTGGCAGTTCAGATTCCCAAACTGCTTAGCACAGGATTGGAGTCCAGCAGAGAGAGAGAGAAGTGCAGGGCCCATGGCAGCTGCAACAGCTACTCCTGAGGCTATCAGCCCACAGACTAAATGTTTGGAAGTCACCTACTTGAATTTCCAGGAGCCAAGATGGCAGAGTAAACTGTAAGTACTCTCACCCTCTCTTGTTAATCTTGAAAAACCCAGAGAATATTTGCCCAGGAAAAATCCTGGAATAGTGAAACCAGCAGAAGGGGTAACAGTCTTTTATCTCAAGAGGCTAGGGTGATCACTGAGAAGGGTCCCTTTTGCTGTGGCTGAAGGGGACCAGTGCAGGACCAGAACCCTCCCAATAAACCCTGAGAGAACCAGCAGGAGATCCTGAGCCCAAGTGGGTAGAGGAGCTGGTAAGCACTAACATCAAGACCCCATGCATGCCTTAGCATAGCTGGGGAATTGGATAGACACCAGCACAGATTGGGAATGTGCAGCTCTAGGGGAGGAGGACACCTCTAGCAGACAGACAACACCTCCCCCACACCTCACACCAGGAGTCAGTGTAACCTCAGGGAAACCCAGACTTCACCTGGCCTCGACCTTGGCAGACACTAGTCAGCCCAGCATCAGATAAACTGCAGCATTATATACCTTCTACTTGAAAAAAAAAGAGAGACCACAGAACACAAGCCAGCAACCAGGACCCTAGCTACCAGCACAAGAGCTGAGGGTCTGAGCACCCTATACCTCAGAAGCAGAGATCCTCTATAAAAGCCAGAAAAAATACAATCACTATGAGCCAGAAACAGATTAGAAAAGCAAAGACCAAAGAATCTTATTACAGGGACAGGAAAGAACAAAATATGAAGTTAGAAGAGGGCAGCAATTACATTATACCATATCTGAAACCCAAAAGGGAATATGAACTGGTCTCAAGTCCAAAGAGCATTCTTGGAAGAGCTCAAGAAGGATTTAAAAAGTCAAATTGAAGAGGTAGAAGAAAACTTGAACAATGATTTTTAAAAATACAATTGTTCCTTAAAAAGTAAAATTGGCCAAATAGATAAGGAGATCCAAAACCTAACTGGAGAAAATAACTCTTTAAAGAAAGAGAAGTAAAAGTTAAGAAAAAAAAAACCAATTTGCTAAAAATTTGAATTGGGCAAACAGAAACTAATGACTCTATGAGGCACCAAGAATCAGTCAAACAAAATCTAAAGAATGAAAAAAATAGAAGAAAATGTAAAATATCTCATTGGAAAAACAACTGACCTGGAAAACATATCGAGGAGAGAAAAATCTAAGAATTATTGATCTACCAGAAAGCCATCATGAAAAAAAAGAGCCTAGAGAGCATCTTCCAAGAAATTATCCACGAAAACTGCCCTGAGGTTCTAGATCTAGAAGTCAAAATAGCCACTGGAAGAATTCATTGATTCGCTCCTGAAAGAGAGCCAAAATTAAAACCCTCAAGGAATACTGTTTCCAAATTCCAGAATAATCAGGTCAAGGAGAAAATACTTCAAGCAGCTGGAAAGAAACAATTTATATAGCAAGGAACTACAGTCAGGACCTTGCAGCTTCTACATTAAAAGACTGGAGGGATTGGATCATGATATTCTGTAAGGCAAAGGAGCTTGGACTACAAGCAAGGATGAACTATCCAGAAAAACTGAGCATAATTTTTCAAATAAGGAGATGGACATTCAATGAAATAAGGGGTTTCCAGACATTCCTGATGAAAAAGTCAGAGATCAATAGAAAATTTGATCTTCAAATATGACTCAGGAGAAGCATAACAAGGTAAATAGAAGGGAAAAAAGAAAAAAAATAACTTGTATTCAATATAGGCAAGCTGTTTACATTCCTATATGGGAGGATGATACTTTTTGAGCTAGATAATTGTATATTTATTACATTTAAAAGTAATACATAGATAGAGGGTGTGGGAGTTAACTGATATGATTAAAAAAACCTAATCAGGGGCTGCAAAGGGAGAAGAAAAGAGGAGGCAGAAAAGGGTAAATTACATCACATGAAGATGCACAAAATCATTTTTTAGTAGAGGGAAAAAAGGGAGGGAGATGAGCATTGTTTGAGTTTTACTCTCATCAGATTTGGTTTCAGTATGGAATAAAATTCTCAGTTAAATATAGAAATCTAACTTTCACAATAGGCAGTAGGAGGGGAAAAGAGAAAGAAAAGGGAATGGTTGGTTAGAAGAGAGTGAAGAAGTAGAAAGGGAAAAGGGAAAGAAAGGGAAGGGAGATTGATAGAAGGGAGGGAAAACTGAGGAGGCAGTGGTTAAAAGTAATACTCTTTTGAGGAGGGGAAGGGAGAAGGGTGAAATAAAAGCAGAAATGGGTGGGGGGATAGGATGAAGAGAAAGACAAAGATAGTGATCACAATTGTGAATGTGAATGGGATGAACTCTCCCATAAAATGGAGGCAGATAGCAGAACATATTAAAAACTATAATCCTACAATATGTTGTTTAAAAGAAACACATTTGAAACAGGGGATACACAGGGTCAAGGTAAAAGACTGTAGCAGGATATATCATGCTTCAGGTGAAGTAAAAAAAAGCAGGGGTAGAAATCCTCATCTCAGACAAAGCAAAAGCAAAAATAGTTCTAATCAAAACAGATATGGAAGGAAACTAAAGGGCACTATAGACAATGAAGTAATATCATTATTAAACATATGCACCAAGTGGTATAGCATTCAAATTCTTAGAGGAGAAGTTAAGGGAATTACAGGAAGCAATAGCAGCAAAAATAAACTAGCGGGCAACCTCAACCTCTCTTTCTCAGAACTTGATATATCTAACCTCAAAATAAACAAGAAAGAAATTAGTTCTGGAAAAGGTAGATATGATAGATCTCTGGAGACAACTGAATGGGAATTGAAAGGAGTATACCTTTTTCTCAGCGGTACATGGCACATACACAAAATTGACTATGTACTAGGGCACAAAACCTCACAATCCTGTGCAGAAAGGCAGAAATTGTCAATGCATCCTTTTCAGATCACGATGCAATAAAAATTATATGTAATAAAGAGCCATGGAAAGATAGACTGAAAATTATTTGGAAATTAAAAAATCTGATCCTAAAGAATGAGTGGATCAAACAAGAAATCATAGGAACAATCAATAACTTCATTCAAAGAATGACAACAGTGAGACAAGCTATCAAAACTTACAGGATACAGCAAAAGCAGTTCTTAGGGGAAGTTTTATATGTCTGAATACTTTCATGGATAAAATAGAGAAAGAGGAGATCAGTGAATTGGACACACAGCTTAAAAACATAAAAAAAGAACAAATTGAAAAACCTCAATTAAATATTAAATTAGAAATACTGAAAACCAATGGAAATATTAATAAAATTGAAATTAAGAAAAATATTGAACTAATAAATAAAACTAAGAGCTGGTTTTATGAAAAAAAAAACCCAGTAAATTTGATTAATGTTCAGTCAATCTGATTTAAAAAAAAGAAAGAAGAAAACCAAATTACCAGTATCAAAAATGAAAAGGGTGAATTTACCTCCAATAAAGAGGAAATTAAAACAAAAATTAGAAATTATTTTGCCCAATGTATGTCCACAAATTTGACAATTTTAGTGAATTGATGAATATTTACAAAAATATATGTTACCAAGATTAACAGATGAGAAAGTAAAATACTTAACTCTATCTCAGAAAAAGGAATTGAACAAGCCATCAATGAATTCCCTAGGAAAAAATATCTCCAGGATCAGATGAAATTTGCAAGCAAATTCTGTCAAACATTCAAAGAACAATTAATTCCAATATTATATAGACTATTTGAGATATTGGTGAAGGAGTCCCACCAAATTCTTTTTAGGATACAAATAGGGTGCTGGTACCTAAACTGGGAAGAGCCAAAAACAGAGAAAGAAAATTACAGACCAATTTCCCTAGTGAACAGAGATGCAAAAATTTTAAATAACATATTAGCAAAAAGATTACAGCAACTTATTATGAGAATAATACATTATGCTCAGGTTGGATTTATGCCAGGAATACAGGACTGGTTCAACATTAGGAAAACTATCAGCACAATTGATCAAATAAGAAATCTAACAGAAACCATGTGATTATATCAATATATGTGGGAAAAACTTTTGACAAAATACACCATTCCAAATGAAAATATTGGAGAGCATAGGAATAAATGTAGGCTTCCTTAAAATAATAAGTAGCCTGTACCTAAAACCATCAGCAAGAATTATATATAATGGAAATAAGTTAGATGCATTTCCAATAAGATTAGGATGAAACAAGAAAGTTCATTATCACCACTGTTATTGCATATGGTAGTAGAATTTTAGCTTTCGCAATAAGAGAAAAAAAAAGAAATAGAAGGAATTAAAGTAGGCAAAGAAGAAACTAAATTATCATTATTTGCAGCTGACATGATCATATAGAGAATCATAGAGAATCAGGTAAGAAACTACTTGAAATAACAAACAACAAAGTTGCAGGACACAAAATAAATCCACATAAATCATCGCATTTTTATATATTACTAGCAAAGTTCAGCAGCAAGAGGTAGAAAGAGAAATCTTATTTAAAGTTATTGTAGACATTATAAAATATTTGGGAGTCTACCTGCCAAGACAAACCCAGGGACTATATGAACACAATTACAAAGCACTTTTTGCACAGGTAGTGTCACATTTAAATAATTGGAAAAAACATCAGTTGTTCGTGGGTAGGCCAAACTAAACATAATAAAATGACAATTCTACCTAAATTAATTGTTCAGTGCCATATGAATGAAACTACCAAAAAAACTATTTTATAAATTTAGAAAAAATGACCAAAAGGTTCAGAATCATGGGAGTTAATGTAAAGAAATGCTAGAGAAGGTGGCCTAGTCATAGTAGATCTTAAATGGTATCATAAAGCAGCAATCCTCAAAACCACATGCTACTGGCTAAAAAATAGATCAGTGGACTAAGTTGCATACACATGACACAATAGTCAATGACTACAGCAGTCTACTGAATGATAAACCCAGGTACCCCAGCTTCAGGGATCAGAATTCACTGTTTGACAAAAACTGCTAGGAAAACTGGAAAATAGTGTGGCAAAAACTGGGCATAGACCAATGCCTGACACTGTATACCAAAATAAATTCCAAATGAGTACATGATCTAGGTATAAAGGCTGATATCATAAACAAATTAGGGGAGCAAGGAATGGTTTAATTTGTCAAATTTGTGGAGAATGGAGGAATTTATGACGAAACAAGAGATAGAGAACATTATGAAATGTGAAATGGATAATTTTGGTTACATTAATTTGAAAAGTTTTTGCACAAATTCAAACACAAACAAGATTAAAAGGGAAGCAGAAAACTGGAAAAGAATTTTTATAACTAATGTCTGTGATAAAGTCTTCATTTCTAAAAATACATAGAGAACTGAATTAAATTTACAAGAATACAAGTCATTCCTCAATTGATAAATGGTCAAAGGATATGAACAGGCAGTTTTCAGATTTATAAATATATGTAAAAACATAATACTTATACTTCTATGTCACCAGTTCTTTCTCTCAAGATAGATAGCATCTTGTCTCATAAATCTTTTGAATATTTATAATACTCAGAGTTGATTTGAGTACTTTTAATACACAGAAGGACTTCTGTGTATTAGAAGTGTATTATTCTTTTCTCTCTACATATATATGTGTATACACACACACACACACACAAAGAGGGGGGGTTTCTTAGGGTATTATGGGTAAAGTGAGGCTCCTAGTGTCCCACACTGTTTATCCACTCTTCAACTTCTGTCCTTCTATTTAAAAGCACTATTGTTATTAAAATGTTATTAAAAGCACTACCCATTACTTGGATTCCAGAAAAACCAATCCCTAAATGTGTTCATTGTAGAAGATTCAAGAAAGAAATGAAGAGAAATATTTAAGTATGATTCTTGTTTACATGGAAATTCTGAGTGCCAGTCTTATTTAAATAAAACTTTCAAAAATTTACATGCATGTATATAGGAAATGTGAAGTTCACTAGGTAGAAAGGTTTTAGTTAGGAAGTAATGAAGAATGGACATTTCCTTTTTTTAACATTTAATTGATGTCTATTGTTATTTATGCCCTAGATGGGCCTGGCTGAGGGTGTGTGTGTGTGTGTGTGCGTGTGTGCGTGTGTGTGTGTGTACTTGGAGGGAGGAAGGCAAGGCTTTTGGGGCTAAGTGACTTGCCTAAGGTCACACAGCTAATAAGTGTCAAGCATCTGAGGCTGGATTTGAACTTAGATTCTCCTGTCTCCATGACCAGTGTTCTATTTGCTGCAACATCTAACTACTCCCTGGATGTAGGCTTTAATATCATCTTTTCCCATTTACAATTAAAATCTCCTTGTAACAAAGGAAAACCAGTAAACAAAACCGTACAATTCATCTGTGTCACTGTGTGCAGCATCGTATGCCCAAAGTCATCCACTTCTCTTCTACAAGGAGGGAGCTGTGTTCCGTTGTCTTTGAAGCAAGAATCATCTTTAGAATGAATCGGAGTTCATCTTCCATTTTTTGTTTTCATTTAATCATTGTGTCATTGTTATGTTACTCTAAGAAAGGATATTTTGCAAAGAAAATATAGATGAAGTAAAAATTCGGGATCATTTACTTCATTAGGGGAGCCATGCCAGTTAAGGGAAGAGAACTTATCAATAGAGTGAGGGGGAACTGTTCGATTTTGTGCCTGTGGACATGTATTTGCACCCTGATGCCCCTAACTGCAGGACCTTAGATAAATCATTTAAATTCTCCAAGTTTCATTTCCCCTTCCATCTCTCAGTTGTGAGATTCCATTGGTTTACTGAGAGGCAGGCAAAAAGCAAAACAAAACAAAATGGAAACTAAGGGATGGAGAAGAAAATGACAAACCACTCCAGCATTTTTCCAAGAAAACTCCATGGACAGTATGGTGCATCCAGTCACAAAGAGTCCTCTAAGATGTGACAACAAAAGGAATACTTTAATATGAAAAACCAGTAGGTAGATAGTGGCTAGCCTTGAAGTCAGTAAGACCTAGACTTAAGTCACATCTCTCACATGCACAACCTGTGTGAACCTGAACCTAATATTGTTATTTTTTGTCCTTCATTCTTGAAAAAAGACTATGACATCAGGGAGGAGATGCCAGGACCTAGTCCAGAAAAAAAAAACCTGAGCAAGAACTTCTCAGTGTCACAACAAACTTGGTAAGATCAAAAATCTTAGACTATGCTTCAGGTGCTGATCTATAGGGGCAGGAGGATTTTCTTCCCTAAGAGTTTCCCATGCTAAGGAAATCAAAAGTTTACTTCCCTCTCTTCTTCTACAAAAGAAAAATAATCATTTTACTCAAATGACAGTATGCCTTCTTTTAAAAAAATATTTTTAATTTATGGAATAAAACAAGCACTTCCATAACACTACAATAAAAAGGTGGTTGCACATGAAACCGTAACTCTACCATGTACAACTTGCTATTTCTTTTAACTATACGGTGAAATTATTATGACAATTTATTTTTTTTCTTCCCTCCTCCCCTGCCCTAGAGATGGCTACCATTAGACACAAATAGATGAACACACACACACATAATTATTCTATATGTGACGGTATGTCTTCTGAAGGTCAAAGTTGGCCTATGTTGGGTGTTGGCTTCCTTTTGTCTATCCAGTTATTTAAAAGAGCGGTATCAAATGCAAGGCCCACAGAAAAGCTCCCTCAGCTAAACTAGATTAAAAAGTAATTGTGAAATGTTTAACAAAATAAATAAAAATACAATCTCATACAGATAATGCTAATTTGTGGTTTTCTAAGATGATATGCAACTGGGATTCATTTTTATTTGAGTTTACTACCTAAGATATACAGTATCTTCCTTCTTTATCTGAATGCAACTTCATTCCTATCTCATTTTTTTTTCTCCATTTCCTTCTATAAGTTTTATTTTCATTTGAGTCTGTGTTGCTTGGGAGGCTATTTTATTCACTCAATGGTTTGCGGCTATCATCATTGCTTTATTTTCCCCCACAATATGGGCACCTTTGATCTCCATCATACTCAGTGTCTTTGTTCTTTGTGGCTCTCTTTGTTGCCTCCGTTGTATTTTCACTCTACAGATTATAGCCTGAGCCAATAATGGAAGCTCTTTCTTCTTCCCAGGTTGTTGATTTCCCTAAGCAAAACATCTTTTATGGGTGTGTACAGAAACTACAAAAGAAAGTATGAAATTCCTCAGCTTTTCTAGGCACTTAGGAGCTGAAAGTAGATAGGCTGGTAGTCAGGAAAGGAAAAAAAATACAAAATATCTTTTTAAAAAATTACTCCTCTTAGGGGAATTGTTCCCTTTTTGACAAATGCCATTGAAGACAGCAACAGGGACTGTGCTTAACTCTCCGGATAATGCTAAAATCTGCAATAACGACAGACACCAGAATCCTCTCACTAAGAAAGACAGCATTTTGCTGCACAAATGGTTTATTTTTTTCTCTGGTTCTCTAAGCCTTCAATGTGTTGAAAATGGATTGGTGCTTTGGGGGAATTTATTGTGAATGGATATGCAAAAAGAGGGGGGGATTCATTTAGCCAGATACTTTTTTTTCTTCAGATTAGCCCTTTATTGCTGCTTGAATTGTTTTGAGAGGTTCTCCTTAAAAAGAACTTGCACCATTTTTAGTTTGGTAGGACATTTAAAATTTATTACATGAATGTGGATATACCTTGGATCAAATCATGTACTTCAATGTACATAACAACTAGAGATAACAAAATCTGAAATCATGTTATATGGTGGGCATCACCCCAGGATTTTATATCAATCAATTAACCAATTAGCTTATATTTATTTGTTGTCTGCTCTATCCTAGGCAGTATCTCAGAACTGGGAGAACCCTCAGCGTCCATCTAGTTCTACCCACATCTGGACAAGAATTACCTCTGCAGGAGTGGTGTCAAAATCAAATATTTTATTTTATTCCACAAATTAAGGATAAAATAAAATAGAAATGGGGGCTTCTAATTTATACATAAGGATTCCTGTGGGTCACATTGTGACAGTTTTAAAATGTAACATCTATATTTTGTTGTATTTTTATTGATCTTGCTAAATATTTCCCAATTACTCCTTAAACCTTGTTCAGGCTACACTTGGGAGCATGCCAGGGTGTTTGTTTGGAAGCTCTGCTCCATAGAAAGTCATGCCATCATCCTGATGTCATGGTCCTCTCTTCAAGAACCAAAGACAAACACAACCTGTGAGTGAATAGCAGCTCCTCTCCTCCTCTCCCCTTCCCTTTTCTCCCCTCTCCTCTGGTATTCTACCCAGGGGAAGGCACATTCCATGTCCCAAAGCTACATCTTTTCCTATGGGTTTACTGGCTACATATCTTGCTCAAAGATCAAGCCTTAGACTCAATTCACTCTGGAGCTCATAGACTGGACAACCAGCCCCCACCCACCTAACACAGAGTGAGTATCATTACTAAATAGTGTGTGTGTGTGTGTGTGTGTGTGTGTGTGTGTGTCTTCATCCTTCAGTGCCAAAGAAGACCAAGCCATCAGAGAAATAATGACATGACTTGCACTTGATTGTCTTTTGAGTGAGGGAGGGCTGTATAGGTCACCAGCCTCACTTCTCCCTCAGAGTCATCTGAATCCAGTGACTAGATAGTCATCAGGATGACTGAAGATGACCAAGATGAGGCAATTGGAGTTAAGTGACTTGCCCAAGGTCACACAGCTAGTGAGTGTCAAGTGTAATTGTTTCTCTTTTACCCAGGGACCCTGAGGGTCTTCCCCACCCAGTTTTTTTTTTTTTTTATTAAAGGGGCCATCCCTGGAGTAACTACTTAAAGAAGCCTATTCATTGAATGGGTGAATCTCACTCAAAGTGAGAACGTGATGTCCTTAGTCTGAAAGGGCCAGGGTCTCATATTGCATCCTGGGCCATCTCTAGTCTTCTTGATGAATATCAAGCCGCTGGACCCAGATGGCTCAGAAGAAAGTGAGGTTGGTGACCTTGTACATTCTTCCCTCACTCAAGTCAAAGTCAATTCAAGTCATATCATCATCTTGATGTCATGGTCCTCTTTGAGAACGAAGGACAAATATAACCATAGCATCACAGAGAAGAGGTCATACGGATCTTACTGAAAGATCTCCAGTGAGGAGAAACAAATCATTCTACCCTAGACCTCAGGGTCTTTCCCCACATCAATACTGAATCTGCTTCTTTGCTAATCCCAATCACTGTTTTCCAACTCTAGAATCAGACAGAACAAATCTAGTTCCTCTTTCTTCTCCTGTATCTTTAAATACTTGATCCAAGTGGACATGAAAAGGAAAGACATTCATTTATTGCCATCTTCCCCTGTCCACTCTGAGCAAAATTTTGATTTTATGATTTTGGGAACTAGAGATGGAATGGAATTGGAATTGAAAAATGATACAATGTTGCTACTAACTTCTTAAAGTTAAGCATACCTCCTTTCTTCCTTCCTTTCTTCATTAAGATAATTTTTTTGGACTTGATTTTCCAGAGAGACATATGAACTGTTATAGAATGTATCTTCAGTAGGACTCTAATTCCTGGGGAGATTTCTGAGAGGTGGAAGTTTTTAAAAGCAGGATGGCTGGAGCTAAGAGTATATACAGAGATAGGAAACCAAGATTGTGGTCAGAGTGAGAAGACAGAAAAGGAGTATAAGAAATGATACAATGAAAATGTTCTTCAGCCCAGGAACTTTCAGATAAGCCTTATGTCCCCATGAATTAAGGAGAGAGACTTTAGCAGATACCAACCCACCCTAAGAGGCTTCTGAAGAAATTCATGAATTGAATGGAGTTGAGCCCTATTTTTTTTTTTACCACTGCATAGAAGGCTTCATAATAGACATGTCCCTCCCCCGACATGATAGAGAGATCATGGTGTTTGGAAGTGATTAATTTGTAGTGTTTGGAAGGATTAGATTAGAACCTTCTGGAGTTAATAAGAATTTGACGATGGGAGCAGAGAATTATTCTACTGCTATATTCTTTTTTGATATTTGTACTGTTTTTATGTCTTGACTAAATGCTTTTACTATTAGGTAATCTGCTTAGTCTTATAATAGAAAGTGTTCTTCTAATGGTAGCTCTTTTCATTGTGAAATTGATTAGCTAACTCGATTTGAAAAAGTATCAGATTCAGAATCAGAGATTTTAGAGTCTCCATATTTTAATGTTTAGTCTAAAAAGTCTAAACCAGCTGGTATAATCATCATTCAATAAATATTTATTTACAGTTTTATGTTAGGCACTGCATGGTTCCATTTTATTTAATGATATTGGCATCTTGTTGAGTTCCTTTGGCTTTGTTACGTAATTCAATCCAATTCTGTTTAGTTCAATTCAACCACAGATTTTATTTTACAAAAGTATAAATTCAGTAATTTATTTGGATTAGTATTGAAAAACCCACACCAAATTACTTGTTTAAAAGAAATTGCTCTAACAGGTATTCATTTAGATGTCTCATTCAAGCCTTTCTAGATCCTCTACTTAGAAGATTAGTATTGTAAGTGTTATATTGAATAGTACATCAGAAGACAGGTATCATCTGCAATGATTCTTTATTGAATTAAAAGAGGAATTGAGAGGCAGCATGGTACATTGGAAAGAACGTTGTAGTCTGGTAATTTAGGTGCCAAATCTGACCTTACCACTAACTGGTTTTTAAACTTTGGAAAACTACTTTCCCTCTTTGGGCCTTAGTTTTCTAGTCTCTAAAATTGTGGATAAGTTTGGGCTGGATGATCTCTTAGGTCATCTGTAATTCGAAATCTCATGAGTCTATGTTCCTTTCAGTGGGGTTGTCCCGAGAGTCCCTTACTTTGGTTTTGAGATTTGCTAATCTCTCTATTATTGTATTATAAAGTATAAACATAACAATAGCATGATTAAAATTTATATATAGTGCTTTCAAATTTGTAAGCACTTTATGAATATTAACTCATTTGAACATTGTTATTTCATTTGATCACCATTGACTTATTTGATATAGTCAGTTAATAAGGAATAAGCATGTTTCAGGTACTGTGCCGAACTGTGGGATTAAAAAGACAGGGCAAACATGTTGTCCTCGTCTTTAAGGAATTCACATTTTAAGGGGAGAGATATGCAAATAGCTCTGTGGATAAAAGACATATACTGTATGAATAAGAGGTAATGCAGAAGTGCATTGGAGGTAAGGCATGGGAGTTAGGGGGAGGTGGACAGCATGAAAGGATTTTCATCCAACTCAGTGACATGCCTTATCCCAATTCTCACAGGTGCTAAGTGGTAGAGCTTGGATTTTCAGGAGACGTGAAGGAATCTGTAAGCCAAGGTAAAGGTACTACACTGGAAGACATAGCTACATTAGTAGAGGGAAATGAAAAATTACTGTGTGAGAAGGATCTGTGCATAAGGGTTTTGTGGACCTTTTACCAACATTAGATAGAGACAGGACTGCTTTTGTATAGGAGATGAGTAGACTATGTTTAAGAACATTTGTCAGAAGTGTGATTTAAGATGACCAAAGATCACATGGAAGAAGTTTTAACAACAGAAGATAATGTTGCAGATTTATGCAACTATATCAATGGGATCGTATAACTTTGGGACTTTTTTAGGCAGGAGATATTGGACTGTCTTTGTTAACCAGATGATACTACCTATTTATAAAATCTTCTCTTTTGTCATATTTGGCCAGTATGGTCCAAAAAAAGGAGAGTATCATACTATCCAAGTTTATAATGGAGGTTCAATTTATAGATGTTTCACACCCCTAAAAAGTGCTGTGGTCCTTTGGATACCAAAAGATATATCCCTGATGAAGGGTTGTAATGTTAATGGCTAGGATGCAATATAATACAATTAATATTTATTAAGCACATACTATGTGCAAAGTATATTCTGCAGATAAAATACCAAAAAGAAAGACAGTCCCTGCCCTCAAGGAACTTACAATCCAATGTAGCAAGAAAACATATAAAAGGAAGGTGAAAAGCGGTTGGTAGTGGGGAGAGTGGAGAAGGTAACCAGTGTGTTTATTTTTGTGATGACATGATCATAGTGGAGATGAATTCATGGAAAGCAGCTGGCAGGAAATGACTGAGCTGTGGGTCCTCTTTAAAAGGACACTTTGGAGGAGTTTCTTGCCCTACTCTCAGACTCTCCAAACAAAGAAGGGAAGTTACTAGGGGACTGATGAGGTATGAGCACCAAAGCTAATGCAGTTTCTGGGACAGAAGAATATAGGAAGCTTTAACAATAGAGAAGACCCACACAAACATGGAGGACAGTGGTAGGTGCTACTGGTTTAGGTGCAAACTTTTGAAAGTTAGAGTTGTTAGATAGAGGTCTTAATGGATTAGGTATAACAGACATTTTCTTGGCCAGCAGTGATAAGCAGATCAATGATTGGTGCAAACCCACAAAGGTGAACAAGGAAAAAGAAGCCTAGGAGATGTGAAAGACATCACTGACATCACAAAAGAGTTTCAGTTGAGCACAAACAAGCTGACATTTCTCTCTTTTACCATTTACCTTTGAGAGATTTTGATAGGAAAATTAGCACCATTTGCCTGGGAAAATCCAACATACTATGTTCTAGAACTGAAGGGACAGAGGTACAGCTTGATGCTTATACCTGATATTCAGGGACAGAACTTAAAACAATAGTTTCTTTGGATAATAGAAGACTACTTTAGTACTAAAGGAATTGAGGTGCAGATTGATGTAGGTACCTCTTCTCAAGGGAGCAAGTTGATAGTGACAATAGCTTCCAAGGCATCTTGTAGTCCCTGCATTTATGAGCTCAGTCCCAGTGATTGCTCTGTTTGTTTGTGAATTACTTTTTGCTCTGTTCTGGCTTCAGAGCAGCTGAGAACTGAACTTCTGGCTTTTATCTTCTCTCTTGTTTAGGAAAGATGTGGGGTGGAGTAGGGGGAGTGAATAAATATCACAAATTATGCAGTTCATGGTGAGTGCTTTGAGATGAATGTTAAGTTTTATTTTTATTAAACCATTTGGATTAAATGCTTTATAAAGCAATGATCTTGGTAAAGTAATTCAATGAGATATAGTGTGAAGGGATAGAATGGGAAAGATTAAATTGGTTAGAGTAGAGCCAGAAGATTTGATTGGTATGATACATACATACATAGATACATACCCTTAATGAGTGCCAAAATCTGTAGAAAGCATGTATATAGAGCAGAAGTAATGAGTTTGTGAAAACCAACTGTTCCAATAGGAAAAAGTAACTTGATTGACAGTCATAACGTCTTCTGTGATGTGGAGTGGTTATTCTATAAGTACCAGGGATGCCTGAGAAGAAAAGGGAAGGGGTATTATAATTTTCTTAGTGGCATGGGCCCTGGATTACACCATCCAATTCACTAGAGTAGAAAGGAAGCAGTAGACCGAAAGCAGATACTTTGTCTGGTAATAAAGATTGTGTAATTGACTACGTGGGCAGCTGGGTGGCAGAGTGGACAGAGCGCTGGATCTGGAGTCAGGAAGATTCATCTTCCTGAGTTCAAATCTGGTCTCAGACACTTGCTAACTGTGTGATCCTGAGCAAGTCACTTAACGCTGTTTGCCTCAGTTTCTTATCTCTAAAATGAACTGGAAAAGGAATGGCAAACTATTATCTTTGCCAATAACATCCCAAATGGGGTTATGAAGAGTTAAACATGACTGAAATGACTGAACAGCTATAACCATAACAACAACAAAAACTGATTGTACTTTCTTCTACACTGCATTTCTCAAGACAGGAATACAGAGTTTAGAAATCTAACACTAAGGATAATTTTAGAAACTTATTGGAGACCTCACTGTACTTCATTTCCCAGAATAAACATCCTGGACTGAAACTGAGGGGGAAATTAGCTATGTATAGGAGAAGTCTCAATATGTCACTAGGAAAAGAAAATCAAATTACTAGTATGAAAAATGAAAAGAGTGAATTCACCACCAAAAAAGAGGAAATTAAAACAGTTATTAGGAGGTATTTTGCCCATAAAAATCTGACAATCTAAGTTAAATTGATGAATATTTTTTAAAAATTGCCTAGATTAACAGAAAAGGAAATAGGACACTTAACCTTATTTTAGAAAAAGAAATTGAACAAACTACCAGTGAACTACCTAAGAAAAAAACCCAGGACCAGAAGAATTCACAAATGAATTCTATGAAACATTTAAAGAACAATTAATCCCAATGCTATATAAACTATTTGGGAACATAGGCAAAGGAGTCCTACCAAATTCCTTTTATGAAACAAATATGGTGCTGATACCTAAAGCAGGAAGAGGTGAAACACAGAAAGAAGAGGATAGGCCAATTTCCTTAATGAATATTTGATGCAAAAATTTTTAAATAAAACACTAGCAAGAAGATTACATTGATTTATCAGTAGGATATATCAAGTGAGATTTATGCCAGGAAGGATTTGTACCAGGGATGCAGGGCTGGTTCAATGTTAGGAAAACTATAAATACAATTGACCATATCAATAGAAAAACAAACAGAAATCATATGATCATCTCAATACATGCATTAAAAGCTTTCAACAAAATGTATTTCCTATTAAATAATTCCTATTAAAAATACTAAAGCTTTCTTTAGAATGATAAGTAGTCTCTAAAACTATTAGTAGTAGTTATCTGTAAAGCAGATAAGCTAGAAACCTTCCCAGAAAGACCAGGGGTGAATCAAGGGAGCCCATTATACAATATCATACTAAAAATACTAGCTTTAGCAATAAGAGAAGGAAAAGGACATTGAAGTAATTAGAACAGGCAGTAAGGAAACAAAATCATCATTCGTCACATATGATGGTATACTTAAAGAATCTAGAACAACTAAAAATCAAGTTCAAATAACTCTAGCAAAGTTGCAGAATATGAAATAGAGACACACAAATTATCAGTACTTGTATATATTACCCACAAAGTCAAGAAGCAAGAAAGTAAGTATGGATAATATAAAATACGTGAGAGTGTAACTACCAGTACAAAGCCAGGAACCATATGAACACAAATATAAAACACTTTTTACACAAAGTCAGATTGAAACAATTGAAAGAATATCACTTGCTCATGGGTAAGCTGAACCAATATGATAAAATGACAATTCTACCTAAATTAATTTACTATTCAGTGCCTAACCAATCAAACTATGAGAAATTATTTTATAAAGTTAGTAAAAAATAACAAAATTCATCTGAAAGAATAAAAGGTCAAGAACATCAAAGGAATTAGTGAAAAAATTGCAAAGGAAAGTGACCGAGCCGTATCAGATTTCAAACCATATTATAACATGATAACGATTAAAATATTTTGAACTGGCTACTAAATAGAGTGTTACAGCAATGGAATAGATTAAGTACTCAATACACGGTAATAAATGACCAATGTAGTCCAATGTTTGATAAATCCAAATATCCAAGCTTCTGGAACAAGAACTCACTTATTTGAAAAAACTATTGAGAAAACTGGAAAACAGTATGGCAGAAATTAGGCATAGACCATATATCAAGAAAAAGTCAAAATGGGTATATGATTTAGATATAAACAAAATATCTATTGGATAGAGAAATGCAAATTAAACAACACAAGGTACCACTTCACACCTATCAGATTGGCTAATATGACATAAAAGGAAAATGATAAATGTCGAAGGGGATATGGAATAGCTGGAACACTAATGAATGGTGGGTAGAGTTGTGTACTGATCCGACTATTCTGGAAAACTATTTGGAACTATGGCCAAAGGACTATCACACTGTGCATACTCTTTGATCCAATAATACCACTACTAGGTCTTTTTAAATGAAATTTTTTAAAAAGGGAAAAGGACTTATTTGTATAAAAATATTTAAAGCAAAGAATTGGAACCTGAGGGGTTGTCCAACGTCTGGAGAATAGATAAACAAATTGTGGTATATAATTGTAATTCTGTACTATTGTGCTATAAGAAATGATAAACAGGATGCTCTAAAAAAAGCCAACAACTTTGGATTGTTGTTTGTTTGTTGTTGTTGTTTCTCCTTCATTTTTGAAGAGGACCCACAATATCAGGGAGGTTTTATCTTGCCTTGGAAGTGAATTGGATTTAAGCGAGGCAGGGCTATGCAAAGTCAACAACTTCACTGTCATCTCCAGAGCCGTCTGGGTCCAGTGGCAAGACACAGATCAAGATTATTGGAGATGGCTCCAGATGCAGTGGGAGGTCTTGGCTTTTTAAACTAGGGTCCTTCCCAGCTCTGTTTGTTTGAGGTAACACCCATGCAGTGACTAAGGCTAGGTAAGAAATGAGGCAAGAAAAAGACCTCTTTTACTTACTAAAAATGAAAATCACTGTGGGAAGGGAAGACCCTCAGGGTTTTTTACCAGAACAGAAACAATTACTACTCACACTCACTCTGAGCCATCAAAACCCAAACAATGATCAATGGAGGCTTGAGCTGGGACTTATTATTGGCCACTCAGTGACAGCTAAAATGATTTGGGATGAAGTCAAGTAGCTCCTTTTGAATTCAAATGAGTTTTGTCAAAGCCTGCTTTAAAAGAGTTCTATTTCAAGAAAATTATATTCATTTGGGCAGAGTATCCAGATGTATGTACATGATTCCTCCTGTGGAGGGAGGGAGGAGGGAAGAAGAGACAAAAGGGGGAAGGGAGGTGAGAAAGGAAGGAAGGAACCAACGAAAGAAGGAAGAAAGGAAGGAAGGAGCAGCATTGCCCAACTAGAACTGTCCAGTTGGGTCCCCAGCGGGGCTGCCACAATTACTCACAGATTATTGTTTGTCCCTTTTTCTCAAAGAAGACCAATGACATCAAGAAGCTGATGTCTTGACTTGTAAGTGAATTGGATTTAAATGAGGAAGGACTGTGCAAAGTGAACTGAGCAGAACCAGGAGAACATTGTATATAGTAACAGCAACATTGTACATTGATCAATTGTGAATGACTTTATATATTTTCAGCAATATAGTGATCGGAGACAATTCCAAAGGACTTATGAAAAAATGCTTTCCACTTTCAGGGAAAGAACAGATGGAGTCTGAATACAGATTGAGGCATATTTTTTTCCCTTTATTTTTAAGTGGTTTTCTTTTTTTTGGCCTATGTTTTCTTTTACAACATGACTAATAAATATGTTTGCATGATTGCACATGTATAACCTATATAAAATTACCTACCATCTCAGGAAAGGAGGAAGAAGGGAAAAAATTGCAACTCAAAATTTTTAAAAAGAATATTAAAATGTAATTGGGAATAAAAAATAATATTGAAAAAAGTCATCAGGAACGTAGGAGAAGGAACAGAGCTGGCAGCATCTCTGATCTTGCTAAAATAGCAAATGAGTCCCTCTTAATTAGCATATATTACAAAATAACTCTTAGACCCTTAGGGGATTCTGTAATTTGTAAATTTCTAATACAAATTGTCATTGGCCATGTAGTTTGGATGTAGATAAAACTTCTTTAAGGCAGCGTTGGCAGGCTTCCTGTAAAGTAGATTAGTTAGAGAGTAGAATCAATTCATGGTTTCTTGAGGCAGTTTCAATGAGGGAGATCCTTTCCATTAAAAAACTGGATTTAGTCAGTGTCTTCATGTACTAATGCATTTATGTGCCATCTAGTTCTGATTCTCCCAAAAAACTTACTGTGTGACCTTGGCAAGGCATTGCACCTCCCTTCATCTCAGTTTCTGAACCAGTAAAATGAGGTTTAATCTTATAATTTCCTAAAATTGCTTCTAGCTCTAGCATTCAAGGATTTCTTCATGATAAAAGGCACATCAACTCTCAGTATAAATAAAATTGATCACTAGGCAAATCAAACAGCATTTATTAAGTATTTATTTTTGAGTGGCACTGTATCAGGCCCTACCTATGAGAGATTTATGTAGACACAGTCCCTGTACACATTTCCTATTTCCAACTCACAGCCTGTGTACTAAAGAATAGTTGGAGACTTATTTCATCTATTTTGAAAACTAGTTATTTAATGTCCACAATCTGGAGATATTTCATGGGTGCTTGGGTCACCTTGGGATCCTGGTGACTTCAAATCTTCCTCTTAATTTCCTTTTCCAGTTTGTCAGCTTTGCTATGTGGTGTCAAGCTCTGACAAGTCAAAATTCCAGCTGAAAGTTGTAGCTGGGCAGCTTACAAGAGAGTGTCAATCACCTTCCCACCTCAACATAGATGACTCATCACCCCAAATCAATCAGGAATAACATTTTAAAATAAATAAGACTCATTGTTATACCCTTGACAGTATTTTTCCAACTAAATTTGAATACTTGTCAAAATGGAAGGAATGTGTATGCCTTGTCTGGATTCTATACTACTGAAGTTTCAGCCTCCTTACTTAAGTCTGTACACATAATGTTGAGTTGAAAATTCTCTCCATTCTCTCAACTATTTCCTCCACCAGTGACACCTACAGTGTTAACTGCTGAAAGGAGTTTATGACTATTTAAGGAGTGTCTTCTGACCCTAGCACTGTTCTTATGATTAGAGAAACATTGTCTCAGAGGTCCCCAAGTCAAGTTTTTGTTATCTTTGGGATCAGAACATAGAAATGTAACTAACATGGGGTGGTAGTAGAGACAAACTTGCTTCTATAGTCTTCAACTCCAACACAGTGTTGCATATTTCTATCAGACCTATCATTTCACTGATGCAGGAAACTTTCAGTGGGGAAATGTCCCCTGCTTGTAATAGCTTGTTGTCTTAGAGGATTGCCTGGGATACAGAGTAGTTCAATGACTTCTCCATGGTCACTCAGTCAGTATATATTACAGATAGGGCTTGAACACAGGTCTTAGTGTGTTTAGGGACAGCTTATGTATCTACTATGCTATACTGTGTCTCATATTTCACAAAATATTATAAATATCAGGCTGATTGTTTTTGCATTGTATTATGTTTGGTATGTGGTCAATGCTGAACAGGAGAGTCAGTGAAAAAAAGGACCATAGGATTATAAGACACGACAGCTGGAAGATACATAAAAGTCATCTAGTTCAATTTCTTATTTTGCACATGAGCAATAAAGTGATACACTCAAGATCACGCAAGAGCTGTTTGTCTAGATTGATTACTGAGATCTAATCCTCCAGGGCTAACTATTTTGAATATATCAATATTGATGCAAATGTGTAATAGAGGATAAAACCACTGTCTAAGGATGCTTCTACACTAGCAAAATATACAGAATCTATGTAGCATTTGATGTAGGCAACATAGATTATAGTCAAATATTGGGAGAAAAAACTAGTTTTTTTGTTTCAAATACTATAAAGATATCAACTAGCAAAAATCATCAAAGAACTAAATGCTATTTCTCAGCATTCCGCTTTTAGGTTAAAGAGATAAATAATAATTCACATGCTACTATCAGAGTTTTATTAAAAACAATTCTAGCTCAAAAATCCTATGTCCTATTACCTAATACTATCGACAGGTGTGGTTTTGAACAATGAAATCAACATTCAGAATGAATTTAAGAATAAATTTAGTGCTGAACCATAAAAGACAAAATTATATCTCCTAAACTATGTTTATTAGACCAAGAAGGTAGACACAAACACACAAGAGAATACACACATATATGTACATGCATCTCTATCCCTACAAGTGTATGTGGGTATACACATGTGCATATATGTTTGTATGTAAGTATATATTATAAATACATATATATGTACAGCTGTGTATACACATACACACACACACACACACACACACACATATATATATATATATATATATATATATATATATATATATATATGCACCCCCCACAAACAATTTTTTACAAGGCAGATTGAGAAAAAAGGATTTTCTGGTTTTGTTCCAAATTCTTCTATTTAATCCAAGTTTCACAAAATGAATCATACTTGTGAAAAAAGACCCTATAGGTTTGGAATATTTTTCAAGTGGTCATCTCTGTTGCCCATACCTTTTTCCCTTTATGTTATTCTTTCTTCTCTCTCCCCTTTTATTTTCTGTTCCCCCTTGTCTATGTATTTGCCAAATGTAAATCCTGTCAAAGGTACCGTTTCAACAATGGCTAATATAATTTATTCATTAAGATATAAAGTCAGTTACTGTACGTTCTTTGTACCATTTTATTCTCTCAAACAGTGGTTTCCTTTAGTCTTGACTTTGACTCAGTGAATATTTCCTCCTTCC
Organism: Potorous gilbertii; assembly: GCA_028658325.1. NCBI lineage: Eukaryota > Metazoa > Chordata > Mammalia > Diprotodontia > Potoroidae > Potorous > Potorous gilbertii. Next base: position 34,948,946 of record CM053774.1, on the reverse strand, counting down.
ATTGCAGCATGTTTCTAAAATAGAGTTTAAACCCTAATCGCTCTCCAGAAATCCATTAAGATAGAAATCTGAAACCACTTCATATTTGTCTGTGATTGCATATGGAAAATCCATTCATCTTTCTTATATGGTTAGTAAAGCATTCAGGAGAGTTACTGTAAACCTCATTAAAAGTGTTACCCTGTGTGATTCAGTGACAAACTGATCCCGAAGATCCATTTTGGAGGCATTTCCTTTAACCCTCAAAATGCCAGATTGTTTATATATTGAGTTGGCGAATTGTTTTTGTCTTTACTGTTAAGTACTAGTGGTTTCCATAATAGCTGTGGCTGGAGACTATTTTGTCTGATGAATAGAGCGTTACATCTATTCTGATATAATAGAGATGTTATAGTCAGGACGATCTGAGCTAAAATCTAAGACACTAGCTGTGTGAGCCTGAGTAAACTGCTTAGTCTCATTCAGTCTCAGTTTCCTTATTTGCAAGATGGGGTAACAATAACTTCAGTACTTACCTCTTAATGTTATCCTAAGATAATATGACCAAGTACTTTGTGTCATTTAAATCCTTATATAGATGTTAGTTACTGACTACATAAAAAAAGGAATGACTTTATCCAGTGAGTGAGAATAGGTGCAGAGGCCAGGGGATACATCTTCCAAACTCAAGAGCAACTTTAGAAAATCTGGAGTTTTTTGGACTCATGCAATAGTATGAATAATTTAGAAAAGTGAGCCTGGAAATATAGAATATTAAAGTTGGAAGGGACCTTAGGGCACATCTAGTTCAGTCAATATCTGTAAAGATTTTCTAACCTTTGCTTGAAGATTTCAAATGATAGAAAACCCACATCCCATTCTGAGACATCCCTTTCTTCTTGTAGACAGCTCTTTTATTAGGTTTTTCTCCCCCCCTGACGCCATGCTTAATTTTTCTTTCTTTCTTTTTTTTATAACTATTGCCTGTTGTTATTTTTCCTGCCCCCCTGAAGTCAAACAGAGCAAGACTAATCCTATTTGCTTATGGAAGTCCTTCAAACATGTGAGGATATACTAACATAATATACTAACATTTACCAGCAAGGACTTTGTACACACAGGGACAGGATATAGTACTGAAGCCTCCTCTTACTGCATACCACCCCACTTTATGATGCATGGAAGCTTAACATAAGCTCATTTTTACCTCCTTTAATATCTAAGGTAGGTAATCTGCACAGAGTTGGAGCCAAGATGGTGGAGGTAAGGTGAGGACCTTCTTGACATTTCCCAAATTCCCCTCCAAACAACTATAAAATAATGGCTCAAAATGAATTCTGGAGTGGCAGAATATAACAGGGGGTAAAACAATTTTCCAGCCGAAGATATATTAGAATGCTGATACAAAATGTCCATCTTACAGAGGTGAGACTAGAGCACAATCTAGCTCAGGGTCCACATTGGCAAGCCAGCAGCTGATCTTAGGGCAAATGAATCAGTGGTGGATATGGGAGCTCTGAGCAAACAGACAATGAGGAGTTTGGGCAGTTGGGGAGATTACAGGATTACTCTTTGCTGTTACTGGGTGCAAGGCTTCTTTGCATTGCCCATATGTGGTCCAGGTTGCACAATAGAACATGTAACCATAGGGAAGGAGGGACAATTGTCCTAGTTCCATTGTAGTAAAGAGTATTTGTGGTTGCTCACAGACTAGGACATAGGCCAGGGTAACAGTGACCATACTTTTCCTTGATAATACCACTTTGGAAGAGCTGAAAACTTGTAGGCACCCAAAACTAGCTATGAAAACAGCAGAATGAAGCTTGAGATAGTGTCTTCTCCACCCTGGGAGCAGAACCCAACTTTAGTATAAAGTTAAAGGTCAAGAAATAGACCAGAAAAATAAGCAAATAAGAAAAAAGAAACTGACCATAGACAGTTACAATGATGATAGGGGAGGTCAAAATACAAACACAGAAGAAGACAGCAAAGTTAAAACAGTTACAAAACAAAGCCTCAAATAAAAATGTGAATTGATCTCAGGTTCCAGAAGAATTCCTAGAAGAAATCAACATGGATTTATAAAAAAAAAGGAGTAGAGGAAAAATTAAGGAAAGAAATGAGAATGATAAAAAATATCATGAAAAAAGAATAAATAACAAAGAGGGATAGAAAAATACTGAAGAAAATGATACCTTAAAAACCAGAATAGGCCAAATGGTAAGAGAGATACAAAAATCCACTGAGGATAACTCTTTAAAAAGTAGAATTGACTGAATGAAAAAAGGCGATACAAAAATTCACTGAAGAAAAAATTCCTTAAAAATTAGAATTGGTCAGGCAGTAGCTAATGACTCCATTTGACATCAAGAAATAATAAAACAAAATTTTAAATAAAATGAAAAAAAGAATATGTGAAATATCTTATTGGAAAAAATAACTAATCTATAAATAGATCCAGGAGAGATAATTTAAAAATTATTGGACTGCCTGAAATCCTTGATAAAAAAACCCAATAGAGTTTAGACATCATCTTTCAAGAAATTTTCAACTAAAACTTCCCTAATACCCTAGAAGGAGAGAACAAAACAGAACTTAAAAGAATCCATTGATGACTTCCTGAAGGAGATTCCAAAACAAAATCTCCTAGGAATATTATAGTCAAATCACAGAGATCCCATGTCAAGGACCAAATTTTTAAGCAACTAGAAAGAAACCATTCAAATACTATGGAACCACAAAAAGAATTACACAAGATTTAAAAGCTTCTATATTAAAGGATAAGAGGGCTTGTAATATATTTCAGAGGGTGAAGGACCTAGGATTACAATCTAAGATTATCTACCCAACAAAACTCAGTATAATCCTTCAGGGAAAAATTAATATTTAATGAATGGTATTGTCAAGCATTTCTGATGAAAAGGCCAGAATTGAATAGAAAATATGACTTTCAAATACAAGATTCAAGAGAAGCAGAAAAGAGTAAACAGGAAAGAGAAATCCTAAGGGAAAAAGAAGGTTAAATTGCTGCAATTTACTTGTAATTCTTACAAACTTTATTATTATTAGTGCAATTAGAAAAAATAAATGTAGAGGGCATGGGTATAAATTGACTATGATGGGATGATGTCTTAAAACATAAAATTAAAGGGTAAGAAAGAGGTATGAACTGGAAGAAAGGGGAAGAGAGAGAATAGGGTGAATTATCTCACATAAAAGAAGTGGAAAAGAACTTTTACAGTGGAGAGGAAGATGGAGGTGGTGGTGGCAGAACCTTACTTTCATCATAATTGTCTGACAGAGGTAATAACATACACACTCAGTTGGGTATAGATTTCTATCTTACCCTACAGGGAAGTGTGTGGGAGAGGGAATAAGAAAGAGCAGTTCTGATAAGAAGGAAGCTAGATTAGGGAGTTGGTGATCAGAAAAAAATATTTTTGAGGAGGGATGGGAGTAAAGAAAAGAGATGCTTGGAAAAAATAAGATTCTGGGAAACATAGAGTAACTGTGAAAAAAAATTTTACAGCAAGTGTCTGTGATAAAAGCCTTATTTTTCAAATATAGAGAATTGAGTCAAATTTATAAGAACATAAGTCATTCCCTAATTGACAAATGGTCAAAGGCTTTGAACAGGCCATTTTCAAATGAAGAAATCAAAGTTTTTTATAGTCATATAGAATGCTCTAAAGCACTACTTATTAGAGAAATGCAAATTAAAATAAATCTAGAGTAACACCTCACACCTATCAGATTGGCTAATATGATAGAAAAGGAAAATGAAAAGTGTTGGAGGGGATGTGGAAAATTGGGACCCTAAACCATTGTTCTTGGAGTTGTGAACTGAGGTAACTATTCTAGAGACCAATTTGGAACTATGTCCAAAGGACTAAAAAGCCCTTTGATTTAATAATGCCACTACTAGATCTATATCCCCAAAAGATTTTTTAAAAAAGAAAAAGGACTTACATATACAAAAATATTTATAGCAGCTCTTTTTGTAGTGACAGAGAATTGAAAATTGAGGAGTTGTCCATCAACTGGGGAATGACTGACCAAGTTGTGGTAAATGATTGTAAAGGACTATCATTGTGCTATAAGAAATAATAGCAGTATGCTTTCACAAAAACATGGAAAGACTTAAATGAACTGATGCAAAGTGAAGTGAGCAGAACCAGAAGAACAGTGTACACAGTAACAGCAATATGTTTGTAAATGTCTTAGCTGTTTTCAGCAATACAATGATCCAAGACAATTCCAAAAAGATCAATGATAAAAAATGCTATACACCTCCAGAGAAAAACTAGCAGAGCCTGAAATACATATTGAAGCATACTTTCTTCTTTTCTTTTTCTTTTTCTTTGATCTGTTTTCTTTCACAGCATGACTAATATGAACATTTTTTTAATATGACTGCACATATATAACCTATATCACATAGCTTACCTTCTCAATGAGGGGGAGGAAAAAATTTAGAACTCAAAATTTAAAAAAAATGTTAAAAATTGTTTTTACACGTAATTGGAAAAAAATAAAATTTTATTGGAAAACAAAAGTCGAAGGCAATTTGTCCCAGGAATTCATTTTTGCTTTTTTTCTTTTGCTGTTTTGAGAAGCTAGTTATGCCAAATATTCATAGAATTGAGTCAGTTCAGAATTCTCTACTTAATAGTACATTCTGAAAGGAAAAATAAAATCATCTACAAGACACTGAGTTCACTTTTTTAACTGCTTCTTTATAACAAACACTCCCTCAGAATGCAATAAAAGTTAGGCTATATTTATCTGGTCAGAAAACCATTGTAGTAAAATGGCAATTAAATAAAGTTTAAAATAGCAAGAAACTCTAAAAGGGTAAATGGTGTTAGTTCACTAAGTAGTTCTGAGGTAGGGGGAGGGAAGGGAAGTGGAGAGTGGATAAATTCACCAGGTTCCAGTAGCTAAATTCCAGCTGCTCCCCTTTACAGTTAATCCAAGATAACTGAGTCCTTATCTTTCAATCAGCTCCGCTCAGTTGTGCATGCCTATATCCCTTGCCCCTTCTTTGTAGAGCTCTTATATTCTGAGAACCCCCATCCTGCTTGATTCCTGACTCTTCAGATCCTTTAATCTCATTAAATTTCTAATTACAATTTCCAGCAGCTACTGAGGATGTTCCAGAGGGTCAGGCCTTTGAGATGTGGGCATGCATTATGTCTGACTATTCATAATAAACGCAAAAGAGAGTGAATTATACTTTCTCTTAAATGGCTTGATGAAAACCAGACTCAAAATATTATGTATTTAGAGCGGTGCCTTTAAACAGCATTGGATCCAACCTCCCATTTTGCAGATGACAAAACTAAAGCACAGAGAAATTTAGTAATTTACCTAAAGTTATGTAGGTAGTTAAGTAGTATAGGAATAGGAAGTACTTCAAAGTCAGAGTCCAAACCTATGTCTTTAAAAATACATCTCCGAGCGAAAGGAGCAGAGCCAGGAGAACTTTGCACACAGCAACAACCACAGTGTGCGAGGATTTTTTTTTCTGGTAGACAGTACTTCATTGCAATGCAAGGACTTAAAAAAATTCCCAATGATCTCTTAAGGCAAAATACCTTCCACCAGAGAAAGAACATGGAAATCGATCACAGAATGTAGCCGATCATTTTCTTTTGTATTACGTTTTGGTTTGTTTTATGATTTCTCCCATTCATTTTAATTCTTCTATGCAACATGACTAAGGTGAAAATGTATTCAATAGGAATGTATGTGTACAACCTATATAAAATAGTATGCATTTCAGGGAGGGGGGAGGAGATAGAGGGGAGGAGGGGGACAGAGGGGAAAAAAAATCTAAGTTATATGGAAGTGATTGTAGAATACTGAAAACAAAATTAAAAAATAATAAAAATGCATCTACACACTGACTTCTGTTTGCTTTATAATCTTAGTATGGAACCAGAGTTCACCTAGTTCAAACTCTAACTGAATAGAAATCCCCTTTACGACATAGCTGACCAGTGAGACTTCCAGATACACAGGTGTTCTGGAGCCAAGTTGAACCAGACTTAAGAGGAGAGGAATTTAAATATTTTTCATGATGAGCATTTCCATCTGACAAATTGTCTTGATTTATTGTTTTCTTTATTATCTAGACTTGAGAAAGTGTAAATAATTCAGATTAAGCTTAAAAAAGTGTCTTGCGTACATATCCTTCCCACCCCCCAATCCCTGCCCATGGGCTCATTGTTAAACACACCTGAGTTTACTCCAGTTTTGTACATCTCTAACTTAAAAAAAAAAAACCACAATGTTTTATTTTTGGAAACTTCAAGCTCCTGTCTCTATCTCACTATTTCTGTCCATCCTTTCTGTCTTTTTGTATTTCTAACTTTGTCTCTCTCTCTCCATATGTCTCTCATCTTCAATGTGTTTTACCACACATGATTTCCAAATCAAACAGATGGGAAGGTCAAGTTCTTCATTTGAACATCAGAATTTTTGGAAAGAAATGTCTTGTCATAAATGGACTGTATTTCATAAAAATAGTGATATATAATAAAATAATGGGCAATATAAGGTGATTAACCATATAACACAATTATAGACCGTGGAAGAGAAGGTTCTGGCAGTAATTTTGAAATTAAATGTATTTGAAGGTGAGGTTCATATTTGTTTTTTAAGTGCTACAAGAGAAGCTCTTACTCAATGAAGCCCTACTCTTTTAGTCTCCTATGAGATATTTAATAAGTAAATGTAAAACCCCAAATTCAACTTTCCTTTTTTATTTTGCCTCATTCCAGAAACAATGAATTTTCACACTTTTTTAGAACAAGCAAGAGCAAGGATGACTCCTATCTCTAGAGAGCAGGCTTTTTTGCCTAAGTTCTCATGCCCCAAGCCAAATGAAAGTTCAAGCAATTTCCCAAGGAATTTTAATGTTATAGAATTGTAAGTAGGATATTTCAAGGAAGAAAAAGAGATCATCAATGTGGTCTAATATAATCCCATTACCAAGACTTACATGATATTTTCTCTGGGCTGGGGCCCTGAGTAATGTCAATTGCAAAGTCTTTTTATATAGATTTTGAGCTGGATGTAAAAGAGCTTTAGTTGCTGGCATGCCTGTAGTAATAGTATCGGTCTGTCAAACATGACTCAATAATTGAAGTAAGGTATCCTTGGCAATTTGGGGAGAAAGAAGGTCAGTTTCTTCTATCTGGGTTGGCTTGTAAATTATCCAATTAAGTACAATTTAGCAAGCATTAATTAAGCGCCCACTGTGTGCCAGTGCTGGGAAATGAAAGACAAAAAAATAAAACAAAACAAGCAATTCTTGTTCTCCAAAAGCTAACATTTTAATGGATCCTAACAATGCATACACAGGTAAGTATATATAGATTTAGAGTGAGCTAATTAGGGAGCACCACTAGGTGGCATAGTGGATAGAACCAGGCCTACAGTCAGGAAGACTTTATCTTCCTGAGTTCAAATATAACTTCAGACACTTACTAGTTGTGTGACTCTGGGGAAATCACTTAACACTGTTTACCTCAGTTTCCTCATCTGTAAATCAGCTGGAGAAGGAAATGGCAAACCACCATTCTAGTATCTTTAACCCAAATGGGTTATGAAGAGTCTGATAGGATTGAAAAACAACTGAACCACAAAAGGTTAGGTAAGAAGTAAGAAATATTCATGAAAATCAAGTCTGGGAGCCCCTAAATTTACATTTGTGTGTTCTGGTTTTGGACTTCCAGAAAGTGCTTTTGTTGTATATATCTTTAAGGAACAGGATATAGAGTGAGCTTTGGACCACAAACAAGAACTAAAACTGTTTTAAGTCAACTTTAGGACAGCCCACAAAGGGTGGTCATTTGCCTTTATCACATGAGACAGGTATTTCTCTATCATGGCACAGATACTCCTCAGCAGAAATCTGAAAGTCATCATATATGAATTGCAAAAATACAAATATTAGAGGAAGAATTAATTTTTAATTCTTGCTTGATTAGCAAATAGGCTGAAGTAATGTAAACTCTATTTTTCTTTTCCTCCTCCTTCTCCTTTTCCTTCTCCTTCTTCTTCTCCTCCTCCTCTTCCTCCTCCTCCTCCTCCTTCTTTTTCCTTCTTTTTTTTCATCTTGGCGCTGTGGAAAATGAGTATTGGAGCCCAACACTGAAAGAATGATCACATGATGTCAGAGTGAAAATATATCTGATATATCAAGAAAATGTTGCTTTGGTCACTGCTGGTTTGTGGATGTCATTTTAAGACTGTTGAATTTATTGGAAAATACACTAGGAGGGTGCAATATTATACAGATTCTTAATTAAGCCTCTCTAGCTGCTTCTCTCTGCCTTGAAATATCAATTTGTCTTTTGATGTACAAGAGTTTCAGTGGTTATGCTATTCTGAATATAAATTTCCTCAAGTTTCATTTTCAGGAAAAGCCTATAAGTCAAGGATACATATGAATGATGCTTCAATACATATATAATTTCTGATTTCATGACCTCTTCTTTTTTTTTTGAAGGGAAAATATCTTGATTTATACTGAACTGATTTGTTTTGTTTGATGTATGTGTTGGATATCAATATTATTGAAAATGTGAATATTTCATTTCAGTTATAAATTATTAATCATATAGAGAATACTGACTGCTATACTCAAGATAAGCCTTTTATAAGTCTAAGAGAAAAGTAGAGACAAACTTCTACCATGATCCAGCATATTTGATTTGCTTTGAGAATTAATTTGGAAAGTCAGGACAAAAAATATCCATTTCTGCAGTGGCAGGCTTGATGCGGCACAGTTTATGAAAGCTAGCATGGTACAGTGAATAAAATGCTGGATTTGAAATTGAGAAGACCTGGGAAAGTCACTTTATTTCTTTGAACCTCAATTTTTTCATTTGTAAAAAGGGTATTAATTTCTATCTTAAAGGTTGTTCTGAAACTCAGATGAAATAATATATAAGAAGTTAGCTAAATTTAAAGAGAAACATGAAATGTCTGATCATTTTTCAACTGTAGAAACAGCATTAATGATATTGTATTAGGAATAAAGAAAAGAAGAATGGCATTCTAATAGTCAAGCAACTGAGAAGGCAATGAAATCTGAGGATATGATGGCTCAAGTGAAATAAACAGCATATGAAGTTTAGAAATATTCATATTTCCATAGCCAAAGGGTAGTTGTACTTATTTCAGGAATATGGAAAAATTGGATTAGTCATTTCAACTTCTGCAAATTCAAGAATGCTCAAAAGAGAATTGGAAAGAGAATTGAATGATTGGATGGGGTCTTCATGCTCCTTTTCTCTCACAGTGATGTCCACTCAATTTCCTCTTCTGTAGACTATGGAGATTGGACCAACAGACCTGTTCAGAACTCTTCCAGCTCTAACATTCTATGGCTTCAATTCCTTTAATTATTTGATTTATATATACAAAGGGATTAAAACTATATATATATATATATATATATATATATATATATATATATATATATATATACTCAAGGAGAATTTTTCTAGTTATCAACATCATGCAAAAGGCAAATATACTAAAGTAAGAGAACTCTGATTTGTACCAGTCTTAAAGTCACCTCCAGAACTTAACAAACAGGGGGTAATATTTCTCAGTAACCTGTACCCTATTCATTCAAAACAAAAATGGTTGAAATGGTAGAAAACACCCATATTTGTTCAACATAATTTAATTTTCAAAATGCTCATATAATTTCTCAGAATGAGTTTTGAAGGCAAATGCTTTTATCAGTATATTACTTTTTAAATTTCATAACCATCCTCTAATTAGATTAGATAGTCCTTGAATGTAGGAACTGAGTTGTATATATCTTTGTATCATCAGAGTGTAGCACAATGTTTTATATAGTTATAACAAAAATGTTTCTTGAATTAAACCATCATATTACAAACCTATGTGTTAAAAAAATTGTGAGTTTTTTAGAAACCTGGCCTTATATGGTGCCAAGAGTGTGAGCTATTTTTCCATATTTACATGCAAAAGGAAACCAACTTGGAAACCTGCTAAAACTTTCTCACATCATGAAATCAGGACACATTTTCATCTTGACATTCAATTCTTATGTGGCATTTTTACAAATTGCAGAGAGGGATGATGAGCAGCTATGCATAACGGCTCTTCTGTCTTCCTTAACTGAAAGGACAAAATTAATTTTTCTTATACTCCCTGCAAAAATGATAGGTTTTGATGCAGTAAGTAAACAGTACCATTTTAATCATAGTGTGCATGTGTATGAGGGCCAACTAGATAATGGAATGACTGAAATTACAAAATACATAACCAAGAGGTACAAAAATACCAAAATCAGTGAAGTCAGGTATTCCTTTAGGTGTGAATAGCAAAAATGCTGTTTAATTGATGGCTGACAATTCACAATGACTGCGATGAACAGATTTTCCAAGTCACAAAGATAGGAAGTCTTATGTATGTCATTGGTATGGTGACAATCAATCATTTCTCTGCTTCATCTCCAAAAGTGTATTTGATTTAAATAATATTATTCAAATATACTGTTTGCTCATTATGGGTTTCCTGGGGAAGATTCTGCTCAGATTCTGTGGCTATTTCTGTAACACTTTTCCCACTCCATAGGTTTATAGTTTTTAAAAAAAGTCAAGGAAAGTCATAGTCTCCTTGAGTTAGGGACACTTTAATTTATGTCAATGTTATTTGTTGATTGATCTAGTTATATTGAGTGTACAGGATGAAATAAGGTGAGTTAAATCTACATGAACTAGTACTACCAACTGTAAACATTAGAAGAAAAAAAGATAGTAGGTTATATAAGAGAGAAATCCAGCAATCAACAGAAGACACATCTAGAATCTCACAGCATCAAAATAATATATATAATAATAATAGCTAGCATTTATACAATGCTTTAAGGTCTACAAATGCTATATATATGATGTCATTTGATCCTTATAATGACCCTATGAGGTAGGAATAATTTTATCCCCATTTTAAAGATGAGGAAATTCATTTCAAAAATGACCTCTCAAAAGTGGTGAATTGATAGTATACACAGTTGTTATTTCTGCTGGTTAGTCATTTTCATTCGTGCTTGACTCTTCATGACCCAGTTTGGGGTTTTCTTGGTGAAGATACTAGGAGTTGTTTTCAATTTCCAGATGAGGAAACTGAGTCAAATAGGGCTAAAGTGAACTGTCTAGGGCCACACAACTGGCAAATGTCTGAGGCCAGATTTGAATTTAGGAAGATGAGTCTTCCTGACAGCTCTCCATCCAATGTGCCACCTGGCTACCTCATGTGTAGACAATACAATAATACAGTAAACATTTATTAAGCATCTACTATGCTTCAGATAGTGTATTAAAGTGCTGGAATACAAAGAAGAAAAAGAAAGACATTCTGCCTTCAAGGAACTTACAGTCTAATGGAGGATCATGGAACATAGTGGCATGCGTGTGGCTGTAAGTTTCCTTGGAGTTCAAATCAATTAGAATGACTCAAAGAAAGTGAAGAGTTAGTTGAAACATTCAGATCCCAACCCTATATAAAGAAAAGCTTTGGTAGAAAGAACCATGGTCCAGCTCTCCAATCAGATAACAGAGGAGACTGAGGGAGTTGAGAAGATGTTGAATATCCAAACTCAGCATGATACTGAGATTTCAGGTGAATAGCACATCCTGGGTGGAACATGAAGTTCTGTGGAATCCAATCTAAGTGAATAGTTGCATAGGCATTTTGATAATAAGCTAAGGCTGAGAGAGGTTAAATAAATTGCCAAGGATCATATTTTTTTAATTAATTAAAAAATTAGTTCAAATTTTCTCCCTTCTTCCTATCCCTGTCCTGCCCCTTTGAGAAGGCAAACAATATGATTACCATACATATATATATATATATATATATATATATATATATATATATATATATATATATATATATAAAGTCATGTGAAATATTTTCATACTAGTTAAGGTGTAAAAAAAGCAAAAAATAATAATAAAATGAAAAAATATGCTTCAAACTGCACTCTGAGTTCATCAGTTCTCTCTCTGGAAATGGATAATATTTTTCTTTATAAGTCATTATACTGATCAGAGTAGACAAGTTTTTCACAGTTTATCATTGTCAGAATATTGCTGTTAATGTATACAATATTTTCTTGGTTCTGCTTACCTCACTTTGCATCAGTTCTGTAGTGGTAATTTAAATGGCAAGATCTTTCCCATCCATTAATAGGACCATGTGACCTGCCTGGGTCTGAGTCATGTGGAGCCTGTGTTTGGAGGAGTTTACTAAACAGGTGGAGCAGGAAGTGAGTCAGAGCAGTCAGAGCTGGGAAAGAGAGAGGAGGCAGCTACTACAGTGAATGGAAGAGCTTGTTTGAGATTTTGTTTAAGGGAGTTGGTTTGTGGGAAGCTTAACGAAGGGAAAGTTTGGGGATGTCAGTGCCACCTGCATTGTTATTGTGTATAGATTTTTTTTGTTGCTATGATGGATTTGGTTTTCTGGTGTTTGAATAAATGTTTTGGTTCTATCTTCCATGTGAAGAGTCTGTTATATTTTGCAATTCAGAACTGTAGTGAAGAGTCACTGTAGGCACTGTGCTACAAGTTCCTATAAGTCTTCCCAGGTTTTCCTGAAACCACCTCCTTGATCATTTCTTACAGCACAAAAGTTTTCCATCACAATCATATAGCATAACTTGTTCAACTGTTCCCCAATTGATGAGCATCCCCTCAGTTTCTGAATTTTTCCCATAGGGTCCCATACTTCATAAATGAGAAAGGAGGAAAATTCATGTACCCTTAACTTCAAGTCCCATGTACTCTTAATTTTCAGATCAATGGCCTCTCTAAAGGAGATGTCATTTAGGCAACATAGATGACATATTCAAAGTTCATTAGAATAGGTTAAGCACTCTTTTCATTTTCTCATTAATTGTTAGCCAATCAGAGTTGATTGTCACACTCTGGAATACTCCTCTTCCAAGGCTATATGTCTTGAGCCCTCAGCCATGATTATCTTTGGCATTTGAGAGTGCCAGATGTTTTATTAAAAATACAGACATTATTAGCAAAATGGTTAAATTACCCAGAAGTTAAGTCTCTCAAACTTTTTGAACATCACAGTACACTTCCTCCTTTATAGTCTTAGAGTGACTTGAGCCTCAGCAATGGCTGGAACTATTATTTACTTTTGGTTTTTGGTCTAGACATTTTATTTATTTGTGTAGGGAATTTGACGAGGAAATGTCTTCTACTCATGTAGAGGGGTAAGTGCCCTGCAACTCAGATCCTAGAGATTTGCCTCAGGCACTGAGAAGTTGTGCCTTACTCAGGGTCACACAGTACCCATGGCTTAGAAGCAATATTTGAACCTGTGCAATAATGACTCCCAAGCTAACTCTTTATGCACTTTAATGACCCATCAATATTACTACTAGGTCTGTTTCCCAAGATGGTCAGGAAAAAAGTAAAAGAACCTATATGTTCTAAAATATTTACAGTGGTGGCAAGAAACTGGAATGTTTTGGAGCTGCCTAGAGCACTGAACTGTTCAATGACTTGGCAAGGCTCACATAGGAAATTTCAGAAGTGAGACTGTAATTCAGGTGCTCCTGACTTTGAGGCTTGTTATCTAGTTACTCTTATAACATTACTTCTCATATTCCTGAGCCCCTTCCCCCAAAGCAGTACTCTGTGTGCATCCATATAGGTGTGTACAATTTTTGTACAAGAGGCATCAGTAACACCCAGGTTCAGGTCACTTCTGAAAAATGTCAGATTCCTGTAGCCATGAACTTTCATCCAGAAGCCTGATATTAATGTTCTGAGCAGACCAGGACATTGACATTCATTTTTTGTTGTTCAGTCACTTAGCTGTTTCAAAGATACTGGAGTCATTTATCATTTCCTTTTCCACTGTGTCCCCAGATAAGAAACTGAGTCAAATAGGGATTAAGTGACTTGCCAGAGTCACACAGCTATTAAGTACCTGAGGCTGGATTTGAACTCCGATCTTCCTTACTCCACTGTGCCACCAACTACCCCTATCTGTTATTTCATTCCTGACATATAGCAGGTGCTTAGTAAATGCATGTTCATAGATTACCCTCTCTTGAAAACATATTGAGTACTATATAATCCAAATGGATTTTTTAAAAATAAAAATAGCAAATAATATCAGAAGATATAGAAATAGTAAATGTTCAGAAGGGTTCCAGGTCCCATAGTTGGCATTACCTGTGGTCAGGTTCCTGTATAGGGGATGACTATCTATTCCTTTGACCTAGGGAGATGAAGATTTTCTAGGACTTTCTGCTGTACAGATTGCTCCCTATAGTTGAGTCCTAGGCTGCTATTCTGTCAGAGAATCAGAAACTCCAAGCATCCCAGAGTTGAAAGGGTTAGCTAGTCCAACCCATACCTGGGTAGATATTCATATCCCTCAGACAACATCTCTGAGGCAGTTGGGTTGCACAGTGGGTTAAAATGTATCTTGGAGTCAAGAAGGCCTGAGTTCAAATCCTTTCTCAAACACTTTTTAGACATGTGATCTTGGGAAAGATATTTAGCCTCTCTTAATCTCAGTTTACTTATCTGTAAAATGGATATAATAATTGATTGTTGTCCTTCATCTTTGAAGAGGACCAAAATGGCATCATCATGATAAAGTGAAATTTTGATGTGTTTGACTGTGACTGATCAGACCAATATGAGCTTGAAATGCTCTACCACACGTTGGGCACAGAGTCCGTGTGAATATTTGGGGTGGATATAATAGTAGCACCTATCTCAAGGGGTGATGGTTGTGAGATCAAATTAAAAAAAAATGTGTGAAACACTTTGGAAATTCCAAAGTGTTATATAAAAGCTATCACCATCCTCATTATCACCAACAAAAGGGCAAAAGCAACATGGTACAAAAGGAAGAGTGCTAGACTCCGAAACAAACTTGGGTTCAAATCTTGGTTTTGCCACTTACCTCATGGTGACTCAGAGTAACTGAGTCAACTTCTCTGCCTCTTAGCTTCCTTACTTGAGGAGTTAGGTGAGTTGATCTTTAAAATTTCTCCTAACTCTAAATCTTTGATCCTATAATACATTCTGAACTATGTAGGTAAATATGTTATGTATTTTATATAAATATATATATATATATTATTTATGTACTGATATTATATACATATACTTATACACATATTTATATACATGTACATATGTACACATATAATCTCCGTAACTTCAATGTGAATTTTAGTAGGAATTGGTTTGATTTATGGGATGGATTAGATGACCTTGAAAGGTTCTTTCTAACTCTCACATTCCATGATCTTGTGATTTGTATTTCCTCTAAGTATCATAGGACAGGATGGGCTACAACCAGAAAAAAATATAATCTCTTTACAAAATAGCATTTTTGAATTGTCACATTTTAGGTTTGCTTCAGTCTTTAGAGGTCTTTTAATTCATACCTCTCTTCTAATGAGTGAAGAAATGAGGCTCTGAAAGATGATTTGACTTACTCAAAGTCACACAGTCAACTTGTAACAGAATTGAGAATAGAACCCAGGCCTCCTGGCTTTCAAAGTCTTCTTACATCATGCAGCCATTTGATGATGACTTCTTTCTAGAAAATGAAATCTCTACTTACTTGCCTTTAAATTCTTCTCTGCACATAATCAAGTTGTTTCAAAGGATTTACTGAACACCTAGATTCTTACATCTTACACTGAGAGACTCCATATACCATGCAAATATTGATTAACTTTTTCAGTGTTAAATTGGAATTTTCCAGCCATTCTCTCCCTCAAGTACTCATCTCTTATTCTAAGCATGCTTCCATCTCTGATCAGAGCCCTTTCTAAAATGTCATGGTTAGCAATATTGCAGGAAATAGGTCAGACAAAAATCCCTTGGCTGCCTTCTTCACTTTATCCCCTTCATTTTGTTTCATCTATTAAAGACAGTTTCTTGTTTCCTTCTTCTGGGGTTGTAGTATTCATCACAATCCTGCAAGACAAGTTTACAATCAGATTGCTCTTCTTGACTGAGCTGCACATTATTGTAAATATTTGAAGCTTCAGGCTCATTGTCTGGAAGACATAACCATACTTTTTTTGGCTCCAATGTTCAGCAGCAGACGGTGAAACATCACCTAGATGGCTGCCAATTTTCTTCCATGTTGTATATCACAAGGCAGACAGAACTTTGCTATCACCATTTTTCCTTTGTCATATTATTCTTTTTAAAAGCATTATTTTTTAATCATATAAATATACCCTTCCCCCACTCTCCTACCCAGTAAAACTTTCCTTGTAATAAAAGAGGTAAAAACGTTAAGTAAAACCAACACAACATACTGATCTCATCTGAAAGAATATGCAATATTTGACATCCATGGTCTCCTACGGCTCCAACAAAAAGAGCAGAATATTTTTCTTCATCTCTTTGCCAGATTTGGTCACTATAATAACTATGTCCAGTTGCAGTATTCTTTGCTTACATTGTTGTAGTTATTTTGTATGTTGATTTCTAAGTTCTTCTTTATTCTATAGCAGTTCATAGAAGTCTTTCCATTTTTCTTTGAATTTATTGAATTAATAACTCTTTGTTTCCTTTCTGATGGCCATGAAGTTTCAAGATGATTTGCTGAATTTTAGAAGGCTAATAGGTAGTCCCCTTTACCTTGTTTCCCAAGTTGGACCATTAGCACACAGCCTCCTAAATGTCTTACATGGGTTTACTTCCTGTTTTTTACTTCTTTCCTTTGATATAGGGCCTTGTTAAACCTCAAAAGATCCCAGAAATCAACAGAGAACCGGACACTAGGTTTTAAAGGGAGCCATCCTTGAGATGTGACCTGCTTAACTCAGTTTAGCGGTGGATTTACCTAGCATCTGAGACACCATCTTGTAAGCAAGAGGGTGACTTGTCCATCAGCTATACTGTATGTGGAAGTGAACTTGGGAGTGAGGTGAATATTTATAGCTATCACTTTATATTTCAGCCCATTATCTCCAGGAATCAAAGAATAGATGGGAGAATGTGTTCCATTTTTTTAGAGAAGTTTTGTGTCTCTGTTCCTGCTATATCTTTTATAGTAAATATCCCTTTGTAAACACTGGTTGATATTATTGTTTTGGTGATATTAGGTCTCAAATCATTAGAATTGATATTGAGGAAAATATACTGGGAATGGGGGTTGAGGCCAATAGAATCAGAAAGATACTCTAATCCCTTAGAGGGTACCCCTAGGATCATAGAGAATAGGTATACCTCTTGGGACCTCATTTTCCATGCTAGTGAGAGATGGGATAAGCATTCTAGAATCTATTAGAGTCACTCATTATTTCTATTAAATTTCATCTTGTAAGATTTAACCTAATGTTCTATCCTGTTAGGATCTTTTTGGAAAATTACCTTATTCGATGTAGTAGCTATCCCTCCCATGCCACAAACATAATACCCATGTCATCTACTCTATACATGCCTTTATTCAATCACTGATAAAAATGTTAAATAGCACAGAATCCACTAAGCACAATCTGTGCTTCAACAGAAATATGAAAAAAAACCTACAATACAACAATAGAAGACCAGAAGGGGAAGGAAAGTGAGGTCTATAGTTAGTCTGGTGACTCAGCTTGGCCAAGAAATAAGATACTGAAGGGAGATCAGAGGATGGTCCAGGGTGAAAGTAGAGGAGAAAAGGGGAGACATTGAAAAAAGGGGGAAGAGAAACTCATTATTTTAGGCTTGAAGACCCCAACAAAGAGAAGAAAAAATGCACCTTTTATGTTTCTTGGTAGAGATGAAGAATACGCATGTCATTCTTCATATAGTGTCAAATCAGTTTTTTATCCCCCTTTTTTATTCCTTTCTCTTACTCTTTGTGAGAGAGGATGGGTTTATGGGTATGGGAGTGGAGAGGGATATACATGGAAATGAAGATGATTTGAATACTAAAAAAGGTAGCAATAAAAATCTTATTTCTTTTACTAGAAAATGTACAAAGAAAGAAGACCTATTCATGGACATAAGGTCCTTGCCCCTGTCAGAATTCAATGAAGTGGGGGTGGAAGAGAGGGAAGAGACTCCTAGAATTTGTTTCAGTGACTTTTCCTAGCAGCATTTAAAATCTACTATGGCACTTTATAGGTACTTTGTATCATAGGAAGGCAAATATCTCTACAGCCTGATATCCCTACATGAGCTTATCACCTTTATAGACTTTCCCCAGACAGTACTACTGAAGCTTAAGCCCTAATTACACACATATATCCTCCTTCACTTTTGACCCTACCACTCTTGAAATACTGAATAGAGACTCTTGGCTTCAATGGCCTGGACATCACACTTAAGATGCAGAGTATAGCTGAGAAGCCTAGAATTTTATCCATACTTTGAACATATCCCAGCTCTTAAGTAGAATAAGAGTAGAGAGAGAACTTGAACCTTTTGCAAAGACTTCTAATTGTTATACTCAATGGTCTTACTTAAGTTCTCATCCTTGTTGACTTTTCTCTAACATCTGACACTTCATCACCCTCATCTCCTAAAGACCTTTTTCCTCCTACATTTTCATGATGTTGGTCTTTCATGATTCTTCCTTACCTGTGCAATTATTTCTTCTGTTTCCTTTGCTTCATTATCATCTGTATCATCCAATTCATTCTCCACATAACTATCAAAATTATCTTCTAAAGAGCAGGTCTAACCAAAACTCAAGAAGTTTTGAAGGACCCCTGTTACTTTTAAGATAAAATACAAATTCATTTCCTTGGAATATAAAGCCATTCACAATCTCCATCTACCTTTCCAGTCTTATTTCATACTATTCTTTTCTCTCACTCCATTTCATCCAAATTGGCACATTTGCTGTTCTCTTAACTTTGTACTCTATTCTCATACTTTTGCTATAGAAGAAACTATACCCTATGCCTGTAATGTACTCCTTCCTTACCTCTGTCTGTAGAATTCATGGCTACCTTCAATGATCCTAAAAGAAATTTTCCTGATCCCTCTGTCCAGTGGTATTCTCTCTCTCTCTCTCTGGTTTATATGTCAATATTGACCATATTAGAAATGAAAATATCTTAGCATTATTATGAATCCCCTCCTAGATCAATGAGTTGCAGAGGAACTTGCATAGCCCAATGAAATTATGAGCTATGCCATGAAGGGTTACCTAATTTGGGCAGGTCATAGTGGAGAGTTCTGAAAAAAATGATGACCCACTGGGGAAGGAAATGGCAAGTCAGCCTAGTATCTTTACAAAGAAAACCCCATGGACAGTACTAAAATGACAAAATAGATGACATCAGAAGATGAGCCCATCAGAAAAGAGGCAAAAGAAGCTTTTCCAATAGAATGGAAGAGGGGGTAGGTGAGAGGGAGGGAACCTAACTGTCATTGAATTTGGCTTAAGGAGGGATTAACATGCCCATTCAATTTACACTATGGGAAAGATGGGGGAAAGGGATAATGGGGGGGGGGATGATAGAAGGGAGGGCAAATGAGAGGAGGGGTTAATTAGAAGTAAACACTTTTGAGTAGGGACAGGGTCAAAATAGAGAACAAATAAACAGGGGGCAGGAAAGGATGGAGGGAAAATATAGTTAGTCTTTCACAACATGAGCATTATGGAAGTGTTTGCATAATTATATATGTTTAACCTATAGAGAATTGCTTGCCTTCTCAATGGAGGTGGGTGGGAAGGGAAGAAGGCAGAGAAGATGGAACTCAAAGTTTTAAAAATGAATGTTAAAAATTGTTTTTACATGCAACTGGGAAATAAGACACAGACCATGGGGTATAGAAATCTATCTTGCCCTATAAGAAAACAGGGGAAAGGGAGAAAAGAAAGGAGGTGTGTGATAGAAGGGAGAACAGATTGGGGGAAGGTGAAATCAGAATACATACTGTGTTGGGGTGGGTGGAGGGGAGAGATGAGGAGAAAATTTGGAACTCAAAATCTTATGAAAGTGAATGTTGAAAATTAAAAATAAATATATTAATAAAAATGATGGAGAAAATGCTAAAAATGCAAATTAAACTTCAATTTAAAATTAAAAAAAGATGAGCCCTTCAGCTCAAAAGCTACCTAACACATTACTGGGAAGAGTGAAGTTGCTTCAGAAGAAATGAAGCATCTGAGTCAAAGCCAAAAGGAGCTCAGATGTAAGTGCATCTGGTGACAAAAGAAAAATCCAATACTGTAAAAATCAATATTGCGTAGGAACTTGAAAAGTAAGATCTATGTATCAAGATGAGTTTGATGTGATCAAACAGGAGATGGAGAGATTAAACAACCATCTTGGGTGCCAGCAAACTTAAATGGATGAGAATGGGTGAATTTAATTCAAGTGATCAGTACACATACTACTGTGGGCAAGAATCCCTTAGAAGAAATGGAGTAGCCCTCATAGTCAATAAAAGGGTGAGAAAAGCAATACTAGGGAATAATCTAAAAATGACAGAATGATTTATGTTCAAATAGGAGGCAAACCATTCAACATCAGTAATACAATACAGTAATTCAAGTCTATTCTTCAACCACTGATGCCAGAGGCCAAAGTTGATCAGTTCGATGAAGATCTATAATATTTTCTAGAAATAACATTCAAAAAAGATATCACATTCATCACAGGAGATTGGAATGATAAACTAGGAAAGCAAATGTTAGTTAGAATAACAGGCAAGTGTGGCCTTGCAGTACAAAATGAAACAGTACACAGACTAATAGAGTTTTAACATAACACTTAACCCCAAAGGCAACTCTACACATAGGTAGCTCTAGATCACTTTCTAAAATAAAAAATACAAGATATAGAAGTGTTCAGATGCACATGGATAGAAAGACCCAGAGGAGCTTAGAATGCAGCTATAAGACCAATGACAGGGTTTGGGTGTCTCTCAGAAGGAAGAAAACCCCAAATGGTGCCACAAAGAACCAGAGACAACTGAAAAATGACCGAATAATAAAAATGAGCAAAAAGAAAGTACTTTGTATATGTTATATAATCAATCCTTACAAGAATCCTATCAGGAAAATTCTACAGATAATCTTATTGCAATTTTACAGATTAGAAAACTGATATTCAGAGAGGTTAAATGATTTGCAAGGAATATGACTAGGGTGAAGCCATGGGGCATTGCTCTATGGGTAGCCATTATCCAGGACATACCTACTCCCTACCTTTGTCATCTGGTCCTACATGCCTATCCTCTTGGTTCTTCATTCTTCAAACAATATTATACAGCAACACTTCCCTTTCCCTGCTGTCACCCAGTATGAGAATTTGTCATCTGTCACTTCGTTAAAGATGTCAAGATCCTGTAGTATAATCTTGGCCACTTGATTGTTTTTTCCCATATTTTGGCAGGTGCTAAAT
This sequence comes from Potorous gilbertii, assembly GCA_028658325.1. NCBI lineage: Eukaryota > Metazoa > Chordata > Mammalia > Diprotodontia > Potoroidae > Potorous > Potorous gilbertii. The sequence continues at coordinate 34,927,564 of CM053774.1, read as the reverse complement.
TTTTGCAACTTGCAGTGATATGCTATACACTTTCTACCATTTCCTTGCAAAATCTTCATTTATCAGTAAATCAAAGTTCTTTCTTATGATGTCAGAAAGTTGTTCAGTCATTTCAGTCATGTCTGAATCTTCATGATCCCATTTGGAGTTTCTTTGGCAGAGGTACTGGGGTTATTTTGCCATTTCCTTCTCCAGCTCATTTTTCATAAGAGAAAACTGAGACAAACAGAGGTTAAATAACTTGCCCAGGGTCACATAGCTAGTAAGCGTTTGAGGCCATATTTGAACACAGGAAGACAAGTCTTCCTGGCTCCAGGCTTAGTACTCTATCCACTGTACCATCTGTCTAGTAATGACCTATTTTTTTCATTATCGTAAACTCCATTTTTTTTTAAAACAAAGATTAAGCGACTCACCCAGAGTCCCACAGCTAGTAAGTGTCTGAGGCTGGATTTGATTTCAGGTCTTCCTGACTCTAGATCAAGTGCTTTACCCACTGTACCAGCTAGCTGTCCTGAAACCCCTCCATTTCTTGAAACAATCCACATATTTAATAAATTCTTCGGCATGCCTTTGTCAGCATATTATTAGTTGAGTTGGATGTTGCCTATGAAGGGTTTTTTGGTACCACTCATATTTTAACCATTTCATAGGCTCCACCCGATGCATTCTCATAACCAGCACTATATACTCTTGTCAGCCTTTCCTAATACTCTGTTGAAGTGGAGTCAGTGCTATCTAGAACTATTTCTGAAAATTTTAAATCTATTTTTCACACATTCTGAGAAAAATTTATTAATGTCTTTCCTCCTTTGGCTGAGGAAATATTAATCTCTTCTATTGCTGCCTTGAAATGGGAGACCCTCTGTCACATTAATATTGTATGAGTTTTTGTTTTTGAAATTCATTGTTATCCATTTTACTGTTTCAGGAGTATATGCTAATAATGTTAGTGGATTCCAGGCAAGTAATCGGAGATACTAAAGCATGGTGATACCTGCTATGTGCTCATTACTGTTCTAAGCACTGGGGGACATTGAAGAAAAACACATTCTCAAGGAATTTGCCATGTGTTCAGGGAAACAAGACTAATGTATATTTCCCATAAAATATCTCGAGCACCAGCCATTCTTTAGCCTCATGAGTCCTCTTTCATCTATCTTAATTCTTTTTCCCTTTCTCTGAAAATTTGGACCACCCAAAATCTCTATGCATTGGCATTTTGATGTAATGTGAGAAAATTATTTTTCTCAGAGTTAAGAAGTGATGTTTAATATCTTGAATAACTGCTTAGCCAGTGGTGATGAGGAACCGTGAATTCTAGTCTTAGAATTCTTGTTTCTTTTTGTTTGTGCATTTTTGCTGCTTACATCACTATTTTTTTCCATTTTCTCACATGTGAAATAAGCAGCTGGCTAATATTTTTGAGTGGCTGAGGACAAATTCACTATAAAGCATTTTGCATCAAGTGCCTTATCTGTTGTTCAGGTGTGCCTAACTCTTTGTGGCCTCCTTTGGGATTTTCTTGGCAAAGATACCAGACTGGTTTGCCATTTCCTTTTCTAGCTCATTTTACAGATAAAGAAATGAGAGCAAACAGGATTAAATGACTTGTTCAGAATAACACTGCTACTAAGTGTCTGAGGCCACACTGGAACTCAGGTCTTGACTCCAGGCCAGGTGCTCTATCCACCTAACTGCTTCTCAAGATGGTTTATATCTAACATTAAAAGTTATAATAACTTGAAGTCCTTGGGGAGGAAGGGACAGATTAACTGGACATTAAATGCATTTTTCTTCCTATGAGTCTAATCTAACTGGAAACAATGTGCTTTTTAATGATTTCTTCATGATTTACATTTGACAAGAAAAACTCCCATAGGGCAACTCCCTCAATGAAAGACCCTTAGCCAAGGCAATTAATGATGCAGATTGTCAGGTTATTTTTGTAACTTACTAGATAGCAATTTTTTTTCAAGTGGTCATCATATGGCATTATCTACCATCTCCTCAATATTCTGGTTTCCCTTCTGTGAATATATTGTCTTATAGCAATGTCTGTCCTAAAACATTGCTTATAGAATAATGTTTCACATTTATATAGGGCTTTGTTACTTACAAAGCACTGTACTAAATATAATATTCCAAACACAGTTGATCAAGGCAGAGTACAATGGGACTCAGGATACTGTATCTCTATAATGCAGATTAAGATTTTTTTTTTTACTGTCATTAACAATCACGTTATGCTTGCAGTTCACTAAAACATGAATGACTTTGGACAAGTCACTCAACTTTTCTGGGTATGTTTCTTTACCCATGAAATGGAAGGGTTCAATTAGATGTCCTCTGGTGTCTGTTTGGGCCTTAGATCTCGGATCAAGTAAAATATAATCAATTTGAGAGAAATGATAATTAATACCTAATGACTTGGGGAGATCCAGAGTTCAGCCCTTTTTCTATAGTCCTTATTTCAAAGTTCAGACTTTTGAAGGACATTGCTAAAGAAACTGAATTAATTCTCCTCATTTTTGGTCAGACCTCAGTCAACCTTTCAAGGAATTTAATCCTGATGAATTCTACTCAGATTTGAGTTGGGATAAATTCTTTGATTAGATTGCCCTAGGCTGGTGGTAATTTAGAAGTAAATGATATAATCAAAGTTCATGAGAATAGGTCTCACCCCCTCATTGTAATATCCATTCTTTCCCCTTACTTGCTAACCAATCAGAGTTGATTGCCACTCTCTGGAACACCCACTTCTCTTTCTTTTCTTTCTTTTTAAATAATATTTATTTATTTTTAGTTTTCCATAGGATTTTGAGTTCCAAATTTTCCCCACATTCCTCCCCTACTCCCTCAAGATGGTGTTTAGTTTGAAATAAGCTCTACAAATATATTCATATTGAACATATTTTCACATTAATCATGTTGTAAAGAAGAATTAAAGCCAATGGGAGAAACCATGAGATAAAAGAAACAAACAAAAGAAGAAAAAAAAAGAGAGCAACTAATAGAGTTCAATCTGCATTTAGACTCCGAAGTTCTTTTTCTGGATGTGGATAGCATGTTCTATTGTGAGTCTTTTGGAGTTATTTTGGATCCGTGCATTGCTAAGAAGACATAAGTTTGTCAAAGTTAGTCATCACACATTGTGGCTGTTATGGTGTACTATGTTTTTCTGGCTCTGTTCACTTCACTCAGCATCAGTTCATTCAAATCTTTCCAGAATTTTCTGAAGTCTGCCTCCTCATTATTTCTTATAGCATAACAATATTCCACCACAATAATATACCACAACGTGTTCAGTCGTTCCTCAACTGATGGATATCCCCTCAATTTCCAATTCTTTGACACCAAAAAAAGAGTTGCTATAAATATTTTTGTACATGTAGGTCTTTTTTCCATTTGTATGATCTCTTTGGGATACAGACCTAGAAGTAGTTTTGCTGGGTCAAAGGGTATACACATTTTTATAACCCTTTGGGCATAGTTCCAAATTGCTTTCCCAGAATGGTTGGATCATACTCACTTTTCCAAGGTCATATAAACCTTGAGCTTGCTGCCATGAGAGTCTTTGGCATTCCAGAGTGCCACTGAGTTCTTTTGTTAAAATTCTAGTTTTGTCAAGAAAATGACTAATTACCATGAAATTATCTCTCACACTTTTTAATTTCAGAATTCAAATGATACAATATATATAAAGAATTTTATAAACCTTTAAGTACCATATAAATGAATAAAACCCCCCATATTTATTAAGTATTCATTATGTGTCAAAGGGAAGCTAGGTGGCTGGTAGATAGAGCACCAGACCTAAAGTCAGGAAGACTTAACTCTATGAATCAAAATCTGGTCCCAGACACTTGCTAATTGTATGATCCTGGACAAATTACTTAAACCTGGTTGTCTCAGTTTCCTCATCTGTAAAATGAGCTAGAGAAGGAAATGGCAAACCTGTCTAGTCACTTTCCCAACAAAACTCCAAATAGGGTCATGAAGAATCAAACATGACTGAAAAAAAAGACTGAAAAACAACAATGTGCCAAGTATAGTCCTTGCTCTTGGGAGCTCACATTCTAGACTAGGGAAGATAGTATATTTAAGAGTGTTCACCTGCAGTGGGATGGAAAGTTGCAGAGGTGCTAAAGGATATAGCTACAAGGCTAGTAGCAGGGGTTGGGTGTTTCTCAGAGGCATCCTCATTGAAACAGGCAAATTCCATTGGGATTGGTATTGTTGTTGTTGCTATATTCATTATCCAATGACTCTGAGGAAGATTGTTTTGGCAGGAGTATGAAATATACTCTGAAGAGAGGAGAGAATGGATACAGAAAAATCCATTAGAATGCAATAGCATTAGGCTATTTAAGTCATAATTATGAAATTCTCTAGACTGGTAACAGTGGGAAAAGACAAGAGAAGAATGTGAGAGATTATCATGGTAGACTTTACTATGCCTTACAATTGATTGGCTCTTTGTTGTCTTCTTCTGATATCCAAGAGAGGAAGTACATGGAGCCACTGCCAGAAATATTGAAGTTTGAAGGAAGAGTAGATGTTGAATGATGAAAATTGAGTTCAGCTGTGAAAATGTTGGATTTGAGGTGCTCACAGGACATCCAGGTGGAAATAGTTTCTAGGTTCTTGGAGACAAGAGTCTGGAGCACAAGAGAGAAGTCAAGGCTGGAGATAAGACTTGAGAATCATCTGTGGGGAGATGATAGTTGAAGGTGTCAGAAAGAATGATATTGCCAAGGAAGAAAGCACAGGGACAGAAGAATCAAAAACTGAGCATAGCAAATGATGATGTCATAAAAACATACATAGCACAGTATACCCAAAAGTTATTCAGTAAATACTGGCTCCACCCTGTTCCTGAAGTACTAGGGAGATATACAGAAAAATATTTAGCATCAACACTTTTTGTGTATTTGTCTTGAATAGGAGATCAGCAGAACTGGGTAAATGTCAGAGGGAATTTTTTCCTACATGTAACTGACATTTCTTGCATTCTGCATTTCCGCATCAACATTGTTCAGTCAGGTGCCAAACAGGATAAGCATTTTAGATAAGAACCAATATCATTGACATTTCCAGAGTTAAAACTCAATAGAAAACTTTTGTTTACCAATATTTTACTATTCAATAGGACTACTCCGCCATCAATATGATTTCAGGGTAAACCAATATCATTTGTGAACCAGTATCATTTTTTTTTACTAGCTTAAGCCTTCAAATAACCTTTGGTTGACAATGATTTTTGTAAGGGAACACAAATGTGGGGTTATGGATGAAAAGAGGAAAAAATTACTAAAGAGGATGAAGAAAATATGCTTTGAGAAGAGAGTTTAGGAAAGAAAATGAAAAGGGAGTGTAGGGCATAGAAGTTCCCTTCTCTAGGTCTTGTTTTCTTAACTGTAAAAATGAGGGATCTGAACCAGAGAACTTCTGAAGTCCCTTCCAGTATTATCCTGGGTATCAGACTGGAGTAGATATATGGAGAATCATCTGGGATGAGTTATTTTCTTCTTTTTAGGTGTTTTTCTTTGTTGGTAGGGTTACAGGAAACCTCAGACCTATACTCTTAAGAGATGCATCAAGTTAGTCAAGCCTGGAAACAGAAATCATCAACAACTGCCATCCGTAGCCACCTCTGGCTATGATGCTATGACAATCCCTGGACTTCCCTCTCCCTCCCCAGCTACTCTCCCCACCCAATTCCTACCACCACACAAGGTTCCTTTTCTTTTAGAAACACAAGAAAAGGATATTACTTTCTTGCATGGGTGATGAAGATTTCAACCCAGAGTGAGATACACAAATTTACTCCTAGAAAACAAATACCAGTCACTAGAGGCAACTAGGTGGTGCAGTGGAAAGAACATTGGGCCTGGTGTCAGGAAGATTCATCTTCCTTAGTTCAAATCTGACCTCAAACACTTACTAGCTATGTGAGCCCCTGGGCAAGTCACTTAACTTTGCCTCAGTTTCTTCATCTGTAAAACGAGCTTGAGAAGGAAATGATAAACCACTTTAGTATTTATCACCAAGAAAAGCCCAAATGGGGTTACAAAGAATTGAACATAACTGACCAACAACAAAAAACACAGAGGAAGAACTTTCTGAGGTTATAGCATATCACACTGGAAAAAGCCTTGAATGTAGATTCAATAGATTTGCATTTGACTCCCAGATTAGCCACTTTCTAGCTATCTAGAACAGGGGTATTATTAGATGAGTCATTTAATTCATTGTCATAAGTTCCTAAGTCATCTAATAGGTTCTTTCCAACTCAGGGATTCTTTGAGTCTGTGATGCTATGTTCCTACATGATTGTGCCAACTATGGAATTATAAAAATTATGTCCAGTGTCTGTATGGAACTTTTAGGTTTTATTTCATTTGATTCTCACTGATTTGATCATACAGACTTCCCAATTTGCAATAAAGTCTATTGGCAATAGAAAGGAGGGGAGGCATGGTAGCAGTCAAATCCAACATTAGAGAAATCTTTGATATTCCTAACTATAGGTGTGGGCTAGCTGCTTCCATTTGAGGAGGGGGAAGTTGAAATAGGATAAGAACACAGTGCTGTGAAGTAGAAAGAGTAGTAGATATGAAGCAGATGGCATGGGTTAAAATCTGGGCTCTCTTAATTCATACCTATAATTTGGTTAAGTTACTTCATCCCTGAACCTCACTCAGTTCATTTATTTGTAAAATAAGGGGTTTAGAATAGATCAAGGGCTCTTAACATGGAGTGAGTCCTTGAACTCGTTTTTTTCTAATTGATAATTTAAATTATTTCTATACCTTTGGTTTCCTTTGTAATCTTGGTTTTCTTTTTAATTAAAAATATTATTCTGAGAAGGGGATCCATAAGTTTCACCAGACTGCCAAAATCCATTTAAAAAAAAAAGAATCAGAATGCACGGACTAGATAATGTCTAAATTTTCTCTAAATCTTGAGAACATATTATATAAATGAGTTTTGTATATAATTTCCATTACCCTGTTGGCTGTTTACCAATTCTGATTCCCTAATGTGATAACCATTTCCGTCATCAGTAGACAAAATTCCAGAGGGGATTATGCCAGGTGGCTTAACTATCACTAGGTACCTTGTCTCTGTGGTGCTTCCAATGGTGTTTTCTGGTTTCAACTGTGTAATTTCAGGAACTGACCTAGAACAGTGAAGGGCAATAAACCACAAAAAAGTAAAAAAACATGGTGGCTTTTGGTAGAGTGGAGGGGTTAGGGAAAAGTGCTGTTTTCAGCTCAATCACTTTGACACAATCATGGATGTGGAAGTGATTAGTCATACACACACACGCTTGTAGTGTAGAGGACGCATTCAGAAAAAGAAAACTAAATTCTAATTCTGCCACGCATTTTTTTTTTGTGATGGCCGACAAGTCACTTAAAACCTCAGGGTCTCAGTTTACTCATCTGTAAAATGAGAGAGAAGACATAGATGGCCAGTCCTTTTCAGTTTGGGATCTATGAATATTTGAACATAAAATTTCCCTGTAATTAGTCAAAAACAAGATAGCCAACCTAACAATTTCTGACAGTCTCAAAGCTAAGAATGGGAACAAAGTCTACATTCCAAACCTAACACTCCATTCTAAAGCTAAATCTCTGGATTCCAAACCTAACCCTAAATGCGCTAACTCTAACCCTAACCCTAACCCTAAATGCGCTTGATTCTAACCCTAACCTCGATTTTAAGCCTAGCACTTGAATCTAACCCTAACCTTAATGCTATTCTAACCCTTGATTCTAACCCTAACCCTAAAATTCAAATGTTTTGATAATATTTTGATTAGGATGATTGGTTTTCGAGAAAATGGGTACAGAAACATGACCTTTGTTTACTTGTAACAAATTGAAGACTGGGAACCCTAACCCTAACCCTAAATGTTTAAGAGACAAATATTTTTCTCATTTTGGAAAGGACTTAAAACAAAAAAGTTGTCACTTATTTTCACCTTGGATTTGATGAGTTCATACCCCAATTATATTGCTTTTCAATGGTAATTTCTCTAAAGAAATAATGTGAACACCTGCTAACATCACTGCTGTGTTTATTCTGGTGGAAAAAACATCTGTTTTGGGTAGCTAGAAAATATTCCTCTATGTTTATAGATCTAGAACAGTAAGAGCTATCTGGTTTAACAATAACTCAGTGAATGGTCCCCTAAAAGATATCCCTGTGCTTCATAAAATGTGTACAGAGGGAGACCTCACTATTAATTATCAGAAAGAATACTCTGTGGCATTGAATATCTAGAGAAGGAATATATTTTGAGTTCATCCCAGATATATTTTGGAAGAGACACAAGAGAGAAGGAGGTTTACGGAGACAATGGAGAGAGAAAGACTTTGGAATAGTGAGTGTGTATGGGAAACCGGCACTATCATGTTCCTGGATTTACTTGAAATTTTAGAGACTGTTGACAGTGGACCTCTTGTGATACAATTGTGTTTCTCCATGGTTGAGCTGAGATTATATCTTAGCTGAGTTTAGTAGTTTATTTACTCTAGTGTATTCTTTGGAATATTTTAATTTTTGATTTCTATTTGTTGATTGTTTAGATAAATGAGTTTGGCCACTATTGGTTATTTGTGATAGTCTTTTGTATAACCAGCACTTGGTGGGAAGAGTCTAAAGTGGTGTGTATATAAGCTAAGGGTTATCCTTCTCCTTAAGAATGGTCAGAAATACCTTAAAAATGGTCAGAAATAGTTCCTCTTTTATTCCAAATTTCATACTTCTGGAAGATAGATGAGTAGATTGGTAGATAGATAGATAGATAGAAAGATAATTTGAGATGTGGTGGATAGGTATAATCCCAGGCCAACACCCCTCTTGGAGAGAAGTAAGGGCAAGAATAAACTCCAAGTCATTTAGAAGTATTCTTGTTTCCCTCGTGGTGAAAATTGTAGTTACATTTGCAGAGGGCTGGGGAAGATTGCAGGGTTATCTATCCAAGTCATAAAGTACTCTGAGGGAGTGATAAGGGTAGCATGTGCTAGGCAAGTCCATGTCACTCCACCACCAACTTGACCACCATCATTTCCCCTCATACCCTGTTGGAAATAGGTCAGAACTCTGAACCTTTAGAATAATAGTGCTTTGAATGCAGGGTTCTCAGTCTTCATCTTGGGATGAAATCTCTGTGGAGATGCAGCTTGGCAGTGGATCCTTCTATAGGTTCTATGAGTCACATCTTTAGAAGAACCCCCTCCCACCGAAAGTTCTTATTAACAAAGTCCTTGGCTTTGTCAAGATTTGATATAATTTTATTAGTTGAAATGATATTCAAAGAGAGACATTGCCATCTGCTTTGCTGCTGCACCTTAAGGATCATGGGACCTTTCCATATGACATGTTTTTGAAACCTTCTGTATGTTGTCTCCCCTTTAAGATTGTCAGATTCCTTAAAAGGAGGGACTGTTTTGCTTTTCTATTTGTATCCCCAGCATTTCGAACTGTGCTTTGTATATAGTAGGTAATTTATCAGTGCTTTATTCATGTAAGCCAGCTATTGTGTTGATCTATCTATCTATCCATCTATCATCTGTTATCTATTTATCTTACAATTGAAAATCTTGAAGTCTTGTATAATGTATAGTATCACCATAACATAATGTCTCTTGAAATAGAATTTAAGTTACTTGAGGGTAGGAGCTATTTAATTTTTCCAGCACAGTTCATCGTGCAAAGAAGGTTATTTATTGTCTTAAAAATTATTAATATATAATTATAAATATATTATAGTTATAATTATAAAAAATTATAAATTTATTATTACAAAATAATTTATTTATTGTCAGTAAGTGACATAATTTGTTCAATGAAAAAAAATAAGAAAGCCCAATACATTGGAAATAATAGAACTGTAGGAGGTATATTACTCTGTGAGGGGGTACCAGTATAGCAAGGAAGTTCTGGGAACTATGGGCCATTAGAATGATTCCCTTTTAAAAAGGCCGGTATTAATTTTTGAACCAAATTCTGAAAAGACAGCCAGCCACTACTTCAGGAATCACCTGCTTGACAGTCCTAGTCAGCTGTTCTGTTTACTAACCTGGTCAGGAAAATGATAGCTAGCACATGTCTGAAAGAAAGGAGATCAGGCCTCAGAGAAGTCAAGTTAAAGTAAAAATGTAATCCACTGAAATTTTTCAGCCAATGTAACCATAAGGTCTTAAAATATATTATGCCTGGGAAATTAGGAAATGTCCAGGGATCCAGAAAATAATAGATTTGCAGTTTCATGGGCAGTCATCTTTTTTTATACGATGTTATGGAAATGCTTGTCTTATTCCATAAATTAAAAATGAAATAAATATTTTTTTTATAAGTCCAGGGATCATATGATTCTAAGTTAGAAGATACCTTAGAGATCTTTTGATTCATAAATTTTTAATCTGGGGTCCTTGAACTTGGTTTAAAAAAGCTTATAAATTCATTTTAATATCTTTGGTTTCATTTGTAATCTTTATATATTTTACTTAATGCATTCAAAAGCATTATCTTGAGAAAAAGTCCATAAGCTTCATCAGATTACCAAAGGTAATTCTTCTTTTCTACAGTCTAAAGCCCTCAGTCACACACTTTGGATGTGCTAGATCTGAGATCTGAACTCAGATCCTCTGGAAAGACATCTTTCAGCATTGTTAGCTAGCCTGGCCAATGATACTACCTCTATGGGTAAGCTTCTCCCTCTATGGGAAGAATCACAGTTTGATTTTCCCACACATCATTTCCAATGCATCAGAGCTGAGTTTGTGTGTTTGGGAATTGGAGGATGGAGTTGGATACTATATTGAAAGTAGGCACTTAAAATTTTTTGAACAGAGAAAACCCAATAAAGCATAATTATATTTTTAAAATTTATTTATTCAAAGGGAAGCATAGAAGAAGAATGTTAGAACTGAAAGGGATTTTAGAATCTATCTAGCTCAAGCCTCTAATTTGACAGATAAGGACACTGAGACCCAAAGAATAGCCAGGTCACATGGTTAGTGAAGAGCTTGGACCAGAACCCAGCTCTCCTAACCCCAGGTTAGTACTCTTCCCCTCACACCGCGCTGGGATGACAATGGAAGAACGACAATCTTGGTTTTGCTTTTGAAAGTTTTGAATTTTTTTTGCTTCAGCAATCAATAAATGTATAACCAGTGCCTCATCTCAGAGATTTATAGGACATCCTTAGAAGACCGACTGTCCCTATGAAGAACCACAGACATGTGTTGGCTGTCACTATCCTGCTGCCCCTATAGTGTTTTTCAGAGCGGGTTTATGTCAATTAGTTAGATATTTATAGAAGAACATATGGGTAGATCTCCCTGGCTGCCTCCTAGCCCTAGGTAGAGAACATGCTGTGAAGCTAGGGGAGGAAGGAGCTGTTGACATGCATGATGCCTTTGGAGGCTAGGGAAGATTAGAGACATCATGGACTTTCAATTGTGAGTCTCTCTAGTTTGTTCCCATCCCTTGCTGGTCTGCTGAACTAGGCTAAAGTCTTATTTCTGATGTTACTTTTTCCTACTCACAGAGTCACTGTTGTCCTTGAAAGTCTCCCAGGATAACTCAGAGTCAATGATGCTAATATCTTATGTAAGTGTAATGCCAGAGGCATTCAGGTAGCATGAAGGACACACAAATTACCTTCTGCAAGTTTGTCATACTTCCCTTGACTCAAGCTGGAACCTGGGAAGTATAATTTCTTGAATATCCCCTGACTATGCCAGTCCTTGCAGGGCAATATACCATAGACTTAGAGTTGGAAGAGACATCAGAAGTCATTTTACAAATGAGGAAACTGAGGGAGAGTTAACTTGCTTGAGTTTCATGAAGGTAGTAAAAAGAAAAGATGGGATACAAACCAAGGTCATCTGACTCCACTTTCAGTCTTCTAGCTCCTACACTGTGTTGTCAGTACACATGGAGTGCCGGTAACTCAAATAAGTTTTAATTCTGATAATCATACATAATTATTTTTGTCACCTCTGCCCCCATCACCCTCAATAATTTATTGAACTCATGAAGAACCCAAGCTATGCTCTCTTCACTCAGCTCCACTACTTACTTTTGGACTCCACCTCTGCCAGCAGACTGGACCTGCTCTTCTCCTTTTTCATTTCTTCTTTGTGTGTTATTTTCTTCCATTAGGATTATCCACACCTTTAAGTAGAGACTGTCTTTTTTTTGCTCTTATTGATATCTTTAGTACTTGGAAATGTCTGGCACATAATAAGTATATAACAAATGCTCTATGTACCATATTTCCTTCCTACCTTTCTTTCTTCCTTTCTTTTTTCCTTCTTTCCTCCCTCTCTTTTTCCTCTCTCCTTCTTTTCTTCTTTTCTTCTTTCTGTTCTTCTTTTTATCCATCCATCCATCCATCCGTTCATCTGTCTGTCTGTCTGTCTATCCATCTAGCTATATCATTATTTTCATTGACTCAAGGGTTATTTGTATAAATCTTTCCTCATTACAAGACACTCGTTACTCAATGATCCACATTTGTCGGAGAGGAAGAGTTGGTGAGAGGTAGAGAGAAGAAGACTATTCCTACTTTTACACAGGCCCAGAACTCTGAGTAATCAGTTTCTACCAATGAAGAAAGTCTTATGCAAAGAGCACTTTGAGCCAAGGATTATGTACCTATCTACTTCCCTTAAATGTGGCAGTGTGACAATGTGACTTGCAAAATGTTGTCAATTATAACCTCTCTGAAGGAATCCCTTTAAGAAGAATCCAGAGAGAAATCCAATAAAGTCTTGCTGAAATTTCCTAAGTAGTCCATTTTCCAGGAGGCAGCTAGATAGCTCCAGTGAGTAGAGCTCTGGGCCTGGAATCAGGTTTTCCTTAATCCACTGGAGAAGAAAATGGCAAACTACTCTACTATCTTTGCCAAGAAAACCCCATGGACAGTATAGATCATAGGGTCATGAAGAGTTGGACATGAAGGCACAACAACAATCAATTTACCTCAGATTTTTAGGCTATATCTCAATGTTATTCTCCTTCATATTTATGGATGTTGAATAATTTCCTATCCTGGGAAGAATTTCTACCCCAGGGAAATTCCTTAGGAAGGCACTTTGATCCGAGAAGACTAGTTCCTTTGGGAAGCATTCAGGCTGTGCTCCCTTAGCAGTTCTTCTGGAAAGCCCGAATGTATGACTTCAGTCATTAATATGGTGCCAGCTGCTAGGTTTAGAAATGGATGATACATTTACTTGAGCAGTGAGCAGCTGTTTGGGGTGTCTCAATACTGTTCCTTCTATTTCTCACTGTAAATATACCTAAACTATAATGGGAGAAAGCTTTCCTTTAGGAGAATGAGAAGCTAGGATGGAGATTAAAATCTGAAAAAGGAAATGAGACAGGAACTATAGTTGGAGATTTCCCAGAGTTCCAGGGTAAGCACAAGGTAAAAACCATACTTGTTATAGATTTGTGAAATGTATAAAGAAATTAATATCTTACATTTAAAAACCCTAGTCTGGGCCTAGAAGAATTAGGTAAGGGTAATAGGTGTTTGCTACAGTTATCCAGGTGGGGCAAAGTCTCTATTTTCTTTACTTGCCTTTAGTGATATGACTAAATCTCTCATTTCATAAACATTCATAACACATATTTGAAATGGTCATCCCCATGTCTACACTAGTATCTTAAAAATTCATTAATATATTTCCCTGGTCCTCTGACTTGAATTTGCAAAGAGTTCATACACTATATCTTTATCTGGGAACCCAAGGTCTCAGGTATAAAGTGATAGCAAATCTGGTACATTTCCATTTAAGCCAAATTAAAGACCAATGAGCACCTACTCTTAAATAGTTTTGATATAGGTTATAAACTCATTTGCCCTACATACCAAGGAGAATTTTATTATTCAGTATTCTTATTTCTTCCTTTAAAGTATTCTTTTTTTTTAAAGGCAAACAGGCTTAAGTGACTTACCTAGCTAGAAAGTATCTGAATTTGAATTCAGATCCTTCTGATTCCAGGGCCAATGTTCTATCCACTATACCACCTAGCTGCCACCTGTACTCTTATTTCTTAGAGATCTAATCTCTCTGGGCTTCAGTTGCCTCATCTGTAAAATGAGAGAACTGGAGTAGATGTCATCTGGCTCTAGATTTATGATCATATGATTTGCATGGACTGTCCAGTAAATGTTAACTGATTTTAACCTTATGGATTGAATAACCTAATAAAAGTTAACTGAGTTTAACTTAATTGGATGAAGGACAAGTAGCATTTGAGTTCTATTGACTTATTTAAAATATTGTTGTGATGGTGGGAATCAGGGAAGAGAAGAATAAGAGTGAAGTCAGTTATTTTTTTTCCTTTGAACTCTCTGTGAACTTTCTGCAACTGGGAGAGCAAATTGTACTAAAAATTTCATCGTCCAGGAAGGAGCCTTTGTTTAAAGAATTAATGCAAATTCCAAAGCTCCAGCTTATTGAATTCAGTTTAATGGCTTCTGGCCAAAATTTTAATGAGGACTGAAATGACTGATCTCTCCCACCATTCAACAATGTACCACTGAGACTTGAGATGAAGAGAGAAAAAGTTGTATTAAGAGTTCAGCACTGAGTTAACATAGTCTATTTGGAGTGTGCATCAGAATGAAGTCACCTTTTTGGCAATGGATTATAGCAATATTTGTCCTTCATTTTTATATATTTTTAGAGAATTTCTAAAGTATAAAAGGCAAAAATATTGTATTTCTCCAGTTTGATTAGAGTAGATCTTGACAAAGTTTGAGACATCCATCCAAACTTTGTAGCCATTGGGATGATGAAGGGGATAAAAAAAATCCCCTTGGCCAGTTAGGTATTCTTTTTCCCATGGGATAAAAGGAGGCTACAGACTATGGGAGTTAGAAAGCTCTACTTGATAATTGAATGACTCTGATAAATATAGTTGAGAAGAATAATTACCTAGCCAGATCTGGTCCCATGATATAGCTGAGGCCCATTTCCCAGCCTTTGACAGAACTGATGAAATCTTGTTAGATTCAAGTCCTAAGGCTTAGGAATCACAGATGCTAGAATTCTGTATCAAGGTTTCCAGGCTTTTATTTCAGGACCCAAAGGAGGAATTATAATGAAGGAAATTTAAATGATTTGCTGTAGTGTTCCTCAAAGAATAAACATGTAGTCTCTTTAGCTTTCTTTATGAATAAGTCTTAGTTAAATAAGCCAAGGTGACGCTCAGAAATATTGAATTAAATAAAAAATATTTTTAAAACTGGGCATGAAAGGTTTGAAAATTCCTCTTTTAGGAACTCTCATTTTCTCCTTCTTGTCTATACATCATTGAACTTAATCATGTGAGCATTTATTGATTACCCAATGGATAGTGTTGAAGTAGACACTACTCCCATGGGCCAACATGATCAGGAAGACCAACTTGGGACAGCTGGTTACTGCTACTTTGAACCATGGCATCATGGAAAGAAAGACAGATTTGGAGTCAAGATCTTAGTTTGATTCCTTACTCTGATAATGTACTGGCTATTGACCTGGGGTAAGTTGTTTTACTTCTCTGGTCTCATTTTCTTCTTCTAGTAAAAAAATAAAAAATAAAAAATTTCTATATAAAGTAAGCCAAGTGATAGAAACATGAAGCCCTTTAAAAGATTTATCTTCTTTTTAGGATCCCCTCCCTTCTCAAGTTTTCCATAAGTCTTTTGGACTTAGGCAATTTTTGGCTCTTTCAGGGTAGAGAGAGGAGAAGGAAGTATTCAATTGATTCAGTTCAAAAATACTTACTAGGCTTGGATTCATAGAAGAAACAAATGGCCCTTACCTTCAAGGAGCTTAAGTTGGATAAAGAAGATATGAAATGAATGCATAAATATGAGATAATGTAGATATCTGATGGGGAGAATGTTAGAGCTAGAATCAGAAAGCTCAACATTTTAATAAACTAATTTTAAAATGAGGCCTTTGTGTTTCTAGTACTCCAGAAATAGAGTGTGACAGTCTTCAAAGGAATAAAGACTACAGTGTTTTGGGACATTTAATATATTTGTTTATTGTAATGTGAACTTATATTAAAATCTTCACTGAATTTTGAAATAAAACCTTACTCACAGACCTAGTTGCTTATTTTTATAAGGTTTAATCAGCTTTTCAATAAGAAAAACTACATCCTTTGTTAAAAAAAAATACTAGGTTCAAATTCTTCCTCTGATACTTGTTATCTAGAAAGCCCTGGACAAATCATTTAATGTCCCTGTGCTTAGGCAACACCATAAGATTTATTAAGCCATATGCTAGCTGATTAGCATGGATGAAAAAGGTTCTTTATGTAGGTATGGGAGGAGAGATCTGAACTATAAGAGAATTTAAGAATTGAGAGACCACTTTTCAGCTGATAGGTCAATGAAGGCTGCATGGAATAGGGTCTGAGGAAATGTAAGAGATCTGGAAATTGATAGTAAATAAATTTGGCTAAAACCTAGAATGAAAAGGAATGATGAAAGGCCTGGAAGGGTGGTTGGAGCCAGATGAGGGAGGGGCAGGCCTAGAAAGTCGTATGTCAATTATACAGAGCATGGAGAGCGACTGAACATTTTTGAGAAGTGGAACATGGTCAGACCTATACATGAACAAATCTTAAATGGTCCACTGGATGAAGAAATGGCCACAGAAAAGAGATCCTGGAGATAGAGAGATCCTTTAAGAAACATGAATCCAGTAAAAAGATGAATAATCCATAATCAGTTAACTCCCTTGCAATTCATAATGTTAAGAAAATTGCCTGGTATACTAAAAGGAAAAGTGACATGATAATCTTGGCTATAAAGCCAGCATGTGTTCAGGGGGAGGTCTTTAATTCAGGACTTTTAGGATTCAAGGCTGGCCCTCTACACACCACATACATGCCATAGCTATATCATGCTACCTCTTGAATGGAGGGAATATCTTAATTTTAGAGAATAATGGGCAGTTTCCTTTCCAAAGGATTTAACTTGCTTTTTATTTTTAGAAGTTTGGGGTGGGAAACCTATGGCCTCGAGGCCACATGTAGCACTTTAGGTTCTCAAGTATGGTGTTTTGACAAGATTTGTTCTATAAAACTTGGACTCAATCAGAAAAACACACCCAAGGATGTAGAAGACCATTTCTGACCTCTGGGCTTCAGGTTCCCCACCCCTGGAACAAAAGGTGGCAGTTGATAAAGTGCTAAACCTAGAGTTAGGAAGACCTGAGTTCATATCTGACTTCAGACACTTACTAGCTTTGTGACCCTAGACACTGGACAAATAGCTTTGGGACACTAGACCATAAACCCTAGACAAATACACTGAGGTATTTGTCTCAGTATCCTCATCTGTAAAATTTTGATAGTTAATAGCACCCACCTCCCAGAGTTGTTGTAATGATAGAATGAGATGATATTTGTAAAGTGCTCTACAAAATCTAAAATATTATAGCAATTATTTAAAATTTCAAAACAATCTAATGGCTTTTAAAAGAGCTTGCTTCTTTTCTAAACCAGTCTCAAATCTCAAATATGGTAAGTTTTCCATTGGAGTTTTTCCATTCCAAGAATAATGGCTCTGTAATTCATAGACTGAAGAGTGGTGCCACTGAATTCTCAGAGTTCGTTTAGTTCAGCAGGCAATTTAGTTTAGCTTAAATGGACTTTCTATATTTCATCAAGCAGGTAAATTTGAATGTGAAATTCATTTCCATGATTAGCAATGTTCAGTGTATTGCTGTAATTATGGTTATTGGTGGGGAAATGATTCTATCTAATTATCACTGGAGACCTATGCACTCTGAGGATTAATGATAATATTCTCTACTTTGGAGAGAAGCTAAGGTATTAAACATTCCAAACATCTGCTCCTTTTACTTATTTCCAGTGATATATCAATCCAAGCCTACAGCATGGTATTTTAGGCCAGGTTCTACTATACTGATGCAGACTACAACCTTGGGTTTACGTAATTGACTAAGTTAATGGAAGCAGCAAGGCATTCTGAAGGAGAAATGGGAGATGCAATAGGGTCCAGGGGGTCAAAACCATTGCCACGTCCCCCACCACCTCCTCCCTTCAGAACTAGACAGAGATATGCTAGGATCCTTATACCAAGATCCTTGAAAATGGTGGTGCCTACATTCTACCAGCCCTACTTTCAGTCTGACCCTTGTAGTCACCATTGAAGGAAACTAACCACTATGGAGATTTGACCTGGAAATTGCTTCTGCAGGTACCACCACCCCTGCTTTCTTACCACCAATAACCTAGTTCCTCTCAAATGGTTCAACATCAGAAAAGAATAAGATTTTATCAGTAGGAATGACATTAAAAGGTGATAGATTACTGCCTCCTTTTCTGTTGTATCCAAAGGACCAGAGGACATTTCCATTTGATTTGAAACTGAAACTTTCTACATGGGTTTTATTCCTCTTGAGAATGTGGTCTCCTTGAGAGCAGGAATAGTCTCTGCTTTTCTACTCGCAACCCCAGACCTTAACACAGTGATAGTTAGAGCTTAATAAATGCTTTTTCATTCATTCATTTATTAACTGGTGAGTTCTGGCAAAAGTGGATGCAAGCCTGAATGATCTGAGTAATTGATTTAGCTATCATGACATAAGTAAGTAGAAAGTGTGCTGGCTTTGGAGTCTGCCAATTACTAACTATATGAACTTTGACAAGTCATTTTTGTTGGATCTTTACTTTCTCATCTATGAGGCCATTGGATTTGGAAAAATTTCTTCCAATTCTAAATCTATGATCCTAGGAATTACGTATTTCAATTTGATAGGGGAAGCATGGCTTCCACAAAAATCATGATAAAAGTCCTTCAATAATATTCAGACTTGAACTTTATTTAAACAATATTTTCTCCAACACATTGTAGTGAAATTTACTAGTGTGAATTTTGAAAGTCCAAGCTTTCAGATCTCTCAAATGGAAAAGTACTGACTTCATGTATTAACCTTGAAATGAGATAGACTAAGGAAGTGGTCTGGGTTAGATCCAAGGATGTTGGGTCCCCTTGACTAGAATTGTGTTGGATGATGGTTCAATGTTATGAGACAGTGCCCCTGTGATTCTATGTCCATTTAGGGATAATTAGTTGATCATATGATTAGATATTCACAGGGCATTTTTATTATATTTATTTTGAGAGGAAAATGAGTCCTTTTCCCAAGAGGCAAGTTCAAATGAAAATGAAGGGTTGAACATGATGAAGCATCTGGTAAATTTCCATGACAGTTTTAACTTGGGGAAATTATTTTTTTCCCACGTGATCTTGTTCCACCTACTTGCTGTAATGTCACATTCAGACAACCGTTGTAAGAGGTGTTCTAGTTTACAGGCAAATGTGTAGTATGGTAAAGGAACAAGCTGTCATGGGAAGTTGTGGGAGGTTATGTTTTTGAAAAGCCTTTCTTTCACAGCCCACTAAATGAAGGATAAGGAATGGAAGCCAACTGAGAACTTAGAAAAAGAATGGAGACCAGAAGACCCCATCTGACCCAATTCTATAATTCTATCTATAACAAAGGGAAAGAACAGGCTGAGTGTTATGGCTTTTTTTTTGAGCATCAGTTCTATTTCTTCTTGAAATAGCTGACAATAAATGCTATCAAATTAATATTCATTGCATCATAAGCAAACTGAAAGCTCTTTCCTTATATTGTCTGAACTTGTGGGTTCAATTTGCTAGTTCCTTTTCAGGTTTCACAATTCTTATGTCCAAGGGGGGTCATTGCTGTGAAGTATATTGTAGTGGGCTATGCTGGGAGCATAACTGAGTAGAACCAAAAATTGTGGCCATTTTTACAATGCTTAGACTTTAAATCTGGTAGGATTTTTTTAGTGAGAGTTTAAAAATGTCCTAGTCATCTAGTTCAATTCAACTCACTCCAATCTAGTTCAGCTCAAAACTTTTAAAAAATTATAGGATACAAAGGAAAAAAATAAAGGTGTAAAGATAAATAAGTCTGTCTCTACTCTTAATGAATTATCAGTTTCGTATGGGAGTTTAGGCAGGTTATAACAAAGAGCTATAATACAAATCAGAATTTAAGTACAAAGGAGAAATCCAAGCTTAGAAATAGGAGAGTGTAAGGGGAAAATACATTTTCAGTTTGAGGGACTCATAAGATCATAGATTTAGAACTGAAAGAAGTGTTGAAGGTCATTGAATATGATTGTCTCATTTTACATATGAGGAAAATGAGGAATGGAAGGGGTGATATGCCCAGTGTCACACAAGAAATAAGTAGTTACTACTGATCTCCTAATTGTCATATTGTTTTAAGTGGGATCTGGAGTCAGGTTTTTTGATCCCCCCAGTCCAGCTCCTTATTGCTAGGATCAAGGAAATCATCTTAAACACATTTCTGAGACAGAATAAAATGATTCATAACTGGCAATTAATTGGGTTGCCACCTTTCAATATACTCAATAAAATGGTATTTTAGTCTTACATAAACAGCAGGTATTGGATTAGAAGGCAGGAAAGTTTTGCTCTGCTTCTGATTTTGTCCCTATTTGACTTTGGAGGAGTCATTTGCCTTCCTTGACATATCTGCTCCCCTATCTGTAACCATAGGGCTGTTTGCTACTCATCTTGCTAAATGAGGTGTCAGAATAAGCTTAGCTTACAACCCATGTATTTTATCAATGACAAATTGGCTGTGTGTGTGTGTGTGTGTGTGTGTGTGTGTGTGTGTGAGAGAGAGAGAGAGAGAGAGAGAGAGAGAGAGAGAGAGAGAAAGAGAGAGAGAGAGATGAAGAAGAGGTTAACTTGGAATATAAATTTAAGGAGGCCCAGATCAAGGTGGTTCAAATATGCTATATTATCTCTCTCATCTGAAAACCTTGGCACTTTACTGAAAAAAAAAATTGAGGCTTTTGAATATGAACTCCTTCTTTTCCCATTCTGTTTATCTTAAAACCCTTTGATATCCTCTCCCATTCTTTTCTCCTTTACTGCCCTGAATCTGACAAACTGCCATTCTCCTTACCAAGGCCCACACCTCTACATAAAAACTTGATTCTATCCTTGATCTTCTTCTTTAAAATATTTTGTATTCAATCATCCTGTACTCCTTTCAAAAATTTAACCTCTATCAATTGGTTGCTTCCCTACAACCCAAATAGCCTCTATCTTAAAAAAACAAACAAACCCCCCCCCAAAATACCCAAAACACTTTACTAGACTTTATCTCAAAACATCATCTTTCTTCCCTTTCTTGCCAAACTTCTTTAAAAAGCTGTTTATACTTGCTGTCACTATTCCCAACCACTCACTCAATTCTCAGCTCTTTGCATAATGGTGTCTGACCTCATCACTCAAGTGAAACTACTTTTTCCCAAACTATCACTGATCTCTTACTTGCCAATTTTTTGCGGGGGAGGGGCTCCTAATCCTTCTTAAGCTGTCCTGAATTTGACAATATCAGTCACTCTCTCCTCCTAGTTACTTTCTCTTCTCAAGGTTCAGTCTCTCTTGATTTGACCACTTCTTTTCTGATGGATCCTTTGTAGTCTCCTTTGCTGGTCCATCATCCATATCATGCTCAACATGCGGTGGATGTTCCTCAGGATCTGTGTTGCAACCTCTTCTCCTCACCATACTTTTTTTCCCTCTTGATAAACCCTTCAGCTTTCATGTATTTAACTGTCATCTTGAGTACAATCTGAACCAGATTAAAACGTAATGGGGAAATGTTTAACAAGATAAATAAAAATGAAATGCAACGCTAAGATTGTTTCTAATAGCACAAAAACAGTAGATGAAATTGCTCCATTGGGTAAAAATCTGGACAATTTAATAAAAGAAAAGAAAAGTCAAGTAGGCTATTTGGAATCATACAAAAAAAAATCCTTGAAAAAATGGTTTGATGGAAATGTGTTCACTTGTGAACTAACTAGGTGTGGTCACATCATAGCCTAAAACACATTTTGAGGGTATTATATAATTACTAAAATTATACTGTCTTGATTCACAGTTTAAAAAAAGCAGAATAACTGCGTGATTGGATTTAGTCACAGAGATGATATGATACAAATGTTGACAGCAACTTGTTTTTATTTATTTCAAGTTTATATAAATGATTTAACTTGACCCCATAGATGTGTAACTTCTAGAGGTATAACAATACAGTATAAAACTGGAAAAAACCTAGACAACGTAATTTCACTATTTTGCATTCATTGAATGGTTCATATTCTTGCCCTTTCCCTTGCTTAAATTTTCACATTTCCATAATTATCAAAAACCACAGGAAAATAATAGGGGGGAAAAAAAGCAAATACCCTGGATTAATGAGCAATTGTCCTTGCATTTGGGTGTGCATTTAGATTCTTCCTTTCTTAGGGCTCATTGTACTTAAATTTTTTTTTTCTAATTTCACTTTGTTGGAAGTTCTTTCTCTCTCTCTGTGTCTCTGTGTCTCTCTTTGTCTCTCTCTCTCTCTGTCTCTCTCCCTCTCTCTCTCTCTTCCTTAAAACATCACTATGAAATAAAATTTAGCGGGGAATACTTTCCCCCTTTTGTATCGTTATTCAATCATTTTCACTTGTACTTGTGATTTTTTGGGCAAAGATACTGGAATAGTTTGCTATTTCCTTTAGCTCATTTCATAGATAAGAAAACTGAGGAAAACATGGTTAAATGCCTTGCCCAGTGTCACACAGGTAGTAAGTGTTTGAGGCCAGATTTGACCTCAGGAAGATGAGTCTTCCTGACTCCAGGCTGACATTCTATCCACTGTGCCACTTAGCTATTATGCCCATTTTACAGATGGGCAAACCAAAGTAGAGAAAGGTTAAGGGATATGTCTGAGGTCAAATATATTTTAGAGGCTGTCTCCTGATATAGGACTTTGTAGCAGTGCTACTAGATTACTCTAGGGGAGGATTCGAGGACAGAGGTCTTTCTCTGTGTCTCCTATCATATAATTGCTAATTTAATTTTAAACCTTTAGTTTTATGGTTCATTAAATGCTGGTCAGAAACAGATTTCCTCAAGTGATAGTGAAACCTCATATCCCATTCCCCTATTATCTCACAAGCTCAGCTTCTTCATGCTGAATTAGTGTTAAGAATATGAGAGAGAGTGGAAGGACATGTAATACTTTTATATAGTTATATACTGTCCTTAATATTCAAAGATGACATTCCCGAGTCAGATATATGTTTTAATGTCATCTTCCCAGTTGTGATGATGGATTTGCATTGACCTAGTTCAGTTCTCCTTGTAACTAAAAGTTTGCATTTAGGAAAAGACTGGATGGATCTGAAGAAAGGCTCTATATCCACAAAGAGGAAAAAAAATCTAACAGGCTGCAAGCATACTGAGACCATGACCTTTGCTTCACCAGAAAGATGTTTTTACCTGTAAGTACTCAATAAAATAACTCAATTGATTTTTTAGCCTCTTTGCTCTAAGAAGTCATATATCCTAGAATTTAAAGGTGAAAAGGACCTTAGAAAGATCAACTAATCCAACAGTTCTCAAATTGTGGTCTAAGTACTCCTGAAGAAACTCAAGACCCTTTCAGGGGGGCTGCAAGGTCAAAACTATTTTCATAAAAATGCCATGATGTTTAAATTTCAAATATAGTAAATCTTGATAGAAATAACCCATATAAACAACAGTTCTTTAGGTCACTAATAATTTTAAAAGAGGAAAAGAATTCTGAGACCAAAAATTTGAAAACAGATGATCTAATTCAATGCTTTTTTTTAAGATGGAAGAAATTGAGGTCTAGATAGGTTAAGCAATTTAGCATAGTACCTGGCAGATAGTAGGTGCTTATGAAATATTTCTTGACTGATTGACATTTCCTGGATCACATAGGTAGTAAGTAAATGAGTAATAATTCAAACCTAGGTCTTTTGACTCCAAAAATCAGGGTTATTTCCCTGTTACCATATATTCCTCAATCCTATTGTTTTCTTTTGTACTAATCCATATTTAATAACAGAGAAGTACCTTCAAAAAAGTTGTAATCTTTAGTATTATAAAGTCTGACAAGTTTAAAAATATTTATTTGTTTTTCTATTTATTTATTTGCTCATTTGCTCAGTGAATTTATCCTTAAGGTTTTAAGAAACAATTGCTTCTAGCTGGAAATAGGTTTAAAAACTCAATGAGAGTAGATAAGGTTCATTGTTTTCTTATTGTATTTGAACCTCTTCTATTACTTTGTCACCATGATTTGCACAGATTAAGTATGCAATAAATATATTGAATTTGGAATTTTTTTGTATTCATACTTGACATGGAGCTTCTTTTATAGGACTTCTTGTTTTTCTGGTTCAGGAAAAAGCCAAACTGGTTTCTTTTGGCATGTCCCCCAGCCCCACTGCATCCCCAATCTTTCCCCAAGGTAATTAAGTGGAGCAATGTGTAAAGTGCTGTGCCTGTAATCAAGAAGACAAGAGTTCAAATATGACCTCGGACACTTAAGAGTTGTGTAACCCTGGGAGTAACTTAACCTCTGTCTATAATGTAATTGGGGGAAAACATAAAAATATTATTTAAAAAAAATCCTCTCTGTGTGTCTAAATCTCCTCTAAAATGGTATAATAATATCATCTTCCAACGTTATTGTTAGGATCAAATGAGATAATATTTTTAACATCCTTAGCACAATACCTGACTCATTGTAGATGCTTAATAAATGATTCTTTCCTTTCGTTTTCTCCCTGTTCCATTTCTCCTTTATGTTAGAACCATAGGTTTGTAAGCCTAGTCACTTCACAAATGACACAAAATGTGAGGCCTGATCTTTGGGCTTCCCTTCCTATTTGATATTGTCCTATAAACCTATTTATAGAATGGATTTCCCCATCACCCTTTGGATAAAATACAACCCCTTTGTCATTCACAATTGGACTCCAAAATACTTGAAATGATTTCATTGCTTTGCTAGCCAGGTGGATGGGATTTGAGAGATTCAGAAACTCTAAAGACCAGAGTTCCTGACAGGGTCAACTGGAATGAATTCACAGACTCAAACAGTCCTTAAGTCAAGTTGGCAAAAGGTTATTGATATGGTGGGCAAAAGTTCTTATAAAATTTGTGATCTAAAAGGGGTGTAGTTAAAGTTTATATAGGATATTCTGTAGTAGAATATGTGCCACATGTGCCAGCCAGGCAATTCAGGGCAGGATTAAGGAGTGGTCAGTTCTTAAAGGAACATGCAATTTTTGTAACTAATGTGCAGGTGTCTTACTTGGAGTTCACTGGGAAAAAACTCAAGGGAAGGCTCCTTGGAGGTGTGGTTTTAGTCCTGCGATGTCACTAAGTTAACAAGAAGTCAGGACTTACTGAAAAATGCCCAGTCTTCTACCCATCAATGTCTTCTTAGACAAGAGAGATGTAGGGAGTATACACATGTCTAAAGTATAAGGTACACATAATGAGGAGTCCAGAGTGCATATAATTAGGTAGGGAGTTGGTTTAGATAGTCCAGTGGTACTAAATATCTTTATGAGTTAGTGCAAAGCTAGTTCAAACTAATAATTCCTATAGGTGCAGTTTGTTACTATGCCAGGGAGAGAGATAAGTGCTTTGCTGGGGCCCACTCATGAGTTAACTAATTGTTAGGTATAGTGTTCTTGGGTTGGGGAGAAACTGCCAAGGATAGTGTTTTGAGGCTAGGAAGAAATGTGATCTTGAAATTGGGATCCAAGCACAGGCATCCAAGCACCACGTCAAGGTTGTCATACTTGCTGTTCCCTGTTTAGGCCATTTCATCTCCCAACATTTCCCCTTTGCCTATCCTGGCCTAGAATGATCTCTCTCCTCTCCTCTACCTCTTGGAATTCCTACTTCCCTTTAAAGCTTAAATCAAGGGCAACCTACTAAAGGAAGTTATTTTGCATTTATTATGTATGTATATCTGTGCAATTATGTACATAATTCAGTTAGCTGTGTAAATGTTTCCCCTCTCCTCAGTAAAATGTAACCTTTTTGTACCCAAGGATTCTTTTCTTTTTTTGCTTCTCAGTACTTAGCTCAATGCCTGGCATGGAAGTATTTTTTGAATTGAATTGAAATAAAAGTTCTAAGCATTGCCATTCTCAGACTTCGAAAAGAAGTCAATAAATATTTCTCTAGTTTGTAAGAAGTCAATTTATTTTCCACAGGCCAATCTGTAATACTCACTATTTGCAACACATAGTGTCAGGAATTAGAAAATAGATTCTGACCTAGAGTAATTGAGTCTAGTAAGACAAAAAAATGATACATATATGTGAAACAACTGGAGAGCAGCACTTTGACAGACTGATATAATGTATATATATATATATATATATACATATATATATATATATATATATATATATATATATATATATATATATATATATATATATATATATATATATGTATATATATATATATATGCATTAAAATGGCCAAAGAATAATGAATGGAGAAATAGATGCATGAATTCTGAATTTTTCCTTGGAAATCTGTAGAGTTTTGCTAAGATCTTCAACATAAGTTTATTAAATATTGACTGTGTGCAAAACACTGCAAAAAATTCTGTGAGTTACAGTTTGGGTAAGAAAATTTCAGTTGTTCACCAGTAGCTACAAAACATCATCCTATACAATTTTTGATTACATCCTTCCATAAGTCCATCATAGATGATTCCTCTCAAGTTGTTCAGGTTCCTACGCCATTTTGAGAAGGCTAGTATAGTAATCGGGCTACATATGATCCCTTTCTCTGACTACATGATGAGCCCAATTCTCATTTCATTTGTACTTTTTTATAGATAATAAATCTATAAATGCTATATCTTAAAAAAAAGAAAATTTCAGTTATTATGAGGACACACACATACACACACACAACATCACAATCTCTCATGGAGATAACTTGATACATTGAAACGTATATTGACTCTGGAATCCAAGAATCTGAGTTTCAAATCTTGCCTGTGATACTTATTACCAGTATGAGTATGGTTAAACCACATTACACACCTTGGTCCCTTTTTCCTTAGCTGTAAAATGAAAGAGGTTGGACTATGGTTTCTAGGGTCCCTTCCATCCTTAAATGAGGAGATCTCAGTCAAGAGGTAAAAGTTAATTTGTCAAGAGCAGATTGTCAATATTATAAAGGATGCATTATATTTAAGTGAGTCAATCTTAAAGACTTTATAAGAAGTCAATTTGATAGTTTTATTTCTTAAAGACCTTGTTCCTGGTAGGGAATTGCCTGATCTCCCCTTCTCCTCCCTCTCCCCAAATTTCAAGCACAACAGAGTAATTGGAGCCTGATTCAATATGAGAGACAATAACAGAGACTACTGAATCTCAGGAGAAACTTTGAACTGGCACAAACACATGCTAAATTCTCTTCTCCATCTCTCATTTATTAAGTTGTGCCTTTTCAGAAGCCCTGAAAATGGATCCAAGCTTACCAATCTCTTCAACCAGTCTTGTCTCTCCTCCATTGCCCTATTTTGTCCTCATCAATTGCATCTCTGATCAGTGATGATATGGATTGCCCAACCATGAAGACTGCAAGGTGAATCTTTCTCTCCTTTTTTTCTCTTTCACAGGGCAAAACATGCCAACTTGGCTCCGTGTGCTCCGGTCTCAAAGCTGTAGGATGAGTGATCTCATAACTTTTAAGGAGCGAAGGGGTCAGAAGTTCATGGAGGAACTTAAATGATGGATTATTTTCTATAGCAGTGAGGAAAAAATCTGCTGCTGTGTGAGCTTCTGAGTGTAAGATTTCCCCTGGAGATCAAGCCTACAGAGAAAAATGAGCTGTGAATGAAGAAATCTATAAGAGAAATATGAGAATTTTAAAGAAATAATAAAAGCTCAGGCTAAAGAATCATTAGTGAAGCCAGGACAGCTGAACTATGGGAGCAGAAAGTCAGCAGATGGTGCCAACAGTGCCGACAAGTTATCAGTCTCTGTCTCCTTTCAAGACAGCTTGCAGTCAATAGATATGAGCATGGAGACTCCTAACCTCTAGTTTGGTATTCTTAAAATGCTCCTTACAGAATGGTTTCAGAGATGATATAAAGGACGAAAAGGAAAACAAGGAAGTCAGGGGGACAGACAGCTTTTTGAGACAGATTAGTAAGGCTTCAGGAAGATTTTTTTCTGTTTTCAGGTGACTTTCTTCCTTTCTGTGTGTGTTTGTTTTACAGTAAGCATGATACAGTGCTAGATGCAGTATGCGAACATGGGTTCAACTCTCCATGATCCCATTTTTTAGCTTATGACTTCAGGGAATTCACTCTATCATTAAGTCTTGAGTTGTCTCAGCTTCAGAATGAAGGAATTGAACCAGAAGACCTCTGGGGTCCCTTCTGGATCTAATTATAGTGATCTCATGACCCTTTATTATAGGGGTTCTTAACCAAGAATCTTTGATCTTATTTTTAAATGTATTTTGATAACTATTTGGGAATAACTGTTTTCTCTTGGAATCTCATGTATTTAATTTTATGCATTCATGAGCATTCTAACACAGGCTCCATAGTTCTGACCAGATTGTCAAAGGGGTCCATGACACACAAAAAGTTAAGAACTGCTTGATCTATTGGGTGTGTCCATGGGGAAGTATTGCTATTTGAATTGTGCTGTAAGCTGACTGAGGATTTAGTCACAAGTTTTGGATGAAGTCACATGATTTGCAAAACTCAGAATAGCAAGAGGGCAATAATCATTTTTGCTTTCGTTACACTGAAATCTAATAGGTCCCAGGCCTGAGCGCCTTGAAGAACATAGCACTTATTACCCAGAGGAAATAGCAAAACACTGGAGAATGAATATGATGACTAAACAAAATTCAGATAATCTTGCGTGCTGAACTAGTACCTAATGGAAGGTCTCAATTCATTAAGTATAGCTAGAAGAATGAAAGAACTAGAGAAAGAGGACTCACTGATTAGAAAGCATTGGGAAATGGGGATTCTTTTGAGTCACATCCCAGTGTTTCAAAAAAGTAGATAAGATCTTTTTCAAGTGATTAATACACACTTTGCATATTCTAAGACAGAAGTCAAGTTACCTTGTTGAAAATCTCTCACATTGCAAATGTAGAATAGGAAATGAAGACACATAGACAGAGTCAAATCATTAGAATTCTTGTCTATGTTATTTAGAGACCTGTGGCTGGAGTGCTGAGACTGCTATATCTGAATACAGAGATATAAATGTCAACAGACATAATTCTTTCCTCAAGTTGATTCTTTAAGTAGAAATCAGTTACTCTAATAGTAAAAGCTGAATGCCTTGGGTAGAGTTTCTAATGTTATAATACCTACCTGTAGTATTGGGCTATGCTACTCAGACATACCTACTTTGTTGCATCATACAGCATTAGGAAGCATATCTACTAAACTTTTAACGTAGAGCTTGATGTGATAATAAGTCTTATGTGTGAATGAGTAAAAGGCATTGCAAGGTTGCTGTTTAGAGGGGCATCATAAATCAAAATCGTTCATCTTTGAAAAGTTGTCTGGAGGAAACACAGTATAATTCATCTTTTTCCTTTTTAAAGGATAGGGGAGATGCAGTTTACAGAAGCCTGTAATATCATTATACTCTTGTCTACTAGGACCCACTAGGATCCACTCAGATGCTGGGTCTATCATAGATGGTTGTTCTTGGAGCTGAGCCAGACCTAGAAATATAACAGCACTTACTTTGAGGATGAAAATGGAAATGGTTCCATTTGAATTGAAGCTTAGGGATAGAATATATTTTTAAAAAAACACACTCATGAAGAGATTATGGGTCTATTAAGAGGTTCTGCTTTAGGGATAAAAACAGTTTAGATAAGCACCCATTGACTTCGTTTGAAAGGAAGGTTTTGGAAAAAAAGTTTAGCAGCAACTCAGGCCACAATATATTTTTTTCTTTTATATGTTTTGTTTGCATACAATGGGCACTCCCAAACAAACTGAAATAAATAATCTCATAGAATACCACCTGAAGACAGAGAAAGAATTAATAGATTGACTGATAAACATTTATTAAATATTTCCTCTGTGCCAGGCAGTGTGTTAGACAACAGGGAAATGAAAAGGTCACTGACTTCTAGAATTTTGCATTGTATTGGGAGAGACAGCATGTACATACATAGATATCTATAAAATATAAGCAAAATGGATGTAAGGTGGGGAGGGGAGAGCATACTAACAGCTAGATACTTTAGGAAAGATTTGATGAAGACCAAGAGTTCTTAAACTTTTTATGTGTTATGAACCCTTTTGGCAATCTGGACCTCTGGACTCTTTGTCAGAACAATGTTTTTAAATGCATAGAAATAAAATTATAAGATTGCTAAAGAAGCTCATAATTTTGAAGTATAATTATCAAAATATTTTTTTAAAAGTTCATACACTCCAAGTTAGGACCCCCTGAAGGTACTGGAACTAAGTCTTGAGGGAAACTAAGAGGTAAACCTGAGAGAATACCTTCATGGAACTGTGGATAGTCAATGAAAAGACCCAGGGCCAGTAAATGGAGTTCTGGGTATGAGGAAATTTAAGAAAGCCAAATTCAGTGGACAACAGAGTACATGAAGGGGAGTTACATAAAATAAGGTAGGATGACTTTATTTCCATTCATAATGGGTAGAGGGAAGATTTAGCTGTAAAAGCTGAAAAGAAGGCTGGGGACAAAACTTCTCTCATGATATTGAAATCTGCTCTACTGTGGCTGCCCAAGGACTGCTTCTTAGTTGCTCTTTGTAATGGGCAATATCTCTCAGGACCCATGATAATGTTCCTTAGTGTGAAGTCAGTCCACAAGGAATCTGAAGTTATTTGCTTTGTGATACAATGTGTTGCTGAGACACAGTCATGACTTAGTTAATAGTGAGCCTGACTCATAACCAAAAAAACCTAGCTTTAAATCTGTTCACTGACACACACTGGTTGTGTGACCTTAGGCAGGTCTCAACTTCATTACATTATACAATTCTCTTAGACCAGATGGCCTTGGGAAACCAGTTAAAAATGTAATTGGGAAATAACAAAATAAATAAAAATACAACATAACATAGATAATCTTAATTTGTGATGTTCAAAGTTAATATGCTACTCAGGATACTGAGCAGGTAACAACATGCACTGGTGGAAGTAATCACCCTCATTGGGATTTCCCTATTCCAATAAGATCATAGGTCTGGTCTTAAAACTAAATGGGTTTCTGAACATTTCAACATTTAGAAACATTTTAAGTGATGCTTTATAGATGCTTGAAACTGGAACGAGTCTGAGATATTATATACTCATTGTTAGTGAGAGGAAACCAAGGCTTACTCTTAATTCTCATAGGAAGGGCAGGAGAGAGGTATAAGGACTCTCTTTCAAGGCCTAATCTGGTATAGACCTGAAATAGGGGCTCTAGATAGTCTATAAGGGGAAATTTCTGGGGAGAGCCACAGAAGTTTTTCCAAATACTGTGCTCATCAACATCACAGAGAAGGGGAAAGTGTCTGTCTAGGCAAATCAGATATCAAAGTAAGATTACTTGTTGATGTTCTTCCTTAGAGGCAAGCATCGTCTCAGGGAGTTAGGGCTACCTGGTACCTGAGAAGTGGTAGGTTAACATGATGAATTTTGGTAGATTGAATTTGAGTCCTAAGCTAAAAATGTGTTATTTTTAAAATACTAGTTACCAAAAGAACTTACTACAAAATTGTTTCATGTACTTAGCTTTACAAGTGGTAGTTTCAAAGCTCTATAACACTTTAACATATTTTAAAAGATATATCACAGCTTTAGGGAACTGTGAGACTTCCTAGAGAATGATATATCATTTGAGATAATCTATACAAAGTGCATAAGCAGCTAGGTAGTGCATCAGACCAAGTCAGGAAGACTTACCTTTCTGAGTTCAAATCTGACTTCAGACACTAATTAGTTGTGTGACCCTGGGCAAATTGTTTAACCCTATTTGCCTCAGTTTCCTCATCTGTAAAATGATCCAGAGGAAGAAATGGCAAACCACTCCAGTATCTTTGCCAAGAAAACCCCAAAGGAGGTGACAAAGTGTTGGATGTGCCAGAAAACCAAAGGAACAACAAAAATGCGGTGTGCTTTTCAAACTTCAAGATGCTATAGAAATGTTTGCTATTTACTACAGCTGTTATTCCCTATGGTGGATATGTAAATGGAAATGGATGACCATTTTTTTTGGAGGATTTCATGGAAGGGATTCATCATTTAATAAAGACTGGAGTAGATGACCTCTGACATCAGTGGTGTCAGATTTTAGGGACCTTAGAGATCATTTAGTCCATTCCTCTCCTCATTTTGTACATGAGGATTTAGGTTTAGGATTAGGATTAGGGTTGCTTTAACCCTAACCCTAACCCTCTATTCTAACCCTAAACCTAACTGAAGCCCAAAGAGGTTTCTTAACTTCTTTTTGTGTCTAATATTTCTTTCTTAGACTCACTTGCTGGGTCATTACCTATGTCTCCCTCCACTTGTTCTCTCTCCTGGGATTTCTTCTCTTTATATATACCTTTCATGTGGTGATCTCATCTGCTTCTATGCATTCTATTATCTTCTGTACATAGGCATCTCCTGAAGGCATGTATCTAATTCCATGCTTGCACCACCAGTGATCTATTGAACACCTGCACCTGGATGACCCCTAGCAATCTCAAAATCAACATGTTCCCTCCCACCAGAATTCATTATCTTTCTTCCTCATCTCTTTCTATTTTTTCATTCTCTCCCTCCATATCCACTCAGTTGCCAAATTCTGTCGATTTTACTTTCATATTTTTCCCCATCTATCCCATTCTTTCTACACAGTCATTGCAATAGCTCAGCACCTCATTACCTCTTGCCTGGTCTATTTTAGTTGTCTCCAATTTGATCTTCCTGCTTCCAAGACCTCCTACTTTCAGATACCTACCAAACTGGTATTCCTAAATAAAAAAATCAGATTATATCACTTGGTTGCTCAAGAAAATTCAAGGACTTGCTATCTCTAGTAAATAATATAAACCTGTCCAGTGGGGAAGAAAAACAACCTTGTTATTTGTAGGGTTGCTGTTTCTCCTTTATATTAGAAGAGAACTCATGTCATCACAAGGCTGATGTCTTCACTTACAACTGAATTAGATTTAAGTGAGGCAGAGCTGAGGGAAGTCAACAGCCTCACTTTCTCCTCCAGAATCATCAAAGTCTAGTGGCAAGACAGAAAGTCAAGAGGACTGGTGAAGGCCCATGATGCAGTGGGTGACCTTGCTCTTTCTAAATTAAGTCTTTCCCAGGTCTCAGTTTGTCTGAGGCAATGCCATTTCAGTGACTAAATGCTAGATGAGAACTGAGATAAAAGATAGTCCAATTTACCATTTGGATGAATTCCATCCCCCCACCTCCATTCTGCTATGAACGGAATAAGAAAAACCCAATTTATCTATTCCTTCTTAGGCTTAATGTAGATGATCCTGCACAGTGTCACAAATGTACCTAACACACAACTGGGGAATTTCCACATCAACTTCTGTATCAGGAATGATTGGTTATGTACTCTGGTCTGAAAATGCCACGTAAACCAAATTCTATGCCCTAGGAAGTTGAAACTGCTACTATCAAGCAAGCTTCCTTGGCACACTAATAAATTTCTAGTAGCTGAGATTTTCTTCCAGCTTTCAAGAAATCTGGACTGAGAAATTCCTCAAATCTATTGTGTAAAGACAGTATTACAGTCTTGCTGTTTCCAGACTGGTTTCATGTTATTCACCCTCATAAACAATCTGTTTTGGCCAAATCTCCCTCCTTGCTAGTCCTGTATGCAATATTATATTTTCCATTTTTGTGCCTTTATATAGACTGCCCTCTATCTATCAAATCCCACCACCAAAAAACACAAACAAAAAACAAAAAAAACCCAACCCCCCCCAAACAAACCAAAACAAAATCTGGAATTCAGCTCTGCCTCATTGAATACTATTTACCTTCCTTGTATAGCTCGGATGCTACATTTTATATAAGACCTTTCCTAATCTCCCCAGTTGCTGAGTGTGTTTTTGGTTCCCCATCAGTTTGTTTTTTATATATTTTCAATTCACTTATTTATATACCCATGATTTCCTCCAAATAGAATGTAATTTCTTTGTGTGTACAGTTATTTTAAATGGAATTTCTCTTTCTATTTCTTTCTGTTGACCTTGATAATCTATTGAAATGCTGATGACTTATGTGGGTGTTTTTGTATCTTGCAAAGTTGTTAATAATTTCAAGTAGTTTTTTAGTTGGTTCTCTAGGATTTTCTAGGTATGACATCAAATCATCTGCAAAGAGTGATAGTTTTCTGTCCTCGTTGCCCTTTCTAATTTCTTTAATTTGTTTTTCTTCCTATATTGTCATATGTAACACTTCTAGCACAATATTAAATAAGAGAGGTGATAATGGAAATCCTTGCTTCACTTCTGATTGTATTGTAAAGACTTCTAGTTTATCTCCACTACAGATAATACTTGCTGATAGTTTTAGATAAATATTATTTATCATTTTAAGATATGCTGTATTTATTCCTATGCGCTCTAGTGTTTTTATGAGTGCTATATTTTGGCAAAGGCTTTTTTTCTGCATCTATTGAGATAATCATATGAATTCTATTGGTTTTGTTGACTATTGATATGGTCAACTATGCTGATATTGAACCAGCCCTGCATTCCTTGTATAAATCCCACCCGGTCATAGTGTATAATCCTTGTGATCTCTTGCTATAGTGTCTTTGCTAATATTTTTTTAAAAATTTTTTGCATCAATATTCATTAGGGAAATTGGTCCGTGCTTATCTCTTTCTGTGTTGGCTCTTCCTGCTTTAGGTATCAGCACCATATTTGTTTCATAAAAGGAATTTGATAAGACTCCTTCTTCATCTATTTTTCCAAATAGTTTATATGCTGTTGGGATTAATGGTTCTTTAAATGTGTGGGAGAATTCACTTATGAATCCATCTGGTCCTGGAGATTTTTTTTTCTTAGGAAATCCATTGATGATTTGTTCAATTTCTTTTTCTAAAATTGGGTCATTTAAATATTTTATTTCTTCTGTTAATCTTGGTAATTTGTATTTCTTGTAGATATTCATCTATTTCATTTAGATTGTCAAATTTATTTTCATATAATTGGGTAAAGTAACTCCTAACAATTCCCCAATTGATCGACATCTCCTCAATTTCCAACTCTTTGCTGTCACTGAAAGAGTTGCTATAAATATTTTTGTATGTATGCATCTTTTTTCTTTTTAACAGCTGGTTATACAGAATTGGAATAGGTTTACCTCCGGCAGTAATAAATTCATGGAGGTCTTCATGCGGATATGGCTCAGTTGTGGTTTCTTATTGTGTATGCTGTAGAGGAGAGTTTTACTCATGCAGGAATTGGAGTAGACAGTTTATGAGGTCCCACCTGCCTATGAACTTTTATGCTTCTCATATGTGTTCTACTTAGCTCACAAAGTTGTATAGATGGTGCTTTCTTAACTGTAAAGAGTCTTATGCAGGTATACGATGTCTTAAAATACTTCTTTATATATTTTAGAACACTTCAGAAACAAACATTTCTTTCTTACTGTGAGGAAGGAATATTCACTCACCACATTTTAACCCTTGTGAGCCTCAGGCTCCTTAGCTATTAAATGAGAAGACAGGATTTCAAAGATTTTAAGGCCTTGTATTATTGGAGTCTAAGTCCATAAGCCTGGAAAGAAGAAGCAGAAGCAGAATAGGTCAAGGGGAGTTCAAGACAGCTCTATTCCCTCACATGGCAAGATGATGGCATCCATATCTACCTAATACACCTGCTCTCAAAGCACTGCCCCTGGAAGACCACAATGTTTAAATTAAGTCACTTTACACCAATGACTTTAAGCTACTGCTTAAGTCTTTGTCCATATTTATGGATCTCTCTTATCCTTCCTTTTTAGTTTATATGAATCTTGAAGCTGTTTTATGGTTTCACTGTGGTAGCTAATATAATTGGAATATGCTTCCTCTCCTAGGGAATTTAATTCTTCTATTTCTTGATCATGAACCAGTACTTCTTCTTTCATATGGACAACAGTTATTAACAAATTGATCTGGGACATTTGGATGCATATTAGGATTGACTAAAGCAGGACATTTATATCTTCTAGTTATGATTAGAGGCTAAAGACCTGGAGCTGATTTATTTATTTAGATAGTTTAGTTCATAAGATTCTTGCCTTTTCAAGAGACTTGCAAATAGTTCACAGCACATAAACTCAGTTTCTTCCTAGATGGAGATTTCTGGACGAACAAAATGAAAAAGGCATAGGAAGGAGAAGAGTAGATTAAATTTTCTTCTAGGCTCACTATTTGTTTTATTAAACTCTTTGAACTGGTCCACAGAAAGGCAAGTTAAGTGGTTGAAGTGTTGGGGTGCTATTACATAAGGTCATATTAAAAAGACTGGTCCTCCATAATTGAGAAAAGTGAAGTATGAGAGACTATATAGTCAAAATCTATAAAATTGGGAGGCAGACTGACCCATCAGATAGAGTAGAAGACTTGGAGTTAGGAATATCTGAGTTCCAATTCTTTTTCTCAAATATACCAACTATGAAGCATTATGTAAATTGTTTTGTTTTCATTTAGTCATTTTTCAGTCGTGTACGAATATTCAGACTCATTTGGGGTGATCTTGGCAGAGATATTAGAGTAAACCATTTCCTTCTCCTGTTCATTTTACAGATGAAGCAAATATGTTAAGTGACTCATCTAGGGTCACATAGTTAATATTTGAGACCAGATTTGAATTCAGGAAGGAAAGTCTTTCAGACTCCACATCAGGAACTGTATTCACTATATCACCTAGCTGCCCCAAACTCCTTTACGTCAATTGGTTGTGGATATTTTAAAAATATTTTAAACTTAGCTTTAAATAGCTTTGGCAAATAATGAAAAGAACTTGTATTTATTGCAACAGAATGTAAGGGCCCCAAGCAGAATGTAAGTTCCTTGAGGGACAGACTATTTCATTTTTATCTTTGTATCCATAGTACCTAATACAATGCCTGACACAGAGTAGGTGCTTAATAAATGCTTGTTGAATTGAATTTATCAATTTTTCAAATATTAGAACATGTGAGAAATTTTTGAAGCTTGAATGAGGCAGGGTTTGGACAAATAGAAATGATTATTTTGCACTAACTTTAATGTTTTGATGGAGTTGTGATTTACATTGTTATGAGTGCCCCCTTTATTTTGTGAATGGAAAATTCTAGGCTATCATCTCACACTATGTAGGTGCTGTCCATGTTTTTCTATATTTCTTTCATCTGGGACATGGAAGTCTTTTGATTGTTCTTTTAGAATCTTGAGGAAACCAATGTGCTACTAAGATTACTCATCTACTTTGAAAATTTTATACTATTTTATTAGTCTTTAATCATCATACACTTATCTTGGAAATAGTAGGTTCTTTAAAAGTCTTGTTGATTAATCAACTGATACTTTTGATAATGTATTTTCTATTTATATTAGTAATGGTTGGCAAAATACTAAAGATTACTTGGACCCACATGATCTTTTCATTGTCATCTGTGATATTTGTAATATAAATTTTTTAGAAGTCATGGTGTTTTGTGATATGCAACCATATATACATCACTAATACTCAAAAAATGGATTTTTGCCGTAGTGGACAGTTTGTGATCACAGGAAGCACGACACAACTTTCCAAATGTTTCTTGCTAATGAATTATATCTACAAATTATTCATTTGAAACATTTGTACAAGATGAAGAAAATAATACTTTGTACCTTGAGTAAGGAATCTATGAGATTCATTTATTACCCTGTCATAAAACTGGCAGCAAATACAATTAATCAACATTTATTAAATACCTACCCTGTGTCAGGCTCTTTAGGATGGGCTTAGATGCCTTGACAAATAAGGAAACCATAGATAGTTACTAAATAAAAAGCCAATGATTATTTAACTTTAATATTGGCATCGTTAAAA
The DNA here is from genome assembly GCA_028658325.1 of Potorous gilbertii. Classification (NCBI taxonomy): domain Eukaryota; kingdom Metazoa; phylum Chordata; class Mammalia; order Diprotodontia; family Potoroidae; genus Potorous; species Potorous gilbertii. The sequence goes on along the minus strand of CM053774.1, from coordinate 34,889,538 downwards.
ACAACTATGTTCTCTCTTTGCATGTCCCTTGAGGCTGTGGTTAGTAATCAGTCAATAAGCATTTGTTAAGCACTTACTCTATGTCAAGCACTGTAAAATTCTTTAGGTACATTCAACTTAAAATATAGACATGAAGTTGTGAGACTAAAGTTTGGAAGAGAGATGAGTGATGAACATATGGATATGGGAATCATCTACATAGAGATGGTGATTAAAGTCACAGGAGCCGATTATGTCATCATGTGAGAGAATAGAGAGAGAAAAGAAAGAAATCACTCAGGATAGTCACCCATAATTAAGTGATATGACATGAATGATTGTTCAGCAAAGAAGATTGAGGAGAATTAAGATAAGCAGGGGTAGATAAATGTTATGAAAACTCAGAGAGGAGAGAATATTTAGCAAGAGGATGTTAACCAGTGAAAAGCATCTGAGAAGTCAGAGATCACTGAGAAAAGTCCACAAAGTTTGGAGAGAGCAGTTTTGGTTAAGTGAAGATGACTACATACATACAAGAATGACTAGGTGATGACCTGATTCAACAAATCAGTTTATATGCTCTTATAATTTTAGCCGTGAGAGACAGCATGATATAGCAGATAGACAACTGACTTTGGAGTTAGGAAATATCTCAGTTTGAGTTCTACATCTGGCTTAAACTAGGGAAGAGAAGAAAATCTGCATTTATATAGTACGTGCTATGTGCCAGGTATCATACTAATTGCTTTACAAATATCATCTCTTTTGGCCCTCACAATAACTCTATTATCATACCCATTTTTCTTATCTTTTAAAATTTATTACTTTTAAGTTTTCAACATTCATTTCCACAAAATTTTGAGTTCCAAATTTTCTCTTCAACTCTCCCCTCCCCCACCCCAAAACACCAAGCATTCTAATTACCCCTACCACCAATCTGCCCTCCCTTCTAAAATTCTTTAGCTACATTCAGCTTAAAATATAGATGTGAAGTTAGGAGACTTCCCTTATCCCCATCCTTTCTTTTGTCCTGTAGGGCAAGATAAATTTCTATACCCCATTACCTGTATTTCTTATTTCCCAGTTGTATACAAAAACAATACTCAACAGTTGTTCCTAAAACTTTGAGTTCCAACTTCTCTTCCTTCCTGCCTCCCCATCGTACACATTGGGAAGGCAGGCAATTCAATATAGGTTATATATGTGTAGTTTTGCAAATGACTTACATAAGAGTCATGTTGTATAAGACTAACTATATTTCCCTCCATCCTATCCTCTCCCTCTTTTATTCTATTCTCTCTTTTGTCCTTGTCCCTTCCCAAGAGTGCTGACTTCTAATTGATCCCTCCTCCCATTGCCCTTCTTTCCATCATCCCCCCATCCTGCTTATCCCCTTGTCCTCCACTTTCCTATATTGTAAGATAGGTTTTCATACCAAAAGGAGTGTGCATTTTATTCCTTCCTTGAGTCAGATATGATGAGAGTAAGCTTCATGTTTTCCCTCTCACTTCCCCTTTTTTCCCTCTTTTTCTTGCCTCTTTTTTGAGAGATAATTTCAGCATTCCATTTCTCCCTTTCTCCTCCCAATATATTCCTCTCTCACCCTTTAATTTCATGTTTTTTAGATGTGATCCCTTCCTATTCAACCCACCTTATGTTCTCTGTCTCTCTCTGTCTCTGTTTCTGTCTCTGTCTCTCTTTGTCTGTCTGTGTCTCTCTCTCTGTGTGTATGTATGTGTGTGTGTGTGTGCATAATCTCACCAACTATCCAGATACTGAAAAAAGTTTCAAGAGTTACAAATATTGTCTTTCCATGTAGGAATGCAAACAGTTCAACTTTAGTAAGTCCCTTATGATTTCTCTTTCTTGTTTACCTTTTCATACATCTCTTGATTCTTGTGTTTGAAAGTCAAATTTTCTTTTCAGCTCTGGTCTTTCCATTAAGAATGCTTGGAAGTCCTCTATTTCACTGAAAGGCCATTTTTTCCCTCTGAAATATTATACCCAATTTTTCTGGGTAGGTGATTCTTGGTTTTAGTCCTAGTTCCTTTGACTTCTGAAATATCATATTCCATGCCCTTCAGTCCGTTAATGTAGAAACTGCTAGAACTTCTGTTATCCTATTTTACTTGCACAATACCCAAATTGTTTCTTTCTAGCTACTTGCAATATTTTCTCTTTGACCTGGGAACTCTGGAATTTGGCTACAATATTTATAGGAGTTTCTCTTTTTGGATCTCTTTCAGGAGATGATTGGTGGATTCTTTCAATATTTATTTTGCCCCTTGGTTCTAGAATGTTAGGGCAGCTTTCCTTGATAATTTCATGAAAGATGATGTCTAGGCTCTTTTTTTGGTCATGGCTTTCAGGTAGTCCCACAATTTTAATATTGTCTCTCCTGGATCTATTTTCCAGGTCAGTCATTTTTCCAATGAGATATTTCACATTATCTTCCATTTTTTTTCATTCTTTTGCTTTTGTTTTCTGATTTTTTGGTTTCTCATAAAGTCATTAGCCTCCATCCGTTCCATTCTAGTTTTTAAAGAACTATTTTCTTCAATGAGCTTTTGAATCTCCTTTTCCATTTGTCTGATTTTGCTTTTTAAAGCATTCTTTTCCTCATTGACTTTTTGAACCTCTTTTGCCAATTGAGTTAGCCTATTTTTAAAGGTGTTATTTTCTTCAACATTTTTTTGGTTTCCTTTAGCAAGTTGTTGACTCACTTGTCATGATTTTCTTGCATCTCTCTCATTTCTCTTTCCAATTTTTCCTCCACCTCTCTTATTTGATTTTCAAAATCCTTTTTGAGCTCTTCCATGGCCTGAGACCACTGAATATTTATTTTGGAAATTTGGGATACAGAAGCCTTGACTTTTATGTCTTTCCATGATGATAAGCATTGTTCTTCCTCAACCAAAAAGATGGGAGAAGATACCTTCTATATTCTTATTTTTTTCCCTTTTTTGGGGCATTTTCCCAATCAGTTACTTGACTTTTGGTTTCTTTGTCAAGAGTAAGGTATATTCTAGGGATCTGTAAGATCTCAGTTCTTCCAAGGTGGCATAGTCAAGCTGTGTACACATAGAAACTTTGGTGCCCAAAATCTGTGAGTAGTAGAGTTTCCTCTCCACAGTCGCCTGGCCTCTAGTTCCACCAAGCCAGCACTTTCACCATCTTTTTTGTTTTGACTCTTCTTGGAAGATAAGGCAGCTAGAAGAGACAGTGGAAATATCTGGTTCCATTGGGACCAGAATCAGGAACACCTGAATTCAAATCTGGCTTCAGATACTTACTAGCTGTGTAATGCTGAGAAAGTCACTTAACCCTGTTTGCCTTGGTTGCCTCATCTGTGAAATGAACTAAAGAAGAAAATGACAAACTGTATCAGTAAACACCCCAACACACACAAGGGGGTCTGCTACCAAAGGTTCTTTGATCTACTTCTGTAAAAGGAAAGGCAATTTTTGAGGCATTAGCAATCATTTTAATCAGGAGCACGTATTATTCAATTCGTTCAAGGAAAAAAGCCAGCACCCTGAACTTCTGAGAAAATACAGAGAAATAATCAAAGATCAACAGATATGGCTTCCTCTGACTGACTACAATCAATACACACATTACAATTCAACAGACATGTCCAACTCTCTGATCATGGTTACCAGAGAGGGAAGTACCAACATCTGAATTTACCAAGGGGCAGGGGGTTCCTTAATGGCTTCCCAGAGTCCCTGTCTGGCCAAACAAACACTTCCAGTCAGTAAATCCCAAAATAAAGCCACACCTCAGAGTCTTTATACACCTTTTAAAGCCAGAGGGCATTGCATCCCTTGAGAGCTAGTGCCTCATTAACAAAAAGTGTGGACCTTCCTACAAACCTTCCCAGGTCCAACAATGGGTGGGAAAGATCCCTCTTAATCACATTATTCAGAGGCATTATAATTCTTGGTATAAACAAAAACAGCAAAACATCCTATTTTGCTTGGCCTCCCATAAACCACTCCAGTATCTTTGCCAAGAAAACCTTAAATGGGGTCACAGAGTCAGACATGACTAAAAATGACTGATGGATAATTTCCCTCATGAGTGATGCATCTCTTTTACTAATCATACATTTCATAAATGACCTCCCCTCTTCCACATTCTTATAAAATGTGATTGACGTAAATGTGTGCATTGCATATATTTCATTACAGCTTTTAAATACTAGTATTTGGATCATAGGATCATAGATCTAGACCTAGAAAGAAAATAAAAAAAACATGTAGTCCAAGCTCCTCCATTTTAAAAAACTGACTTCCAGGAAGATCAAAACAATTTCCCGAGGTACTAATTATCAGAGGTGGGACCTAAAGCCAGAGGCTTTGACTCCAGAGACAGTACTCATTCCACTATATCATGCTATCTTTTGCTTTCCTCCTCTTAGTACAGTCTTTCCTTTATGTATCTTATTGCAATCTTTAAATTTGTATGACTTGTTTTATTTTGGGGGAGGGGTTTCTGGTATGACTCTGACTCCTTTTTATTTGTGCATCTTTGTATCCTTTCTTACCCATAAGATTACAGAGGGAATAGACCTTAGAAAACCATCAAGTCCAACGTTTCATTTTACTGGTGAGTAAACTGAGGCTAAGCGAAAGTAAGTTAATTTTTTAGCATTATACAGTTACTAAGTTTCTGAGATTCCATTCTGTCTAGAAGTCCAGGAGTCTATACACTTTACCACCTAGCTATCATTAATCTTTCTAGATCCTTCCATCATTCTCAAATTTTTATGTGACATTGAAGAATAGAAAAGGAATTTCTAATTTTTTATAGCTCTGGTCAGCTTTTCTTAATAGCCTATCAGAAGCCCAAGACTTCATTCCAAAAAATTCTTTCTCTTACTTTAGGATTGTGTGTGTGTGTGTGTGTGTGTGTGTGTGTGTGTGTGTGTGTTACACCCCTTTGTGAGTCTGGTCAGATTAATGAACACCTTAAGAGAATAATGGTTTTTAATGCAGAAAATAAAATACATAGGATCACAAAGAAAAGCAATTGTATTGAAATATAGTTATCAAAATTTTTTTCTTTAGAAATAAATCTTAGGTTAAGCCCCTATCTAGATGAATTTTTCTGTTTTCACTAGCTACTTTCCTTTGCACAAGCTCATTATCATCCCTCAGACCTGCCACTAAATGCTATCAGTGTTAAATGCAGGGGACTCTGTCTTCTATGACAAATATTTGTGTTTTTCCATATACCATTTTGCCAGACATGTAATCCAGCATTGTTTAAGGGGTGAATATACAGAAATATCCCTGTAGACTTTTTGTTCAATATGTGTCAAAAAGAAGACAGATGAGGACAGAGTTTCCAGTTATTTTTCTCTAGTTTCATATCATTTGGCGAGTCTCACACATGGGGGAGGCCTATATCCTTAGCAGGATATATGGTCAGAGTTCTTCCCAGAGACTTACTTTTGTGGTTTGACAGGGTTGATGCTTCATGCAGTTAATCACCTAGAAGTATGAGTTATGATAGCTGTCTCCATATATCTCCCTTTCTACCCTAGTGGATTCACCAAAATCCCCAGAGCTGTTGTTAATAATTTGGATTAAAACTCTACAGAAACAGAACTGCAAATATGTTACTTGAGAAGTAGCATGTTGAACCATTAGCCACCATTATCTTATTAGTGGCGATTAGTCTCTCAGTCAAGACTCCGCCATAAGGGAATAAGGCACACCTTAGATAGGTTTTGATGGAGATTGACAGGGTGGAAGTGAAAGGCAAGCACTGATCTAAGACTCGGTATAAGTAAGACACAGTGATGAGGGTACTTTTGGTGGCCAAGGGGGCACTTTTACTGACACTACTCCATTCAGAAGGGAAAGAGTAGGCCTAAGGGGGTGCTAAGGATAGTCTTCTTCACAATTTCACCTATGGGTCACCTCTGTCTTGTCTCCTGGGGAAAATTTATTGGGAAATTTTCTGTTGGTGTATGCCTGCTAGGAGTGGTGGTTGTGGTTAGAGGAGTTATATTAAGACTCTGTTCCTGTAATCCAGGTTAAAAGGAGAGGAAAGACTGCTCTCTGAACATGTTAAAGTAAAAACACAAAGATTTAAGTTAACAAACCCTGAGTTCAGGTCTTTGATACTATCTATGTGACAATGGGAAAGTTGATTTAAATTTATTCTGTTTGTATCTTATTGGTACATAGTCATTTTCCATGTTATCTCCACCATTAGACTGTGAGCCCCCTGAGGGCAAGGGCGATCTATTACCTTTCTTACCCCAGTGCTTATCATAGTGCCTGGCACATAGCAGGAGTTTAATAAATTCTTATTGACTGACTTTGGCTCTCAGTTTCTTTATATAATAATTTTTTCCAGAGGGTCATTGTGAGGAAAGCATCCATAAATCTCCAAATGTTAAATAAATCTGAATTCTTCAGAACCTTGGAGAATGACTAGTTCCCAGATGTGGCCACAAGGTGGCATAGAATCTCTGCCCTTGCCATTCACTTGAAATCTTCAGAAAAACAACTTGGTTCTGAATCCTGGGAGTCCCTGGAATTGCAGAAGTCTCACTAAATCTGGAGATCTGGCAAGTGTATTAACTGTGGGTGCCAGGACAAAATTGCAGTGAAGTTTTGTCTTCCTGGAAGCTTATTCTGGTTCAGATTCAATAAATGTTTATGAAATAATTGCTATGTAAATAACACTGTGCCAAGTGTCTAGAAGATAAAAAGGTGAAATAAAATAACCTCTGACATCGTAAAGTTTGCACTCTAATGGAGATAAGACAGAAAGATAGGTATAATAGTCAATATTGCTAAGCGCATTAAAGTTAAACTAAGTGTGGTAGGAGATCTGAATTAGGAGAGACTTTGCCATGGGGACATTATTTTAATTGCACCTTCAAGGTGGGTATGAAGTTAATAGGTAGAGAAAGGAAGGAAAGTATTCCATGTAGAGCGGTCAGCATAAGCAAAGAAATGGAGTCAAGAAAAATCAGGACAGGGAGAGAGTTATCCACTTTTGTTGGAATGGATAGAGAGAACATGAAAGAGAATACTTTGAGATAAAGTTGAAAAGAAGAAAGGATATTTGACAGATTGGGGGAGACTATGAATGTCAGGTTAAGGAGTTTGTAGGCAAGAAGAAGTCGTTACAGAAGAACAGAGTGGTAAAGTGAATAGTTCTATGAGTAATAAAGTTTGTTCTGGTAATAATATGTCTATATCAATCTATCCTTCATTACTGTTTATTTGCTTAGTAGTGTCTCACCCTTCATGACCCCATGGACCATCCTGTCAATGAAATTTTCTTGGTAAAGATACTGGAGTGATTTTCCATTTCATCTATCTGTCTATCCATCCATCTATCTATCTATCTACAAAGATTATTGCAGAAGAGAGAGAGAGAGAGAGAGAGAGAGAGAGAGAGAGAGAGAGAGAGAGAGAGAGAAAGGGAGAGAGAGAGAGGAAGAGAGAGAGAGAGAAAGAGAGAGAGAGAGAGAAAAAGAGAGAGAGAGAGAGAAAGGGAGAGAGAGAGAGGAAGAGAGAGAAAGAGAAAGAGAGAGAGAGAGAGGAAGAGAGAGAGAGAGAGAGAGAGAGAGAGAGAGAGAGAGAGAGAGAGAGAGAATAGAGGCAGAAATACCTTCTAGAAGGCTACTGCAATAGTACAGGTAGGTACAAATGATGATCTCCAAAATGTAAAGAGCTTCAAAGAGATTAAGGAGCAAGTGTTTAATGAATGTTTGTTGATGGTGATGATGAAGAGGAAGACAGAAAATGTCATTGGGAGGTCAGAGGTGACGTATGAGAAAGCAATTTCAACAGAGTGCTGGAAATGGAACCCTGAGAGAAGACAGAATCCTAAATAAAGAGCGGAAGATGACAAAGTGGAGTCTTTAGCTATAGAAAACCTTTTCAAAAAGTTAAGCATAAAGGAGAGAGATGAGATGATAGTTCATGTTAAGAAAAATAGTAGAGGGAGAGCATTTTGGGAATAAAAGCATCCTGAGGATGTCTGCAAGCAGATGGGAAGAAACTAGTGCTGATGAGAGAGATGGAATAATATCTAGATCTATCAATAGTCTAAGATTTGCTTTTCTAAGAAGTTGGATATCCCTTAACAATAGATCGCATTTATATAACACTTTAAGATTTATATAGGACTTTACAATTATTATTTCATTGTATCGTTATAAGAACTCTGGGAGTTTGATGGGATCATTATCCTATTTTACAGATGAGAAAACTGAGTCAGATGGAGGTCAAGCAACTTGCTGAAGGCCACATAGTTTTTATGTATCTAAGGCCAGATTTGAATTCAGGTCTTACTGAATCTAGGTTCATTGATCCATTCACTATGCTACCTGGTTGTGTTCTGTAACAAGAGGGAAGGAAAAGTTGGTGGATGATAACAGTTATAGCTGATATTTCTATAACATTTTAAATTAGAAAAGTACTTTACAATCTATCTTTTTTGTTGTTCACCCAAATCTCATGGGATATATGTTATAGATATTGTCATTCCCATTTTATAAATGAGAAAACAAAGGCTTAGGGAGCGTTAAGTTAATGTACTCTCGGGCACAGAGCTAGTTAAGTGTCAGAGGAGGGGTGGTGAAAAGAAGTTTTGAGAACTAAAGGAGGGGAAATGAAGGATCGGATGTCAGATGGCCTAAATCTTCCCCCATAAAACTTATTTGGGAATAGGTGATAGGATTATAAAGCAATATGTCTGTTTTCCCTTAAGTACTATGGAATTAGTATTACCATTTATAGTATGTCTTATTAATACTTTCTAACTTGGATTGTGGCCTGCTTCATTTCATCAGTGCTGAAATTTCTGGTGGACTTACCTGTTATTAGTAAATGTGGAATGAATGAAAGAATGAAAATGACAGAGGCTAAATAAATTCCACTTCACCCAGAATTTATGGGGAAAGCTCAGTGAGGTTAATTGCTTTTGTTACTGACTTCATTTATTCATCCAACAGCAATACATTAAGTATTTCCTATGTACCAGATGCTGTCCAGGTGCCAGAGGCACAAAGACAAAAATGAAGTAACTCTTCTCAAGGAGTTTACATTAATTTGTTTTTAGTTTTCTACAGTCACTTCCATAAGACAGATTTTCTTGCCCTCCTTCCCACCTCACTCCTCCTTTCCTCCCTAAGATAGTTTGCGATCTTATATGGATTCTACACATGCATTTTTATTAAATACATTTTCATCTTAATCATGTTGTATAGAAGAATTAAAATGAATAGGAAAAACCATGAGAAAAAACAAAACAAAACAAAATATAACACAAGAGAAAATATTTTGCTTCATACTGTGACCCAATAGCCATAGTTCTTTCTCTGGATGTGGAAGGCATTTTGCTTCAAGAGCCCATTTGGGAATGTTTTAGTTTTTTGCATTTCTGTGAAGGGCTAAGCCTACCAGAAAAATTCCTTGAACACTGTGGCTGTTGCTGTGTACAAAGTTCTCCTGGTTCTGCTCCTTTCATTCAGCATCAATTCTTACAAGTTCTTCCAGGTCTCTCTGAAGTCTTCCTGTTCATCATTTCTTATAGCACAATAGTGTTAGATTACATTCATACACCACAGCTTGTTCAGCCATTACCCAATTGATGGACACCCCCTTTATTTCCAGTTCTTGGCCACCACAAACAGAGCTGCTATAAATATTTTTATATATGTGGGACTCTTTCTTATTTTTATGATCTCTTTGGGATACAGTCTTAGAAGTGATATTGCTGGGTCAAAGGGTATGCACGCTTTTGTGGCTCTTTGGGCATAGTTTCAAATTTCTCTCCAGAATGAATGGATCAGCTCACAGCTCCATCAACAACGAATTAGTGTTCCAACTCTCCCACATCTTCTCCAACATTTATTGTCTTCCTGTTTTGTCACGTTAGCCAATCTGACAGGAGTGATGTGGTACCTCAGAGATGTTTTGGCTTGCATCTTTCTAATAATTGTGATTTAGAGCTTGTTTTTCATATGACTATAGATAACTTTAATTTCTTCCTCTGAAAACAGCATGTTCATATCCTTTGACCATTTATTAATTGAGGAATGACTTGAATTCTTGTAAATTTGACTCAGTTCTTTATGTATTTTAGAAATGAAGCCTTTATCACAACCACTAGTTGCAAAAATTCTTTCTCAGTTTTCTGCTTCCCTCTTAATCTTGGTTGCATCGGGTTTGTTTGTACAAAATCTTTTCAATTTAAAATAATCAAAATTATCCATTTTCACCTCATAATGTTCTCAACCTCTTACTTGGTCATAAATTTCTCCATTCTCCATAAATCTGACAAATATGCTACTCCTTGCTCCCCTAATTTATTTATAGTATTGATCTTTATACCTAGATCATGTATGCATTTGGACTTTATTCTTGGGTATAGTGTTAAGCATTTGTCTAAGTGCAGTTTCCACCACATTGTTATCCAGTTTTCCCAGTAGTTTTTGTCAAACTTGTCGAATTTGGTTTTCTTCTTTCTTCCTTAATAAAATTGACCAAAGATTTATCAATTTATTGTTTTTTCATAAAACCAACCCTTAGTTTAATTTATTAGTTCAATAGTTTTTTTTTAAATTTCAGTTTTATTAATCTCTCCTTTGGTTTTCAGTATTCCTAGTTAGGTATTTACTTGGGGATTTTCAATTTGTTCTTTTTCTAGGTTTTTCCACTGCATGCCCAATTCATTGATCTCCTCTTTCTTTATTTTATTCATGTAGGTGTTCAGTGACATAAAACTTCCTGTAAGAACTGCTTTTGCAGTATTTTGGCAAGTTGTCTCATTATTGTCATTTTCTTGAATAATTTTGTTGATTGTTTCTATGATTTGTTGTTTAACTCATTCATTCTTTGGGATTAGATTATTTAGTTTCCAATTAATTTTTGGTCTATCTTTCCATGGCCTTTTATTACATATAATTTTTATTGCATTATGATCTGAGAAGCATGCCTTGACTATCTCCACCTTTCTGCACTGGATTGTGAGACTTTCGTGCCCTAATACATGGAAAGTTTTTATATGTGCCACATACTACTGAGAAAAAAGATATATTCCTTTCTATTCCCATTCAGTTTTCTCCAGAGATCTATCTTATCTGCCAGACATCTAGAGTTTTATTCACCTCCTTAACTTCTTTCTTGTTTGTTTTGAGATTAGCTTTATCAAGGTCAGAGAGGAGGAAGTTGAGGTCCCCCACTACTATAGTTTTGCTGTCTATTTCTTCCTGTAACTCCCTTAACTTCTCCTCTAAGAATTTCAATGCTATAACACTTGGTGCATATACATTTACTAATGATATTACTTCATTGTCTATCGCGCCTTTTAGCAGGATATAATTCCTTCTTTATCTCTTTTGATTAGATCTATTTCTGCTTTTGCTTTGTCTGAGATTAGGATTGCTATACCTGCTTTTTTATATCAGCTGAAGCATAATATATTTTTCTTCAACTTTTTACTTTTACCCTGTATCTCCCTGTTTCAAATGTGTTTCTTGTAAACATCATGTTGTTGGATTATGGTTTTTAATCCATTCTGCTATCTGTTTCTGTTTTATGGGAGAGTTCATTCCATTCACATTCACAGTTATGATTACTGTAGGTATCTTTTCCTTCATTCTATTTCTTCCTATTTATTCTTTTAGTTCTCCCTTCTCCTTGCCCCTCCACAACAGAGTTTTAATTTTTAACCACAGCCTTCCTCAGTCTTCCCTCCCTTATAACAGCCCCCTTTCCTTTTATTCCCCTTTTCCCTTACTACTTCTACCCTCCTTTTTAATTTCCCCTCCCTTTCTTTTTCCCTTTCCCCTTGTTCTGCCTATGGAGCTAGTTAGATTTCAATACTTAACTGAGTTTGTTTTTCCCCCCTTGAACCAAATCAGATGAGAGTAAATCTCAAACAGTGCTCATCTCCCTCCTTTCTTACCCTCTTCTGTAATATGTTTCTGTGTCTCTTTCTGTGATATAATTTACCTTGGGTCCTGGTGTTAGTATTTGCTGACTCCATTCCCTTTGGCTCAGGATCTCCTCCTACTTCACTGAGGTTGGACTGTCTGGGACAGCTCAGGTCTTGCCCTTGTCCCCTTCAGTCACAGCAAAATGGACTCCCTTTGTGATTTTCATAACCTCATGGGCTAATCATGGATTGATCCTACTATTCCAGGATTTTTCCTGGGGAAATATTCTCTGGGTTTTTCAAACTCAACAGAGGAAGGGGGAGAGTATTTTCAGATCACTTCACCATCCTGGCTCCTGAAGTTCAAGTAGGTGATTTACAGATTTAATCTGCTGGGTGATTATCTCAGGAAAGGCTGCTTATGTTACCTGGGGTTCTGTACTTCTCTCTCACTCAATTCTACTGGATTCTCATCCTGGACTGATATGTTTGAGAATCCACCCTGCTTCAGATTGTTAGTTAATTCCTACTCAGCTTTGCTATGAAGGGGTCTGCACTGGCATAGCCTGTGTGCTTGTGTACTCTGTGCTCCTCCAGTCTCATTCAATTGATCCTTTCCATCAATCTTCCATGCTGTCCTGGGCTGGAAATATGCCATACTCTGTCTCCTAATGGATCCTGCCACTGTAAAATTTGTTCAGATTCTCCTTTTTGAGGTATCTGAAGTAGTTTGTCTTAGAGCTTAGGTGAGTACTTGCTCTCACTCCGCCATCTTGACTCTGCCCCAGAGCTTACAATGTTTGAGAAGAGTGGTGAGGGTTAGGGTTATGTACACAAATACATAAATGAAATTTATAATACACACACATAATTTGAAGGGAACTTTAACAGTAGCTAGAGATTTTAGGAAGAAGAGAAGAGTCAGGGTCACCTTCTAGGCTTAGTAAACAGCCTACGCAAAGGTTTTGAGGAGTAGTATAGACTGCCATGTTTGAGAAACAATAAGTCATCAAGCTTCATTGAAACATAGATTTTTGTGAAAGAGAATCATGAGAAATAAACTTAGAAAGGAATTTAGAGCCAGATTGTGTTTGGCGTTAAATGTTTAGGTAAAGGTTTGGTATGGTATCCTACAGGCAATAGGGAGATGCTGAGTTTTTTGAGCAGAAGAGTGACTGCATATTAAGAAGTTTATTTTGGTAGGCAGTGAAGAACGTTGCAAAGTTGAGAAGGTAGAATCAGAGTAGGCATTTAGAAAAGTATTTTCAGAATATAGGCAAAAGGTAATGAGGGTCTTTTTGAAAAATGCTAGTTCAATAGGGTTATTGTCTTAATCTGAACACCTTCATTGAAAATTAAAGATTGTGATGGTTTAGATAGGGTAGAGTTTCTGGACTTAGAGGAAACTTCACTTTTGAGTTACTTTTTTTTTACTTTTGACAAATGTGGCTTCAATGTGATTCTAGAGCAGGATACAAATAAGAACATTGTGGAGGTAGAATGGAATGAATACGGCAACTGGTTGGATACTGAGATAAGGGGAAGAAGGAAGAATAATTGAAATTTCAATTTTGGGTAGCTGAGAGGACAGTGGAGTCATTGACAGATATAAAGATGCTCCCAGTGTCTATCAATCAATTACACTGAAGTCAGGTGTAACAGATAAGATGAGGCATTGCATGGTATAAATATTGGGTCTGAGAAGTCAGCAGGCTACTTAGGTTGGTATACCTAATAGGGATTTGGAAATGTGGGAGATAAGGGGACTAGATTTTGGGAGTTATCTGTATGAAGATGATAAAGCCATGAGAGTGGATATCATCAAAGGAAAAAGTGGAGAGAGAAGAGAAATGAATTGAGGAAAATGTTGGGGGATACCCACACTCTAGTGATGCCATGGCTGTTCTTATTGGTGATGATGGGGGAGGGAGGAGAATTGTCTATCATTGAAAGAATTAAGTACTCAAAAATTTTAAATTCTAGGAAGATTGGCCCAAAGGATATCATTGAAAGTTAGTTAGGGAGGTAGATATATTGATTAGCTAAGCTATACATAAACATTTAGTGAAATACTTGTGCATTATCTTAGTGCTGCCCATGAGAAGAAGACTAAACTAATAAGGCAACTGTAAATAGTAACTTGGTGAGAAGTATAACAGAAGACACAGAGTTTTATCAGAACGAAAGAGAAAGTTGCCTGGGTACCCTAAGAGAGCATTGAATCCAGGCTCAGAGATGGGAGTGATCTAGGACTCATAGATTATAGTTTTATGACTCTAAGGATATTGGATTTAAGATACCAGTTTGATGTTAATAATCAATAAGTCAAAGTGCAAATAGCACTTACAATGGTATCTTTCTCTTCCAGCCTGAACTGATCTGTGGGATGAAATTAAAGCAGATGAAACCCAGGCCTCTGGACTGGTGTTTCTCAGCTGACCTTTCTACTGTGGCTATAAAATCATGCATATTGAAAGAAGTGTAAGCAAGAGAACTAGGTGACACTCCTTTGTGGCAAAGCAGGACAGCTCTGGAGTTTGGTTATTTGGATGACTTTTCCTGTGGTTTTGTTATCTTATATTTTGTGTTTTTCTTTTGAAGTCCTATTCATTTGTCTTTGCAGTAAAGTGACCTGATACTTTTATCACAGAGTATTCCCTGATGACAGTGGATGATAAGGTCTCCAAGAACTACATCTTGTCAACATCCCCTGAACCTTCCACTATTCTCTTAGACATGTTTATGCCAGAAGTGAAGAGAGACCCTGAGAGTTTGTCATCATAGCTTCACCTAAAATGGAGTCAATGAGCCAGAAAATATTTAAAAATTTACTATGTGCCCAAGTACTGAGGATAAAAAACAAATTCTAAAGGAATTTAAGGGCTCAAATTCTAATGGGAAGAATCAAATATAACAAAGAGTAGGCAAATTCATCTTACGTGTAATTGTGAGCTCAGTGTTTTCAGTCTTTGTTCATATTTTCATATAAGAAGCCAAGAATGTGCCTGTGCAGGTAGAGGAGATAGTCATGTCCCTCTTGCACTCTGTGTCTGTCTTTATTTCCTCATCCATTCATTTATGGGGGAAAATAGGGGAATTCTGAATTACAGAACTGTTTGGACAAACAACTTTATATGTTTAATGATCTCAGAGGCAGTTTGGTCTTCAGAAATTAAAATCAGAAGGCAAATGCTAATTATAGACTAGGACAATATTTCTAATTGAGATACCCTAAGCCCCTAAACCAAGAAAGTGAAGTTCAAAGAAAAGATTTGTGGTGGCCATCAGCTAGCTTGGAGGAGTCTGATCTGCAGCTCCTCCTCGAGATAAATTGCTTTTAGCTAAGATTGGGAAGGAGGCGGAGTATCCACGAAGTACCTTGAACCTTGAATAAAATAGCTATTTTGGCACCTTCTTTGGGAAGGTGGATGTGGGTCTCTCCAGCCATTAAATAAGCAATTTAAACAGGTCCAACAAAAGAAGGCATAAGGAAACATTAGGACTTCCGGGGACTGGGGCCTAGAGAATGGTGAAAGAGCATCTTTCCAGATCCATCCAGAAAGATTCAATATCTCTCAAAAGAATAATAGACTTACCTGAAAACTTGGTTTTGGGAAATGTGGTTTTTAAACCTTAAAACTCAGCATAAATATAAATTCTTATTTAGATTCAGGATGGAGCGAAGAACCCAGTGTAACTATCCTAAAGAGGTAGTCATTAAGGGAGCTGAATGCTGCACCTGCACCTATCTGTAGTTGCTGTCTTCACAATCTATACACAAGCCCATTATTTTTGTGTGCCTTGACACAGAACTTTGGAAAACTTTGTATTCCTCTTTTTGAATTCCGACTCACTGCTTAATATTGTGTCATATAGACCTGACTAAGATGACAATTTGTCATTTTTGGGGGTTGGGATGACAACACATTTTCATATTGTTTTGAAACAGGGGAACAAGTTTATCATTAAGTTGTGTATGTTTTGTTTTTATTTCAAGGTGGTTTTAGTTCAGCATCAAATGAAAGTCTTCAGAATTCTTTGACAATGATATCCCCGCTGTCTTGTTGCTTGTAGACCACATTGTGGGAATTTGGGAGAGGGTGGATGGCGAAGGTGACAGATACTAGAGACAGGAGATAATTGCTTTCTGCAGAGAATCAGTATCTTTGGGGGCTGTCAGTATCCCTAGAATCAATGTGTCAGATGCATATCCTCTAGGACTAGAAGGCTCAGCTTGCTATATAAAATCTTACCATTAAACATAATTGGCCTTCTAGCCTTTTTAAGGCTTCTCATTCTGATATAAGTTAGTTCTTATGTCTGTTGACATTCTACGTTGATATTCCATGCTTCTCATCCAGAAGCTAGCCAGAACTAGTCACAGCTGAGGATGACTTTGAATATCAGGATAGATTTATATTTCTTTCAGGGCATCTGAAGTGAAAGAAAATAATGACTATATATTTGTTTAAGATACAGGATGCATCAGTTTATTTATAAATATAAACTGAGGTATAATCGGAGACTGGCTAATAAGCTCAGTCCTTATGAGGCTGTATTCAATGCTCAGCTGATGCAATCTTCTCACTAACTTGATCTATAAGCAAGCACCCCAACATACACTGGGGGGCCTGCTATCACAGGTTCTTTGACCTGCTTCTCTAATAGGAAAGGCAACAATCGTTTTAATCAAACACATATCATTCACCTAATTCAGGGGAGTCAGTACCCTGAACTTCAGAGAAAATACAGAGTAATCAAAGATCAACAGACGTGGCTTCCTCTGCCTGACCATAATCAATACATATATCACAAATCAACAGACTGGTCCAACTGTCTGACCATCATTACCAGAGAAGTCAGCACCAACGTCTGGGTTTACCAAGGGGGTGGGGGTGTGTCTGATCCTTAGCAACTTCCCAGAGTCCTTGTTTGGCCAAACGAACATGTCCAGTCAGTAAGCCCCAAAATAAAACCACACTTCAGAGTCTTTATACACCTTTTAGAGCCAGAGGGCATTCTATCCCTGGAGAACCAGTGCCTCATTAACAAAAGGTGTGGACCTTCCAACAAATCTTCCCAGGCTCAACAATGAAAGGAGGGAAAGATCCTCCTTAATCACTTTGTTCAGAGGCATTATACTTCTTGATATAAACAAAAACAGTGCAAGATCCTACGTTGTTTGCCCTCACACTTGAGAATGTTCTGTAAGTGGCTTTAGTTTGCTAACTAATTGAGAAAGAGAAACCTCATTGTTTGAAGATATAGGTGGAACTGTACAAACAGACAGTAGCCAAACAGAACTTGTACTGTTTTGCTATGTCTACTTTCTATCTGATGGTATTCTAGGGAAAGACGAGAGGCCCTAGCTTAAGGAGAGGGGCTTTGGGTCCTTCCTCCTGAAGCTGACCTAGGAACTCTCAGTTCTTTGACTTAGCATTTGTTCTTTCATTTTAAGTTGTTAGCAAATGATTCCCAGGCTCATAAAGTCACCTGAAATGAAACAGAGTCCAATCACCCATTAGAAGTATTTATTGTCTAAGAAGAACACTTGTACGGCAGAGAAGATCCTACAAGGTAGCAGAAGGAAGAGTTCTTCAGCTGTTCCAAGTGGGGAGAAAAAAACATTGAGATATCATAGTTTCCAGGGGCTCTTGGGTAGGGAATGAAAGAGGACATCTCTAGACACAGTAAGCCAGGCAGCAGGATGTTTAGGAACTCCTAAGCAAAGTCTTAAGTCTATAACTTCTGCTCAAGGTTGCCCTTGAGCGAATCAAAGCTGCTCTGTGGTTGTTGGCACCTACACATCTCTCTAAATTTGACTAGAATTCACTCACAGAAGATCACAGCTAAGGCAAGCAGCCCTGAGCCTCAGAAATCTTTCTAATTGACTGGTTGTTGTGTAAATCCATTGTCCTGCTCTCAAGTAAAGAAGGGAAGTTATATAGTCATTATAGAGGCCATATTAACAAAGTAAAGGAAACTGGAGACTTTAATTTATATTTTGAAAAGTTCAGAGAATTTGCCACAAGAAAGTCTGAGAGTGTAATTCATGCTTGGCAGGAAATTTACCTTTGAGTTCCTAAGAACAAAGGCAAACTTCAACTTCCAGCTCAGTGAGAGCTAAAATGTGGGCTCATTGAGCAGTGATGTCACATTTGAATGTTCCCTTGATGGGACCAATCCTATGCAGCAACTATACACAGGATATAAATCCACTCTCCCCAGAGTATGATGTGGTATGTTGCCAAAGTATTTTTTTTTGGTTGTTTGGGCAGTTGAAATATTTGTACTTGGTTAAATGGAACTGGTGTAGTAGTTACTTAGAACTGAAAACCAGGGACCAGACTGGAAATGGAGATAACATTAAAAAAGATATACCAACCCATTAGGGGTACCTCAAGAATCCTGAAGGGATAATGTAGCTGATCTTATTCTGGGAAAGTGAAGCCAGCATAATC
The DNA here is from genome assembly GCA_028658325.1 of Potorous gilbertii. NCBI lineage: Eukaryota > Metazoa > Chordata > Mammalia > Diprotodontia > Potoroidae > Potorous > Potorous gilbertii. Next base: position 34,871,182 of record CM053774.1, on the reverse strand, counting down.
ACTACAAGGAGAAAATAAATAACTTTGGTGCAATGGAGAGTTAGGCTTAGTGAAAGGACTTGGGTTAAATCCTGGCTCTCCCACTTTGAATCCATATGTGACGTGTGTTACCTTAACCTCTCTGGGCTTCATTTGTAAACCTCTTCTATAAAATAAGATTGTTGGACTATGTGACCCCAAATTAACTATAAATTCTTTGATTCTATGAAATAGATCAACAGGAGAAGCATAGATGGATGGAGATAATATTGGATTTGAATGCCCAAAACTTAGGAATGATTGAACAAATCATAGTATATCAGTGCAGTCAATTTAAAACTCTTATGGCATTAAAAGTGATGAAATGTACAGTTTCAGAAAAATCTAAGAAAACTTTCATTATTACAGAGTGAGGAAAGCGGGACTGGGAGAATATTTTATACAATAACAGCATCATTGGAAAGACAAACCACTTTGAAAGACTTAAGAATGCTATTAACACAATGACTAACCATGGTTCCAGGGGACTGATAGTAAAGCATTATCTCCTGAAGGACTCAGGGAAGAAAAAAATATATAGTATATGTATATACTTACACACACATACATGTGCACACATATATACATACATGTACGCACACATACATATATACATATAAATATACAAAATATATATGTGTGTGTGCATGTGTGAGTGTGAGTATGTATTGGAAATGACAATGCTATAATTTGCTTTATATGACTATGCAATTTTTTTTCTTTTTTTCCCAATAAATTAACAAAATTGGTTAAAGAACAAGAGGAAGGGAAAATGGATTTTTAAATAATTGAACAATATAATAAAATTGAAACAAATAGTATTTTACTGTCAAGAGAATTAGGTCTAATTCTAACTTAGCCCTCAGTTACCTGTATGATTTCAGACAAGTCACTTTGCCTCTAAGGGACTCAGTTTCCTCATCCGTAAAATGAGGGAGTTAATCTAGGTGATTTCTAGAATTACATATTTAGAGCCCAAAGGGAACTTCAGATACCAACCCTCTCATTTTGTAAATAAGGAATTATCTTGAAAATCTCTTGGGATTATGTAGGATTAGAGGGGAAAAGTGACTTTCTAAATTCACATAGATGAAAAGTGGCAGAGCTAGGATTTGTATTTAGACCCTCAGACTCCAAACCTGGTGCTCTTTCTCCTGTGCCATATAATCCCTAATACCCTTCAAGTTTGAAGATTCTCTTATGTTGGAAGGTTCATTTTTATTTAATTGGTTTTATTTATTTATTTTAACAAAATACACATTTACTGACTGTGGCACCTTATCTTCTTATCAAAGATTTGAGGTGATGTCTCTGAGCTCCTGTTTCTTTTGACAGTTGAAATTTGCTTTTTCTTTTTTTTTGACATCTCTGAAGATTATTAACTGACAGATTAATAAATAAACTTAATGTAATATGCCAATCCATTTGGAGGTTTTTCTTTTCAAGTAACTCTTTTATTTTATCTGATTGTTGGAGAGAGAGAATTTGGGAAAAGGGGAGGGTGCACAGCAGGGACTGCCTGTTATCTGACTCATAATAACTTTTCACAGAGAAGCCAGGCGATGATGGCACCACCAGCTTGGGGGAACTGCACAGAAGACAAATAATAGGACTCATTGAAGCATTCATCTTTTGGACCATTGTGATCTTTTGGATGAGTCTCCAATATACGAGTGGTGGTTTGCCTTCTGAATCTTTCCTCCCTGCCCATCTCTGTAGTCCTGGTGAGAAATGATGCCCCCATGTTTTTAATAGTTCTGGAATCTGATTTGATCAAAGGAAAAAGTAACAGGCATCTCCCAGCTTGCCTGTCTGCTTTATCTCTTGGCATACTCCAGTTATGTGCACTCTATTAATTGGGGAAGGAGAAAAAAAAAAGAAAAAGAAAGAAAGATTGTAAGGAAGAGCAAGATGTAGAGGAACCACAGGGGCCTTTCAATAAAATCAATGAGACTTGGTCTGGGATTTTGCTGTTTCATGGGGTTATTTAACGTACAGCCTGAGGAGTTTCAACACCTCTAATTTCATTATTATAGTATTATATTATACCACACTCTATAGTAGTCATTTGACAACATCATGAAGTAGAAAGCTGGAGAATTAATTGCGGGTAGAATGATGCTATGTCCCAAGGCACTGAGATTGATGTAGGGGCTGGGCAGCCTTTCTTAACTCTGATATAGGAGGTATACCATTTCATTCCCATAGTCCTGTTACAATGTCATTCTTACTCCAGGCCCACCATCGCTCCTACCTACTGGAAAGTGGTGGTGGTGGTGAGGAAATGTATTGTACTGAGGGTTAGACCACAACTCTCCCCATGTTCAACTGTGTTCAGACTATCCTCTGAGTACTGTCCAATCTAAGCCCCTATTGTATATTCCTTAAGTGAAATCATTTTTAGTTATGGTTAAAGAAGGAAATCAGTGGATCACTAAGCATTTAATAATTGCCTTCTACGTGACAGACACTGTACTAAGTGTTGAAGATACAAGAGATAAAAGACAGTACTTTCCCTCACTTATATAGGAAACAAGCAAATTTATATGTATGAACAAGTTATATACAGGAAAGATAGAAAATAAATTTAAAAGTCAAGGCACTAGAATTAAAAGGGATTGGGAAAGGCTTCTTGTAAAAAAAGAGATTTTAGTTAGGAACTGAAGCAGTAGGTGAAGATGAGGAGGAAGAATATTCAAGGCCTGGAGGACAACCACAAAAAATACTGAGCGCTAAGATGTGGAATTCTGTGTCTGTGGAATGGCAAAGAGGAAAAGCCTAGACTTTGATCTAGAATAGGATGCTAATTGGGCGAACCCAAAAAGTTTAATTTGATTCTTATTTATTAAGAACCTACTATGACTAGAGATTTCTATACTTTGAAAAAGACAAAATAATAAAACTCAGTCTTTATACTAATGGAGTTCACCATTAGAATGCAAAAAAGAACATGATAATTGCACATCAGTTATAAATCAAATATTTGGGGCATGGGTAAAGCAAAAATGATTTCCACTTGGAAACTCAAGGAAGGGTCCTACATTTAGATTAGGTTATAGACTCATGAATTTAGCTCTGGAAGGGACCCTTGAAGACCATCAAATTCATCTCTTCATCATACAAATGAGAAACTGAAGCTCAGAGAGGTTGTTAAGTGACTTGTCTAAGATTGCTCAGAAAATATCTGAGGTGGGATTTGAATTCATCTTTTCTTGACTATAAGTCTACTACCCTATCCACCCCTCTAGGAACAAAATCTTTAGATGGCAGGTTAGTAGAGTGGATAGAATGGTGAATTTGGAGACACAGGATCTGAGTTTGAATCCATTCTTAGATTATACACTATAGTGTCTGTCTTATATCCCAGGCTTTTAGGTCTAGTGGAACTTCCTCTCCAAAAGGGCCTATTTCCAAGTTACTTCTTCACACTGAGATATTTGGGATGAAGAAAATTTCCTCAAGGGTTAAGAATTAGTGAAAAGCATAGAAGAGGAAGAAAAGAAATCCAGATATGTCAAAGCAGTAAAATTGAGCAGGACTCAATTATCTTAAATTTAAGCCTGGGTTAATGAGTTTTTCATTTCAAAATGCTGAGATCGCATCTTTTTTTTTTTTAACAACATGCATAACCTAAAGGTGAAATACTGCTCTTTCTGATAAACTCAGTTGGAGAGAGCAAAAAAGTTGATGATAGCAAAAACTAATTAAGAGACCTGAGAAAACACCAGATACATAATTATAACCCTTAGCTTATGTTTATGTAATAGAGGTTTGAGAACTGACTGGCAATCTGGGATTTGTACTTCAGATGAACACATATTCCAAATACTATTAACATTTATAAAGTTCTTTCACATAAAACATCCTTTATGTCAACTGATCTGTATGATAACTCTGTAAGGTAAATAGAGATTACCATTTGACAGATAAGGAAAGTGAGACTCAGATAGATGAATTGACTTATGAGAAGTCGCATAGTTAATCCAGAATTTTTTTACTCTAAATCCAATATGTTTTGCATCCTATCACTTTGCCTAAGCAAAGACCTCATTCAATGGTAACCTTATGAACTAGCTGTCCATACAGGATCCAACTACTTAGGATCTGAGCTAAAGGGGACCTAATGGATCCCTCAATCAAACTCCTTTCTTTTTCAGATGAAGACATTAATTCTGAGTGATGATATAACTTGCCCAATATCACAATAGAACCTATGTGTCTTGACACACAATACACCCTACTACAATATCTTTCTTTAACCATCCTAGAATTCACTTGTAATAACAGTGGGGAACAGGGGGAAATACGGAGAATGAAGGCACAGGTTGGTAAACATATAGCAATAAAATTTAGGTGGGAGAACCTGGTGGGGGGTGTTGCCCCCTCTTCATGCCACTAATAATGTCACAAAACCATATGATACATCCCAGCTATACTGAGTACTTTATCTCAAAGACAGAAGGTGGGCAACTAAACAGAAAGTGTTAGGATGATGAATGAATCCCTGAGTATACCCCAGATATCAGAAAGATCCTGCTGAGGTTTGTGTTCATTATCTACCTTATTTTTGATAGATGTGTTCAAAAAGTACCTGGGATTTGCTTACTTTAGATTTGTGCATTTGGAAAATCTCTCTTTGTTTTTGCACAACAGCACCACCCTTAACGGTTATACTTCAGGAATGCATACTCAGATTTATCCTGTAGTTCTGGGCATGGATCGTTTTCCTGGAACTATCTGAAGTGCTGCTTTCTCAGAGAGATTTTGGACAGCTGAGAAACGAGGTAGCCTACAAAACTGATCAGCACATGCATCCCTGTGTCCTGTACGTAAATATACAGCATTGGTGGATTGTACACAATTAATAAACCATGTGGATAACTTTAAGGGTTGTAAAATTGTGTTTTTGCTTCTTGAGCTCTAAAATTTGACTAACTCACTAGAATTAAAAAATCATTGCAGTGGAATTGCTCCCTGCCTCTACATCTATGGTATCATCAGATGGGGCTAGTTAAAAAGACAAGGGTACATGTACTGGATATTGACACCAGAGTTACTACTTTGGAAAACCCAATTTTGCCAAGATATTTGCCTGGTAGGATTGCTTGATAAAAGTTTATTTCAGTTTTAATTCTAATTTTACTCCTAATAAAAATGATTAGCTCAGCTTCTGGAATTAACTCTTAGAGTGCTCCTGGTACCCTGGGGCAAGAAACAAAATATAGTCTAGAATAGATGATGGACTTCTGCTTCATTTCCAATTCTATGCTATAATAGAAAATACTGCTATAAATATTTTCTAAAAATAATTTATAAAAATTATAAAAATAATAAATAAATTATTTTCTAAAACATATGGATCCTTTCCCATTGCATTTGACTTCTTTTTGGCATATATTTCTATCATATCATTTCTGTGATATCACTGGGTCAGAAGATATGCATAAATTAATGATTTCTGAGGTATAGTTCTAAATTACTTTTCAGAGTGATTGGACTTATTCACAATTCCACCAGTAGTACATCAGTGTGCCTTTTCTGTCATGGCGCCTCTCACAATCTATTTTCGTCTTGGCCAATCTGAAGGATATGAATTTGGTTAAGTCATTCTTTCTAACTAGCTACTGATCATAAACAACTGCTGAAGGAATATAAGGGACTTATTTCTGGCCACTCCCTCCAATTTATGGCTCTCATTATCACTCTATTCTCCCTAATTCAAGATTCTATAGTGGTCCCTTGGTAGCCATTAAGGCTTTCTACTTTAAACATGGTGTAGGAAAGCTACTATATTTGCAATGGAACAAAAATATTAGAATAGCCAAGATACACTATTAATAAAAAAAAGAATGAGCGTTCACAACTACATAACACTCTAAAGTTTACAAAATGATTTCCTTATAACAGCCCTGTGAGATAGGCAAGTGTAACTATCATACTATCTTAAAGAGGAGTCAACTGAAGCTGAGAGGTTAAGCCAGGGGTGGGGAACTTATGGCCTCAAGGCCTCATGTGGCTCCCTAGGTCTTTAAGTGTAGCCCTTTGAAACTTCATCTGTGAAGGACTTGAGAACCTACAGGGCCACATGTGTCCTTGAGGCCATAGATTTCTGGCCCCTGGGTTAAACCATTTACCAAAGTCACCAGGCAGGGACATTACTGAATGTACTGTTCAATATGCTTTGTTCTCAGTTAACATGCTCAAGGCATTTTAACCAATTCTGAGCTTAGATGTGGGGACAATGCTGCTAACGTTATTTGAAATATGTAGAGGGTAATCCTTCTCCATGGAGGATCACCCTTCTCTTTACTCTGTGTGTATGTGTTATATATATAGCAGCCTTAGGAGAGAGTAGGAAATCAGTTCAAAGTTATCACTACTGGCAATTAGACTCTATCCTGTCTTGCTCAGGAGTCTTTGAATCAGAAGTAGGAAAAAGTTATACTTCCAGACTGTCTCAGCTTTAACAGTAGTCTTCTTTTATGGTTGATTCAAAAGTAGTACTTATATGTTAATTTTAACATTAAGGAATAATTTTTCTTCACTACTCTTGGAAAGACTGATAGTCTGTCCTCAATTCTCTTAGCTGAGAGATTAAGAATATGTATACAAAAATCTGGTTTGGCTGTAGCTCAAATGCTTGGAAAGCCTTTGAGGCAGTCCCTTAAAATTTGTACTCTTTCAATGAATGACTCACCATAAAAGTACAGTTGAAAGAGGGCCATGCTAGACATTCAGGCTTCTACTTCAGCAAAATAAGGATAAAAGATATTATTAACATCCTACTTACCATAAAAGATTGTTGGAATGATAAAATGAGATTACACAGGTGTGAAAGCATTTTTTAAAAGGACAAAGCTCTAAACAAATGCATTTAATACTATTATATTAATACTAATAATACTATTAGTATTAATATAGGCTTTCCTGGGGGAACTTCCCCCTCCCCCCTAGGAATCCATTGGTTTAGAAACGAAAAGTGAAATTTGTGACCCATTCCCTTATATTTTCCCAAATACATACATTTGGTTTGAATGTAAAGTAATCACATGAGGATGGCTATTAATTCCATCATTTAAACAGTGCCCTATACAATTTATTACATCTGTTGACAAAATAATTCATATGAATAGTGGTTAGAGCAAGGAAGTCTTGGATTCAAATCCTACTTCTGACAAATACTGACTATGTGACCTTGGGCACATCATTCAAGCTCTTAGTTCTCTAGACAACTAAGAGTAGAAGTTGCCAGGGAGATCCTGACAAGTATTAGTAGGCAGAGTTTCCTCTCTGGGAATTCCCTTTATCAATGAAATCACAAGCCTGGTCTCTATCCCTTCCTGTCATTTATCTCAGTTTTCTACTTTGAGGTGGAGGATGGGGGTGAGAGTTAGGGAACAGGGATAGCCACTTGGAACAATGATTGTATATGAAGAAGATCAATTGGGAATGTTTCTGATGGAAAGAAGTAAAGACAACTCGGTATCTCTACTCTAAATGTTTAAAAGACAACAGGGTAAAGTTGCTGACTTGGAAGACTCATTAATCAATTTCTCACTTTTATTTTTTTTTGAGGGGTTAGTCATATTTTGTGCATATTGTTCTTAGTAGAATTCATGGCACTTTAATTCATAAAACTATTAAAATTAATTCAGATTTCTAATGGGTTGATGGAAATATAAGCACATTATTAATTAATTTTCTAATGCAATTAAGATGACATTCTTTGTTTGGCTCCTTTTATGAAGGTTCTTGTTCTGCCTCCTTTAAGTTGAAGGGCTATAGTGTTTACCTGCTAACAGATTAAAACCTCTGTGGGGTTGTGCAATTGAACACTTCTCATGTTCAATGAGTTACCTAACCTTGTCTGTTTCTACTCCAATAATCTTCCCTTTATTTCCTCCATCTACTATTCTCCATCGATAGTCACTACCTTAGTTCAGAAATCCTTACCCTTCACATAAATTATTGTGACAGGCTCCTACTTGGGCTCTAGGCTTCCAGTCTCCTCCTTTCAAAACCATTCTTCTCAAAGTTTCCAATATAATCTCCCTGAAGCACAAAATCTAAGCATGTTAATTCTCTGGTCCAGGACTTTCAGTGGCTTCCTATTGTCTCTATTGGATTAGATAAATAGATAAACTAAATAATCAAATGAATGAATAAATAAATAAATGGGTGAATGAATGATAGACAAACAAATACATAAAGATGAAAAAGGTCCAGTAAATACCCAGTTAAATGCCCCAAGGTGTTTAACTTTGATTTAGCTAACTTTTTCAGACTTATTTTACATTATTGTCCCTTAAGAATTCTTTGTTTTGAGGGATGGAGTTAAGATGGTAGAATGAAAGCAGGGACTTGCCTGAGCTCTCCCTCAAACACCTCCAAATACCTGTAAAAATTACTCTAAAAAATTCTAGAGCAGCAGAACTCACAAAATGACAGAGTAAAACAAATTTCCAGCCAAGACAACCTGGAAGGTTGACAAGAAAGGTCTGTTGCACCATCTGAGAGAGGAGCACAGTCCAGTACAAAACACACCAGTATAGACTGGGCCCCAGCAAACCTGAAGCATGCCTCAGGGGAATGAATCACTCACAGATATGGCAGTTTCCAGATTTCTCAACCCACCAACACTTAGAAGGTCATTAAGAAAAGTCTGTTGGAACTAGGTTAGAGTGGAGCAAGGTCTGACCTCAGCTCTGGGCCAGTGGTGGCAGCAGTGACTGCTTCTGGAGTTCTTAGCCCACAGATGGTGGGAGGATCAAGAGGCTGATAAAAGAGAGAAGTGATTACAGGGATCTTTTTGCTGGCACTGATGAAGGTTTGCTTGTTTTGCCCATGTTTGGATCTGGATCACAGTCCTGGATGGTGGTCCTGGGGCAAAGAGGAGTGCTGACATGGCAGACCTTGTGGTTGCAGCAGAAGGGACATCCTCCTTATAATTTCAAGGCAGAAAAGAGTGCTTGTGGTAACTTAAAGACCAGAGCATAGACCAGGAGATTAGTAAAAACTTCTCCTTTGATTATACCACCTTGGAAGAACTGAAAATTTACAGGTCCCTAGAAGTATCTCTGAAAACAACTGCATAAAACCCCTGAATTTTGCGACAGTACGTCCTCCACACCTGAAGCACGGTACAACTGTAGCAAAGAGTTAAAAAGTCAAGTAATTGGCTGGGAAGATGAGTAAACAGTGGGAAAAAACCCTCAGACTATAGAGTCTTACTTTGGTGACAAGGAAGACCAAAACATACAACCAGAGGAAGACAACAAAATCAAAGCTCCTACATCCAAAGTCCTAAGAAAAAAATGAATTAGTCACAATCCATGGACAAGCTCAAAAAGGATATTGAAAATCAAGTAAGAGAAGCAGGGGAAAGTTGGGAATAGAAATGAGAGTGATGCAAGAAAATCACGAAAAATGAGTCAATAGCTTGCTAAAGGAGACCCCCAAAAATGCTGAAGAAAGTAACAGCTTAAGAAGAGACTAACCCAAATGACAAAAGAAGTTCGAAAAGTCAATGAGAAGACTAATGTATTAAAAAACAGCATTGGTCAATTGGAAAAGGAGGTCTAAAAACTCATTGAAGAAAAATTCCTTAAAAATTAGAATGGAGCAAATGGAAGCTAATGACTTGATGAGAAGTCAAGAAGAAATAAAACAAAACCAAAAGAATGAAAAAAATAGAAGGCTATGAAATATCTCATTGGAAAAATAATTGACCTGTAAAATAGATTCAGAAGAGAAAATTTAAAAATTTTTGGACTATCTAAAAGTCAGGACCAAAAGGAGAATCTAGACATCATCTTTCAAGAAATTATAAAGGAAAATTGCCCTGATATTCCAGAACTGGAGGGGAAAATAGATATTGGAAGAATCCACCAATTGTCTCCTGAAAGATATTCTCCAAAGCAAAACTCCTGGGAATATTCTAGGCAAATTCCAGATTTCCCAGGTCAAGGAGAAAATATTATAAGCAGCCAGAAAGAAACAATTCAAGTATTGTGGAAACACAATCAGAATAGCAGAGGACTTAGCATCAAGGAATCAGAGGGCTTGGAATATGATAGTCCAGAGGTCAGTGGAGCTAAGATTAAAACCAAGAATCACCTTCCCAGAAAAACAGTGTAATTTTGCAGAGGAAAAATGGACAGTCAATGAAATTGGGGACTTTCAAGTATACTTGATGTAAAAAACAGAGCTGAATAGAAAATTTGACTTTCAAATACAAGAATCAAGAGAAGCATACAAAGGGAAATGGGAAAGAGAAATCTTAATCGACTTACTAAAGTTGAACTGTTTACATTCCTACATGGAAAGATGATATTTACAACTCATTAGACCTTTCTAATTGTTAGGGTAGTTGAAAAGTACAAACATACATACATATACATACACACATACATGTGCATACACACATATCTATCTATCTAGACACACAGGCACAAGGTGAAGTGAATATGAAAGAATGATATCTAAAAATAAAATTAAGGGGTAAGAGAAGAATGTACTGGGAGAAGGGGAATGGAGTCAATTATCTTATATAAAAGGGATAAGAAAAAGCTTTTACAATAGAGGAGAAGAGATAGATGAGGGGCAATGAGTGAATCTTACTCTCATCAGATTTGACTTAAGGATGGAATAACATACACATCCAATTAAGTATGAAAATCTATCTTACCCTATAGGAAAGTAGGGGGCAAGGGAATAAGAGAGGAGGTAATAGAAGGGAGAGCAAATGGGAGGAGGGTATAATCAGAAGCAAACACTTTTTAAGAGGAACAAGGTCAAAGGAAAGAAGAGAATAAATGGAGGTTGGGGTAGGACAAAGGGAAATATAGTTAGTCTTTCACAAAATGACTATTATGGAAATGCTTTGTATTGCTACACATGATGCTACACATGACATGGGTTATAACCTATGTCAAATTACTTGCCTTCTGAATGAGGGTGTGTGGGGAGGGAGGAAGGGAAATAATTTGAAACTCAAAGTTTTAAAAATGAATGTGAAAAATTGTTTTGACATGCAACTGAGAAATAAGATCTACAGGCCATGGGGTATAGAAATCTATCTTGCTCTACAGGAAAATAAAAGAGAAAGGGATCAGAGAAGAGGGGGGTGTTGTGATAGAAGGGAGGAAAGAATGGGGGAAGAAGTGATCAGAATTTAGGCTATCTTGGGGTGGAGAGAAGGGAGAGATGGGGAGAAAATTTGGAACTCAAAATCTTGTGGAAGTGAATGTTGGAAACTAAAACTAAATTAATAAAAAGAAAAAAAAATCAATATTTCAGTCAAACTGGCCTCCAGCTGCACCTTATTATAATATTCTATCTCATACTTTTGTGTCTCTGCACAGACTATCCCCTACTGCCTAGAATGCATTGTATTCTAACATTTGTCTCTGAGAATCTGCTGCTTCTTTTATGGTTCTGCTAAAGAATCAGCTACCTCAGAAAACCTTTCCTTATGCCTCCAGTGTTTGTCCTCTCTCTGTCTCTCTCTCTCTGTTTCTTTATCTCTCTGTCTCCGTCTCTCTGTCTCTGACTCTGTGTGTGTGTCTCTCTCTCCCCCTGTTTCTCTCTCTCTCTCCTTGGATTACCTTACATGTATTTGTCTTTGCTTGCATCATATTCCCAGTAGAATGTAGGTTCCTTTAGTCAGGAACTGTTTTGTCTTATCCTCAGCACCTTACCTGTAATACAGACTTAAATGCTGAAATTGTTGAAAGCAAGGAATATGGACTATGATTCCTCCTTTATATCCCCCAGGCTGCCTAGAATAGTGTTGAATAAACAGCAGGGATTCAGCGATTGCTTGTTGATGGAATACAGACTTTGTGACTCATGCCCTAGAGATTTTCCATTATCAGGAAATCTTCCCCCCAGCGCTATCATCATCATAATCAAAACAATTCTCATTCATTTAATTGATATTTATTAACTACTATTAAATGCAATAACTGTGCTAGATTCTGTGGGCAAAATCAAGAAAGTCTATGTTACAACTTTTGCCTTCTAGGAAGAGATATTGACATTTGGGAGCCCTGAGACATAGAAACACATAGACAACACACACACACACACACACACACACACAGAAATACACACACCACCTACCACACCACACCATACCTAATGTTAAATAATATTTCAAGGCAATTTAAGGTAAGTGCCTCCAGAGCTCTATAAACACTAAGTGCTGCATTAGCTCAGAGGAGGGATAGATTACTGTGGGCGGGCCTAATCAAGAGAGACTTAATGAAAAAGGTGGGATTTAATCTAGCATTGAAGAAGCAGTGGATTTTATTAAGCAGAGAGTAGGCATCAGCAGGGTACATCTGGTGGGATGCCAACAATATAAAGTACTAAGGTGGAAATAGACAGGTGCACATTAACAATAGTGTTTAAAATGTTTATCAACTTTTAAAAAGCTACACAAATGCTAGTTATCATATATCCTTTAGGATGATTCAGGAGAAAAACTATATTAATTTTTGAGTTTAAACAAGGTATTATTGAAGTTTTCTCCCTGGGTATTTTGAGAGTCCAAACAATAGACTTACTCATCACAATGTCTGTAAGACTAGAGTTAAAACATTGAGTAATCAAACGGACAGGAAAAGATATTTACTAGTGCATCAAGGAAAAGATTGGGTTTTTACATCTTTTCTGGTTCATTTTGATGATTCAACCAATCAACACCATACTGGTATTCCTCAGAAGAAAGGAAATAGGGAGAAAATGTGAAATCCTGGAGTCATAGGACTTAATAGAGGTCAAGCGGTATCTTCCCATGTCAAAATGTATTTCTCTATAGTTGGTCATCTTTAACATAGTGGAGACCTCTGAGGGGAGTAAAGTATAGCTTGAAGGTCTCTTATTGACACAGGCATGTGTCTCTGTTACTTAGTCCTAAGAGTTTCTAAACTCATAAATACTCAAGATTATCTTCCTCCTCATTAAGGATAAAGCTAAACGATCCCCTAAGCTTTGACTGAGATATTCAAAAGTCAGTCCTAGCTGTAAAATTATAATTCTGTTGTTGAAAGAGGAATTTTGGGAGCTGAGACTAGTCTGTTAAGAACGCATTTAGGGTTAGGGTTAGTCCAAAACTTAGTCTATTTTTTCCTATATTTGTCATTTCTTGCTATGTGATGCCTCAGTACATCATGCAGGGACAGTTTAAAGGAAATTGTCTCCTTCAATATCTCCTGTCCTCCTCTAATTGTTATATAACTTCAGAAGAAAACTGTGAGTACTGATAGCTCAAGGAAGATGTAACTTTCTTTATCCTATCTGATAAAGGAGGTATTTGTTCCCTTTGAACTAGTGGGACTGACTATGCTAATAAAGACATGTTTCTTCCTTTGTAACAAGGGACTGACAATCTCTTTTTGTGGTAATAAGTATTTTTTTTTTCCTGTCTATAAGATCTACCTACTCTGTCATTAGCTCATCTTCTCTTTCCTTAATCTGGCTCACTTGCTTTGGAGGAGAGAATATATAAATGCCCAATTATTACCCAAAATGTCCATCATCTAATGGTGGAGCATGTCACACTCAGAGTGAGTAAACTTGAGTATTTCCGGTGTCTGGATTCTGTGCTTAATTATTGGCAATGAGTAGTTCAGGGGTGGGGAACCTGTGACCTCAAGGTCACATAGGCCACAGGTTCAAAGCACCGTACTTGAGTACCTCGGGGGTCACATATGACCTGGAGGTCACAGATTTCCCACCCCTGGACTAGTCATTACCCTAAGACAATTCATGTATCTCTATGTTTGGTTTCCATCATGTAGTTCCTATTTCCAACCCCTGATGGGCAGACAAAGGTGGAAGGCTCAGTGCTAGAGTACTCGATAGACCCATTAGATATATAATACATAAAGTTAGATTGGCTTCCTCTACTTCAGAGTGATAATTTTCCCTTTATATCCACTGGGAATTCAGGGAAAGAGCATGGGAAGCAGAATGACAGTACATTTTACTGTCTCTTCCTACCCCCTTAGAGTAGAATCTTTGTGACTTAGAACTAGGGAAGAGAGAGACAGGGAGAGGGAGAGGGAGAGGGAGAGAGAGGGAGGGAGGGAGGGAGAGAGAGAGAGAGTGAGAGAGAGAGAGAGAGAGAGAGAGAGAGAGAGAGAGAAAGGGAGGGAGGGGAGGGA